>OZ010621.1:10589453-11189453 GCA_963932285.1 Caenorhabditis macrosperma | reverse complement strand
GACGAGAAGGAAGAAAACGGTCGTTCCGGTTGGAAGAGAAAATACCAAATGACGGAGGATTATCGGAAGAAAGGAGGAATGTCCGTCTGACCGGAGTGAGAGTGCGAAGAGCGTCGAAATCATTGAATCCGTCGAATCTGAGTTGGCGAAGTTACGAAAGGCGCACGAGAAAGCGACCCAAGGGCTGAAGGAAGAGATTCGAAAGCATAACGAATCGATTGTGAAGCATACGGACGAGATCATGAGTGAAATGGTGAAAACACGGAAGGAATATGAGAAGAACCAAAAACAAGAGGAAGAGATCCGAGAGCTCAAGAAGAAATTGGCGAAAAAGAACAAGGTGAGTGGAACTAGTGAAACTGTAGATCACTTGAATGTCAACTTCCAGGACACTGTGAAGATCCAAAAGACGCTCGATGTTCATGTTGGTCGGGAGAAGAGGACCGACAGAGAACTCCAAGAACTCAACGAGAAATTGAACGTGGAACGGGGGGTGAGTGGAACTTCTGTGTTGCTTGAACACCAAAAATTCAAATTACAGGAATCGGAAAAACTCAGAAGGGAACTGCAGAGTTGCAAACGAAGAGCTTAACCGGCGGCTTTCGAAGAAGAAGTTCGATGAGACGGTCTCGAAGTCTGTGGAGTGGCTGTAAGCGTGGAGAACGGCGGAATGCACATTCGATCGACCAGGAAAAGAAGTATTCGACAACAAATTGGATAAGATGCGTCGAGTGCTAAACGAACTGAAAATAGAAAACAACAAAGTGCAGGTAGTCATGGAAGATCTGGAGAAGACGCATGAGGAACGAAAAGAGATGCTGAAACGGAGCCAGTTGGAAATGGAGAAGTTGAAAGAGGAGCACGAGGATTATAAGAAAGAAACGGATGGCAAGATTGAGATGCTCGAGGAAACGTTGGGGGTTTACAGAAGACAAAACGGACAACTTTATCATCATATTCACGTTCGACTCGAAGCGAACGACGTTCGTCTAGACGAACAAAATGAAAACGACAGAAAACAGATTTTTATTTTGTGAAGAGCCATCGGCTAGGCTGAACACGGCTCTCAAAATCCTCCTCCGTAACTTCAAAAGAGCTGTTGCCCAACGTCTTCTTACTCTTCCAATGCCGATCGGCTATCATCTCTCAACTAATCCTCTTTCTCATTCACCGTCGCATCCTGCTCTCCATTATCCTAGAGTCCCACTTTCCCTCCCTTTTCCTCACCTCCTCCACAGCGTCCGTCGGCCCGAATTCAGCTTCTCCCCACAAAGATGTTTCTCTGCTCGTCATTTGAACCTAGAATGCTCCACTGGCTCGTTATCAGAAGTTATGGCTCGTTATCAGAAGTTCAACTGAAGCTCTCGCTTCGCGGGTCAATTTGAGCCGGATGTCGTCCTGCCCAGTGTGAAACCGGAAAATGGGTAACCCGGGCAGCTGAGTATGCATTTACTTACGTTTTTCCTCGAAGGATGGTCCATTTCAGACAGGTGAAAGTCACGATCAATCACTGAAATCACAGCACGAAAGCAATAAACAACTTACAAGGGAAGTGTTTTTATACACGATCACAGATAGTGGATACCTAAGCAAAACAACGCTTCCTTTGGGAGCGGAGTCCGCAAAAACGCGGAGACATCACCGCCCACAAACGCCAGTTCATCAGTTTAGCCAGTGCTCGGAAGCAAATGTTACTTGTTTTCCTTCCGCACTGGACTAGGGAAACGGTTTACAATGAGAGAGAAGACTGACCCTGGCGCTGTGAAGATGGTTTGAAAATGTTTCCCGTTGCTCTTATCGGTCATTGGGATTCCAGTCGGGAGTGCAGTCCAGATTTTCTTTCGTTTTCAATTAGAGTAGAGTAATCAGTGTTTATCTCGTCATCTTTATCACTATCATAATCTACATTGTTATTATCGTCAATGCTGATACGCAGCTAAATACATCCATGATTATCTATTTCACTGTTTGGATGAGGGTGTCGGCAGTTCGTCGGCGAGCTCGTTGATGAAATCGTTGATATCCGCGTTGATCGGACTTAACTTCGGTCCTCGTTTCCTCTGAAATATCATTCTGATAAGAAATCAGTCCATCGATAAGGCACCAACCGCAATATAGTCGAGCACGACCGCGTAGATGCCGGCGTACTGGTCAAACGACTCGGTGGCTCCTGGTCGCTGTTGTCGGATGTTGGTCATGATCTCGCCAATCTGGAGGAGCAACTGATTAGTGATAAGGGGTGTTAGTGAATGACTCACATTCGGTTCAATGCCACAGTTCAGTTGGTTGATCGCAATGAGGGAGCCAAGGAAACTGCACGCACGACCCGACCCGAACTCACTCACGACGCACACATTGGCCGATTGGATCTGGAATGCGATGGATAGGAAACAGAGACAGTGATCCCCCACTCCCCTCCATCCCCTTCCCCACAACCCACCTTCTTCTCGGTGAGAAACTCGTGAATCATCTTGATAATGCGATTCGTTTTGGGCGGCTGCACTCTTTGAGGCCACGTCGTGTGATGGTGCACCTGGCACATGACCGAATCCGAGTTTCCCTCCGGCAACACCTCGATCGTGTACTTTTTCGGATCGCCGTCGGGTTCGGTGCGGCGGTTGTTGATGAACATCTTCCCAATGTACTGGTACTCGCCAGTTTCGAATTTGAACAACGGAGTCGACGCCTGTTTGATGAGGTCCTCGGAGACGAGCAGGTAGACCATAGTGATCTGTTCCTGGTAGATCATCTGCCAAAAGTCCTCCACACAGCTCTCATTCTCCATCCGCGGCAGCTGGGCGACGACGATCTTTTGGGAAAACTAAAGAAAAATTGCACGACTCTGTCGAATAACACCTTCCCAACTCACATCCTTCACCGAAATCACGCTCGCATTGATGTAGTCCTGCCCGGGACAGCTCAACACGACACGATTCTCGTCGTAAATCTTGGGCGCATTGTCGCGGTTTCGTTCGGAGTTCGCATCGAACGCCGCCGTCGTCTTCTCGTTTGTCAGCGACTTCACATGTTGGTACTCGTCTTTAATCTTATCAATTTCTGAAATGATGGAAGTTTAGTGGGAGGTTGAGATCCACCTATTCAATAGCTAATAACTATGCCATCGAGAAAGGGCCTTTGGAATAGAATGCGTTCAATCAAAAAGTTACTCACTTCCATTGCTCTCAAAGAACTTCATGCCAGCTGCGATGCCTGCCCACACCCTCTTCGGTCTCAACGCCTTCTCCTTTTTCTCCTTCTTTCCACTCTTCGGTTTCGATCGATCCTTCGCCTTGTCGTTCTCCTTCGGTCTCTCCTTCTTGTCCTTCTCATTTTCATTCTCTTTCGATCTGTCTTTCATCTCCTTTTCCTTTTCCTTCGGTCTCTCCTTCTGTTCCTTCTCTTTCTCATTTTCCTTCGATCTGTCTTTTCTCTCCTTGTCATTCTCCTTCGATCTTTCCTTCGTCTCGGTCGCTTGTTCTTGCTCTTCATTCTTCACGGAAAGTGCAAGGGTGGGTGTGTACAAGGCAGAATTGAGTTGGTCATAGTCACACGTATCCATCCCGCTCGAGGTCTCCTCGGTCGCCGACACACCTTCTCTCTGAAATGACCAATTTGCAACAGTAGCCTTATTCAAAAACGAAAGCGCGCTCGATGGCAAGAATTTGGAAAACTCGGTTGATTGGCAGGAAAGACAGGGTGCCAATTAGGAAAAATCTTTTTCTAAACTCAACAGTCTGCTGATTTGAGCAATATTCATACAGTCCTGTTCGCAGAGGAACCAATCTGTGGCCACCCGGGCGCTTAAGCTATGTATCACCATCTCATTTCAGACTGAATTACAGAGAGACTCGTGAGTGTGGACACAAATAAACTCACCGACAAATTCGACGACGTCGATATGTCGCTCGAAACATTTAAACTCGACTGCTTCTGTTTCGGTTTTCCAGACTTCTTCGCGGCTTGACCTCCGCTCTTCTTGCCTTCAGTGGAGACGGTGTCGGGTGAAGGCGGCGTTTGCGCAGCCGTCTTTTCCTCGGCGACTTCTTTCTGAAAGGATGAAATCGATTCTTAAACTCCTTCGGGGACCTCTTGCCAGAAACTTCTGCAGAGGTTTCCCTTTTCTCTCGCTACGCTATCTGGTGTTAGCTACTTTGGAACTTTTGTAGAATTTGAATCCGAAAACTGTGACACTCAGGAAAAAAGTGTCAAAGGAGACTCAGAAAAGAATGGAAGCCAATTGGGATCTACTGTTCCGAAAGAATGAACCACGAGCGAACACTTTCAAGGGTTCCGATCTATTCGCTGCGAAATGTCAAAAGCAAGAAACAATCTTCAACCAGTTATTTGTCTCAATTCTGGTATATCATCTCTTGGCTCCCCCGCATCTCCCAACTCACCGACGGCTTTTTGCTCGATGACGCGCGCTTTCCTCCGGTTCTCGGTTTTTCGTTGTTCTCCGATTGCTCCGCTCTGAAGAGAGCGAAAGAAGTGCACGCACGATCAGTTAGAATAGCAGCTGAGAAGACGCGGGAACTTACGGAAACTTTCAAGGGGATGAAAGAACGCCTCCAGGACCGCAAGAAGACACTAACCTCTTTATAGTTATCTCGTCAAAATGCTCTCTAACATGAACTATTTTATCTTTTTAATCCTTGTTTTTCAAACCGTCTTCTGACTGTTAGGTGGATCATTGTCTGTCACGTCGGCAAAGCGGATAAAGGTGTCGCCGTTGGGAGACAACAGTCCTCATGCACCCTGCGCCACTTCAGTTCTGTTGGTCGGAAAGGGGAAGCTCGGAAGTCGGACATTTTCGGAAATATCTGTCCCGGAAAAGTTGGAAACTCGGCGCCGACCGCGACGCAACCGGGAGCGTTTTCCCTTTGAAACCGTCATTCCGGATTTCGAAATCCAGGTACCTTTTATGAAATTATTGTCATCAGGAATTCCGGACGTTATTGTCAGGAACAAGTTCTAAAAACGTGAACTGTTTACCCCGTGACACTCCCTCACGGGACTCTACGTGAACTCCTGTGCTTCCACGTGTCGGTCTCTCTGCCGCCCCCTCTCCGCAATTCCCGTCATTCCTTCCATCCTTCTGCCAACATCGACAGAAGACGCGACGAAACATCCGACGAGAATGGCTCCGCCGATTGGTTTCATCAAGAAGCTGACTTCTAAACTGAGCAGAAGCAGTAGCAATAGCAAAAGCAAGAACACTGTGCGGAAGAGAGGAAAGAAGTGAGTTGAACCGTAGGTGGATCGTCGGCAAAGTGGAAGGGTTTTCAGAGCTGTCAGAGCGGAGCAATCGGAGAACAACGAAAAACCGAGAACCGGAGGAAAGCGCGCGTCATCGAGCAAAAAGCCGTCGGTGAGTTGGGAGATGCGGGGGAGCCAAGAGATGATATACCAGAATTGAGACAAATAACTGGTTGAAGATTGTTTCTTGCTTTTGACATTTCGCAGCGAATAGATCGGAACCCTTGAAAGTGTTCGCTCGTGGTCCATTCTTTCGGAACAGTAGATCCCAATTGGCTTCCATTCTTTTCTGAGTCTGCTTTGACACTTTTTTCCCTAGTGTCACAGTTTTCGGATTCAAATTCTACAAAAGTTCCAAAGTAGATAACACCAGATAGCGTAGCGAGAGAAAATGGAAACCTCTGCAGAAGTTTCTGGCAAGAGGTCCCCGAAGGAGTTTAAGAATCGATTTCATCCTTTCAGAAAGAAGTCGCCGAGGAAAAGACGGCTGCGCAAACGCCGCCTTCACCCGACACCGTCTCCACTGAAGGCAAGAAGAGCGGAGGTCAAGCCGCGAAGAAGTCTGGAAAACCGAAACAGAAGCAGTCGAGTTTAAATGTTTCGAGCGACATATCGACGTCGTCGAATTTGTCGGTGAGTTTATTTGTGTCCACACTCACGAGTCTCTCTGTAATTCAGTCTGAAATGAGATGGTGATACATAACTTAAGCGCCCGGGTGGCCACAGATTGGTTCCTCTGCGAACAGGACTGTATGAATATTGCTCAAATCAGCAGACTGTTGAGTTTAGAAAAAGATTTTTCCTAATTGGCACCCTGTCTTTCCTGCCAATCAACCGAGTTTTCCAAATTCTTGCCATCGAGCGCGCTTTCGTTTTTGAATAAGGCTACTGTTGCAAATTGGTCATTTCAGAGAGAAGGTGTGTCGGCGACCGAGGAGACCTCGAGCGGGATGGATACGTGTGACTATGACCAACTCAATTCTGCCTTGTACACACCCACCCTTGCACTTTCCGTGAAGAATGAAGAGCAAGAACAAGCGACCGAGACGAAGGAAAGATCGAAGGAGAATGACAAGGAGAGAAAAGACAGATCGAAGGAAAATGAGAAAGAGAAGGAACAGAAGGAGAGACCGAAGGAAAAGGAAAAGGAGATGAAAGACAGATCGAAAGAGAATGAAAATGAGAAGGACAAGAAGGAGAGACCGAAGGAGAACGACAAGGCGAAGGATCGATCGAAACCGAAGAGTGGAAAGAAAGAGAAAAAGGAGAAGGCGTTGAGACCGAAGAGGGTGTGGGCAGGCATCGCAGCTGGCATGAAGTTCTTTGAGAGCAATGGAAGTGAGTAACTTTTTGATTGAACGCATTCTATTCCAAAGGCCCTTTCTCGATGGCATAGTTATTAGCTATTGAATAGGTGGATCTCAACCTCCCACTAAACTTCCATCATTTCAGAAATTGATAAGATTAAAGACGAATACCAACATGTGAAGTCGCTGACAAACGAGAAGACGACGGCGGCGTTCGATGCGAACTCCGAACGAAACCGCGACAATGCGCCCAAGATTTACGACGAGAATCGTGTCGTGTTGAGCTGTCCCGGGCAGGACTACATCAATGCGAGCGTGATTTCGGTGAAGGATGTGAGTTGGGAAGGTGTTATTCGACAGAGTCGTGCAATTTTTCTTTAGTTTTCCCAAAAGATCGTCGTCGCCCAGCTGCCGCGGATGGAGAATGAGAGCTGTGTGGAGGACTTTTGGCAGATGATCTACCAGGAACAGATCACTATGGTCTACCTGCTCGTCTCCGAGGACCTCATCAAACAGGCGTCGACTCCGTTGTTCAAATTCGAAACTGGCGAGTACCAGTACATTGGGAAGATGTTCATCAACAACCGCCGCACCGAACCCGACGGCGATCCGAAAAAGTACACGATCGAGGTGCTGCCGGAGGGAAACTCGGATTCGGTCATGTGCCAGGTGCACCATCACACGACGTGGCCTCAAAGAGTGCAGCCGCCCAAAACGAATCGCATTATCAAGATGATTCACGAGTTTCTCACCGAGAAGAAGGTGGGTTGTGGGGAAGGGGATGGAGGGGAGTGGGGGATCACTGTCTCTGTTTCCTATCCATCGCATTCCAGATCCAATCGGCCAATGTGTGCGTCGTGAGTGAGTTCGGGTCGGGTCGTGCGTGCAGTTTCCTTGGCTCCCTCATTGCGATCAACCAACTGAACTGTGGCATTGAACCGAATGTGAGTCATTCACTAACACCCCTTATCACTAATCAGTTGCTCCTCCAGATTGGCGAGATCATGACCAACATCCGACAACAGCGACCAGGAGCCACCGAGTCGTTTGACCAGTACGCCGGCATCTACGCGGTCGTGCTCGACTATATTGCGGTTGGTGCCTTATCGATGGACTGATTTCTTATCAGAATGATATTTCAGAGGAAACGAGGACCGAAGTTAAGTCCGATCAACGCGGATATCAACGATTTCATCAACGAGCTCGCCGACGAACTGCCGACACCCTCATCCAAACAGTGAAATAGATAATCATGGATGTATTTAGCTGCGTATCAGCATTGACGATAATAACAATGTAGATTATGATAGTGATAAAGATGACGAGATAAACACTGATTACTCTACTCTAATTGAAAACGAAAGAAAATCTGGACTGCACTCCCGACTGGAATCCCAATGACCGATAAGAGCAACGGGAAACATTTTCAAACCATCTTCACAGCGCCAGGGTCAGTCTTCTCTCTCATTGTAAACCGTTTCCCTAGTCCAGTGCGGAAGGAAAACAAGTAACATTTGCTTCCGAGCACTGGCTAAACTGATGAACTGGCGTTTGTGGGCGGTGATGTCTCCGCGTTTTTGCGGACTCCGCTCCCAAAGGAAGCGTTGTTTTGCTTAGGTATCCACTATCTGTGATCGTGTATAAAAACACTTCCCTTGTAAGTTGTTTATTGCTTTCGTGCTGTGATTTCAGTGATTGATCGTGACTTTCACCTGTCTGAAATGGACCATCCTTCGAGGAAAAACGTAAGTAAATGCATACTCAGCTGCCCGGGTTACCCATTTTCCGGTTTCACACTGGGCAGGACGACATCCGGCTCAAATTGACCCGCGAAGCGAGAGCTTCAGTTGAACTTCTGATAACGAGCCATAACTTCTGATAACGAGCCAGTGGAGCATTCTAGGTTCAAATGACGAGCAGAGAAACATCTTTGTGGGGAGAAGCTGAATTCGGGCCGACGGACGCTGTGGAGGAGGTGAGGAAAAGGGAGGGAAAGTGGGACTCTAGGATAATGGAGAGCAGGATGCGACGGTGAATGAGAAAGAGGATTAGTTGAGAGATGATAGCCGATCGGCATTGGAAGAGTAAGAAGACGTTGGGCAACAACTCTTTTGAAGTTACGGAGAAGGATTTTGAGAGCCGTGTTCAGCCTAGCCGATGGCTCTTCACAAAATAGAAATCTGTTTTCAGTCGTTTTCATTTTGTTCGTCTAGACGAACGTCGTTCGCTTCGAGTCGAACGTGAATATGATGATAAAGTTGTCCGTTTTGTCTCCTGTAAACCCCCAACGTTTCCTCGAGCATCTCAATCTTGCCATCCGTTTCTTTCTTATACTCCTCGTGTTCCTCTTTCAACTTCTCCATTTCCAACTGGCTCTGTTTCAGCATCTCTTTTCGTTCCTCATGCGTCTTCTCCAGATCTTCCATGACTACCTGCACTTTGTTGTTCTCTATTTTCAGTTCGTCTAGCACTCGACGCATTTTATCCAATTCGTTGTCGAATACTTCTTTTCCTGGTCGATCGAATGTGCATTCCGCCGTTCTCCACGCTTCCAGCCACTCCACAGACTTCGAGACCGTCTCATCGAACTTCTTCTTCGAAAGCCGCCGGTTCAGCTCTTCGTTATCTTTCACCGACATCTCCCAAAGTTTGAACGAATGCGAATACGAAGTGACCAATTCTGCGATTTCCATTTTGCAACTCTGCAGTTCTCTTCTGAGTTTTTCCGATTCCTGTAATTTGAATTTTTGGTGTTCAAGCAACACAGAAGTTCCACTCACCCCCCGTTCCACGTTCAATTTCTCGTTGAGCTCTTGGAGTTCTCTGTCGGTCGTCTTCTCCCGACCAACATGAACATCGAGCGTCTTTTGGATCTTCACAGTGTCCTGGAAGTTGACATTCAAGTGATCTACAGTTTCACTAGTTCCACTAACCTTGTTCTTCTTCGCCAATTTCTTCTTGAGCTCTCGGATCTCTTCCTCTTGTTTTTGGTTCTTCTCATATTCCTTCCGTGTTTTCACCATTTCGCTCATGATCTCGTCCGTATGTTTCACAATCGATTCGTTATGCTTTCGAATCTCTTCCTTCAGCTCTTGGGTCGCTTTCTCATGCGCCTTTCGTAACTTCGCCAACTCAGAATCAATGATTTCGACGCTCTTCGCACTCTCACTTCGGTCAGACAGACATTCAGAGTCGACGTCGAAAACATGATCGAAGCTATCTCGAGAAGAAGAAAACATCTTTGAGCAATCTGAAAAAATGACAGAAATTGCGACGGAACGGAAAAGAGCGACAGCGTAGGCTGGAAGAGGAATCGGATTGAGACGAGACGGAAGAAAACAGACGTTCCGGTAGGAAGAGAGAATACCAAATGACGGAGGATTATCGGAAAAAATGAGCAGGTGGAAGAGGACAGTGCGCTTTCATGCTCCAATTATCAACCCTGTTGCAGGGGCAGATGATAATCCTCTTAACAGACAAATGGAATGGCCTGGAACAGAAGATCTTAATTGGATTCTTTGATCTCGCCGTCGACAACGTCAGCTGACCGGAGAGAAAACGGCAGTCAACAGGAAAAGGAAGAAGATGCGAGGTTGGTACAGGAGCAGTTTGTCTCCCTTGCGAGTGGACTGCTGTGAAAAGAGGTATCTTTCTTATTCTGACAAAGGTAAAGGATCTTTTGTTTGTGTAGCTGTACGTGCGTTCGCAGCTTTTTATCACCCCCCTACTCGACCGATTTGGTTCGTTTTTTGTAGGATAGTCCGAAATGTTGGCGGGACAGTGTACGTAAATGTTCTAAGCGATCCGTCAACTTTGAAGCCTTCTAGAGCACCTCTTCTTCTCGCCACAGTGAGTCTCTGGGCGCCCGGGACATCGTGGGAACGCGCCGCCATTTTGCTCTACGGACGACCATTTTATGAGAGGTGAATGTTACGGTTTTCACCGATAAAGAACCGCCCACTGGATATTCTCCGTTCTGGGCAGGAGAAAAGTCAATAAAATGCGTTAATTTGCTGAGAATAATCGAAAATCAAATTGCTTTTCACTCTTCCGACATCCCGCGGTTTTCGGAAATGGCGCAGGTGCATGAGGACTGTAGTCTCCCATCACTTAGTCGGCGATACCTTAAACGGTCCTTCAATTATCCGCTTTGCTGACGTGGCGAAGACAGGCAGGTGACGTGGAATCTAACAAAAGATCTCAATTGGTGGAATCTCGTCTCGAAATCAGAGCCAATATGGGTGCAGGTGCAGTCAATTAGGATGGTTTTTGTCACAGGACCGCCCCGTTCTCCATATCGTCCCAGTCGTCCCACCTTCCACTCATTCCTCCTTCATTATTCAGTCTTCCTCCAGTTCATCCATCCCCTCTCGATCACGTCTGTCTCCTTTTCCTCTTCTTCCCTTCATTAACATTTACTGTACCTTTCCAGATAACCTTTGCTGAAAAATGGCCGACTGCTCAACCGACAGCTTCGACCGCCTCTCCGACGTTGAGGAGTATGACTTCCCGCGTGAGAATGTAACAGAGGAACTAACCGCGGAGGCGTCTGACGACATTCAAAAAGTGGCGAAAGGTCTGGACGACACGGGTAATAGCTGGGAGGATGTTGCGGAGAAGGATTGCGATGACAAGGCAGAACAAACGACCGAGGAGATGATTTCGAAAGTGGAGCACGAGGAGGAGATTCGGATGCTCAAGGAGCAAATGAGAATGGAGAGAGAGGTGAGTCGAGCTATTGTACTGTTCTAGTTCTGAAACGTCTTCTTATAGACTGCGGAAGCGGAATTGATAGCCAGATTGGCAAAACAACGAAAAGTGGACGATACCAAGGATGCTGCACGGAGTGAGAGTTCAAATGAAAGAGTATACAACGTTTTGGACAAGGATGATGGACTTCCGGATAAGCCGAAAGAGGAGAACGTCAGATTGCGAATGGACGAGTTGATAATGGAACATAACGAAAATATGGAGATGATGAAGGAGAGTCTAATGGAAATGAAGGCATTGAAAGAGGAACAGGCGAGCTTCGTGGAAGAGATGGATGAGAAGTGGCGGGGACTTCTGGAAGGATTCAAGAGAGGGATCAAGGAGGCGGGCGAACGCCTCCGGAACACGGACACGAAGAACTGAAATCTCTGACTATCTCATTGAATAAATGCTATTCTATCCAAGTTTGCTCCTGCTTTCGTTCAATAAAATCCGTTTCCCTAATCTCGAAGATCGACAGACATTCCACATAAAGACCTGTCCTGCGAATGTGGTCACACATGAAATCGCTCCTCCGAACTACAGGTTCACTTATGTTCCCCCACACTTTCTGAAGTCGCTGGCGAACTGTTAACAGTCCGGTAATCAACCAGTACAGTCTTTCTCATCCCCACTAGATCGTTTGATCCGCACACTTTGACGGCTTTTTAGTCTTGACTTTCCTTCTTAATTTCTGAATAGGCACATGTCGGTACGTCCAACTTAGTCGTGTGAACAAAACATTTTTGAAGCATTTCTAGAAAAGAACAACTGGCTAATCCAGAGGCCAATTCCAGAGGCTGCGCGTTTAGGGAAACGGGTAGCAACAGCCCTCCCCAATCATTATTATTTGAGCCCCCACTCCTTTTCTGACTTGTTTCCAACTTTTTTATCTTGCAGTTTTTAAAACGTCAATATTATGAGTTCGCCGCGAGCTCCGCAATCGCGGTGTCAGCCAAGGTCCCGCAACGAAAGAGAGGCAGAGCGTAAATTTCAGAGACGCAGACAATTTAGAAAATTTTAGCGCCAAAAACGAGGTCCACACACCTGGCGAACGTGAGGAAAATTGATTCAAATTATTAGAATACGATCAACTTCATGAAAAAATATGTATCGGTAAAAAGGTAAACATACAGAAAAAAATGAAACTGATGTTGATGTCCACTTTTGTTAAATTTTCTCACAATCAGAAATCATTTCCCCGAGCATTTGGGTCGTCGTCTTTCAGTTTATCTTGACGTTGACTCTATTCTGTGTTTGTCGATCCACTGATAACTCCGCAGTTCTACGATGCGCCATTCTCGTCTCGTCCGTGATCATTCTCCGAACAGCGCCCAAGTCCAACCTGAGAGCTACACCCATTTCGTGCATTTCCATGACCCCCAGTCGGCGCAAAAGGTCTCGAAGCGTCGTCAAGTGGGTCATCTGAAAATTAGCAGTTTCTAGAAGTATCTGGGCAGTTGGTGCTTACGAGATCAATGCAAATCACATAAACATTCGAAGATCGAGTCGGTTGGCAACCGGATCCGGGGATTTTACTCTTCTGGATGATTATTTTCATCTCGTTCAAATCGAATTTGATTGATTCGTTACTGGTGTTGAATGCCAACAGCTGTTCAGGGGTCAGTCGGTTCAGGGCCACGTGGAAAGCGAAGAGGGTGGCGTGCTGAAAATGGAGTTTGAACAGGGCTATGATAAGATGAACTGATTACGAGTTGCTTGAAGATCGAGATGGGGCAGTGGGACTCCTCTTGAGGCAATGGCTGGTGGACGGCCGTTCTCTTCGTCGTCGTCTCTAGTTGACGCTTTCGCTTCTCCATAGCACTTCTGAAGAGAAGAGACGCGGAGGGAACTTCATTCTGGTTGTTTTCTTCTTGGAGCTCTCGGTTCTCTTCCTCTCGCTTATCCTCGACTCCCCGCCGTATCGTCTCCATCTCATCTTCTTCCTTTCGAACTCTCTCCCTCTCTCCAGCCGAACGGTCTTCAACCGACGAATTCTCGGCTTCCTCGATGATTTCGAAGCTCTCCACACTCTCACTTCTGCTAGTAGATAGACATTCCGAGTCGATGTTGGAAACACGTTTGGAGCTATCTCCAGAAGACATCTTTCAGCAATCTGAATGAGATATTGAAGAGAGATGAGCTGAAACAGAAAACGGAGCGAGAAGAGAGGGAAGAAAACGGTCTGTACGATAGATAATGAGAGAAAGAGCAGGTGGAAGAGGACATTAGATGGTATCCTAATTGGGTGCGACTGTACCAATGCTCTCTAATTGCGCGGATGCGGCAGGTGATAATCCTCTCAAAAAGGTGACGTGGCATCGAACAAACTGTCTTAATTAGGGGTTCTTGATCTTGTCGGTCGATAACGTCTGCGAATCGATGGGATCCAACTCCGCGTTACTGTCATGGCACCCTCGCCACGAGATGCTCAAAGACGCCTGTCGCGTCCTGAGAAACGTCAGTAACGTTCTGCGGTGCGAAGTTTGTGTGGCAGGGTTGGGAATGAAATTCGCGAGAATTCGAATGTCAAATTTGAAATACAGGCATTTTTGAAACGAAATTCGAATTGTTTTCTCCTACTATCGGATGAAATGGCCCTGCAACCGACGATAGATCTGCTGGTCAATCATTAGAGTCTTGAGATTATGATCTAAACGTTTGCTGTTGACAACTTTTGAAAATCTCTTATGATATTCTTTGGCAGAGCTCTCCTTGGTTGCGAAACCATTTGGCATCTGATAGTAATTATTTCGAAAAATGTAAACATCTTCGCGGAAACTTTCTCTTCAATCCGAGATCTCTCTTTTAAGACTTCAAACAAGTAAATTTCTGTTGAGAACGTCTCTGGTGTCCCGTCCGTGGCTGATCGTTCCTTTGGTAGCACTTCGAACTTGCGGGGACGATACCCAACACCTCTCAACCACCCACTCGAGCAAAAACTTTGATGTTTAGTTGGAGTATCGGGAATCAATTGTTCGAAGATCAAAGTGACTCTCTACAGATCCTCTGAATGGGAAAGTGACGGCGAGATCAGGAGAGGACTCCAATTAAGATCTTCCGTTCGATTACTGGCCATCTGCCCTTCTCTTGGATGATAGGCGGCAGATCAGATCGTTGTCTGCCACGTCATAAGAGGGGATAATTGGAGCACCGCTGCAGATGTACAGATGTCTCCAATTAACTCGCTCCGCCCCCTCTCCCCACCCAGTCCCCCTATATAAGGCAGCCCTGTCTCTCTCCTCTTCCATTCCGATTTCTGTTGCAGTCTCCCTTGTCAACCTTCCCCTCTCTTCTTCCCCCTCTTCTTCCCCCTCACTCCCATTCGCTCTCAATTTCTGTCGTGTTTCAGAGTACTCGTGTTCAAGAATGTCTGATTGCTCTGGAGATAGTTTTGACTTTCTGTCCGACATCGATTCGGATGGCATGTCCCACCGTAGCGAGAGTGTGGAGAATCTCGACGAAGGAGCCGAGATGTTGCCTTCGTCGAGTTTCGAGGAGGAAGCCGTTGAGAAGAGTGCGTGCGAGGAGGAGACGGACAACAGTTGCTCCACTGCCCACGACGAGGATGAGGCCGCCGAGTGGGAGTTGATGCCAAGAAAGGAGCACAAAAAGGAAGTTGGGAAGCTCAGAGAGCAGATCCAATCGGAACGGAAGGTGAATGAGACTACTGGACTATTTTATCCCTCGAACGTCGTCAACTTTCAGAACATTGCACTGATCCTAGATATGATCACGAGGCAGACAGAAGAGAACGAAGCCGACATTTATAATCAGTTAGAGGAGTTGAAAACGATGTGTGAAGATATGGAAAAGACATTTGTGGACAACAAGATTGAGATGCAAAGACTGAATATTAATCTGCTGAAAGAATTGGAAATGTCGAATGAGAAGTGTGAGAAGTTGGAAGAGGAGGTTGGGAAGCTCAGAGAGCAGATCCAATCGGAACGGGAGGTGAGTGAGACAACTGAACTATTTTAACCCTGGAACGTCGTCAATTTTCAGAACAATGTACTGGTCCTAGATAAGATCATGAGGCTGGCAGAAGAGGGCGAAGCCCACATTTGTAGTGAGTTAGAGGAGATGAAAACGATGTGTGAAGATATGGAAAAGAAATTCGCGGACAACAAGATTGAGATGGAAAGACTGAATATTAATCTGCCGAAAGAACTGAAGGCGTCGAATGAGAAGTGTGAGAAGTTGGAAGAAGAGGTTGGGAAGCTCAGAGAGCAGATCCAATCGGAACGGGAGGTGAGTGAAACTACTGGACTATTTCAACCCTGGAACGCCGTCAACTTTCAGAACTATGCACTGCTCCAAGATAAGATCATGAGGCTGGAAGAAGAGAACGGAGAAGTTTGCAAAGCCCAAAGGACAAGTTCTAGTCAGTTAGAGGAGATGAAAACGATGTGCGAAGATATGGAGAGGGCATTTGAGGACAACAGAAAGTGGATGCAAAGAATGAATATTAATCTGCTGACAGAATTGAAAGCGTCGAATGAGAAGTGTAAGAAGATCGAAGAGGAGAATGCAAAGTTGACGATCCAGAAAGATGAGCTGAAAGCGAGAGATAACATAAGAGAGCAAATGCTGTTCGAGTTGAGTAGGGAGATTTCGGAAATGACAGACGATATCTCCACTTTCAAGAAGAAACACAACTCACGTATGCTGGAGATAAGTGACGAACTTCAGAAGTATGACGACTCCTGCCGCGCAGAGTCTCTTCGTGAACGTGAAATGATTGACGTGAGTTATTCTGTTCGAATGAGTGCATTTAACCCCGAGTTTCAGAAGACCATGAAATCACTGCAAGAAGCACAGGAGGAGTATGATAGAGCAGTTGAACGAGCAAAAGCAACATGGGATCTCGAGGATCAGAATGAGAAGATCGACGTGTAACCCGGCCGATGCATAACCGACCATTGTGGAACCGATTCGCATTATCAGTGTTATCAGATCTCTGCTCTACTTGTTCGTGTTTCTTGTGTTGCCATTGGTGTGGAATCGAATTTTTTAAATTGACTAAATGAATGCGTTTTTAAAAAAATATGAGTGATCAATTGAAGCGAGCGACTCTTATGTATGCCCTAATCGGGGAGCAGATTGGTCTTTCGAACATTAGCATCTGTCAATAATATAGAGAGCACAAGTCGAGTCTCGATCATTGCAAGACCGGTGAGTCTGCTAGAGGATCCATCTGCAACACATCAAGCCGGTTCATTCCAACCAAAAGTAAGACTGTCCTCTTAGAAGTGGATATCTGACTAATAATCGTGCGCGTGTGCATGCTCTCCAAGTAATCAGTCATCTGGCATCCCGTGCACACTCCCCCGGGGGCTCCTCCTCCACCTGGTAATCCCTTAATAACAAGTGTCAAGTGACGACTGGTTAGATGAAGTCAGACGACGACTTCTCGAATGTCAGGTGCTCGAGAAGGTGCTGACGGGAGGGAGTGAGGCTCTTTCCAGTTCTCAATCTATCTCACAAACTCCCATTTGATTATGCACTTTCAAAGAGTTCTCCCTTTTTTAATTTGGTTTGAACAATGATCTCGATCCCTCGTTTCCCCTTCTCTAATTAGCTTCCCGTGAGCCCAATTGCTCAGTTGCTCCGGGGAGAAAACCGTTGCCTTCGGAGATTTATCACTTGGTTCCGATGTCTCTCATCCTTCCCCTATCCCCCATTCCCAATGGATTCCATTCCAGATCGGTCCCTCCATGTCTGTGCCCCCGCCGTCTCCACCCTCCTTCTGGGACTTGTTGTTCCCGCCGAAGAAGTCCCGTCAGCAGAACGAACCGGATCAGTACGCGTGTCCCGTGTGCAACCTCGATTGTCAGTATCCGTCGGTCCTCAACGACCACATGAACACGCACACCGGCGACAAGCCGTACCGCTGTGAGGTTAGTGAGTTGTTTTCCGTTTGGAGATGAGCCCCCGGGGGGAAGGGGGGAACGAACGTAAAGAGGCTCCCAGTCAATTGGAGAACCGCCAATTAGCCAGAATACTACGAAATACTACTACCACTACTGCTAGGACCAGCTCTGAGAGCAATTTTGAGATTAGAGTGGAGGGTATTCAGTGTGCGCTGAACCTATACGGCCAGCGTCAACATCCGGAAGGAATAGATTCCAGATCTGCGGTGGCTCATTCAAATCGCGAGTCACCTACAAAAGACACAAACAACTGCACCAGAGGAAGAGCGAAGAGGAATTCGCCTGTGACACGTGTCCTTTCGTCTCTGCGTCCGAACGATACTTGAAGATTCACCGCAAAATGCACACGAGTAGTCAGAAGAAACACAAATGCGAAGTGAAATGCACTATCGGGGGAAAAAGAAATGGAGAGATTTTCAGATTTGTGGGGCAGAGTTCAATCGGAAGAGCAGTCTGAAAGAGCACCAGAAACCGTCGAAGAGGAACGTGGTCATCAAGTGTGAATGGTGTACAGCCACGTCGGGCACCTATATTTGCATTGAGGTGGGCAGGGAAGGAATGAAACGAATTTGATAAATTTCAG
The DNA here is from genome assembly GCA_963932285.1 of Caenorhabditis macrosperma. Classification (NCBI taxonomy): domain Eukaryota; kingdom Metazoa; phylum Nematoda; class Chromadorea; order Rhabditida; family Rhabditidae; genus Caenorhabditis; species Caenorhabditis macrosperma. Next base: position 11,171,625 of record OZ010621.1, on the reverse strand, counting down.
GGTCTCGCCACGAAAACATTAAACTTTTTTTGAAACTCGACATGCGCTTTTGAACAAACTACTGTAGATTTCGTCTTTTGAGTTACTTTCTACTGTAGTTTCTTTAAAGGCGCATGTCGATTTTCAAAACAATTTAATGCTCTCGTGGCGAGACCCGCCGATGCCGTGAAATGATAATAGGACCGTGTGTGCTTTTATTGCTTGATGAGCACCCTCTGGGAGCATCGCCGCTGCTCTTTCCTCATTAACTTTGGCGGTTCTAGTGCCGAACCCACAGCTGCAAATCCTTGAGTTTTAAGACACTTCCTCTCTATTCAGACACACGAAAAGAAGTATCATGCTCACATGCAAGTGCCACCTTCATCTGTTTATCCCACTGTGCCGAAGCGGAGGAGAGAGAAGAAATCGAAGGCACTGGAGACTGAGCACTCCGAACGCCGTGGATACAGAGGCTATGCTGCTGCTCACCAGCAATTCTCTGAACCGCTTGAGCATCAGCAGCAGTACCTGTACCACCCAGAAGCTCAACTGAACGAACAAGTGAACTGTCAATGGAACTCAGCTGAGCAGCCCCAAGAGATGTCTCCCGAAGTCTATCATTCGGAGCCCCGAACGATCAGCCCAATGGACGAGGACGAGTTCTTCAGGGAGTACTTCATCAGGGAGCCACAAACTGCTCCGATCGAGGGGGAGAAGAAATCTGTGAGTGCCCCCAGGGATTCAGATGACAGTTCAACTTTCAGGATGACAGCTGTGTTTCGGATTTCTGGGAGCCTGCTCCAGTGAGCCGCGTGTTTAGGTTTTCGAGCTCTGAGGATGCTCTGTGGAGCCCCGACTTCCAGACGCTGGATTCGGAAGATCTCATCGAGGTGAGCACTCTCTCACTTCTGAATTGTTTCCTGTTTCAGAACATGGACCAGCTGGTGGTCCGCTCTTCGCACAGCTCGTTTGACTCATTCGACGACTCGATTCGATCTCTATTCTCCCCTGGCCCCACCGATGAGAGCAACTCGGAGAGCATCGGACTATCAACAGAAGAGGAAACGGATCCATCGGGGGATTGGAGTCTTTTTGAACTTTAACTTGGCACAACACCAACTCCCCTCCACCAAACTTCAATATCAATAACACACCAACCCTTATCACTTGTCAGCAACTGCTCTTTATCTCTCTCTAATCAACATCCACTCATTATCACCTCGATCCCGCATCATCTTCCCTCCGGGGACCGTTGCCATTGGCTACCGACGCTAGGCGAGTCGATTCAACCAGTCGTTTTTGCGATTCTCTTCCATTTCCCTCCCCCGCTTCCCATCTCCCAGACAATAAAACTTCCCCCCTTTCCGTCAGTCTGTCGTCGGCCAATTACAGTATCCAATAAACTTTTCGCCGCAGACAGTGTTTTTGTGCTCATCCAACTCTTCCGTAGAATGAGTGAAACCTACGTGACTGGCTTCCAATGCAACCTGTGCCCGTGTATGTTCACCACTACAGAGGCACTCGTGAAACACGTGAAAATGTGCGAGAGATCTCACAATGTTTGTCCGGTACCTAGACGCTTTCCGACTGGGAGAGACGGTCTCTTGAGGATTCCAGGTGTGCGGGAAGCGCTTCATTCAAAAGTCCGGTCTCCAAAGTCACCTCCAATTCCATCGCAACCGACATAGATACATCGAGTGTGCTCACTGCTGCAGGACGTTCAAAGCGGAGCACAACTTGACGGTGGGAACTTGAGAGCTCGATCGCCAAAACAGAACCCTCTTTTCCAGGTCCATATCAACCAGTACCACCCCGAGAAGGCCATCAAACCGAGGTGCTACCCCCGAAAGATCATCATCCCTCAAAGGAAAAGAAGCCCTCCGCCTCCGGAGATCGGATTCCATTTGCCACCAGGAGTTCGAAAAGAGGGCAACGTCTACCACTGCTCCACCCCGCCACCGACAGTCGTCGCCCCGCAGATCGATGTGAGAAGCTTTCTGAGATTCGCGGCGAACGGACGGAGGGAGTGGTTCGCCCCGCCGACGTTCCCGGTCAAGTGCGAGACGGTGACTGATCGACTTCCCGACATCGCCGACTACTTCAAGACTAAATAATGACGATTGTCCGTGTGATTTTTCATATGATCGTCCGTGGAAACGGTCTCTTAATAAAATAGTTAGAAAGTAAGGCTGCTATCTCTATAGATTATATTTGTTCCGAATTCATGATTGTGAGCAACATGTCCACAAACATCGCACAGTTAACCTTGAGCACTGCGAGGTATTGTGTGCATTTGGAGACGCAGAGATTTACAGACACTTGATAGAGACCTTTTCGTGCCGAAACGCCGTCTACACGCGTGGAGCAGAATCACCAAGCTTGAAGAAGCGGCAGAAAAGTGGAAAATAAAGTACATCCCGAACCCTGTCGATTAATGAGCACAACTTTGCTCGAACTTCTTCGTTTTGTGATCAACTCAAAGTTAGAGAACGCCAAGAGCCCTAGATTAGATCTGTGTACAGTGGTTATCTTCATCGACAATGTCTACTATCGGATTCCATCGAAATGGCCCCGCAACCAAGGAGAGCTCTACCGGAGAATCATTATATCTCGAGATTGATAAGGGATATCAAAAAGTTGTCAACAGCAAGTTTGTAGTCCTAGTTATGATCTACAAGTTTGCTGTTGACAACGCTTTGTTATCTCTTATCAATCTCGAGATATAATGATTCTCCGGCAGAGTTCTCCTCTGTTTTAGGGCCATTTCGATGTCATCCGATTGGAATTGCACACGGTGCCATCGTCGATCAAACGTAAATCCGAGAATCTGGTGGGATCCTTGAGCACAGGCAATCTTCAAGAAACCATCCTCATCGCTTCCAACATCCCTTTTCCCCCAATCCTGTCAATCATGCGTCGAACTGTGACTACAGTATCTCTCCCTCCGACCGCGTGTCCATTGTTTGTCTTCCGTTTCCCCTTCCCCCGCTTATTGGAGCAGAGGCATCTTCTAAACCCATAAAACTTTTATTACCAACCAATAAAAAAAGGACCAGAGAAGATTTCCTCGCATACATAACGCTTCTCTACAGTTCCCTCTCGCCCCCTCTCTTCTTCTTCCTCTTCCACGTGGCTCCAGAAGACAATGTGCTCGTGTTGCCATCGTTGTGATCCCTGTGGCTCGAAATTCTTGACGAGAAAGAGCTTGCTGGATCACAAGCAGAACTGCGTCAAAGCTCGAATTGCCAAAGGACGAAGCTCACTTACCAACGGTCGAAGCTCATTCCAATGCGACGTAAGGACATCATTCGAAGCTTGAAGTTCCAATATCTTCCTTCAGGAATGCTTCAGATCCTACACTTCAATGGACTCACTCCGCTGCCATCAAAGCCATAAACACCCCACCACACCTCGAGTTCCCTGCTCATTGTGCAGAAATACCTTCGCCAATCAAAGCCGACTTAATGTGAGAGCGTTGGCTGTGATAGACCGAATCTGTCGATTTTCAGATCCACTGCCACCAATATCACTTGGAACACGTCCGCCGTGCGACAGAACTCATGAGAGCTGCTGCGGGTGCAAAGGACGCGAAGACCGTCGATCAACATCCGCCTCAACCACTGGCCGTTCCAAACTTCCCACCCCCCACACAACCTCCACAAAACGCCGGATTCTCTTTCGCCCCGCCACCGGGGACCGTCGGTTTCCCGAACGTCGCTCCACAAATGATCATGAGTCAGACATTTGCTACGAGTGCGCCCTTCCCCGGCCTGTGGTCCATTCCAACAGGATACGGAACCGCAATTCCCAACTACACTCCTACGAACTTCCCAACCAACAACAACATCTTTTAATCCACCTCATTTCCTCTTTTCGTAATTGTTTCTGCTTTCAACTTTTCTTTTCTTCGGCGAGATATGATTCTTCAACTTCTTGGAATAAACATACAGTGTGTATAAAGCTGAGCTTTTATTCGAAATACGCCGATATTAGGGGGTAAATAGTGTGAAAGAGTCAGTTAACATTATGATCACAATTAGGCGGGGACAATCAATCGATCACTTGGACTTTCCCTTTCCATTCTTCTTGGCGGTCTTCTTATTAGCCGCCGCCTTGGCGCACTTTGGCTGTTTGGCAGCCTCCTTCGTGGCCCTGGCCTCTTCGGCTCGTTTCGCCTCTTCGGCTCGTTTCGCCTCCTCGGCTCGTTTCGCCTCTTCTTCCTTGATCGTCTTCTCAGCAATCTCTCTGATCTTCTGTGCAATAGCCTCTTCTTCCTCCTGCCTGTCCGCCTCCTCCCACTGTTCGAGCACTTTTTGAAGTTTCATCAGATCTTTCAAATTCGTGATGTACTCGATACCGACCTTCTTCCACTCACAAGCAGCGATTCTGGCATAGGGATGCTGAAAATGAATCAATCATTGTCAGGGGAATGCTTTGGATCAGTAACGATTTCTCGCTTCTATGGCTCAAAATAGAGGTCATCCGCTGGTTCAATCCTTTCGAAAGAGAGAAAGACAACTACTAGTTTTGCAAACGTCGAGGGCAGATGGAACAGTGTCTAATCCCTCTACTATAATAGCATAGAAATTCACACGCAACAGAGGAGAGCTCTACCGGAGAATCATTATATCTCGAGATTGATAAGAAATATCAAAAAGTTGTCAACAGAAAACTTACAGTCCTAGTTATGATCTACTAGTTTGCCGTTGACAACTTTTTGATATCTCTTATCAATTTCGAGATATAATGATTCTCCGGAAGAGCTTTCCTCAGTTGCGGTACCATTTCGATAGTACTTTTCCAACGTTAAGAAAGATCCTAATTGCTATAAAACTTTTTGAAAAAAAGAGACTCACATAAACATTATCCTTGACTTTCGCGTAATTCAGGATCAATTCTTGGAGAGCCGAGTGCTTCTCCATCATTCGGTCGACCTCCTTCCTTATTTCATCGCCAATATCTTGACGCGTCATAACCTCCCATCTGGCAGTCACCTTAGCCTCCAACTCGTACATTTCCGCACCGTCGACGACCACGAAGCCATCTTCTTCGTCTTCTCGCGTTTTGATTTGTTCAGCCTCGACTTTCTCGAAACTCGAATCGCTCGACATCTCGGAGACTTTGGCTGGAAACAAGAGAGAATTGGGATGGGGAGAGGAGAGAAGAAGGAGGCGGAGGGAAGAGCAAAAAACTGCATGAAAACACGAACAAAAAACGTAATGAACGAACGATGAAATGCATGGGTGAGCGACGCTGCTGTTTTCCGGCGAATGCGAAAAGTGGCGCGCGCACCGCTGGCGGGCGAGATCGCAGGCAACCGTTGTCATTGGAGCGCGCTCGCATCGGGCAGTTTGGCAAGTCTAGAGAGCGCATTACTCATTAGAAACCGGTGGCATCCGCGGCAAATGTTCGGCGTTGAGAAGGTCGCTCAGGAGAATCTGATTAACTGCACAAATTCAGAGGAAGACTTTCGAACAAGTCGGTAACAAAAGTCACTCACTCACCCCCTGTCAGGTGCCTGTATGAAGAGAGAAGATTTCGGGCACACTCGGATAATTTGACGCGGGGAATCGGCAGAAATTCCGGGAGAATCTACAGGTGACGAGTGAGGCTGGATGCCTGCATGCCACAGTACTTGCAGTGGTACGGTACGGGGTCACTTCGAAATGCGACCACGTGTGCCAAGTCGCTCTTCCGCTCTCTCTCGCGGAAAGCGGCATTCAAACCGATTTTTTGCGCCAAATCACCCGAGCACCTATTACGCGTTCACTGCTCGTGTAGACGTTGATTTTGGTGCGAAAATGCCTCTGACTGTCTGCGTTTCCAAAGTTCGCACGCTGTCTCGCTTTCAAAATCGTTCGCATCTCCGGCTCTTTGCTCGCCATTTGTGTGTTGAAAGAGACTCTGGTTAGGTGATTCCGATGCTCCTAAACGACGAACGAATCTCGATAAGAAGCGAAGGATTTCAGGAGCTTTCTAAAAAGGAAGCAATCCTCTCTGAAGAGAGAAGAAATCCGTTTGGGAACAAGGGGACTGATTGAAGATTACACAATGACCGCCGCGCCCACATTTTATGATTAACAAACTATTCAAAACAAACAAATACAACAATGGACAAGTGACTGCAGATCGTTTCTGAGCCCGTCCAATCATATCTATTCATATCTTTCCAACCCGGTTAAATCCAGACTCGGCGCGAGATTATCGTCGTCTTCTTCGTTGTTTCGTTGCTCTCCCAGTGATACTTCCGAAACGAGACAGTCGAATTGTTCGTTTGGTTCGTGGAAGATCTGGAATAGAAAAGGAGGGGTTTGTTCAGTGAGAAAGTGTCAATTGTTACCTCGAGGTCCAGTGGATCGAAATCCAAACTGCTATCCACCAGCTCTTCCCCGACTTGAAGTTCCTGTGGTGAATAGTCAAATGGAGTCTGGACGGTGAGTTCTGGCTCCATGGAGTTTGTGTCAGCGCCGGCATCATTGACGTTGGAAAGAGCGGAAAATTGAGCAATTGGGGTCTCCGGGAAGATGTTCATCGGGACAGAAGGCGTCCCATTCAAGACCATCGGCATTGTTCCGAAGTTTTGCAGCGGGAAAGTGGGAAGACCTGCGAACGGCGCCTGGAAGCATGGACTCCCGGGAAGGGGGCTTCTCGCGCTGTTTACTTGCATGAAGCCAGCGACGAGTTGATCCCATCCGCAGGTTTCTGTCTTAAATGAAACGGATCCTCTCTGGAAGATAGAGACTGTCTCTCACCTCTTCCTCTTCTGCAGATGGAATCGAACGCTCAACTCTCTGCACTTGCGGAGAGGTGAGCTCCGGATGACGCTTCTTCCTGTGAGCCTCATAGGTGGCGAAAGAGAGAAATGGTCTGCGTCTGCAGTTGTTGCACTGGAATCTCAACGTCTTCGAGTGCTTGCTGTTCTTATGACTCCAAAGTCCCGACTTCGAGGAGAATGTTTGCGGGCACTCCTGGAAGACGTCAAATCAAAAGGAGATCCTTCTTCCGATACACTCACATCGCACTTGTTCTCCTTCCCAGGGCACTCTTTCTTGTGCTCTTCCAGCAGCGCCTGGGTGTCAATCTTGAAGTGTCCGCACTTGGAGCACTCGAATGGGCAGGAGGAGTCGTGGGTGTTCAAGTGACGAGAGAGGCTGGATGCCTGCGAGAAGTACATGCCACAGTACTTGCAGTGGTACGGGGTCACTTCGAAATGCGACCACGTGTGCCTCTCCAAGTCGCTCTTCCGCGAGTATTCTCTCCCGCAAAGGGAGCAGCTCTTTGACATTTGCTAACGATTGGGAGGGAGGAAAAGAAGGGAAGAAAGTGAGGAGGAATACGGCGAGGATGGAATATATATAGGGAATGTATGCAAATCGAATTATAGCGCTTTTTATGGTTGAGAGTGGGGAGAGGGCGAGAATGGGAACATCGATTGTTTAAGGAACTTTACGACCGATAAAATAGCTCCTACTGGAGCTCTTCTCTCTTGGGCGTTTCTCCAAGTTGTGATGAACCTCAAACTTGGGTAATTAAACGATTTATATATAAAGAATAAGAAAGAGATTGTACAAAGGAATATAAAGATAAATGATAAAAGGGTTATCGTAGAGCCCCCAAGGCTCACCTCCCCTCATCGGGGAGAACAACCAGAATGAGGACGTGAGTGTCCGTCTGGTTGCCCCGACGAGAGGAGAGAGACGTGGACGTCGAAAGTGTCCCTGGGGGCGGGCGCTGCTGCATCTCTCGCGGGGTTGTACAGTGAGTCATACAGTCCCGCGAGAGTCTTGGTTATGTGGAGAGTGTATAGAAGTTATTGCTTTCCCTCCGAGGAAAGCAGAGATGCATGGCATCTGAGGAATGTAAGGATGCATGGCATCCAAGGAATGAAGTAGAAGAACCTACCCTGGGGTAGGATCTTCTACACTCCCGGGGGGAGCGTTCTTCTCATGGAGAAGAAGAATGAGAGGGTGATCCTCTGGAAGATCGGGAACTCGATGAGGATCTGGATGATCCTTCCGAGCTCGACGATCGGCTCTCGTCTCGGTTCCGCCGTGGTGGCGAATCCGGAAAGCGACTTGCGTGGGTCGATCCTGGTGGGCGGCTTCTTCCGGTGGTGTCTGCTGCTGACGGACTTCTTCTGGAGCTGCGGGATGCAGTACGGCTTCTTCGGGAATGTCGGGAGATGGAGCGGTTTCTTCGGGAATGGTGGGAGACGGAGCGGTTTCTTCAGGAACGGTGTTGCGAGACTGAGCTGTTCCTTCGGGAGCTGCGTGAAGCTCACTCGCTTCTGCGGGAACGGCGGGAGGTTTCCTTGGGCGATCGGTTGCGTCGACATGACCCGACGGCCTTCGCCCTTTTGTTCTTGTTCTCCCTGGATCCGCTCCTCTAGGTTCCTCTTGGCGACTCCTTCCTGAAGTCCTTCGATGAGTGCTCCTAGATGACTCTCGGTGAGTCCTGTCGGTTTCGATACTGTCTCTCCGATGATCCGGAGAGATTGATGGTACCTTGTAAGACTGCGTCGTTGAGTGATGGTTCGTTGGCGAAGTGCGCTGATCCGTCGAACACCACTCTGCACTTTGTCGTGGTCTTCTGTGGTGTGATCACTGGTTGATGGGGGTTATAGTGGATATATCCTCCGTTGCTGTCGTGTCTGTTCTCGACGATCTCAATGATCTTTTTCTCCAATTGCTCTTGGAAGATGTTGTCGATCATCTTCAACACTTCTGTGTTGTTCTTCCTCAGCACTCCATCCAGTCGTTTCTTCGCGATTGCGAAGTTATCCGGGAGACGTTTGATCACGTCGTTCTTGAAGGGGATCCTGACGTAGTATCCTTTTCCTCTTCGCTCGATGGTTTCTCTGAAGAACCTTCTCGTCTCGATGTCTCGGGCTGCTCTCTCCTCGGCTTCTGGTCCGGAGAATTCGTTGTCCTCCTTGGTCATCTGGTCCCTCGCGATGATTTCTTGGAGGTCCTCTTCGCTTGGTCCCATGTTGACTGACGACAGGAATGTCTCTTCGGCCTCTATGGGTGGGAGAGCCGGAAGATCTGATCCGATGTCTTCTCTTCTCCCCAGTGTAGCGTATCCAAAGATAGTATGGATCAGTGAGATTCCGGATGGCAACCGGATCAGTTGACCTTGTGAGATCGAGGGGAGGTAATCGCATCCGATGATGAGATCTGGAGCGACTTTCTCATCGTGTGACTCGTCGTTGAGTGTGATCTGATTGGATTGGATCCATTTCAGGTCTTCTTCCGTGAGAGCGGCTTTGGGGATTTGTCCAGTCAGCTTGGGTGCGCTGACTACTTTCATCTGGATGGGGTCGTTTTCCGCTTTGAGCCAGAGATTGCAGGTTTGGAACTGCTCGGCCGTTTCCGGCGACTCGTTTCCGAAGGTCTGGATTCTGAGTCGGATCTCCTCAGTTTTCTCCAAATCCCATGCGGTGGCCAGATCCTTGCTGATGTAGGTCCGGTCCGCTCCCGTGTCCAGCATGATTGATATCGGTCCCCAAACTTTCGAATTGTGGTCGAAAGCTTGCGCCTGTACCGTCGGCAAATACGAGCCTCGCGCTTGTGTCGCCGCTTTACACTGGATGGCCTCGGTCAGTTGAAGGCCGTTTGACTCACGCGTCGACGCGACATTTTGCGTTGCTTGAGTGGAAGGCTTTTGCTTCGGAGTGTAAGAAGCTTTGTTTGCTGCCTTGGTCACTGATTGCGTTGGAGTCGGCGTCTTTTGTTGACCGCCAGTGGCCTCGTTGTTACCGTACCCATGGATTGATGTGTGATGCCTCTTGTTGCAGACGTCACAGGAACGTTTGCTGGGGCACTCTTTTGCAGAATGTGAGGTGTTCGTGCAGTTGAAGCACCTCAGCTCGTTGCTCAGGATTTTGGTCCTTTTGTAGGTGTCCTTGATTTCCTGGCAGTTCTTGGACGAGTGGCCTGTCTGTTTACAGTAAACGCAGACGAATCCTTTGGTGGATGAAACAGCTGGCTTTGGTTTCGACTCTTTGTGGACTGGTTTCTGATGTCCTCCGTGTCCACTGCTCTGCTGATGAGCCTTCGGCTGGTTGTCTTCTTTGGTGGCTGCTGCCAACTCTTCCTCCATGATGAGGACTCCTTCGAGATCGGCTAGCAATGTGTTCATTGACCACGTTTCTTTAGACTCCAGCTTCTTCTTGATCACTTCCTTCTTGATCGAGGCCGGGAACTTGTTGAGGATCAGTTCTCTGGTGATCTGGGTGTCCACATGCTCTTTTCTGGATTCCAACTGTTCGAGCACCACTTTGAGTGTGCAGAAAAGATCGCGTTGGGCCCTCAGTGACGGGTTATCCAATTTGGCTTTCTGGAGTTTGCTCGATAAGTCCTTGACGGTGACTTCTTCGTTGGAATATCTCGCCTCGAGTGTGGCGAGTGCCTTCGTGTAGTTCTCCTCGGTCAGTTGATAGCAACTGAGTAGTGTCCGTGGTTCTCCTTTGAGAAGGTTGAGCAGGTGGGTGAACTTGATCAGTGGCACCAATGATGATTGGTGGATCAATGTTTGGAACAGGGTCCAAAAGTTCTCAAATTCCCAGCGTTTTCCGGAGAAAGTTGGGATTTGAATTTGAGGGAGCATCCTGGTGCTCTGCTGCGTGGTGAGTTCCTCCGTCGTTGTTACGATAGAGGCAGCCGGTTGGCCTTTGGATGTGGCCTCCTTCTTTCTCTCCGATAGTGCGATTTCGATTCCTCGGAACTTCATTTTTACTTCTGTCTGTAGTTGACTTGAAGCGTCCATGACGTCCATGGCTTCCTCTCGGATCGCATCCATTCGCAGCTTGTCTGGATCATCGTTCTCGAGGTCTGCGACGATGACTTCGAGCTTGTCGAGGTATTCTTGGGCTCTCGTGTAGTGGAGATCCATCGTTTCAGACGCTACTTGGAACTTCACTCGCTCCTTCCAGATAGTGTCGTCGTCTGCCTTTCTCATGACCTCGACGTTCTGCTGCAGTTCAGTTGTGCACTGCTTCAGCTTCTTCTGGGTCCGTGTGACCCAGCCCAATGTCGCCGTGAACAATGACATGTTGGGTTTGTTGAGAGCTGGCTCTCAGATCTTGAAGACGGTGTGTAGTCTTCGATGAGCGTGTCGGGTTGGACCGATGAGCTCTGATGAGCGTGTCGGGTTGGACCGATGAGCTCTGATGAGGTGCGACTCGGGGAGTCTGTGGTGAGACTAGGTCTCGAGTTGTTCGTTGCTGCCACGAGGGTATGTCCCTCTCAGATCTTGAAGACGGTGTGTAGTCTTCGATGAGCGTGTCGGGTTGGACCGATGAGCTCTGATGAGCGTGTCGGGTTGGACCGATGAGCTCTGATGAGCGTGTCGGGTTGGACCGATGAGCTCTGATGAGGTGCGACTCAGGGAGTCTGTGGTGAGACTAGGTCTCGAGTTGTTCCTTGCTGCCACGCGGGTCTGTCAGTTTCGATGATGCTGTCGATGCACCATAAAATAGCTCCTACTGGAGCTCTTCTCTCTTGGGCGTTTCTCCAAGTTGTGATGAACCTCAAACTTGGGTAATTAAACGATTTATATATAAAGAATAAGAAAGAGATTGTACAAAGGAATATAAAGATAAATGATAAAAGGGTTATCGTAGAGCCCCCAAGGCTCACCTCCCCTCATCGGGGAGAACAACCAGAATGAGGACGTGAGTGTCCGTCTGGTTGCCCCGACGAGAGGAGAGAGACGTGGACGTCGAAAGTGTCCCTGGGGGCGGGCGCTGCTGCATCTCTCGCGGGGTTGTACAGTGAGTCATACAGTCCCGCGAGAGTCTTGGTTATGTGGAGAGTGTATAGAAGTTATTGCTTTCCCTCCGAGGAAAGCAGAGATGCATGGCATCTGAGGAATGTAAGGATGCATGGCATCCAAGGAATGAAGTAGAAGAACCTACCCTGGGGTAGGATCTTCTACAACCGAGATGTGGAATGGGCGGTTGTCCCGATGAACTCGGAAGATGTGCAAGAACGACAGAGTTTCGGGTTGGTTGGTTGGGTTTGGTGGAAGAGTTTGTAAGAGGAGCGGCTAGATGGAATGAGTTCATGGACTCGTCGAATAGAGCGGCATTCCCGAACGCCGTCCACAAACGTCAACCCGATACAAAGTCTGGGCGGAATTCCGTCTTCCGCCCGGAAAATTTTAATTCCGACTTCCGACTTCCGAGTTCCGCATTCTCAAAATGGCACTTCCTGCCCGATACCTCTGAAAACATTCCGAATACTCGATTCGAACCCATCTAAGCCATAAGATATACTTTATTAGTACAGTAATCCAAGAAAAAAGAGCAAGAGGAGCACGTGTTCATCGACAGCCCACCTGCTTACCAGCCAGAATGGCGTACTTTCCATCGACTTTCTCATTCTTGGACACCCACAATTCGGCTCGATTCGCAGAGGGAAACAGGTCCAACTCAACCAACATCTTGATGCCTTCATAGCCGTTATTCTTGAACTGATCCGCTGCTTTCAGCTGAACATGATAAGTGCTTTTGAATGTGAGCTGGAGCAATTTGTTGATGATTTCCTCTGAAAACGAGGGGGAGTAATGTAGGGTGCCCTGCTGGCACTCACCTTTCTCAATGTTTCCTCGTTTACAAGTCACAATGACGACTTCATCGAACAACAAATTCCCGATGGCCTCCTTGTTTTGGCTGTCGATGACGCGAATTGCGCGGTCGATGAAGCGATCGGACTCCGCGGTTATCGAGGGAGCGGTTCTGCTCGATCCGGGTGCGGCGGCGACCAGTGAGCAAATGAGGACGGGAATCAGAAGAATGTTGCGCATTTTTGAAGACTCCCAAGGGTGGAATGAGAGGGAATGACGAGGCAGGGACGTGTTTCAGTCACGTGGAAGAGTATGTGGTGGAAGGTCAGCGACCGGGCGAAACGTTACGAAAACATGGGAACGTTTGTGATGATTCCGTTCACAACCATGTCTCTTGCACATGAGGAAAAAGAGCACACATCTCGGAATGAGTCAGTGGTTGTTTCGCTCACTCGTCGTTCCTCCCGGATCGAAGGGGGTCTTTAGAAGCTTCAGGGTGTCGCTGTTGACCCTGGGTTCTTCCATAGATCCCGGTGATTGATCAACGGGTCTGTCAGACAGCTGAAACGTCGGTGCTGTGATTCAGGAATCAGTGGTAACCTGTCGTTCTGAGAGCAGAGGATTTCGAAGATACTGCGCTGATAACCAAAAAAAGGAAGTTTTCTACAAAACCCCAGCAGTTAGTGATTGAATCTGTGAGATTCCAATCAAAATTCCCTTGGATTCCAGTGAACCATTTCATTGAGTGCCAGTAGAGAGTCACGTTTCTCTTCATATTTACAAACTGTCCAAAGACTCTCAAATCATCCAGAATCTCTATTCATTTCCCCTTCGTCTTCCGTCGTCATCATGAAATCGCCAGCATAGTAAGTGAATACAAGCTGTCAGTGGACACCATCTCCTTTTCAGTAGCGGAGTCGAGACTTCGATCGACAAAAAGAAGTACTCTCATGGACTGTTGCCTCGCGAAGACGTCAGACTTGTGTTGAGAGAGAACGGAGACTTTCTGCTGCGAGTCTCGGAACCAAAGTCGGGGGAATCGAGGTCGTACGTCGTGAGTGTGCTCGTTGATAAGAACACAGAGGGCTCTTCGTCGGTTGGTCACTCGAGGAGCTGTTCCATTGAATGTACATCTTGCAGATGAGACACCTTGTGATTCAATCTGCGAACAACAAGTTCTGGATCAACAAGACCTCTTTCGATTCGATACAACAACTCATCGCCTACTATCTCTCCTCAGCTGGAAGAGCCGCCGAGCCGCATATCCGACTGATAAAACCAATAAATAGACAATCGTGGGAACTGGAACACGATTGGATAACAATTCAGAAGAGACTGGGAGAAGGGGCATTTGGAGAGGTGTCGATGGGTTTGTTCAAGTATCAGAACAAGGGAAATGGAATATTGGTGGCTGTGAAACAGGCGAAATTGGATAAGATGGGCAAGGAGCAAATCAAGGAGTTCATGGGAGAAGCGAGATATTTGAGGAGTTTCGACCACCCGAATATTGTCAAGTTCTATGGAGTCGCCGTCATTCAGGAGCCTCTTTATATGGTTATGGAATTGGTGAGTCGGAAGGATCTCCGGATGAGAACCTGGCTTTTCAGGTTGCCGACGGTGCCCTCGACAGCTATCTCAAGAAGAATCCGCACATTTCCATCGAAGTTCGCAACGAAATGATCCTTCAGGCAGCTCTTGGGCTCGAGTACATTCACGCGAAGTCTGTCATTCACCGTGATATCGCCGCTCGAAACTGTCTCTATGGCGACAAGAAAGTGAAGATATCGGACTTTGGACTGTCTCGTTCGGGGTTTGTGTACCAGATGAGCGTCCCGAAGAAGCTTCCGATTCGTTGGTTGGCCATCGAGACCCTCATCAGTATGCTCTACACTCCCAAATCGGACGTCTGGGCCTACGGAATCATGTGCTGGGAGATCTACAACAGTGCCCAAGAGCCATACCCGGGATTAACGGTTGTCGAAGTGAATCAGAAAGTTCGCGAAGGCTACCGGATGACAGTGCCGAGTGATCTTCACGGAGAGATTCAGCGGATGATGAAGAACTGCTGGAGCGAGGATCCCATCGAGCGAATGCCGATGTCAGCCATCGTCGGTCTCCTCCAACGAGTCACTCGTGCCTCCTTGAAGCTCCCTTCGCCATCGGGCAGAGAGGTATGCGAACTCGGAAGAATAGTCCCATTTCCCCCCTTGTTTCCAGATGAGAACACATGCCGTGAGCCCCATCGTCCGTTCTCCGTCCGGAAGAAGAGGAGTGTCTCCGAGAAAAGCGCTGACTCCGCGGTGAAGAGAAAGAGCTCGGCTATGATTAGAAGTGTACTGACAGTGTTCTAATACTAAAATTTTTTGATATTTTCCTCGCGATTGCCATTTGAATATCGGATGAATGAATGAAAAAGATCTGTGAACAAGATGTCCCGAATGCGTCGGCTCTGGTTGATTTGTGTTTCTTGAACATTTCCTAGTCTTATTATTGAACTGAAAGAGCGATAGAGCTAGAGAAGATTCGTTTCGATTGGCTACTTGTGCTTTTCGACTATTCTCCGAGCTGCGACACCTTCTCTTCACCTCTAGTGGCGGTGGCGGTAGAACTGCCATAATTCCCGATTTGAATCCAGTACGAGGAGTCCCCATTCCTCTCCTATTCCTCCCGATCGACCATAAAAACAGCCATAAAATCGTTTAACTTTGCTGACGTATCGGAACGTTGCTTCCCATGGGTTCCCCTCCACATACCGTATCCCACCCACGATTCGATTAGCGGCTCCCCCGTTAAATACGTGGGAGAAGAGATGAGAAACCATTCGAACCACCACCGTTTCAACGTCTTCGAGAACACAATGGTCCGCTGCGACATCTGTGGACGCGCGTTCCGAGCGAAGCAAAGGCACCTCGCCTTGAAGAAGCACATGGAGAAGGAGCACGTGAACAAGAAGGAGAATCCGAACGCGGTGACATGCGAGGTGAACAATCAGAGATCGCTCTTTAACATCTTCCAGTTTTTCAGACCTGCGGCAGAGTCTACGCCCACAAGTATAGCCTCCAGAGCCACCAACGCAGCGGCAAGTGCACTCTGTTGAGATGCCCCTTCTGCCATGCCGGTTTCCATAATGAAACTGTCTTCCAAGGGCACAAGAAGAAGTGCCCCGTGCGCAACTACATATGTGATGTGAGTAACGACGTCTTTTGAAAAATGAGCATCATGTGATACTTCAGGTTTGCGTCCAAGAATTCAACTCGGTGACGGGGCTCTATCGTCACCGAGCGAAGAAGCATCCGAATGAGCCGAAACTCCGATGCGTATACTGTCGTTCGGTATACATATTGTCCTGGACCTTCGGAAGCCATGTGTTCCGGTGCCGGCGAAAACTGTGCTCGAGTGCTGTCGGTGAAGTGTCGAAGAAATAAAGTTGAATTCAATTGTCGATGAATGAAATGTTTTATGGATATTCGGAAGTGAATAAAGAATGCGCGTGTTCTCCGCTGTTTCCAAGAGATTCCAAAGTGCCTGAAGTCGAGCGATGCCACCGTGATCTCAACCATCAGTGATCTAGACAATATTCTCATTACCCGGAAAAAAAAATCAAATGCAACCGTTGTCTTCGTTTCCCTCACAATCAGCTCACAAACCATTCATTCAATTGAAAAAACCACCGGCAATTGCGAGGAAAATATCAAAAATTTTAGTATATGAACACTGTCCATACACCTCAATGTCTTCTGTCTCTCGATTTCTTGCTACGCTTCTTCAGCGGTGACAGTCCTCGTCGTTTCAACGGAGAACGGTAACCGGGGGCCATGGTTGATGGTTTGCTCTGAAAACAGGTTCGACTAGTGTTTCTCTGAATATTCTGTTACCGCTCTACTCTGATCTGGCGAAGAGGGTTTCTGGTAGATACCAGTAACTTTTTGAAGAATAATGACGATGGCGGCCATAGTCGGACGGTCATTGCTATTCGGGCTCCAGCAGCTACTTATCATCGTTTGAATGTCAGCGTGGATGTTAGTCGGCACCGCCATCCGCAATCCATCGAGAACTCTCTGATTCACTTCGACAACCGTCCATCCGGGATATGGCTCCTCGGCACTGTTGTAGATCTCCCAGCACATGATTCCGTAGGCCCAGACGTCCGATTTGGGAGTGTAGAGCATTTTGGTAAGAGTCTCAATGGCCAACCAACGAATCGGAACCTTCTTGGACACACTCATTGTGTAGACAGTTCCCGAACGAGACAGTCCAAAGTCCGAGATCTTCACTTTCTTGTCGCCATAGAGACAGTTTCGAGCGGCGATATCACGGTGAATAATGGACTTTGAGTGGAGATACTCGAGCCCTTGAGCCGCCTGGAGAATCATTTCGTTGCGAACTTCGATGGAAATGTCCGGATTTTTCTTGAGATAGCTGTCGAGGGCACCGTCGGAAGCCTGAAATGCCAGGTTCTCATTCGTAGATTTTTTTTAACTCACCAGCTCCATAACCATGTAAAGAGGCTCCTGAATGACGGCGACTCCATAGAACTTGACAATATTCGGGTGGTCGAAACTCCTCAAATATCTCGCTTCTCCCATGAACTCCTTGATTTGCTCCTTGCCCATCTTATCCAATTTCGCCTGTTTCACAGCCACCAATATTCCATTTCCCTTGTTCTGATGCTTGAACAAACCCATCGACACCTCTCCAAATGCCCCTTCTCCCAGTCTCTTCTGAATTGTTATCCAATCGTGTTCCAGTTCCCACGATTGTCTATTTATTGGTTTTATCAGTCTGATATGCGGCTCGGCGGCTCTTCCAGCTGGGGAGAGATAGTAGTCGATGAGCTGTTGCATCGAGTCGAATGATGCCTTGTTGATCCAAAACTTGTTGTATGACGACTGAATTACAAGGTGCTTCATCTGAAACTTGGGAAGATATAGACGAGATGATATTTGTACCCTACAGATGTGGGATCATCAGTGGTCTTGTCAGCCAGCACACTCAAAATATACGATCTCGCCTCGCCGGCCTTTGGTTCCGATATCCGGAGCAGGAAGTCTCCATTTTCTTTCAAAACAAGTCTAACGTCTTCGCGAGGCAACAATCCATGATAGTACTTCTCCCGATCGATGGGGTTTTCGAACGAGGTTCTGAAGAATCTGACGCACTGATTGGAAAACGGAAAAAAGAGAATGAACTCACTTTAACACCGAAGTCATGATGGCGAGAGACAACAAGAGAGAAATGAGTGAAATAAGTTCGAGAAATAAAGAAATTTGCGATTATGAGGCTGACACATTGAAAACGTTTTTTTCTTGAGAAATGTGTCACGGGGAGATGTGAAGAGATGCGTGACCAGAAGGTTTCTCTTTTTCGATTGAATAACTACCAGCCAAACGAGAACACTTTCTTTTTGTCTATTCTTTCTGACATAAAGGGAACATAGTGAAAGTCAACCACTCACAGAGTACATGACTTAACGTCCACGAAGCGTGGGCCCCTTAGAATGACGAGTCGTCATTTCCTGCCCCTCCCATCATTCCTTCATTCAATTTTCATCCTTCCGCCATTGTCGATCGTCTTAACGATGCCATATTTCCACGAAGCGATTACTCGAATAGGGTTCACAAATATTGATATTTTATCTGTTTCTAAAATTTATCGTTTCTAAAATAAAATTTATCGTTTCTAAAATCATATCGACATTTGGAAAACCTATATCTTGAGAATTAAGTTCTCCCTTTCGTTCACTCAGTTATTCTTTGCTTTCTTATTCGGTGGCGGCAGTATTTCTTTTCCATTTGATAGGAGCATCCTGGTAACTCCCTGGAACGAACAACAGATGATCTGTAGTACTTCAGTATGACTCACTTCAATCCTGCGCATGAATGGAATTCGCTTTGCGAGCGTCATGCTGGCAGACCGTTGTCGAACTTGTTCGTAGAACACCGCCAGCTCGTCTTCCATTTTGTTGAAAATTTCGTCGACTTCGACGAGCATTGATTCATCCGAAGGATCATCGAACTGGTCCGATTTCTCGGGAATCGGGGAGGCGAGACGGGCGGCAGGATCAGATGTTGTCCTTGAAACATTGAAACGTTCACGAAACGCGGAGATCGGTGCTCTTATTTTCGCATCAGACCACAGAGAAAATAACTCACTCATAAAAACAACTGCTTGTGTCAGACGCATCATCGAACTCCAACATCAACTCTTCTTTGACAGGTTCTGAAAATGGCTCTGGTTTCTCCTCGACAATATCAAGCTCCTCGGGCTCTTCCTTGACATCTTTTTCGAGAATCAAGCTACCGTCAGGACATCCCATTTTGAATTTGACAGGATACACTGTTTCCGCTCTTCTCTTCGATCCGACCGCGGGTGTCATCGAACTTGTCTCCTCTCGTTTCATTCCATCGCCGAGACGGATCGGCTCGTTGGTCTGTTTCGGTGGTAGATGCAGGAGTTTCACCGGCCACAAACAAAGTGTCCGAGTTGAAGAACGCGCCGCCGTAGTTGGAGCGGTCGTTGTACTCGGATTTGACAGCTTCCAATCTCTCAAGCTGATACCTGCATAGGAGCCAGCTTTCGTCGGGCTGAAAAAGTAACATGTTGACTTACTTACTTTACTTTGTCGCCATAAAAGCCATCTATATTGTTAATATCAATCTAGCTCCTCATCGCGAAATACATGTTTTCACAAACAAGTAAAAAATTACTCACGCTGAGGCTTTCTCCGTTTTCACAAGCACCCATCTGTTCGCCGACGCCGAGCTCGTGCTTGGTTGACAATTCGAAGTTCCGATACTGTTTGGTCCCGTATTTTCACCTCTGTTGAATTATAAGGATTCTGATGAGCTCGTCTGGTTTTTCCAACTCACCTATACGGAAGCATTCCCATGTTGGTGACAGCTTCCTGATCCATGCGATCTCTCACGCCGACGTATCTTAATCCAGCACTAGAATATGAAAAAGTCTGGCAAAACTTACGGAGTCGGCATTCGAGGAGGCAAACTACTTGATGAAGCGAGTGGACGATGCAGGCCCATTGATATTCTGACAAAGAGCTTGTGACTCTTGTTTTTTGACTAAATATCTTCCATTTTATGAAATAGACTCACTGCATATTTCTTGGAGATTCTCTTCTGAACGCTGCAGGTGGAAGTTTCGGCTGCGCAATCCTTTTGCCCAGTTGAAATAAATAATTACCGACGTAGCTGATCGTTTTCTTGGCACTGAGCTCGCATTCGGCGAATTGTTGAATACTGAAACAGAGCAATTCGGAAGGGGAACAATCAAATGGAGAATGCTACATTTTCAGAGTTTCCTCGCTTATTGGTTTACTCACGGCGTAGAGAATTTCGCATTTCGTTTGCATATCAAAGTTGGCGGTCATGAGATTATCGAGTAGCGTTTCGTGGAAACTGAAAGTGAATTTCGAATAACACACTAACTCTTCTGAATACTTACCGATTCGAAAGGCTATACACGGATCGATGTGTCACGTTGTGTTTGATAAACTCGATCCAAAGCTCTTTTCCGGAAGTTTTGGCATTTGACAAAAGTCGAATCACCTTCCCTGACGGAACTCGAATTTTATAATTGATGAATCGCAAGATATCGTAATCTTCTTCCGCGCTGAACGGAGCCGGATCAAAGCCCGAAGTTCCCATGGATTTTAGCGTCGATGGAACCTCCGAAGTGACTCCCACTGGTCCGTGGTAGCGACGAGACTGCAGAGCGACGAATAGCGGGCGGTTCGGGAGGCCGACAATTTTTCCATTCTTATCAGTCGCTGCTCCAGTACGAGTAAAGAGGCTGCAATTGATCTGCTGAGGATAGAGAATGATGTTTCCAAAACTCACTCCTCTCTAAAATGGACAGGAACCTCCAGATCGAGTCCGTAATACAAGACAGCTTTCGTCATGATATCGAAAGGCATGCGGTAGAGATTTGGAGCCAAAACATCTATGTATCTGGAAGGAGTACAGTTTCTTTACATCTAACAAGGGAACCTCTTTGGGTCGGTCTCATACAATTTTCTAGTTTTTGTCAACTGAAGAGTTGCTCAGAATGATCTCAAGAAGGCGTGTGCAAATTTGTAGAAAATTGTATGAGACCGTCCCAAAGAGGTTCCCTTGTTAGATCATTTTTTCTGTATAACCTTACCGATAGCAATATAACTGTGTCTCTCGTCCCATCATATTTTCATATGTCCGTTTGAACATGCACCACTCTTTAGTCGAAGCCATTCTTGGGAAGTCAACGGTCATCACTCGGCTCAGAATGAATCTCCACATTAGTCCGTCGTCCTTCTCCGTAAATACTGTCGGATCGCTGTTCATTGCCGGTGCGCCGTACTCGCTTGTTTCTGGTTTCGCAGGCTCGACGTAATCCCAATGGTTGATTTCAGATGCCGAGCGGATGATTCCGTCATCCTCAATGACCGCTCCGAACATTTTGATCAGGTTCGAACGGAATTCCGAGTCACGAACGGGAATGTTCAATGCGAAGTACAAGTCGATCTTGTCTTTTATTGGTATCGCCGAAATGGTATGAAGTTTCTCGCAGTTTTCTTGATAGCTGCAAAGATGGCATGCGAAGTTTCTACTTTCAAATGGAACTACTCACAAAATGTAGTATTCGTGCACGGACTTCGATCCTCTGAATTTGTTTTTGTATCGGATCCACAATCCGATGGAATTTGTGTTAATTCCTCCTTTGATCACTCGCCCTTTTATTGAGACGGTTTTCATGCGAATTTCATGCAGTAGAAACTTCCAAATGGTAAGAACTTCTTCTGGGGAGAACGAAGAATCGCAACTTTCGTTTTGGGTGACATCGCTCTTAATCTCTAAAATATTCAGTTTAGTTGGCGTATTTTTTACTAATAAATGTTGAGTACCGTCGAAGGATTCCTCAACGCTCTCACAAATTGTTCCAGCGAAGCTCTTTGTTTTCATACACTGAGTGGAAGCTGAACAAATTATTTTCAAGTGTATCTCAAATGAAATACTTACATGATCCATACACTTCGCCCAGTTCTGGTTTATTTTCTTCGAGAGGGTCCGTAATATTACTAGACGAACACGGAACGCCGTACATCTGCTTCGGTTCGTCGCCCATTTTGTCTAAAAAAATATATTTCAAACAGTTTTTGTTGGGAAGATGGATAGAAAAAGAGCGAAAAACTTGAGTAGAAGATGTAAAAGATGAAGTTTCGTTTGCAAAACGTATAAATTATTCAGAATTTTGAATAAAATACAAAAAGGGCGAGAAACACGTGGCAAGAAACAAGCAATTCGATGGTGTCGCGCGCATCGCGTTTTCTCGGCTGCGCCACGAGAGACCACAGAGATAGAGGACACGCAGCATGCGAAAGGAGCCGAGAGTGATCGCGACGGCTTCTCGGTGAGGTCTCGCGCGAGAAAATGAATTCTTTTGACAATTATTTTTCAGAATACGGTGGATTCTTTCAGTTTATCGCGTACGCGTAGAAACGTTGAAGGAAAATTAATTAATTCAAGTAATTGACAGAATATCTGAAAAAAAAACAACATGCAATCGGAAACGAAAAAGTCCCTGCAAAAAATCATCATCCGAAGTATTTATAAAAAGACTGAACAAAAAGACTCTTCTAGAATACTGATATTTTGTATTTATCGTTCTCGTATTCTTTCCGACGGACAGTCAATCACCATCTCGAAGCCGACAACAACCTGCTCTCCTATCAATTCCCCATGTTCCCGTGCTTCCAGTTCGCTGTATAGTTTTCACATTTTTGACTGATTTGTCAGATATTTGGTGCTAAAACTTAGCATTTCTCTTACAAAATCGTTTTAAAAAACAGCAAATTAATTTTATGAGAAATTGTTTTTTTCCTCTCGTCAAGTCATCGGATCGAACATCGTGCTAATAGTTGCTTCTGCTCGCATACTTCTTCCGAAGATAATAACTCGCAGTGGTGTCAGTCGGACGTTCACTGATTACGTCGGTCGCTTCACCCTGTACAAGGATGGAAATAGAAGCCGACGAAGAAGAATCCGATGAGACCAGCGACAGGGCCAAAGCTCATGAGTCCAATTTCAGCGCCGGCAACATCTGCTTTTCGATTCCACGGCATTCCACCGTTTCTTCTTGTCAAAACGGGCATCCAATAAATTCAACCGTGACAGTTACGAGATGTTCGTTGAGGATAACAAGTTGGGTACTATTCACTGCTATCTGAAAAGATATCTATTCATGTCGCGTGAAGAGATTCGGCGACTTTGTTACCTTCTCGAAAGTCTTCGATGCCTTCGTTTAACCTCAAAAAACTCTTGATGTTGGATGATAACGTTATCAGATTGATTCAGAGTGCAGAGTTAGCAATCTTCACGTGCTAATCAGAACAACCAATCGGACAGATAAGGATTGGGAACCCTGTGTCTTTATATTGCTAACCCTCTGTTATCTTGGAACTACTACTCTACTGAGAGCCGGAATGGCAATAGTCTCGAAACAATTGAGTAATGTTTCAATTTTGGCCTGTCGAACGGAAAAGTCTCTGAAGCGAACAAAGCTAACGTCGAGCTGAGATCCTGATAACATCGGGCTGTGCGAGCAGTTAACGGAGCAGGCCGGCGTAGTTTTAAATTATAAATCCACGCCTATCTCGTATTCACCTGTTCACACCCGAATCGTCGTATTCCCAGTACCAAGTGGCTCTCAAGTGGAGCCTCCCAAATCCGGCCAAACCGACGTTTCCCTCTATAAATTCCCATTGTCTAGTACTCCGTTGTGCTCCTAATCCCTTGCCTCAATCGCTCACACCTACCTAATGGGGAACAATGGTGATAATGGGAGTACAGCTGGGAAGGGGGCGGGAGAGGAAAGTGAGTGCGAACGGGGAACGAGGAGGAGTCTGACCGCCCCGAGAGAGAGTACACATTGGACTGTTTGATTTGCGTCCTCTCGCTTTTCTCATTGTTGCATCAATCGAATAGCTCGTCGTCAAGGCCCAGTCGTTTCGTTTCCACGAAACATAATTTGCTTCTCTCTCTCTCTTTCTTTCTCTCTTATCCTGCTCATCGTGTCTTCCGCTGCTGCGAGGGGCGTACCGATGATATCTAATTACCGTGATTTGCCTACCCTCCCACCTGTTCCTCTCATTAGTCTCAATTTTCTCTCATCCTCCCCGATTCTTTCTCATTCTTGCTTGCTTATTTTTCAGAATGTCGTTCACCCATGATTCTTCGGACGTCAAGTCGATCGGTTCTGCCGACTCCGTCAGCCAAAGAGATGCCAGTAAGGTGAGTGTTACCGGATTCCTTCTCCCTCTATTCCTCTAACAATTGCTGTTTCGATTCAGAAGAACGGAAGCATATTCGCTGTAGTGCTGGCGGAGATGGGAAAGATGGAAGCGGCGGTTGCTGCGTGGAGGGACGAGGTGGAGGAGCTGAAGATCGAGACGGAGCAAGAGAAGGCCGATCGTCGACAGGTGGGTATCTCCTTGCTATCACTGACATCTGAGAATCATATGTTTCAGATTGCACGGATAAGACGCGTGTTCGGAGAGCAGAGTTCTGATGAGGAGGACGACGACGAATACGATGAGGACGAGCTATGGGACTACTACAGAGAGCCGAGGCCCATCGAAGATGCGATCAATGGAGAGTGGAAAGTGATAGGAGTGGAGAACTTCGAGCAAGTGGCAAGATGCCGGAAGTTCACCGAAGAGAAAGAGCACCTCTGGCAGTACGGACGAGTCTCTTTCGGAGCCGGAAGAGGCACATTCGTGAGAGCAACTCTCGTCAACCAACGGAAGAGAGACCTCTCAGTGACGATGCTGAACGAGGTGGAGAAAGGAAACGAGGTCTGGAAGGTGACAGTGGTCGAGAACAACTCGATTGTCACTATTTGCCGGAGCCGCTCGGACGGATCACTGAGGTGGAGCATCGCTCGGTACATCAGGGACGGGCGACTCCACCTCGTCTACAGCTATCCGTGCGGGATGACGTGTACTCGGATTCTCGAGAGACTCGGCTTTCACTGAATTGATCTCTTCGTTTTCTCTCATTCTCACTGTTGTTCTATTTATTCGTTTTTCTGTTTGAATCGGTCGTTTCTTCATAAAAAAGTATGAGTTTCCAAAGTGTCTGTCATTGAATCCCAGGTGGCCCAAAGAGGGCAGGTGCGCATAAAGATTACCGCAAAGGAACAGATGAAGAGATTAATTGCTTTTCTATGTGTCAGAACAGCTAAATGGATATGACATTTGTGAGATACCGTACGCAAAAGAAGATCTCTCAATTACTCAGTGGTCACTTGGCAATTGATCCCACTTTGGAACCTAGACCGTGAACCGGCGATCTCCCTGAATAAAGGCTGCCGGAAGACACAAAGACGCGTTCATCAGTTTAGACAACCTACTCCCAATCCGTCTGCTGTCCAATCAAATGACCATTATCTCATCTCAACTGGAAGCAGTCGACTCGCGTGCAAAGAGCACGAGTGATGACATCAAAGAGAGTTATTCATCCGTTTCTCTTATTCAACAAATCGTCGTCGCCTAATGAGACTAATTGAGTCTTCCCGCTTGTTTTCTTGGGTTACTCAAACAAATGCACTCCAGTTTTCGACCAAGTGATGATGATGACTTTTCACACACTCCTTGTCAACATGGGGGTGTCATTGGCACTGCAGACGTATGCGTTCACACACTATCTACCCATTTCCCGCATCTCTCATTGGGCAATGACAGGTGGACTATATTTGGCTCTCAAACATTCTTTGTTTCTTTACGTAACCAGTGTTTATGTGTGACTCCAATTCCGAGAGACTAACGGGTTTGCGGAGCATAGCAAGTCCAATTGCCGACTCGGAGACGAGGGGTTGTTGGTCATTCGAAAATGAGTTATCGATTAACATTGGGAGCTAGTCTTCTCTCTCACTACTAACGTCTTCTCCCCAGCCGTTGGGATGGGAGAAAGAGGAATGATAACTACAAAAGTATGACGTTAACTTTGAAATAGGAGCTGACACTTTCCTATGAGGAACTGTTATGACAACTGGTTCAGGCGCACTTTCCTGAATGATAATCTGCTGATAAGGTTTACCTTTGCTTCTTAATGCTCATGTTGCATGTAGATAGTTTTTATCCATATCGGCTTATTGAAAACTCAGCTGTACTTTTAAAGTGTGATAATCAACTGATGACATAGTGCGATTCAGAATATGTACATTGAATGTAGGTAGTGTTTGTCCATGCCTTCGTGTATTCAGTGGGGGGTTTCTCAAAGTGTCCTTGTGTCCTCCAATCTCCCTCAATCTCCCTCAATCGAGCCATATTGCGTGGTAGGCTCAACAAACATCTGCTCGCTGCCTTCTGCTCCTGCCCGCCGGCCACTGCTCTGCCTGTCTCTCCATCTTCCACATTACCGCGTAGGCCAAATAGGCCTTGCCCCCCGGGCGGCCTCACCAGCGAAGGGGGGAAACACACAGGCAGAGGGGGAGAGGGAGAGAGATAGTGTATGCAAACAAGAGAGTGGAAATCGATGGGAGGTGTCATCTCTGCATCTCTGCGCGTGCATTCCTCGTCTTCTCGTGTCGTCTGCGTCTCAACAGACCCCGCAGTGCAACTTTCCTCCCAAACAACCCTATATACACGTGAATTCGAGGAGAGGAGGTTTTGGAGAGGCACGAATGCGGTTTTCATTTGCTTCGTGTTGATATACGTGGCCATAGTGTCCCCCGTTATCAGAGAGGGCTTCATCAGTTGCTTCCATTCGAGTCATGCCCTCGAGAAGAAGAACATTCCATTACAGTTCCTTGCCATTCTATCAATTGATCTTTGTACCCTCCCTCCCTTCTATCTCACCATTCATCAACCGTCCTCCATTTCCCACCCCATCTCTTCCATCTTCCAGGCCTCTTCTCAAAATGTCCGAAAGTAACACGGATTCGAGTTTCGAGTACGTCTCGGATCCGGAGTCGGTCGACATCGACTACTCGTCGAGTGAAAGCTGGACGGGCAGTCTCGAAGACTTGGACATCATCGTGCCGCCTAGACGTTCGGGCTGCTTCGCGCATTCGCCAGTCGGCCGACCGATGAGAACCGACACCCCGGTGAGCAACCAATCTGGATTGGTCCAGAAGGTCGAGGACCTCCATCTGGAAGCCGAGGCCACCCGGAAGAAGGTAAACACCTCGTCGGATCTCATTTCGGTCTGCGATGGTGTCGTCGACCGAATGAAGACTGTCAGAGAGTTCATCGCGAAGGTAAGACTGAAATTTGAAAGAAGGCCGATCTCTAAGTGCGAACTTTCCAGAACCCAACCGCCGATGCGAATGGAATTGGTCGCGAGGCGGAAAACGTGCGTCGCATGATCGAAGACGTCACGCTTCTTCACATTGGGCTGAAGAAGATGTCGGCGAGAAGTGAAGCGGAGAAGGCGGTGAATGATGTGAGTTGATCTGGAAAACGCATCGGGGACCCTGTAGACAGTTCTCCGATTCATTTGTTCCGTTTGGTCCCGAGGGAAATGTTAATTGTGTTCTGGTCGGGAGACAGTGAGAGACAGAAGAGAGCTGAATTAGCACTGCTCGCGAGAATATGGCGTGCATACATAGCGTTTCATCTCAAACCTTTCTCAAAAATGGTTTGGTGTACCAACGCAATTTGTAGAAACCCTTCTCCTCGTTAGACATCATCTTTTCCATTGAACCTGTACTCTTTCAGAATGAGAAGACGCTCAAGAGACTCAACGAGTCGTTACTTCTGAAGGACGACGGGGTGAAGAGATTAAAGAGCGTTTTGGTGAGTCTCCCCTTTCCAGTTGCCACCCCGACTACAAAAATTCCTTCTTCAGGAGCCGAAAGACGTCAGGCGCGACATTCAAGGCAACTGGAGAATGGTGGCGGCGAAGAATCTGAAGCCGTTCGTTGCGAGAATGAAGGCAGCCGGAGCGGACGTCCTCGAGGAGATTCTCTTCGAGAGTGGACAACCGCACTTCGAGATGGAGGGAGACGACGTGCTGACGATTTGGCAGAAGTTCGAGGGAAGACGCTTCTACATGTCGACGTCGACTCTCGGAAAGCACACGGTGGCGTACGGCTACAACCGGGTCTCGTACGTCGAGGACAACAGACTGCACACCATCGACAAGAGGGCGTCGAACGGGACGGAGATGAACCGCGAGATGCGCTTCGTCGACGATCAGGGAAGACTGCACATGGTGGTCACTCGGCTCGGAGTGGTGTGCACGAGAATTTATGAGAAGATTGTGTAAAAAAGTGTGTGTGTGTAACATGTAGTTGTACAGAGAAAATCCTTCCTCTTCGTTCCCTTCTCTCGTTTCTTCCCGCTTCTCAGCGAATTGTCCTTTTGATTCCAAAAAAGAAATTCCCTCCTGTATTTTTTGTCGTCTCTTGTATTTTGTTGATTTTCTTTCCTCCTCTTATTTCGTTCCATGTATTCTTCTTGCACATCTCTCTCTCTCTCTCCTCCCCATTTTTCAGTGTACAATGACAATTGAACACATTTTGTTTTTAAATAAAAGTCTATATAAATACACAAGCTATCGGTTTTCAAATGCAATCAATCGTGTTATCAATAGTGTTATCACAAGTGCAATTCTCTCAAACTTCTTTCGAAAATCATAAAAAATCAATGCGAGAGACGCAGATGAGCAGACGAATGGCCAGCGGTCATCGCGCGTGCTCCGTCCTCGGGTTCAACGTGCTTTTTCGCAATTTGAGCCGATTTCAATCACGAGAACGATGGGTTTGTCGAGGAATTTGCGGGTTTTTGTTTTTTTTTTTGAAATGAACAATGCAGAATGCAAGTTTGATTGTCTCATTCCCATTCCATTGACCAACCAATTAGGCTAAAAAAGGCTTAACGGGATATAATTTTGATCCGAAACCATGAGAACACTCTCTGCGAGATAAGAAACTGCTTATCAACACCATAACAACTGACACCCCAGCGTTAAAATTGGTGTAAATTGTGGTATCCGCTGAATCACCTTCCACTTTCCAACGTCCTTTCTCTGCCGTCTCCAGTTCTCCCTTCTTTCTCTATTCCTCCTTTTCCCTGCTTCCACAGCCACTCGTGATAGCCTTGACTTCTCCCCGAAATCGGCAGCCGCTGTCTCCAAGCTTCAGAATTGGCGCGAACGTCGAAGCATTTGAATCTTCTTGGCATGGTTCCAAGCGGCAGTGTAACAGGTGATCGTGTGTGTGTGCGTCCCCCCTGTCTCCCAGTGTCTTTCTCTCTCCCGTCGGCCTAATAGGGTCATACCGATTGCGGTCTTTCTCATGTTCTCCCCTTCTTTTTTCGGTTTCTTCAATTCATTTTCCGCCCTGTTTTCTCCCAGGTTGCATTCCAGCTTGATCTTCATGAAGACAAAGACGTTTTGCAGGTAAATGGCCCGTCGAGGTAGACGAAAGCGTACGTTGAAGACGGAGCCGGCGGAAGACGACGTGAAGGCGAAGAAGGCGAGGAAGGACAGATGGCCGAGAGGATACAGCGAGAGGTGCGTTTGATGTATCACTGGAGAGTGAGAGATGGGGGGAGAGGATGAGACGGAGGGAAAATGTCAAAAGGTTCGATTAAAAAGTGGAAGCTGCGGCGGGGAGGAAGCGAAGAGAGAGAGAGGGAGTATGCCTCCTCCTGAAGAATAAAAAACATTTGCCTCTAATCAAACGGGATCCGAATCTCGTCTAGTTCCAGAAGATATTGAAGCGATTTGTGGGAAAGTTATAAGAGAGGACACATATGGGAAACTCCTTCAGTAATGGAATGCTTACCTGCTCTTTCTTCACGAGCACTTTGCCGAAAATAAGTTTTCAATAATAAGGAAATGCCATCAACTATGTTTTGCGTTGGCAACAGTGGCAATTTTAAGCGGAAGGCGCCGATTCTGTTATTAGTTCCGCGGATTCACGACACTGATAAACAGGCAGTTTATCAATATTTAGATTTCAACTCCCCGTCACGATATTGCTCTCATTCAATGCCTGTTCACTTTGAAGGCTCCTTCTATTTCATTTCGATTGAATTTGGATTAGAAAGAATGGACATTCGATATAAACAAAGCGATAAGCGTGTCAAGGAAGCTGATTGGTCGGATTATCAGCAGTTGGAGATTAACTTTGTGTCCTTGCGTGCGCCGGGGAACCTCGGATTATCTTGAAAAAGAGATTGTGAATAACTGGCTGAGGGACTCATATTGAGGGAAAATGAGAACGTGAAGGAGCAAAGAATAAGTCGAGACCATGCTAAATTGGCTCCAAGACTGTCATTGTGGAAGATGTCGAACCTCCCGCAGTTTCTAACGTCTCCGATACAAAGATTCGTTTTTTTGCACTCTATGCATACTTGGGCGATCTTATCTGGAATCTCATCAAGCAAATAGGGAACACATCGTGTGTTGCCTGGAAAGGGTGGGGATGGATGGAAATTTGAAGTGTTCTAAAGGTTTTGAGTTATAACAAACCCCAAAATGTGTGCACAAAGTGTTTTCAAAGAATAGGACTGATGATGAGCGTTCGAAGACCTGAAAACTCCCGGACCTCCTCACAATCCCTCATGTTTCAGCAATGCCGCCGAGCTTCCGGAGCTGTGCACGAACGAGTCGATCAACGACGGGTGGTACTTGGATCGGGAAGTGTCAGTGATCAGACCGCCGGCAAACGAGAAGAAGTTCACGGTGGAGGAGGAGTGGGCGATAAAGAAGAGATTGAGACACCTGTCGTTCGCCTCGGTGAGTGTTCTTTGACGGTGGGAAACTGGAAAGTGGCCTTATCAGAACATCGTTTATCAGTGAATGGAGACAATGAGAGACAGGAGAAAAACGAAAGAAGAGAAGTTGTTCATGATAATCGGGGAGAAACTGTGAACTTCTGTTTTTGCTTCCACTTCTCGTTGTTAGATGATCTAATCTGTGATAACTATTGAAGATGATAAGGGAATTCCAGACATAAACTCGCGAAACCACGCTAGAATTGAATTCCACACCGAACCTTCAGATCCTTCCATGGCTAACCTTCTTCGATTACGACGTCGAGAAGACCGTCGCCTTCTGTAAGAACCAGCGAATGTTCGATGCCGTGCCGGAGTTCGTGAAGCAGTACTTCAAACTGCACATCTTCGTGGAGAGGAGGAAGAGTAAGCAGTGCCGACCGAAGGGTCTGTTCACGAAGTTCTATTTCGCAGACATGGTGGGTGTTCTTTAGCTGATTCGAAGAGAGCGAATGTGTGTTTGTTTCAGTTCAAAGAGTTCTGCACTTCGCAAGAACTGGTCAACTTCTATTACGGGTTCAAGAAGACGGCGGGCGCTCGGAAGCCGTGCATCGATACGAGGTTGATGAGTGAGAAGACGATGAAAAGTTTGGAGGAGAGGATGAAGGAGTGCAATATTACGTTTGAAGAGTGAGTCGTCAATTGGTTAATTTCTCTTGGAACTATCTCCATTTTCAGCTACGCCGAGCCAACGTCCGAGGAGCCGAAGGGAGTGAGAAGGAGTGCGAGGAACATGGAGAAGAGAGGAAGAGGAGGAAGAAGAGGAAGAGGAGGAAGAGGAAGAGGAGGGAGGAGAGGAGGGAGGAGAGCGCCCGCCCCTAAAGAGGACGTCATCTACACTGGACATCCATACGTCACGGACTACGAAGAGTTCGATCGAGAAGCGAGGCTCGAGCAGATGAAGATCTCGAAGCAGAAGATGATGGAGAAGCACGGCGACAACTTCCTCTACTTTTGCTTCAAGACCAACCAATGCCTCTACTACAACATTACGGGAACGCCATTCGACAAGACGCCCGCTGTCGAAGTGCTCAGTGTCATCCGTTCCGCCCCTCCCGTTCTCCACCATCTGCCCATCGAGTACTCGGAATTCCCGGAGATTCAGGAATTTCAAAGTTGGATCTCCCGCTACTACTACGGTCCGCATTCCCGCAACGGTCCGTCGACTTCTGGCACTCCGTCTGTCAGTGCTCCTCCGACGCGTCGTCCCTTGATAAAGTATATCAATGTGATTGCGGAGGATCCAGCACTATCCGGTCCGTGTGAGGCGTTCAATATAGACGCCGCAGAAGAGCACTTGGGAGCGAGGGGTGCGGCGATCAGACGATGGGTGCTCTCGCATACGAGGAGGCCGAACGATCCGACGTCTTCAGAGCCATCGGTTGAGCTCATCCTTTCTGACGATGAAGCTTCTGCTCCCACTTCCTCAGGAGCACAGCGAGCGGATATTGAAATCATTGACGAACTGCAACAACCAGCATCTTCCCCGACGATTCCCAACGCCGAGCCGATCGTCATCGATGAAACCCGTCCTCCATCGAGAGCCGCGTCTCCAGAGGATGTAGTGATGTTGGAAGAACCCTCTACTGCGGAGGAACCGGAGCGTGAGCAGACACCTTCCATTCCTCAGGATAATGTTCCAATCTTCGAAGAGTTCCTTTACGAACCTCCACTCGAGATGATCTCCTCTAGAGCCGAGTCCCCAGATGACGATGTTCTGATTTGTCCGCAGAGATCTCCCCCACCGCTCCCCTCGAAATTTGTTCCTCGTCCTATCAAAATGGCCGACAAACAGAAACCGAGTCTATCCGCCGGTCGTTCATACACTCCAGAAGTCATCACCATCGACGACGACGACGATCCGCCACCGAAACCCAAGACCCCCGGCAAGAAGATGGCGGTGAAGCGGTCGAAACGTGAAGGGTTGGAGGCATTCTTCAGACATTTCTTCAACGACAGTCGAGGTCCGATTAAGTCGCTGCGGAATATGTTCCGGAGACCGAAACGTCTGAAGACGTCGAGAGTGAAACCGTACGAACACAAGCGATCAGAGGTCATAAAGGCCGAAGAAGAGGGAAAGAAGAGGGAGCCGACGACGTCAGCCGAGAAGCCAAATGAAGGGCAGGAGAAGTCGAAAGAAGAAGGAGAAAAGGAAAAAGAAGGAGAAAGAGAAGGAGATAAATGATTATTCGATTGCACTCAATTCAATCGTTTTTAAGCCATTTCTAGGTGCCTTATTCTCTACCATTTCATTCCGCTTTTCGAATTATTTATGCATCTCTTTGTTTGTTTTTTTACTCTCAACTTGTTTGTTCTCCTTTTAAAATACGTTCGTTTTAATGAATTTCTTAATAAATTGTCGTTTTTTGAAAAAAAAAAACGAATAAAATGATTGTTGAAATATCGAAAAAGAAAACGTGCACCAGTTGGGAACCACTGACAGAATCCTGCGCTGTCAACGGCGCAAACTTTATGATTCCGTGAATTCATTGATTTTTTGTTGACACATAAATATGACTTTACCGTTTTGATCGGTTTTTCACCGGTTTCTTGCCGAAAATTGTTCTCAAAAATGACGTTTTAAATGAAAATTGGAGAAAATTTGGTAAAAAAAGAGCGAAATGTGAAAATTAGAACATTTTTTTGGTGTATTACAGTTTTTCCCCGTTTTTTACCGTTTTTTCCGTAATTTTTATATTGAAAACGTCAGTTTTTCGCTGATTTCTCGGTAACTTTTTGGAGAGTTAGTTACAACTTTCTACAATTTTTTGAGAGAGTTGTAACTAAGTTGTAGAAAAAAAAAACAAAAACTTATTAGAAAATCACAGAAACCCACAGAAAACCGCAAAAAATGTATAGGAAAGTAGGTAAAAACCGACGATAAACTGAAAAAAAAAGAATTTTCGCGCAGAAACGGGAAGCGCACCAGCACCACTGCTGGGGCACTCCGCATCTTTTTTTCTTTATTTCTTTCTTTTTTTTCAGTTTATCGTCGGTTTTCACCTACTTTCCTATACATGTTTTGCGGTTTTCTGTGGGTTTCTGTGATTTTCTAATAAGTTTTTGTTTTTTTTTCTACAACTTAGTTACAACTCTCTCAAAAAGTTGTAGAAAGTTGTAACTAACTCTCCAAAAAGTTACCGAGTTTCCGACAAAATGATGAATTTTCATTTGGTTTTATTAGAAGCGAAGGCCTCCCGTCGGAGAGCTATCTAACCGTTAAGTGAAACAGACAATAAGTAAACTTTCCTGGAATGTACTGAAGTGCACTGTGCATAGACAGGCTTTTCGAATGAAAGTTAAAGAAAATGTGGAGTGAAAACGGGAAAAAAATGGAGAAATGGGAAACAAATTGTTTTTTTTTGGCGTTTGGTTACTTGTTTCGTTCCGTTTTCTCTGTAATTTATTCACATATTCATATTCAAATCGTCGATTGAAATGGCAGTGAAACGGACAGCAGATCATCTTTTCTAAACTTTCTAACTCAGACGATCCGTAGTTCGCCGTGGTGGCGCGGATCACAGCTTTCCATGTTGGGCGGTCTCTGGTAAGAGTCGTCCAGTTTGTTATTAGTTGGTTGTAAGTAAGTAAGTAAGAGCTTCGACCATGTTCTCAACTACCAATGTATCCAGCACTAAAATCTCAACTTCCTTGCAAAAACGCGGGTTCTCTAGCGTCATTCCGAAGGTCTCTATCATCCCCCTATGTCCCTCCGCACTATCTCCGCGGGGGGAGTGTGACCGGGGGAAGTGAAAGGGAAAAACGGCGCTTGACACAGGGTGGCGCCGATTTTCACCGCGTGTGGTCGTGTCTCCGCTTTTCTCTATCCCTCTCGTTTTTGCCCACTATTTCTCGAGATTTCGGGCATTGAGTCGAGGCACTTTACAGGGATCCACAGGAGTTAGGAGGTGTCAAATCTCAATGATAAGGGTATCAATGGATTCGGGAGGACTTTATCTAAACTTTTCTAATTGACCACTTATCTCTGTCTCTTCTAGTTTCAGAGATAATTGCAGATAAGCGAGAATCCGATGAGAAACAAGTGCAAATTTGTGCATGTTTCGATCCATAACTCGAAAACGACGGGAGATCCGGAAAAACGATGAACTGAGAAAATGTCCAGAATGAGGAGACCATCGGAATGAGTCTGATTATGAGCCGTCTGGACCGTTTTAGAAGCCTCTGGCTCAAAAATAGAGAGAAAGAAAAATGGAATACAGGGATGCGAAGAACGATTCCAATTTCTCTTCGTCTCCCGTTTTTCAGTGATATTTCGTTGATTTTCCAACAAATATGAGTGATTTTCTGTTGGCCGTCATGCCGTGAAAACGCATCCATATCAAACGGTTAATACACCAATTGATAGCTGATAAGCTACCATTTATGTATTTGCTCCGTTTCCCTAATTTATCTCTTACAGTTTTCCAGATACTTTCCGGATTTCAGGAAGTGGTCCCCTCAAATCGGCTGAAATTCTGCAAGAGCCACAGATAACTTGTCAACTGATAAAATGTTCAGCTCGATTTCCCCTTCAAAATGATATGCATAATCACTATATTCAATCCCTGACGACTGCCGTGGCTCCGTTTCTCTGCTCGACATCAGTTCATGGCAAGGGCACGCATGTGGCACGCGACGCAGCGAAGGTTCTCGGCGCTTCGATGACCACCCGTTTTCCTAAAATCTTCCGCCCCTTTCCTCGGCGTCTCTCTCGCCGGCGCGCTATTTCTCGTTCCTCTAGCCTCCCGAATCACTTGTGCTAAATTGAGCTCACTGAGGTCAAAATAGGTCAAATTTCAATGATAAGAGTATCAATTGAAAGCTGAAAATCTGCTGCATATTCTATCAGTTGACTACTTTTCATCATCTTTTACAGTTTTCCAGATATTACAGCTCAAAGGGAGAAGTAGATGGGAAATCCGAAAAAAGTTCGCATAAATGGATGGATAGATCGAAAACGAGAGGAGCTACAAAAAAGTGATCTACTGAGAAGTTGCTCGTCTCTCCGTGCTCTTCCCAATGATCTCATAAACGACTGATCTAGGTGATTATGGAAGTCCATGGCCTCAATTTCCCCTGAAAACCCGCCGATTGAAGGAAAAACGCGGAAAAGGGGAGGAGTCGTCGGTTTCCAAGCAGAATCTTCCGCCCCTTTCGTCTGCGTCTCTCTGTTTACAATGCTATTTTTCCGTTTTTCAACGACCGAATGAGTTGGGTTTAATCGAGGCTGGAGGCGTGAAAAATGATCGGAAATAAAGCATTCAATTATCAATCGAAAGCTGATAATCTGATAAACACTTCATCAGTTGACGGTTTTCCTGTAACTCTTCCAGTTTTCCAGATAATTACAGAAAATTGAAATATTCGATGAAAATCGTCAGAAAATCGAGCCAATTTCGGTCCGTAACTCAAAAACCGTAAGAGCCACAGAAAAGTGATCAACTGATGAAGTGTCCGAAATGAAGAGCTCTTCAAAATGAGCCCTTAAACGTTCAGATAACCTCATTATGGACGCCGATAGCTTCAATTTCCCTATTATCGACGATTTCCTTCACTAAATTCTGCGGAGAGAAAGAGGAAATGATGCATTTACGCTCCCAGTGTGGGAAGAAAAGCATCTGATGACGTCATTCGGCTCTCAATATTCCCTTTTGTATCGGAAACAGTTCCATTTTGTTGATTTTGAAACGAAGAAAAGGAGGTCCGTGGGGCATGGGAGAAGCTTCACCAACCGACCCCCGCCGCAATTTCTTCCGCCCCTTTTGTCTGCGTCTCTTCTTCTCGTGCGCTATTTTTCGTTTTTTTCGAAGCCGAATGCCCGCTGTTTAGGCTCGTCTAGAACCGTCAAATATGAACGAATTTGGCCGATTTTGATATCAATCGAGAGCTGATGATGTGCTCTTCATTTCTCCAGTTGACCACTTTTCGGTATCTCTTCCAGTTTTCCAGATAATTTCAGTTAAACAGTGAAGTCGTCGAATTTGTCGAAAAAAGTGAGTGAAAAACGAACGTTATCTCGAAAACGGTAAGAGATCGAGAAAAGTGTTGAACTGAGAAAATGTTCAGTTTTCTGTCCCTCATCCAATTATCATCTTTGTAACTGATAATACACGTTTTGGAGAGAACTTTTAATCAAAATTCCGTGGAAATGGCAGTTGAATGAATGCGCAGAGAAGGGGGGAGGGGGAGAAGGACACGGGCGGAGGACGGGCAGCTGCCATTTGATTGATGACACTTCCGCGGGGTTCTCCCCCACCAACAGACGACCTTTCCGTTTGAAATGAGACTTTGGAACTGATAGAAGAGATACGGGGAAAGCAGCGAGCAATAAAAATAATACATTTCTAAAATTTGAATAATCCAACAGACCAGATGGCCTGAAACTTTTACACGGAGCTCTACATAGAGCTGAAAAACGAGAAATCTGAAAAAGTGTGTATCCCGCGTAGTGGCTGATTGCAGAAACTTCTATTTTTTGAGATATTTTGTCTGAGAATGCTCAAAAACGCCCGATTTCGTGAAAGAACGCTATTTTGAGCAATTTGAGACAAAATATCTCAAAAAACTAGAAGATTACGCAGTTAGTCACTATGCGAGACAACAGTTGAATCGATGTTGCCCATTTTTGTCACAAGGGTCAGAAAGGGTGACGGCGCGATGCACGTGAATTTTCTAAGCGATCGGTTCAGTTTGAGGCCGTTTGAAAGTTTTTTTATTGTGTATTTTTCCCGTTTTCCTGAGAACATTGCATCTAGCTTATCTTCCCAGAGGCAATCAGAGGCAATTGAAGTAAAAGGGGCGGGGTCTCGAGAAATGTCGGTAACTGATGATGGAGTTGAAGAAATCTCAGTGAAGCGAAACAGAAAACACCTATTTCGTGTGAGCAGCGAGCGAAACGAACTGAGCCCCCCCCCCCCCCCCAGGGTTAGGGTATTCGTTCCCAAAAATCCCCCTGGTCTGTCGATGAAATTGCGTGGACGATCATCGGTTGAGTGTACTGCTACGCAATAAGGAGCGAGCAGACAGGAGTTGCGTATGTGACTTTCGGAGAGACTACGCAATGAGGAACGGATTGCATCATACGGCGATTGCGTGGATTCCCCGTCAATTACCTCTTCTAGTTCAAATGTTTCCAAAAGTATAAACTTCAGGTGGTCTTATCCCGGCGCAAAGTCCAAATGTGTCATTGGAGACCTACTGTCCAAAAAACACTTCATTCAAGGGGGGCATCTGTGGCTTGGAAGCCGTCACGAAACGAACGAGTTCGATGGAACAAATTGATTAAATATTATAAAACGGTCAATAAGCAAGAAAACAAAATTACAAAGACACATTTTTCATAGTCTAGACCGGCTTCTGGAGGCTGCGAGAAGTTCTGTGTGGATTGGACTTTGGTTGATTCATGGTCCATGGTATCTCTGAAAGACATTCCCATTGAGCAGTTGCATCGTCAGGGGACTACTTACCTGTCTGAGGAACTCCATTACCGATGGAGGAACCTCCATATGAGCTCGGCCATTCTCCGGGTTGACATTCGTCGGTTGACACGTGAGTATCATCAAAATGTCTTCTGCTGACGGCGTGATTCCCGTGGAGTGCGGCGTTGGCGGAGGCGGCGCTACGACAGGAAACAGTGGTTGAGGTGGTGGTGGTGGCTGTGGAGAAGGAGCCGGAAAAGCGGATGGGAAGTACGGGAATGGGTATCCAGAAGGAGCAGCAGCACCCGGCGGCGGTGGGAACGGCATCATGAGCTGAGAAGAGCCCATTCCGGGGAAGAACGATGACGACGGTCTGGACATGATGGGAAGTGGCGGTGGCGGTGGTGGGAAGGGATTGGAGCTAGTAGATGCGTTCGGAGGGAACGGCGCCATCGACGGTGTTCTTGCACTGAATGAAGGGATTGGGAACATAGTGGGGAAAGAGACGAGTGGAGTTGAGCACGAACTCTGATAGTTTCCAATCGACGAAGTCGACATCATTTTGAGCAACGCTGCAGTTGTAGAAGAGATTGGCATCTGGTGGCCAGGAGTCGCCGTGAACGGCACGAGAGTAGTCGGTTGATCCTGCACAGGAGAGGTATTCGGGGCCAGAACCACTGCTGACGATGTGTCCAGTTGGTGGGTTGAAGACGTAGGCTCATTCGAGTGGGAAGGAGTTGTCGTGTCGCCACTCAATGCAACAGCAGTTATCTCATAAGTCTGATCGACATCTGGAGCAGTCGTAGCCGAGGACATCGTCTCCTTCACAGGAGTTATCGTCATTCGACGCATCATCGAGGCAGCGGAAGACGGAGATGTGCTCGAGCCAGCCGACTCCGTGTCCGTTGTCTGTTCCGTATCCGCCATTGACGACTCTGATCCGGAACTCCCCGTCGTTGTCGGTGACATGGACGACTCGGTGGTAGTGCTCACTGCTGGGGTGACAGTTGTGGGCGAGTCACTCTCCATCGTCTCCAAAGTGTTCTCCAGCTCACGTTGCTTCTCCATCAGCTCATCCGATAGCCTTGGCTTCTTTGCTGACGTTTTTCTGTACGTCTCCAAAGCAGCAGCCAGTTTATTTCTGACCATCAACGGAGAGATTGTTGACGTGGCAGGGGTGTCTGATGATTGACTCGAAAGAGGATCTGCTTGTGATTGATTGCATCCAGTCTCTCTCATCGCATGAACAGCTTTCGTTCGCGTATCATCGGTTCTCGGCTGCTTGACTCTCGGTCTCTTCGGAGCCAATTTCACTTTGGCGCCTGCTGGTTGGTTCAGTGGAGGCGGCATTGATTCGGAAGAAGACATGGGGGAGAGTGAAGAGGTGGATGATTGAGACGTCTCTGCCGAAGGAGAAGAACCCGAGAGTTGCATTCCAGGCTCCGAAGGCTTCAGCTTCCTGGCAGCCGTCTTCTTCTGTCTTTTCGGAGCATCTGTTGGCGCGTCCGACAGAGAACTTGAATCCTCCCCAATCGCCGATTGATTCGCTTTCGAGACAGACGTCTTGCTCTGTCTCTTTGGAGCAGTGACAACTGGCGCTGCGATCATTTGAGAGCTCGACGAGGCATCCATCGTTGAAGACGTTCCAGAGTAAGATTGGTCCATCGACGGCACACTCTCCTCTCCGTCCATTCGAGTAGACGACGGCGACCGAGAAGAGGGATGAGTCATCGGAGGATCCGACATTGTTGTTGCCGATGGCATCGCTCCCGAAGCCGTCGGGACTCTTGCCGGAACAGTTTCCGATGATTCCGGTTGTCTCTGAAATTTCAAAAGTTGACAATTGTTTCGCTTGACTCTCAACGAATCTCACCATCGGTGTCTCCGAGAGAATCGGCGAGACGAGACTTCCACTGTCATCCTGCACACCGTTCGTCCCCACCTTGGCAAGTCGAATTTGGCACATTGGCTCAGGCCACATGTCATCCTGCAGCAACAAAGGTTCTCGATTGAGCTGAAATAATGGATCACTCACCACTGGAGTGTATGACGACGTTGGCGGCGGATTGACCTGGGATAGAGTTCGACGCTCGACAGGCTCCTCTCTTCTATCCATCGCAGACGTCGATGGCTGCTCGACGACTTCTTTCGTGGACCGCTTCTTCTTCGACTTCTTCTTCTGCAAAGAAGTCTTAGTTCGACATACTTCTCGATCACTCACCGGTCCCATCCCTTCACGAAAGTGCACACGCGGTTTCTTGAAACACGCAGCAATCAGGTCCCTCATCGTCTGCGGATCGTGATTGCTAGGCTTCGAGAGCATCTGCAGCATCGACTGCGGGAGCCCTGTGTTGCTGTATGGCTCGTTCTCTGTCGCATCTTCCTCTTCTACAGCCGCGTCTCCGACGGGGGCATTCGCAGCCAACAGCATCCTCGCTTCCGCCATTATTTCCATGCCAACCCTCTGCACAGACTCTGGTATTTTGCACGTTGCCGTTAGTTTGCGGCACTTTCCCGACTCTTTATCATACGATGTCAAATGGATCTGAGAAAGGAAATATTCGCATTTTTGACTGGAAACTCGAAACCACTAACCTCAAGATCTTTCTGTTTCAGAAACCAACTTCCGCATTGCACACAGCACATGTCCACTTCCAAATGACCCTTCAGATGCTTTTTGAAGTAACCTTCGTCGGTGTAGACTCGCCCGCAAAACTGAAAAAGATAGAAGTTGATCGTAATCGGGGGAAGAGGGCAACTCACGTGACAAGTTAATTTGGGTGATGGCAGGGTCAATCCGGGACCAGTAGACAGCATTCCCACAAGTCCGCTTGACGAGGTGATCGTCGATCCGGACGAAGAAAATGCGGTTCTTTTTGACGACGGAGGTCCAATTGGTTCGGGGATGGACTTTCTTCCGGTTGCCGATCCGGTTGGTTGCCATGAAGACGAGGTCGGCGAGCCAATCGGAGCAATCGGCTCCGATGAGCTTGAGCCGCTGGGGGGTAGACTGAGGCCAGGTGGAGATCCAATCGACACCGAGTCCATTCTTGTCGGCTGTCTTGATACTCCAGGTGGTGATATAGGGTGGAAAGAAGAAGAGTTCGTGGTTGTGAGATCACCCATTTCCATTGAAGGGGCAAGTCCGGGTGGTGGCAGTGAGCTCACTTCGGCTGCATGTTGATTCGTCGCATTCTGATGTTCTCCATCTCTGCGATTCTGAAAAATTCAGTTCTCCTCTTGTCACTGATAACCTTATCAACTAGACAATTGTTCATCTACAATAGAGACAGTGATCTACCTTCAAACCCACCTCCAACTCGACATTTCTCTCGTAGACACTTCTGCACTCCGAGACCGATCGCTCTCTGGACTCCTGTGGCTCTTCAAGGAGTCCGTCTTGCTGAGCCGACATTGGTCTGTTTTCTTCCATCTCTTGAATCTGCCGCTGTTGAACCGGCTCCTCGTTCTCCTGTCGATATTGGAACGACTCGGCGCGTTCTTGTTGTCTCACCTCCGTGAGCACCTTTCTCCGAGGCTCTGTGGTCTCTTTGCGATGTTTCGTTCGACCCGTCTCGTCAAGATGTTCAAGATGCGGCGACTGCTGACGCGAATCGAGTTGATTGTGGGGCGGCAACACGGAGAGTGGTTGATGGATCGGCTCCTGCTGCGCCACTTGGATTCCCGGTTGATGTTGCTCTTCCAGGTGCTCTTGGAGCGGCTCAGAGGCCAATCGAGTGAGTGGTTCTGCGTGTTCCTCGTCCAAAAGCTCGTCTTCCGGCTCTTCGTCCTCTACGAAGACCATGTTTCCTGCTTGCCGCAGAAGTTCGGCTTCCTCCGGGCTCACCTCGAAAACCAACGGCTCAGGTTCGGGCTCTGTCTCCTCGGGCTCGGGCTCTGAATCGGAAGATAGCTGGATGTAATCTGGCTCTGTGATTGGCCAAGGACGTTGGTGCAGCACTTGAATCTCGTCCTCTGACTCTGGTTGCTGTTCGGGTTGCTGCTCTGGCTCCCCGAGTCCCTCTGATGGAGGCTGCGCTTCCAGATGCCCTTCGTCCATCGGGTTCCCGAACTCGTCCAAATACAACACAATATGGCCACTTCTCTTCAGCTCTTCGGCTTGCTCTTCGTCCACTTCGAAAACTGGTCGATCGCCGACGACGGGCTCACTCTCGCCCTCCTCCCCGTCCGAGACGTCGTGCACCTCCGGCGGCGCTCTTTCGGCCGACCGTCGCTCATCCGCATGGTCCGTTTGCTCGTGCACCCGGCAATTCGCTTGGAATTGGAAGCATTGCCCACAGAATTCGCACTTGAAAATGACTTGCATACTGAAAAAAGAGGGATAAATAAAAGGAACGAGAGAAGAGAAATCGACGATTTAGGAAACGACAAGCAGTAGGAAATAGCATGAAACGATTCGAAAACTAGAAAAATGGAAGCTCAGTTTGGAAATGACTTGATATTCTTCAATCAGTGACCATTTCTGATGACAGTTTTTGAT
The DNA here is from genome assembly GCA_963932285.1 of Caenorhabditis macrosperma. Taxonomy (NCBI): domain Eukaryota; kingdom Metazoa; phylum Nematoda; class Chromadorea; order Rhabditida; family Rhabditidae; genus Caenorhabditis; species Caenorhabditis macrosperma. Next base: position 11,129,387 of record OZ010621.1, on the reverse strand, counting down.
GGAACAGGCGAGAGTAAAAAAAGAAAGACGGTTAAAGGGATGTCAAAGAATAAACAAATCGATGACCGAGATAGGGGGGAAAGATGAGAGAGAGACAGAGAGAGGGAGGCAACAAGTGAGCGCTGGAATGAGTCCGTGGGGGTTGACCATTGCGATTGCGCGCGAGAATGGGCCCGTTGGCTGCGAGTCCGCGTAGACTCGTATGTGTTACGCATGTGGAGGTAGATTGGGGGCGGAGGATAAGGTCATGGGTCGGTAGCGGAGAACGACTAGATAGTGCAGACGCGTTTAACAGGTGTGCCACAGCAACACCCCGCACGCATCACTATGCAGGTCCAATCCGATGACTGCACAGATGACGTCATCACTAGTCGCACACCTCTGCCCGCGTTTTTGCCCTGGAAACGCCAGCATGAGTGCCGAATTGGTCCTTTGACAAGATTTGGCGTAAATAAATAATGCGAACATTTTTCTATTTAGAAGTACGGTGAAGACAGTGACTTGAACAATGAAAACACCTGATTGATGGTGCCTAGTTGCGGCCTTTGTCATGCGAATTCAAAAAATACACCTCTGTTTCCTCTCGGAACATCGGCACTTTTGTAACAAAACTAAACAAAAAAGGCTAGTGCCGGGTATTTCCTGAAATTCGTGGACCATAAGCAAGCTCCGCCCATTTTTGCCCGGATTCGAGCCCAAACTCTCGAGCGTCATCTGCGGAAAACTTCCGGCACTTCTGGCCGTGTTGTGTCCAACGTTTCCCTGTGCCACCGACAAGCACTATTCGCTGGAACTGAACCGGTACGATTCGCATCCTTTTCAAAGAATTGCGCGGGGCGAAAAAGATTCCCTCTTCTACCCGGAGTCATTTCGAAATATTTCTGGTGTTACCTAACCGTTCGATTTGAGGACATTGGGAAAAGTGAAAAGTTTGATTTATGGTTCACAATCGATTTGGAGAAATTTATACAGTTAAATACCAACGGAAATGTAACTGCAATATCCGGCGATTGTAGCTGCTAGTTGAATTTCATCGGGAAATTGGCAGCTGCATTGCCCAAAATGCCGGGAGATGGGGAGTAGCTGCCGGACCATTTGCAGGTGACATCACACGTCGTAAGCTGACCATCCACAATACTACGCCCATTTTGAAACAAACAGAAGAATGCAAACGAAAAAGGAAAAATGCTGCGCCCCATTTGTTTGGCTTCTGAGAAGGTAGAACGAATTTAGGGTGTTGGCTTGAGTTTCTGTGAGAACACCTTCTGGTTTGAGAAACGGGCCCGTTATCGACCTTTTGCGTTACCAGATGGAGTGCAGGCGGCAGGTATCGGCCAGAGAATTAGTCGATTCCGCGCAGAATAGGCAGAAGAGAAGTGAGAAAATGAGTAAAAGGTCAACGGCTACCTAAGTTCACACAATGATCCGATTCTGATGGAATCTTTTGAGGCACTGCTTCACGAATGTCAATCTCCCGGATAACATTTCCTTTTTCGGAAAATGCCTATAATTGATGACAACTTGATCATAAATCAAATGAATGAGTTCTACGCTTCCGGGAAAGTGTTCGATCTGAAAGAAAAGCTCTGCGCTGGGAGGAGGCATTGATCTGGCTTTGGTCATTTACGGATTCGCTGCAAAAAATGTCGGTTCGGCTGTCCACTTTGTCGTGCAAGAATCAGTTGCGAGAATGAAAATTTCCAGCAGTCGGCACGAGAGGAATACTCTTTTTAGAGACAGACATGAACGGAAAGTCAAAGAGGGAGTTGGAACTGAGAGCTGGAAACATTCACGGAGCCTTCAGTGACACTTGTCAGTGGACCGATGTTTTGAGAAATATGTCTTTGTTTCGCCGAACAGCCCGTGAGAGAACAGTTGGTCAGTGACTCTCTTCTACACTCCTCTACAATATCTCCGTTAACGATGTCTCCATTGACACCGATGGTCATTCATGGCTATCTTATCTTAACTACTGTTGTCACTTTGCGGAGCCACATTACAAACCCAATAGCCTACTGTCTACAGGAGTCGAGAGTTATGAAATGTTTCCCTAGTACCCTCCAATTCCTCTCTCGTCCGCTCCCCTGATGCTTGCTGGGGATGTCTCCGTGAGTATCAAGACTGCATTCGTGTCCGTTCGTTCTAGCTCTGACAAGAGCCGTTTTTGGGAAGAGAAAGCGGAGGAGAGGATAACGTTTTCGAACCTCTGAACACGGAATGAGTGCGGAACGTACGCAATCGCCGGCCACTCGTGCACATCCGTATCTTCCTCATTTGTTTTCTCCTTGACGAGTTGGTTTTTCATTGATTCTGTCCGTCCGCATGTTTCCCAGAGGCAAAGTGCCGACTTCCCAGAGGCGGAAGTGCCGACATTAGCCGCTGCAAACAGGCCGATCTCTCACTGTTCTCGGCAATCGGAGCTCTTCGGAACCGTTTCCTTTTTGCTCCTTTCTCCCAGAGGCGTTCAGTGTCAATCCGCCGTTTACAACGTGTCAAGATACCTTATCTCTCTACACTCCCATTTATTGTCTCTATGGGCAGAATAAGGTGCATTGATCGTTGCCCGCCCAAGCGATCTCTCTCTCTCTCTCTTCAATTGCCCCCGGGGTCTCTTCCATTGATAGCAGGCATCATTCATTCCTTCCACATTCACTAGCCAGTAGTCTCCTTCTGCCCTCCTCTCGGCTCGTTCTTCGATGCACGCGGCATTTAGAATGGTCGTCGAGCGGGCGGGCGCTGCCTGGTCGTCTTTCCCTCTTTGCTGCATTGCGCAAACAGTTTCGTTGCCTTCCCTCATCCCCCCTTAACATTCCTTCCCTTTCTTCCTCTGACCCTCATCGCATAGTCAATTTCAACATTTCAGAAATGGCGTCCGCCCCGTCGTCCTCTGGAGCATCCACTCCGGCGTCTCCGTCTTCTACCGCCGAAGGTTCCGATCAAGTGGACACTACGAGCACGGCTCGGTTCTTCTGCAAAGTGAGTTACGATCTTTGCGGGTTGCCCTCGCATGGTTTGGCAAGGAACCTCCATGCGAATGATGACCAATGCTTTATTGGCCCGTTGATAGTCTTGCAGTGATTCTAGCGTTAGCTCACAGATTTGATTCGTTTCGAGACTATCAGAACATCGGTAAAGCGCATTAGCATCATGTTCCAAGTACTGCGATCAATTCCCCTTCAATCCTCTTTCAACTTTCCAGCAATGTCCGAAAACGTTCTCGACGAGAGGTCTCTTCCGAAAGCACACGATGATCCACAGTGGCGAATGCAAGACGTGCTGTCCGTTGTGCGATAAGATAATGTCGAGAAAAGACAATGTGATCGTGAGTGTCTCTCTGACGATGTCTCTACATTCCAATCCTTTCAGAGACACCTGAAGACTAAACACGAAGTGGACGCAGAGCAGGCGAAGAATTTGCTCCGTACGGGGTTCAAGGGCTCGCCCGTCCCCGTGTCTCTCGTTCTTCCGACCCCTCCTCCTCCTCTGCCGCCGATGATGTTTCCGTCGGGACTCGGACAGATGCCCATGTCAGTCGAGAACCCCATCCTCAACGCCCTCCGACAATCGCTCTTCGCCCAATTCTTGAACATGGTAACCTTTCATCCATTTAAAGTAGACACCCCTGTATTCAGATGTCGCTGAATGTCGCAGCTCCATCGGTCTCGCTATCGTCTTCTCGTCCGTCGTCCAACGATTCGCTCACTCCATCCGAAGGATCCTCCTCTTCTGATTAAATATCTCATAGAGAATCTCCAATTTCTCATTCATCAACACTTTTCTATATCGGTTTTTCAATAAATAAAATGACATTTTATATAACTTTCTTAAAATTTGCAATTAGTTCTGTCAATTCCCGTCGATTCTTCTCCTTCCTTCTCACTGCTTACTACAAGTCAGAAACGGAGTCCAGTACCTGGAAATCGATAAAGAGCTCCTCGAGGGCAAACCGCAAAGCTCACCGCTGTCTCCAGGACGGCTCGAAGAGGAAATCGGCCTGAGTGCCCTTGCTGGCGGTGAGTACGTGCTCTTTGTGGCATCTCGGACACACCCACACTTTCACTTTCTCCACCTCACTGCACGGTGTTCTCGTGTGGGACAGGGTCTGGAAAACTGGAAACGTTGGGAACGGCGGAGTGAGAAAAGCATGACCGTGACTGATTCGAGGCAGTTAGATACCGTAGAACTTCGGCAGGGTGGGCGGAAACTACCCGCACAGCCGCCGTGTCTCAGACAAAAAGAGGATGATTTAGCGAAAAAAGTAGCTGCGATGCAATTTTTCAAAGGTTCACAGAAATGGTTTCCTTAACTATATCTACGGCGGCAGTTCGAATTCCGGTGCTTCCTAGCGCCTGGTGGAACTTGGCTGTATTTCAACATTCATTGACAGCCTAGAAACGCCAAGTGCGAAAGTTCGGCCATAGAATGCTCACCATCCATGGCCGAACTTCCCACCACTGGATCTCTCCATTTTCCCAAACGAATCCCCATTCACTCACCCAGCAATTCGGCTCCTTTCTCTCCTTCTGACCGCTCATGGTCCCTGCCGTTCCGGAAATACACGCCGAATATTAACGAGCGAGGAATAAGTGACGAACTCGACGTGGTCACGACGTCAAATCAACAAAAATCCGCGAGAACAGCCACAAGAGACGCGGCGCCACGGTGGCAAATCACTCGGGAGGGAACGTGTGTGTGTGTGTGTGTTCGAAGAGAAACCACACACAGAGAGTGCAATTGTTAGGCGATATGAGGGGAATGCTGAAGAGGCGCAGACAGTAATGGTCACATTTATTCACCTTTTTATGGGAGTTTTTTTGATGGTCAGGCAGCTTTATGGGGTGTACTGTAGTCGATGAGGAGGGTGAATGATAAGCGGCAACTAGCATTAAACTACACCATCCAGTAAGATTCCAGACAGTCATTCAATTTGATAAAAGCTCAAATCAAGCTCCCAATCACATGTCTTGTCAAACAGCGCTGCTGCTGGAAAATTCAGTTGTGTTCGAGCAAACGGAGCTGATGAACACACGTACTTTTCCACGTCTCGTCCAAAAACAGAAGCATCGGGAAACAATGGGAAACTGGAATTTCTACAGTATCCCCAAGGAAGTACAGTATGCCTCACTCCCATCCTAATTTCATTGAACTGTTTCGACCGAACACTCACATTAATAATAATAATATTTATTTTCACATTAATAATAATAATATACACTCACATTGTTTCTCCGATCTGATATTATATATTTCAAAAATCTTGGAACCTCCATTTTTCACGTGAACTGATGAGCTTGCGGGTCTCGCCGTGAATAGAGGGTACGTGGATTCCAAATGAACGGGTGACCTCTTTTATTCATGACGAGACCAGCAAGCTCTTCAGTTCACGTGGAAAATGGAGGTTCCAACTTTCTTGAAATATATAATACACACTTCGTAATTCCTTCCCCTCTTTCCACAGTTCAAATTGTTTTCTCTCACTGTCATCTCTCCACAATGAAAGACACGCAAATGTAAATGCGCCATCGAGAGGAGAATAATGGGATGGCGTGGGAGCCAACGAGCCAACGAGCTGTCAACAGTTACAACCACACTCTGTATAGTTGCCCGACTTCTTCTCTAAGGGAACATCTGTCGGTGCGTATACAATTTCCGCGGCGGACCATAAATCACTCGAGGCATTCGATGCTCTTCTTCGCGGCAAAGTGCCGACAAGACGAGTGACTGTCTCTCTTCATCTTCAACTGAAACTAGCTAGCGCGTTAACCACGCATCCCCTTCTCGCAGTGCTCTCTCCCCATTTCTGCATCCCACTCACCTCCACAACACATCACTTTTTCAAAATTTTATGTTTTTCGTTTCGAGCGGTTGAAGGCCATCAAACCTAAACATAGATGACAGTCGGAGGAAAACCACATAGCTGTCCAACGTGGCCATGCCTCCGTTGAACAACTATACCTTGCTGCCACGTCAAGAAGCACCCGTTTTCTTTTCTTCAAATTTAGCGTACGTATCTTGTTTTCAGTTTTCAGCATTTTCGGAACATTCTACGTACATGTAACAGACAAATCCGCCTAAAATAGTTATGAGATTGAAGGGCAAAGTGGTCAATCAATAACATCCTACGTCGTATCACTATATCTCGCTGCCACGTCACTCGTTATCTCCCCACTCCCAACACTCCAAACTCTGTGTTTCCATCCATCTCGTCGCCCCAAACCATCTCATAAAACGTGTGCTTCCCATAACTCCCCGCCCGTCCGCCCCCTCCGTTCCGCAGCGAAACACCCACACACTGTAAATCGTTTCCTCCGCGCCTCTCTCGCTTCTTTTCCCCTCCAGTCAGCCCTCTTTTTTTGAAAATCGACACCTGGCCGCGCAATTCGGAAGCGTCTCGTGCGAAGAACATTGATTCGTGTCGCCCTTCTCTGTGTGCGGCGACCTTTTTCGTTCGCGTTTCCTCTGTTATTCACCCATAACCGATGTGTTACTTTCAGACTTTCGTCCGATCTACGCAATGTCATCGAAGAAAGAGGATTTGGTGCAGGCCTTCGAGGTGAGTGCACTAAAAGTTTCCAATTGAGAACAAGGCGTTCAGGAGACCGCCGGGAAGCGCACCGTCGCCACCCAGACCACCATCAGCGGATGCCACCCGACGACGAAGACCGCCGACGTCGTCAACGAGTTTCGTGTGGTGCGTTTTTCTTTTTGAAGTTTATGCAATGGGATGCTCAAGAATCATTAACAATCGGCTACGAATACAAACAAAATCATATGCAAGCGCAATCTTTTGCTCGTATTTGGCTGCGTACTTCCGCGCTTCTTCCATCACTGACGCGACTTTCCGGCTGCTCTCTGGGTCGTCAAAGTGGAAATCTCATTAAACATACCACGATCTCAGGGCATTTTCGTACAGTACTTTGAAACGTTCTCTCGAAAGCTCGGCTCTTTTTTTTTTGAGAAAGACGAGACGTCACTATCCGAATGGACCGACATCTCGCGGATTCCGCGCTTCGTCGTATTTGTGCCACTTTTTGCCGGCAATTATGCCAAATATTTTCTGAACTATTTCGAAAAATGAGCAAGCTCCGCCCATTTTGCCGGCAACCGTGCCGAAAATGCCCAGAGATTGGTACAGTACGCCGCCAAGTCGAGTATCTGGTGGACGCAAAGAGTGCCATCGAAAAACCGATATTTTACCTATTTGTACTGGAAAATCTGCGACAGAAAATGATAGAAAATGGGGGAAACCATCTCAAAATTTACTTCCAATGCGCCAATTTTCAGGCGATGAACTCGTTCCACGTGGCAATCGCCAGGGACCAAATGGTGAGCCTCTTGGCGCGCACCATGGGGATCGCCGACGAGCAGCGTCGCGTTCGCGACAGAAGCACTTAAACAGTTTCGAATAAATCGTTTTTGTTAATAATTTGTGTCTTGTTATCTTTGTTCTATACTGGTGTCCTAACAAGGGACGTCATTTTCCCCAAAGTTTCAGAGTTTGTTGCTACTTGGCACGGGTATAAAAGAGCTCATTCTGAATGCACTCGTGAAATTCTAGTCTCCACTTTTGCGGAATTCAGAAGATATGACGTCTCAAAACTTCAAATTTGCATTGATATCTGTTAATTTTCCCAATTCGAGCTATAAGGGCGATTGTCAAAATTGCGTGAAATTGAAGAATTGGAATGGAGTTTTGCCTCGGAAATCACCTGGAAGTTAGTACTGGGATTTGTCTTAAAAACGGAATATCTCTAGAATTTCACAAAAGTGGAGGCTAGAATTTCACGAATGGATTCAGAACGAGCCCTTTTATACCCTTTCCAAAAGGCAAACAATTTTGAAACCTTGGGTAAAACGACCTCCCTTGTAAGCCGTTTACGAATACTTTTGCTTGTTATTCACACCTCATGCCCCTTCTCTTAATTCTCCTCAAACAGATTCAGATTTTCAGTCGAAGATGGACGCCAACAAAGATCAACCTCTTGCGAACGCCGAGGTAATTCCACTGCTGACAGAAAAAAGAGAAACATTCAAGTTTATTTTCAGACCAAAAAAGAGGAAAAGACCGCCGTCGTCAAGAAGGAGCAGGCCGAGCTCACCGACACCAAGGTGAGTGTTTCTCTTTTTAATAGAACCGGACGACGACTTCACAGAATGCTCTGGTTTTCAGAAAGTCGCCGAGCAGACAACCGTCGAAACGCAGACGACCTGGGAAAATGGAGTGGAGCACGTGAGTGTTTGAGTTTCAAAATTGAGACACGAAACAGGGATTCGAGGGAGCTGGAATACTGTTCAAATGGGGGGGGGGAGCGAATGGTCAGATGTCCGAAAACGCCACTTGCTGATCTCCGGTCACAACACGGAATCCAAACATCAGCAGACGGTCAGGCGGGTGGCAATTTTTCCATGACCGTCGGCATTTCTCCGGCATCTGATCGCTTGTAGTTGCAGTCATTGTTGCTCAGATTGAGGGGAGAGAGTATTAAAAGAGTGAAACTGTTCTGTCTCATGAGTGCAGTTAAAGATCCATCGTGTTTCGAACGTTATTCATCCACGAAATCTGCGGACTGATCTGGCAGACTTCATTCCAATGTAGATGTAAGCAAATGAGAGGACTAGCAGCACTATTCTAAATTTCTGTGGTACCGGTCAAAGAATGTAAATGCCATGTTGGCAATGTCTCAGTTCTTTCAAGAATTTGCATTTTTTGAACGAGCGCGGTGTCAATGTTTTGATGAGCTTGAGTGAGTTGCTGATAGAAAAAGAAGCTGGATGAAAGAAGAAGAAGCATCCAGCGGTCAAGGACAAACATTCTTGAATCTATCCGATTGCATCCCAGTCATAGAACACCACGCCACTCCAGATTGACGTAGTTTGCCGCGAGCATGGACTCCGCAGTCGGCGAAGGTCCTGTAACGGAAGATCAAGACAGTGCAAGGCGTATACTTTAGAGACGCAGACTATTTCAAAACTTTTCGCGCCAAAAACAAGGTCTTCACCCCCGGGGAGGGCGTTGAAACGATCAAAGTCAGAGATAACTGATTGTGTTCGCAGACGGCCACGGACAACTACGCCGTGACAATGCCAAGCCGCCCGATCATCGACGTTCAGCGCGCAACGCCGCTCTACCAACAGTTCTTGAGGTTGTTTTATTGAGAAGAAACGGCGATCGTTCAGTGCATGCTCGGGAAACAATAAGAAACCCGTAGAATTCCCAACCAACTCAAACGTCATTGCAGATGGTCGGGCCGTGGTATCAGCGAGGACGACTTCTCGTCCGACGAGTGATCCTGGGAAGAAGAAGAAGAAGACTGAAAAAGGAGCTCAATTTGTTGTGATTTCCGAATGAAAAGCTTCTCTGTTGACTCGTTGTTCATGGTCTATGGGCTCTTAATACATGTTTCTCCTCACAGCGACAATCCAGATTTCCAGTGATTCGAATTCCCTAGCGATTTCATCGAGCGTCTCATTGAGGTCTTCTTTCCGAGGTTTCCCACATATCCACTGATGATGTTCTCGGGAGTTTGAACGGTTTCCGCATATCCCAGATAGTTGTTCTGGTGAGCCCAGTGGCCGTTCGAATAGAACGTCCAGCAGCACAAAGTGCCGCCGTCGGTCACTGAAGTCACCATTTTCGGAAGCCGCGAGTTGAGAAACGAGTACTCACCTTGCAAAAAGAGAACGTCTTCTTGCATTTGTTGGCCATATCATGGAAAATGCGGATGTTGTGAATGAGATTTCTCAACGAGAACTCAGCCAATTTGGTGTTCCGATGAGCATCCAAACCGGCCTGAAGGCGGACGACAGGCTTACAAGTTTATTTTCCCGAGTCACTCGCTAAAACTTTATAGTTATGCAAACAAACCTTCATCTGAGGTGCTATGTTTCGCATTTTTATCGCTTCCCGCGGTCATGAAACGTCTTCCTTTATAAATACTCAATGGTGTTCAGTCTACTCGCAACTCACTTACGCTCGAAATGAAACCTCTATTCCAGATACTGCACGTTCCCATTAACAACTGTCAGCCGAGCGGCGATTCCCAACCGATATGATCAAAAGTCACCAAGTCACCAAGAATCACCAAGATCTGATACCCACCATGAACGCCATCTACACTGCCGTCCTCGTCGCCTCCACTCTCGCCTACTCTGCCATGACCTGGATCCCCTACGCTGGGCTCGGAGCCGTCGACGTCGAGGAGCTCCTCTTCTGATTGTCATTTGCTGACTGAGAGACCTATGGCTGAATATTATGTTGCCCAAATAAAAGTAAGCTTTCGATCTTGACTTCAACCTACTCATTAGAGTACTACACACCCTGCACTGATTAGCGTTTAGTGATTAGCAGTTTCCCTTCCAAATCCTGTTCTAATTTCTTCGGAACGCACCTTCCTTACCACTTCTAATCAGTGCATGTTGTTTGGCTGCCAATTATCTCTACGGCAATAACGTAAAATTGGCAAGAGGACGGAAAACCGATTACAATGGTCGCCGAACCGCCTAATCGTGCAATTGTACCAGCAGGCATTGGAGAAGGTTCCGGAATTTCGGAAAAAATGCTTCTCATGATGTCCCGCATTCTCCAGTATCTTGGTCAATGTGAGAAATGTAAAAACGGCCAAGGACATCGGAATTCGAGCTCAATGACCGGCAGAGTTGGGCGAAGTGTCGACTATTGTTTGAGGTTGCGGGATCCAGTTTCCGGAATGTTTGATTCCGTCCAATTCAGGTGTACATCTGAGCTCGAAAGTGAGCAACTACTCCATTCGACGTGCAATCGGAGTTGCAGGACTACATTGATAACTTATTTCCACTCGCATCGACTTCTCGATCTCCTTAGATCAATTCGTTTCATCAACAACAATCAGCAAGTGAGACGGACGATAAGGGCCATGCTTCCCAAGTTGCAACCACCTGGAAAAAAAAGAAAGGACATTTTTCGCCCGTGTCTCCAAGTCAAAGTCGAGTCAGGAGAGAAAGGTTAACATGCCGTTCAAATAATGTGACATCATCATCTACAGACGACACCATCGGTCTCCACCACAACAGTCGCGTCATCTTCTTCTTTGTGCCAGCCGCCAGGGGTCAACCGCCTCATTTCAAACTTGCACTCCGCCGAGATGCCCTTCAGAAAGTGCATCCGTATTTGTGGAGCTGATGTTCGATCCAGCCGGTTAGTCCACACAAATCACGAGTTCTCATGCATATTCCAAGTGGAAATGAGGACGACAGACGAGAGACTCATTATCACATTGTTAATTTGCTCTGTACCGTCCGTTCAAATAGAGCATACTTTGACATACAGTACCATCACATCTTCTACTTCCTTCTTCTTCTTCTTCTTCTGTCCTTCTGATTTGTTTGCAAAGGGGCCAAGAAACCATGCTTCGTGGGAGAATACTCGTGTTTTTCCCATCATTCCCGAGTCAAATATGCATGTGTACGTGCTTTTGGACCTGTAGACGGACGGGTAGCCGATCAAAGACCAACAGGTTTCCGTCGAAGAAACGGTTACCCGCCCGCCGCCGTCTCGGGACAGTTTCGGCGGCCGGCTCGTTGGTGGCCGCGAAAGGGCACGAGTGGCCGAATTAGTGTCGGTTTTTTGGCGTTTCGCAACCATTTTCATCGATCGAACAGGTGGCCAGACGGGCGCATTTCGCAACGTTTTCTCTCGAAACGAATCCCAAATGCACGTTTCTGCGTCCTTTTCTCACCTATTTCTATGTTTTCCGGAAAAAAACCGGATAACTATTCCGATTCTGAGGAACTCCCAAAAAGCATGCATTTCGCCAGTTGGTAAACAACCTTTGAAACAAAGTGATTGACAATCCCATTACCCCCCCCCCCCCTCATTGATATTTTATCACGCCACTCTCCCCCCGTCCGTCTCATTTCGCTCATTTCGGGCGAAAACGGGGAAAGGGGGAGGGCACCAGCGGTAAGCAACGTCTCTCGGTCTCACCGGTCCTCCCACTTTTCAGCCGATTCTCTTTGTGGTCGCCGACTGTTTCGAAATGATTCCCAGCGGTTTCGTGAAGATGGCGGCACCACACATTACGCAATTTCGCATTTCGGGCGGCGTGTCGATCGGCACGAATCCGCTCGCATGTCTCTGTCGCCGAATTGGGGGCGGAGTCTTGTTGTGTACTGTAGTCCCCGTCCCTCCCCGTCTATTTCCCTTCGCAGCCCTCAGAAGCCGCCATTTGGAAACCTCGAGAAAGCGTTCTTCGACGGCGTTGGTTCCCATTTGAAATCTGAGTCATTCCTCTTCGAACGTTTCTCTCTCATCTCTTTTCGTTCGAAAAAAACAAATCTGCGATGACTGTTCGCGCCGCCCAGTTCTCCTCTTTTTTTCGGAACCGCCCGTCTCTCTGTTCCCCGTTCGTATGCCTTCTGTCTCTCTATTTCTATCAAAAGTTGGGAGTGAATATTTTGAGGAATCGGCGAGGAGAGAGCGTATGTCTCACCTTCCCATCCTCTTTCGCAATCACAGAAGCCACCGCCTGTCTCGTTTATTCCCCCCCCCCCCTATACTTTTGTCTGTCTCGCATGCGGTTCCGAATTGTTTTCTCCGTGACCCAGCCGCCAGACCGACTAACCCTTCTGGAAGTCCTTTCGACTCGAGAACACTTTTACGAGTACGGCATACACTTTCGCGAACATCTGCCATTTTTCAATTTTTGATAATGGGAAAGCGGGACACTTTTAGAAGGAATGACTCATCTTCCATTCTACTTCAGAGACCCAAAGTCACCGCTCATCTCGGGCTCTCTCACCGTCTCGCTCACTTTCCTTCCATCGTCCCCGTCTATTTTTGAGAGAAACCGGCGGTGACAGGGATCTCCCGTTCCCCTCCTTTTGCCTGTCTTGCAGCGATTCCGAATTGTTCTCTGCAACCAATTTCAATCGAGCCATTTTGAGATAGACTTTCGCACCTGTTATTCAACTTCAGTTGGCTGGTGTGATGTCTGAATTTTCCTAGTTTGGGTCAACACCTTCTGTAACACCTTCTTTTCTTTTTCTCTGTTCCCCGTTCGTTTCCTTCTGTTTCTCAATTTCTGTCGAAACTTGGTACTGTGGGGAATTGACGAGGAGAGTGTACTGTGGGAAATTGACGAGGAGAGCGTATGTCTCGCCTTCCCATCCTCTTTCGCAATCACAGAAGCCACCGCCTGTCTCGTTTATTCCCCCCCCCCCCCCCCCATAGTTCTGTCTGTCTCGCATGCGGTTCCGAATTGTTCTCTGCGAGCCATTCTCGCCAAGACAGTTAGGATTCATATCTGTTACTCGGCTGCTACCACACATTGCGCAACTTCTCATTCCGACTTGCACTCCAGATGGATCCACTCGCATAAATGGGCCGAATGCGTGCGCAGTTTTGGCTAATACTGCACCTTTCGGAACCCAACGCCGCTGCATCTCGTGCTCGCGCCCTTCTATTCATTTTCCTTCTCTCTCTCTCTCTGGATCTTTGTCAAAATTTTGAGGTAGAATATTGGGAGGAATGGGCGGGAAGAGGGGTCCTTCCTCCTCTTTCGCAACAGAAGTCGCCGCCGGCTGACTCGTCCGCAATCATTCCCCATCACAATTTTGTTTGTCTCACAGTGGTTCCGAATTGTTTCCTGCAATCCATATTTAACGAGACAGTTCGGAATAGTGAACCGCAGCTGTTACACAGCCGCTAGCCCCACGAACTCTTCTAGAAGCCCTTTCTGCACTTTCAACAACATCTGCCATTTTCTCATTGTCTTTATTGGCGCGGTCTCCCGTGTTCTACAAATAGGAGTAGTTGCCGTCGAGTTACGCTTGGGAGCATATCGCTCTAAACAATAATAGAAACGAATCTGACCATCTCTCCGTTGGCCGAAGTTGCAGTTCCTCAATCTTCTAGATGTCCAGTCAGAACGGTATGAATCATTCTCCTAGTTGACGCAATCAAAACGAACGGTTCTTTTGAGAGACGCCTTCTGAACATTCCAGACTTTAGTTCAGTCACCCAGTACTTTTCCCCCGTTCGTATCTTTCGACAATTTGTCTCCATCTCTCTCTCTCTCTCCCTCTCTCTCTCGTCCGCTTGGCTGCCTGTTTTGCCCTTACCTCTCTTTCTCTGTATTCCTGCACCAAAAGCCGCTCCCTATAATAACCTCCTTGCCGACATGGCCCCCTGCGTTTCTCATCGCCTCCTACTTGTGAGTGCGCGCTATTTGGGAAAACGGTTTCGCACACGCAATGGTTCGCAGTAGTTCGCATAAGTTTCCATTGTTTTGCAAGCACAAATGCATTGTGTTCCCTGCATCTTCTCTTCCAGTGCGCGGCGTTTAATCGGAAAAACAACAGTGTTCTCTGGACTGTCGGCGAGTTCGAACGTTCAGAGAACACTCAATGCTCTGTCTCCTTCTTTTCCTCTTGATCTGTTAGATGTTCAATCTTTCAGGTAATCGCTATCAGAATGGAAAAAGGCAAAGCTATCCCGCAGCCACCGAAGAAGGCCGCCCCCAAGGGCAGTCTCGAGCACACTCTTGAGCAGGTGAGATTAACTGCAGTTCAATCCTTCATAATTTTCTTTCAGTGCCGCCGATCATCTTCTCCACCGCCGTACTCGTCCGCACGCAAGGTAATCATTTCCCTTCGACTCTCGCGAGCAACAGTAATTTCTTTTCAGGCACCACTCAAGTTGCCCCGCCTCGTGACCAACGAGTACATCCAAGGGCAAACTATTCTGAACTGGAGAGGGTACAAAAATTAGTTGTAGAATAACTTGTGCGTTTTTCCAAATAAATATTCCCACTGAAAAAGTTTCTAGTGTTTTTGTGAATTGGTTCCTCGCCAATAGATACTTTGCACTGTTCCGGATGGAACACTTCCAGGTTTTCAATGATTTCCTTGTTTCAACGTTCTCTCTTCAAACGACCATCATTCTTCGAACACACTTGTACAGTTTTCTCACACGCACGCGACAAAGCATAATAGGATAACAAATGTATCTAATAATTCATTTTATTTTGGGTTAATTTGAATTGAAAAGGCAACATACAATAATAGAGGAGGAAGGGAGAAAGTATTGAGATTTGACGAAGAAAGAGAGGGAGAGACATCTGACAAGGAGAGAACGGTCAATCGGCGGCCTCTCTAGTGCTGGGAGCCATCGAGCTTGTTCGCTGTGCTGAAGATCTCCTGCCAGACGTAGCCATCCGAAAGTTGCTGCTCCGTCAGTACGTTGATGTCGAGGACGAAGTGCAACGAGTTGAAGAAGCTCTCGATGTAAGGCGGATCATCCAGGAGGCTCGAGAGCTTGCTCCGAGCATCCACCACGTGCTCGGCCTCGGAATCGACTGGCGGCTGTTCCGGCTCTTGGATCTTCTCGAGAACAACTTCAGGAACGACTATTTTCAGCCTGAAAAACGCATCCGTCCTATGAACCCCTCTATTCAGTCGAGATCTCAGACGCGTTGAGCGTGTTCCTGCTGACCCTCGACAGCGATTACAATCGATGATTGCGTCACTGACCCCGACCATCTGCCTACTGGTGTGTCTGTTTGTCTCCTGCCCTCATCTCCAACGTCTCCTCATTTGCTCTTCTCCTCTTCCAACGCTCTTCGCTTTCTGCGGTATTCTCTAGTAAAATGGTCAAACCTCTGCCAACTCTGGCCCAAATGCCGTGGCATATCATGCAACGAATTGTCGATTCCACTGATGCAATGTCCAGGTTCGTTGTTAATAGTGTTCGTTCCAAAACACCACCGTTCAGGTTTTCTCTGCGTAAATGCTCTCGACGGATGCGATCAATAGTGGACAATTCGTCGGTAAAATATCAACGTGTTTCTTTTGTTCTTTCTGAAGACGGATCAATTTCACTAGAGTTGGTTCCGGACGAAGGACAACTTTTTAATCATTCCCGTAAGATAACTATCAGCTACCATCCGCATTCGGAAGGGTGTGTGATAAGATACGGAGATTGGGAGAAGCTGTTCGAAGGGGACGATCCCATGACGATGGCTGTTTCGGATTTTTCGACAATTTACATAAATCCAAAGGTTCGCGTACGCGATTTGGCCATAAGATCACAATGTGAATACCGTGTGGAGCCACCACAGGAAGTGATCGAAAACGCAGCCGTTCTTGCCTCAAACATCCAAAATCGGCTGAGCAAGTTGAATCGGAAACCGAATATTGAACACTTGCTGAGTCGCATTCCAACAAGTGTGGATGTACTCATGAATCTGTTATCGTGTTTCAACACGGAAACATTCACCAGACTTGCTGTGCGTCTGCGCAAAGGACATGGAGATACGAGTGCACTCACCTCATCTGAACACTGGAAGAAAGCCAAAACTCTGTCTTACACAGCCGACAGCTTCCCGAGAATTAATGAAATGGCTCACTTCGAAGCCCTCACATTTTTTGTAAAGTGCGTACTCACAGTGGAAGACGTGAAGATGTTCGTGAAGGTGAGACATGCATAAACGTTTGGAAAACATTCTAAATTTCTTCAGATGGCTATGGATTTAGGTGAAAAGTTCGCCTACATCGCTTGCAGCGGTGTAGAACACGAAGATCCGGCTGCACTTCATCGCTATCTTTCGCAATATCCGCGTAGAAAACGCAACAAATATCTCATCGAACGACCACATTCAAACATTGTCATCGATGTGGACGACGACGAAGTTGGATTCTACATCTGGGGATGGGAATGACATCATTCTGGTGAAGCTGACATTGGTGTCTCAATGGTTTTTCAAACTGTTTCTTTGCCTGCTTGTTATGTATGTATTCGTCTGTCGGAACATTGGAACCATAATCAAATTTTGATGTTCTCGCCGCGAATACAATGCCTCTGTAATCTGGTTGAAAAACATTATGCACGATCCGTAATGTTTTCTTTTTCAAATAAACATTTCAACTTCTTTGTTAACAAGTCCTCCGACCGCTTCTGTTTTTCCGTTTCTTGTTGACAGTCCTGTAGGGACTATTGGCCCTTGTTGGATAATATAGAAAAGTTCGACGGTTCACTGATACAAAAAAGGGGTAATTAGGGGGAGAGCGAACATCTCCGGGCTTTCCGAAGACACTCATTTCGCGCAAGTGCTCCGCCAGGTGACCACTCGTTTCGAATGTCAATCTACTCGTTGCGACTTGCACCTCGATCTCCTTTATTCCGAATCGATATTGCCGACTGATTTTCCAGCAGATGACACTACTTGTACATTGATATCAGCTGATAACTGTAATCTCTCGTCGAATGTACTGTCACTCCTTCGCAATTGACCGATGGATGAAACGGCGCTTATTAACAGGGGCCTTCACTTGATTTCTCAATGAAGTAAAGCGAATTGCAACTCGACATGCCTCTCGAGGAAGCGGGAAAATGTGTCGGAAATCCGAATAACGATGAAGCAAACAAATGTTTTAAAAATTTCAGTTAATTTATTTTCTAATCGTGAGAAAACTCAATACGCAATCATTCACAGTAGTGTCAAAAAAGAATAGAATATAGTTGTGTGTTTGGAAATAGGGACACACACCCACACTTCTGATTAAATCAATTGTACAGTGTCATGGGTGGAATGGAAACGGGATCAATCCGCAGTCGTCGGCGCCTCTCCCATCTCTTCGGGCGTCGGCGGCACTCCTCCAGTCAAATTCAACGCAATCGTGCTGATGTATAACCACGTTTGCGGGACGGCGAGCTGTTCGGGTGTGAAATTGAAGACGGCGAAGATGTGGTTGATCGCGTCCTTGTACGACATCTTTCCCGGTTTGACGGCGGCGTTGGCGTGGACAGCGGGAGTTGGGAAGTCGCTGGAAGCGCCGAACAGATTGGACAATGTAGTTGGAATTCCAGCGAACAAGTCGGCGAACGGATAGGATTGTCCGAGCAGCGAGAGTGGAGCCTTCGACAGAGCCATTGTGGGGATCATTGAGGCATCCGGTGTGATGGTCGCCAACGGAGACGGCTTCTTCTTATCTTCAATCCGTTCGTTCTTTTTCTGAAACAAAAAAACGAATTCCCTTCGATTCCTTCTAAAACCCCCACCTTCGCGTTGTCCTTCTTCGTCGCTTCCTTCTGCTTCTTGACGGCGGCAAGCAGCGTTCCTGCCGCCTCGGAAACGACCTTTGCGTGTTCCGGATGCTTCTTCTGCTCGTCGTCAAAGTGAACGTACTTGTAGATGTGGGCAATCGCTTCTTCTAACGTCTTCAGATTGGGAAGTGTCTTCTGAGCCGGTGGGACTCCGTTCATTTGCGTATCGGCCGGTTCCTGTAGAAACTTTCGCTTGAGCGACTGCCCTTTAGCGGTCGAATCGACTGATGGCTTGACGGGTGCGGCGGTCTTCGGCGCGGGTGGCTTGCTGATCACCGGCGTCTTCTGCTCAACTTTCTCCGGTTTTCTCTGAAACTCAACATGTTCTCCCGTCTCCTGAATTCCAAGACATACCGTGGCTTCCACCGCTGTCGGGGCCGCATTCTCATCCTCCGACTTCGCCGTAACCTCTTCCTCCTTAACGAGCAACTGAGAGGCCATGAAGCGGAGGTTCTGCACAAACGCCGGATTCCCCATATCTACCATAGTGTATTTTTCACAGCTCAAGAGGTATTTGAATGCCTCGTCCATCGTGGCAAACTTTGGAACTCCTTTCGCGGGGACGACCGGTGGAACAGTGCCGACGGTCACTTTGGGACGGGCGGATTCACGACGAGCCTTGCCGGCGGGTTTGGATGACGGCGAAGGAGCAGCGGGAGACGACTGACGACTTCCCCGTTGCAACTTTGGAATCGCCTTCTGAAACGAGCCGTTCGTTCACCGAATCCGAGTTCCTTCCACTCACCTTTCCCTCCTCCAAAACCGCCGTCACAGTGCCTCCGACAAGTTTGGCGGCCTTATCCATAATCGATTTCGCGATAATCGGGTCATTCACCTGCTGTATTGTGTGGTTGTCACGCCTACAGATGAACGCGGCGGCTTCTGCGACCGTCTTGAAAACGGGCGTCTCTGGAGACGTCGCCGAGGGCTTTTGCTCCACTGGCTCCTTTTTGATATCTTCGACCAACTCCTTTGAAACGACAAGTTTTCTCGCTGTTGCCATGATTTTCATCGTTTCCTCTGGATCGTAGAAGTCCTCCACATTGTAGGCGCGGCAGCTCCGCATGAACTCAAGAGCGTCTTTTTCCGTGTAAAACATGGGAAATTCGACTGCGGTGGCACCCGACGGGGAAGTAGAAGAGGCGCGAGACGATCCGGTGGACACCGACCCGCCGCGGACTTTGGCTCTCTTGACGACTCCCGACGCTTCGGCTCTCTCGGCGGCGGGCATGAGAAGCGATCCGGGTTGGTGCATACTGATGGAGAGTGGCTTCGTGAGTCCTCCGGTCCCAGTCGAGAGGACTGAAGACATGTGCTCGTTGACTTCTCGGCTCGTGCGGAAGTGCCAGTTGCAGCAGGCACACGCCCATGTCGTGCCAATATGATGAATCGTCTTCATGTGCTTGCTGACGCCTTCATCTGAGTCGCCGATGATGCTGTAGCACAGGAAACACGTGTTCTGGCTGCTCATGATGATGAGACGGTGCGCCTGGAAACGAGAAGAATGCGATTTCGTCCGGAAACTTTAAAGAGCCCACTCTATCTTAGCACCCACAATCAATAAGTGAATGAAGGAAAGGGAACAACGGAAAAGAAACACTCACGTTTTCAGATTGAATCCCTCGAGCGGCGTCTTTGATCGCCGGTGGCGGAGCGTTTGAATATGGCGTTCAGTCGTGGAGACGAGCGAGCGGGAGAGTGTGTGACCTGCGCGGGGGAGGCAACATTCGAGGCGAACGCGCGCATTCGCGAGATCTACAGTTTGTCAGCCGTCAGAAGGGTGCTAATTGCAGTGACAGGTGTGGTGGAGACGGGTGGAGGAGGGAAGGGGAATTGCAGACCTGCGAGGATGAAAGGAGTTGTTCCGCTATTTCTCAGCTGCCGTGGATCGTATGTGCATGAGGACGGAAAGTTTGCCTCTGGGAAGGGGCAACGACAGCTGTAAACTGGAAGAGCTCTATAATCTCTGACGAATGACGCAATTAGGGCATCATCATTAAGTTGTCGCTAGACAAAAGGAATGGACTTTTATGAGGAGCACTGTGCAAACAGTGGGTAACTATCGATTTCCTTTCGGAAGAACTCATTCTAACCGGTTGGAACATCGGCGAATAAGATGGAGGAACGGCGAAATCAGTTGAGGATTCTCTTGATCGCTTGGGGGATTATTGTGTGTTGCTGTACACAACGGAAGAGCTGAATACGGGAAGTTATGGGATTTGAAAACGAACCGGGTCGCTCGCTAAACTCTTGTCATTCGCGGCGTCAATGGGGCAGGGAAGACATTCTTTCCGGGAACATTTCCTACAAAAACGCTTCAAATCCGGAAGTTCGTCGCGGGAGCACCTGCTTCTTTGTCGGCGGTGAAACGAATTCGACAAAGTTCTCTCATGCAATTGGGTGTCTCATTTCGAAGATGGCGGTAAGAGCGGGACGCGAAACAGGGCGATTTCAGGTGCGAAACTATATTGCTTCTTGCTTCGAGAAGCCGGAAGCAGGAGTGATTGCGTGGGTATCATCATATAGCTCACAATTGAAATGTTCAGAACCTGAAGAAGCTCAAGAAGCGATCGATTGTTTTTTTCGTCTTCATGAGATACTTTTGAAACTGGAGTCTTCTGTTTCGAATAACACTTGCAGCAGACGACGGAGGAGCACGAAGGCATCGACAGTGTTTTGATTGTTCTGTATTATGATTGTCAGTGACACGTTTTCATAGAAAGCCAAAACATTGTTACGGGAGTTTCGCGAAACTGAAAATTGTCGAATTTCGCTGCATGTTAAAGTTGAATGAGAATGGCCTATCCGCTGAACTCCCGTGAAATGTTCTCGTGTCCAATTGCACCGTTCAATCCCCCAAGAAGCCTCAAAGTTTCCACAACCCAATGGCGTCTCGATCGAAATTCGTCGCCCACAGACCACCCACAACTATCCCTCCCGTTGACACCAATCTCTCTCCAATTCACAATGTTTTCCTCTCTCTCTCTCTGTTTTGTTTCCCAGACGCACAACATTCCACAACAAGCCTCCCTCCACCATCAACATACTGCGCCACCTGCACAACTTCGCGGGGTCCTCGTCGCCATTTGACCTTGGGTGCCTGCGCCACCCGTACAATCCGGCTCTCTCCTTTTCACCCTGTGTTTCCAAGCTTAACCCAACCCACAGCCCATTGGGCCTGTCCGCCCCCCTCGCGTTGCACCATCGTCACACCCACACCTTCACCACCTTCCGCCCACCTACCCCTCCCCTCCACCCCTGCCAGCCACTGCTCACGCAATCATTTCAGTCAGTCTGCCACCCGACCAAGATGTCTGCCAGCCGCCCACTCCGCAAGGCCTTCGCCGAGCTCAAGCGCCCGGATCTGAAAGGTAAGTGTTTCTCTTCTTGAGGTCCCGGCCGTCCTTCTCGTTGGCTTCGATGATTCCTACTCTCGTAGATACTTCTTGACTATTCCAGTTCTTCTATCCCCCCCCCCTTAGATACTTCTCTTCGTTCGATTCCTAATTCTCCCTTTTGTTCCAGGCGAGTATGTTTGCGTCACCTGCAAACAGTCGTTTCAACACGGCGCGTCGCTCAACCGGCATCGTGCCAGTATGCACAGTGACGAGAACACGTGTCTCATCTGCGACTCGCTCATCGCCCCCGCGGACACCGTCAGAGCGCACATGCTCCGCGAGCACGGCAAGTCGCCACTGTTCACGTGCGGATGCTGCAATTGGGGCTTCGACACGAAGAAGGGGATGGTCGAGCACATTGCGGAGATCCGCCGTTTTGGGAAGCCGGTAGAGGTGCAGCCAATCTCGATCAGCACCCACGCTCCCGGATCACTGGCCCAGGCCGTTCAGAAGAATGGAAAACGCGGCACTTCACTGTCGGACAGTTCTCGTTCTTCGTCTCAATCGCCTCCAATCGAACAACTGGTGAGTTGAAGAATGGGTAGAGGAAGCAGTGTGTAACGAATGTTTTCCAGGCAAAGAAGACTTTGACGCCGAAGAAACCCACGAAATCGCCCGTCGTCGCCAAAAGAAGAACCTCGAGAGTCGCAAAGGTCGCCAAAGTCACCAAAGTCACTCTCGAGGAGACCGAAGAGCCGGAACCAGTCGATTCCGAGGCCGAGCACGTGGTGGATGCTCGGAGCAAGCTCTCGAGCCTGCTGGACGATCCGCCGTACATCGAGAGCTTCTTCAATGCGTTGCACTTCGTCCTCGACAGCAACGTACTGACGGAGCAGCAACTTTCGGATGGCTACGTCTGGCAGGAGATCTTCAGCACAGCGAACAAGCTCGATGGCTCCCAGCACTAGAGAGGCCGCCGATTGATCCCTCCTCCGTTCCCTTTCTCAATGTATCTTTTATCGAATCTCAATATTTTCTCCCTTCTCATCCTGTATTATTATATGATTGCCTTTTCAATTCAAATTGACCCAAAATAAAATCGATTATTAGTTTAACTTTCATTGTTCCTTTTCATTATCTATCTCGGCGAGACCGAACCGAACTCCTTCGAAGACCTTCTGCGGGCGCCAAATTCAAATCGGTCGTCGAAAAGGAGAGGGAGACGCAGAGTTGGCCAGTGGAGACAAAAGTAGAAACGAAGCGCGCTGATGAAAAAAGGAGACCACCTACCTCCCGTACTTCGGTGCTACCTCCAGTTCACACGCTCCCCTTCCTCAAACCCCTCTCTTCCTCTCCCTTCACCATGACCCAAAACGCTCGGAACCGTCTCGTTGAGGTGTCGAACGACATGCTCCAGTGGAGTGTGAGTGACTTCTTCAGTCTCTGATCCCATTGAACTCGTGATTTTCAGATCGAACAGACAATCGATTGGCTTCAGAAGACTGTCGATTGTGCGACGACGAGGGCGATATTCCGTCGAGAGCACATCGACGGTCTGTGTCTGTTCCTGTTGTGGACTGCCAATGATCGAAGAACTCTGGAGAGAATCGGAGTTCCGGAGCCGGTGATCGAGCTGATTTTGGGGAAACTGGATGAGAAATTCAAGCATCGTCAATGAAAGTTCGTGTTGTTTCTGTTGATTTGTTGTTTGTTGTTGTCAATTTGAGTCTTTTCTTCCATCGAATAAAAAAACATTAAAACTGTAAAACTGCGTGTTGATGTGATAAAATTCAAAACGGAAAAGCGCTGACTCGCGGAAGAAGGTCAAGAGAACGGATGCTTCCAACGAGACCATAAATCTCTGCGTCTCCTGTTGGAGTCCCTGCTCTCTCTCTCTCTCTTTCTCTCTGTCCCTTTCGACAAATTTTTCAAATCGAAGAGACTGACGACGTCTTCGAAAGATGCCTATGGGTTCGAGTCCGCTTGGCGGCGAAACTTCGAAAACCTTTTTTGCAAGAGTAAGGTGTGGCTGGGTGAGAGTCAATTGACTCCAAAGTTTCGTCGAAAGTTCGAATTCAGTATCATGGGTACTGAAAATGTGCAATTCGTCAGCTCGCACTCCCCTTCTTGACAAAACGATCGTCTGATCATTGAGTTCCGTTAAAACTGCCCCGGAAGGCTCCCTCTCTCTCTCTTCTCCTCCCGCCGCTTCCCATAAACCTTCCATTCGCTGTCATCGACAATACACACACACGCCGCATCTCTTCCTCCCTTCTTGTCTCACTTGCTGCTGCCGTTGGGGTACCAGTGTTTTTCTTCCAATTGAGTCTCGACGCATCGCCTATGCACTTTGATTGATTATCGAAGCATTAGACTGCTGTTTCACTCGTACCTCCGCCCTTCTTCCAGTGTCATTCCGCCGACGAATCAGACAATGCCAAAGATGAGAAAAGATGTTCAAATGGAGCTCATCCAAGCATTCGACTTCCACCGTTGCAATGTGTTACCTTCGGAGCAGCGGAGAATCGCTGAAAAGTACAGTGTGGACAAGCAAAGGGTTCGATTCGATTCCGTTTGTTCTCGAAAGTTCTCTCTTTTCCAGATCTACTACTGGGTTTACAATCGGGAGAGACGGAACGGATGGTGCAACACGAACCTTTTGTTTCAGAAAATGAAAAAGTTCCGCGAAACGAACCCAGAAGCGACCGAGTTCCCACCGGAAATAGTGAAGGAGATTCACACCGTATTCGTGAGTTTCGAATGGAGAATAGAATAAGAATGTGTGTGAATGTTTTGTTTCAGAACAGAATGCACGAGGTCATTGCCTTCGAGACGACGCGGAAGGCGATAGAAATACACGGCAAACAAGTGAGTTTCACACGGGTAGGGATGGCACGCGGGGCCCCCCATTCTTGGGGGCGCCCCGTTTGTGGGGCGGGGGCGGCCCCCGCGCCCCGCTGCCGGGGCTGGGGCGACCCCGCCGCCCCGCTACTCTGGGGCGGGGCGGCCCCCGCCCCAGCACCGGGGCGGCGGGGTCGCCCCATCTCGCCCCTCACTGCTTCGATTTTTGTCGTTTTTTTCCAATTTTTTTCGATAGTTTTTGGAGGGAATGAGTGAATTGTGTGTATATTCATTCTATATTTGCAATATGATGCATAATTATGTGTTTCTAAGAGGGAAACAGCATGAAAATGTGAAAAATACAGATGAATGGCCCTATATAACTATGAATTGGAACCAGAAGCTCAAAAACGCCGCAATATTTATTTTGTTAGCCAAAAAACATGCTTTGAAAAAATTTAATTGAAAAAAAAAATTATTAAATTTTTTTTTGTTGCGAAATTTAGATTTTCAACATCATTTTAACGAAATTTTGATGGAAAACACGAGATGTCAATACACTGATATTGATAGATCTATACGGAATTGAAAATTCTCAGTCGAAAACACTCAAACACGGCGAACCACGATCGACGTCTATCAGTAAATTTTTGCAGCATTTTTCCGGGTTCGGCCACCAATCAGCAATCCTGAAACGTGGGCCACGCCGCTTTCGCAACCGCCGCGTGAAATTTTGCAACTCCGCCGCACGCAGGTCCGATTGGCGGAGTCCTCCCAAAAACGCATTTTGAACGCCCTCTTCCCCGTATTTTTCGGGCAAAGGACTTAAATTTAGGACATGAATTTTTTTTTAAACCGTTCGAAAATTAATTTTGAAGGTTTTGTATAAAAAAAATTTGCAACTTTTAAGAAGTTTTTCGAGAAAAATGCGAAAAACCCTCGGGGACTAGGAAACGGTGTCAGGAGGCGGAGATTCAAAACGCAAATATGGCCTGGATTTTCCTCTAACACGTCGCTCGTGGTTCGCCGTGTCAAATGTGCCTGAAAAATGACATTTTATCAAAATTTCACAACAACAAGTTTGATAAAAACAAAATTTTGTCAAATTTGAAAACTGCATCGATAAATCGAAATTGCGGCTCATACAATGTTAATTGAGGCTGCTTTGAACTTCCAATTTCAATTTATCGCCAGATACAACCTTTTATCTGTATTTTTCATATTTTCATGCTGTTTTCTTCGTAGAAACGTATAATTGCGCATCATATTACAATTATAGAATGAATATGTAAAGAATTCACTCATTCACTCCAAAAACTATCGAAAAAATCGGAAAAAACGACAGAAAACGAAGCAGTGAGGGGCGAGATGGGGCGACCCCGCCGCCCCAGTGCTGGGGCGGGGGCCGCCCCGCCCCAAAGTAGCGGGGCGGCGGGGTCGCCCCAGCCGCGGCAGCGGGGCGCGGGGGCCGCCCCCGCCCCGCAACTGGGGCGCCGGGGCGCCCCATCTCGCCCCATTGCCATCCCTACACACGGGGAATGCCTTCGGAAGGGCATTCGTTGGGGGCGGCTCAGTTGCGGAGAGAAATTTGTATGTGTATTCAAAACATTTCTAATGTCGGTGTAACAAAATGTGACGAGATGGCCTCTCGGCGGCGCTTTGGGTTATTTTCATCGATTTCATGTCGAAAGTTATCTTGAATTTTACTTCTAACTTCACAAGAAGTTGTATGAACGACGACAAAACGGGAGCAGAAACCGAACACTCGAAGATAAATAAATTTCGATTTCAGTCATTTTTCCCTCGTGGCGAAACCAGTTAACGCAACGGCCATCTTGCCACTTTCTGTGAGACCAAGTTTACCCCTTGGAATTTTCGCTGAATATGTCTAAAAATGTGTGCAACTTCGAACCAGCGCGCTGTCGCTCTTTCGATTTGGAACACGTGACGAAACCGAAGCAACGGAATCACCGCTTTCGGCGAAAGCACATTCTCAGGGAATTTTCGGCAAAATTGCCGCAGAAAAACGGCACGATTGCCGGCAAAATAGGCGGAGCTTGCTTATTTTTCAAAAATTTCGTCGTTATCAACGATTTCGTTTCGGTGACTCGCAACTTTGTCATCACTTTTCGCAACCCCCCGCATATCGCAACTGTGACATTTCAAAACCCGACAATTCGCAACTACTGCTCGGAACTGAGCCATTTTGGTAACGGATAAAGAGCCCAAACCCCAAAAAAAGTCGGAAATTTGCCCCCCGGGCCTCGGTTATTTGTTGCGAACACACGCCTTCACCGAATTAACGGCATCGTTTTCGGCGCACATTTTCTTCGATTTTATCCTCGAAAACCTTGATTTTAGATTCGGTAACTATAAAATAGCAGCATAGTCCAATTCTTTCGTTTACTGGAATCTGTATTTCCGTCTCATAACAATTTGGAAAAGGCGAGCGATTGGCAAGCGTGCCACAACACGTTCGCTTCGATTTTTCGCTCGCGTTGACTCTCTGTCAATTTGTCTCACTGCGCCGTTTCTTTCCCGTTCTCAATTTCGTTGTGAGACCCATTCTACTGCGGGAGAAGCAATTCATAAACTCGGTTGTTCAGTTGATATAACCCATAAATCTCCTAATCAACGGCTCTTTTTTGGGCGTCGGAAACAGTGATTTTTTCAGGTGTGAACTGTCGTCGTCATTCGGCGTTGCAACTCCTGCTCCCATATAATATGATTATTCGTCATTCAAAACGGTGAAATTGTTGTTCCTTTTCGGTGTTTCTTTCGTGTTTTTGTTCTTGCTAATTTTTCATTAATCATTTACTTCAAATTGAAAGTTGCAAAAATAAATTAGAAATCGAAAGGTTGAAGATCGGAAAACATTTGATTGTGAGACAATTATAAAAAATAATTTAGAAAAACAATTATCAAAAAAAAACGGTTTCTACGTACTACGGAGACGTGTGAGGGTGCACTGGCTACTTCTGCTCCTTGAGTGACTCCTTCTGAGTCTTCTCATTTTCTTTTTCATCGGTCCCATCCTCGTCCTTCTTCTCCTTCTCCTTCTCCTTCTCATTCTCGTTCTCCTTCTCGTTCTCCTTCTCCTTCTCATTCTCGTTCTCCTTCTCGTTCTCCTTCTCCTTCTCGTTCTCCTTCTCCTCTCCTCTCTTGCGCGCCATCTCCTTCAGCTCCTCGATCGGCTTGAAGAGGAGATGTGGCTGCTCCTCGAGAATCGCCGCGATGTCCTCCTGAAAACCAAACAATTACTTCATCAAAATCCCCAATTTCACTTGTCTAATCGCAATTTGCAAAGAATTCGCAGCAGCAATCAAATCACTATTGATTTTACAATCAGACACACAACAACGCTGGTAACTCGACTGGAGAGCATTTGCGAGATTTCGCTTGATTTCGGCTCATAATTTCGCAAAAAACTGCACAAAAATCGTCTCAAATACCGAATTTGTTAGTCGCCCGGCAGAATTCCTCTAATAATTCCTTCAGATACCTTATCGGAACATTCTCTCTTCATTATCGTTTTGCAGAAACCACAGTTCTGCTTCTCAACTGCCGTTTCGCTTGAATCATCGGGCGCCTCGACGCATTGCACTATTCCATGCAACTATCGATTTTTTGCCCGCCGACACCAGTTTCGTCACGTTTAAAGTCATGCAGACTGGTTTCGAAATGGTTCCTGTTTGGCAGCTGATCATTATCTAATTAAGCTTTCATCCCAATTTTCAGAAACAAAAACGACGTGCTGTTCAGTGGAATAACGACGTCGCAAGGTTCGCGTTCGAGTTCGCCAGTGGCGCTAGCTGAATTTGAGGCTCAGCGATCATTTGACAAATGTGCCGATCCGTTGGCGAAGGATCGCCGAGCGTGTCAGTGAAAACGACCAGAGTTCTCCAATTACTCGTAAACTTCTCAGCGGGAAATACGAGGCAAAACGCAATTTCAGGTACTGCAGCCGGCTCTGGAGCCGTTCGAAAAAGCGTGGCGAATTTGCCAGTTGGATCCACATATGATTTGCCAGACCGCTGTCAAAACCAACGAGCTGCCCGCGGAAGCGAAGCCGACAAAAATTTCGCCGGACGATAAAATTAATTTCTGTTCGCTGTCGACTTCCGACGCTTTTCCATGAAATTTTCCAAAGTTTCTTTTAGAAAATTTGTCGCCTCGTCAGTCTTTTTGTATTATTCTTTTCAGGTGAAAACTCACATCACAGCTCCACTTATAACCCTCGTCGACGTGGGTGGTGATCTGCCACTCCTCGATCTCCACCTTCTCGAGTTGGGCCACGCGGTAGATGACCTCGAGTGGCACCTTCTTCGGGTACGAGCCAGCGGCCTTCTGGAAAAAGAGAACGAATTGAACATGTGGAAATGACTGCTTAAAACGTACATTCTCGAGGTCCAGCCACAGCAATACTCCCGGGTTGTACATGATCGACGGTGCTGAGGAGAGGCGAGAAGAAGGTCTGAAAGAAGAGAGAAGTGGTTAGAGTTCGAAGGAAGTTCGGGTGGAACAGAGGGAATCTACATACACGAGAATTTTTCGGAATCAGTTCCAGAGACGGAGAAGAATTCAAAACGGTTCGTAAGTCAATCGGTTGGAACATATGCGCGGCGCCGCCCGAGCAGCCACCTCGCGTGGTTGTGCCATGTCATCTCGGGAATCTACGCCAGTGATTAATTGATTGATTAAGTGATGGTTTGCGACGTTATTCGGGCAGAAGTTGGGTGAATGGATGAGGAGAAGGAAGATTGGAAAGAACGCGGAACTACGGAATGCGGCGAAGAGTTCTCGGAAATGAGAACATTTCGTCAGACTGCGGAATATAACTGATTTTACTATTTCTCATGATTATGAAATTTCCTCCTAAACAGTCTCAAAAAACAAGAAGGAAATGCTGAAATAGAGGAAGATTCAGACGACAAACGACACTGTCACTGCTTCGTCGTTGCAGAACATATGCGAGTGAAGGGGAATGGTGAAATCGGACAGAAATATACTTGCGAACGAGAGGAGCAAGGCCACCGCGACTTGCCATCACTCAGAACTTGGGAAGAAGGGTACATGTAAGCAGAGGGCGGACAGGCGCAAGCGCCAGCACCGTGCTCCACCTATTTTCACCATAGCGTCTTGGGGGGCCTGTCGAAGACAGCACAGCATACCGGGAGGGCGCAGAGAAAGAACGCCAGAGAGGCGTTGGGGAGAGTGTGGTCTATGCCTATTTTTGCGCTTCTCGGGAAGCGCTGACTCATTACAAAAAGTCCGGCACACGCATCCTCCGCGATCAGTGAGGCGGTGGACCGAGCGAATAGGGAACAGAGAGAAAGCAAGGACGAGAGGGAATGACAAATGTGTTTGCAGATATTCGTTCTCTATTACTTCTCCCCCGCCACAAGCATTTTCCGTACGGCAACCACAGATTGCTTCTCCTCCTCGTCGCCCTCGCCGTTTGGGAGACACAGACACAGAGCGAGAATCGAGAGCTACAGTATCCAAAATAGCTGATTCATTGGCGTTTTACAATCCACCGACCGGCGGAAGCATGACAATTTGCTGGTATATTTGGAGAAGGGCACACTTTTTGATACCGGATCACATCTCGCGGTTGCCTCTGCAAGACGCAGTTCTCGAGGGCGGTTACATTTTTCAGTTCTCCACCAATTCAATTGTTTTCGAGGGAACGGATTGGAGAGAGAGAGGAAGGTCTCGAAGTACCGTGAAGGCTCTATTAGAAGAGCGTCTCCAATAGAAGAGCATGTTCCAATAGATCCTTCGTAGTAAACGAGCGACAGTCTCCGTCTCAAAAGTCTCTCGAAAACGCTGCGAAAAACGTGCCTTCGAGAGGCTCAAAGAGCACATTTGCAGCTCTTCCGATTGCAAAATTCTCGAAGAAATCAGTCTTCTTCTCCTGTCACTTCTCTCATTGAAATGCGCAAAAAGGTGTTCTCGGGTCGACAGAAGTGCGCGCGTCAAAAACGACAGCTTCCCTTCTCCCCCTCTTCCATCCTAATTGTGTGTTTCTGCGAGCGAACGAGGGGGGCTGGGGGTGATGTGTCGATGCAGCCCTGGATGGTGTGTACTTTGTTCCGATACAGTATGAAATAGTCATTCGAATGACTCCAGCATGTGCCACCCGTGCCCTTCACTGTGCAAACACCAACCGGGTGGGGAGGGGCGCTGGGCGGTCGGCGGTCGACGCCGAGGGGACACTGTGGCTGGGGGGAAGTGTGTTTTTGGGCCACACACAGTCTCAATATCAGTTGATGGATCGTTGAGAAAAAATGCAGTGAAATGGGAAAATGGGAGAAGTACGTGGAAAATTGAAAATCGAAGGAGAAAGTAATGCGACCTGCCTCCGCAACAAAAACAAAAAAATCAATGAAAGTTCGAGACGATATTGTGAAACTAGTTGATCTTTGATTACTGGCCGACAGGCTGTGGACGACGGCGGCTTGGCCGACAGGCACGCGTGCCCCTTGCCCGCCGACACCGAAGGACTCGAATGAGCAGAAATCAGTCGGTATCTTTCAAAGAAAATGATGATTTGGTACAAAAGTTGCAGTGTTTTCATTTATTTGTTTCCAATATTTACTCACTTTTCTTCTTTTGTTCAATGGTTCTTCTGGAATTCCAAAATTGGCGAATGCAGAAATCGTCCCCTTTCCATGACTAAAATATGTCCCCAATCCACACTTTTTCGCCTTCTTGCGGCTGCGGCTGATTAGTGTGACACGGGAGGAAAGAAACAACGCGCCCTTCCCCTGCCCTCTCTCTTTTGGTGGATGCGTTTTCCCATTATTTTCTCTGTCGGTTTTTGGACGACACGTCGCCACTCGCGAGCATTCGAGTCAAAAAAGGTTCGAAATGCAATTTATTTTTGGAATTAAAAGAAGGTGCTCAAGAAAGAAGATTAATGAGTGAAAGGAAACGGGAGACCCGGAAGAAATGCAGAGAAGAAAGTGACAATTAAGGTGATCAGTACTTGCGGTGTCTATTTCCGGATCACTAGTCATCCACGCGAAGGGGGGGGGGGGGGGGGGGGTTAGGGGATGATTCCGGAGTCGTCAATTGGAAGTGCTAGGTGTACTCAGCAGGATTGGACTGACGACGAGTGAAAGGTTTTGATGAATTGAGGGACCTTGTTCTGGGGAAGAAAGAACTGAAAACCGGCTGAACACTGCAACCAGTTGGCGTAGTTAAACGGTCGTTTCCCTCCTTCCGTTCAATTTCGCACAGTCTGCGTTGCTTGCCGTCAGATTTCCGCTTCTTGAATCTGAAATAAAGCTATTAGTCCGCCTGCCGCCTGCCGTTTTTCTCAACTGCCGTTTCGCTTGCATCATCGGGCGCCTCGACGCATTGCACTATTCCATGCAACTATCGATTTTTGCCCGCCGACACCAGTTTCGTCGCGTTTAAAGTCACGCAGACTGGTTTCGAAATGGTTCCCGTTCGGCAGCTGATCGTTATCTAATTAAGCTTTCATCCCAATTTTCAGAAACAAAAACGACGTGCTGTTCAGTGGAATAACGACGTCGCACGGTTCGCATTCGAGTTCGCCAGTGGCGCTAGCTGAATTTGAGGCTCATTTGACAAATGTGCCGATCCGTTGGCGAAGGATCGACGAGCGTGTCAGTGGAAATGACCAGAGTTCTCCAATTACTTGTCGAATTTCTCAGCGGGAAATACGAGGCAAAACGCAATTTCAGGTACTGCAGCCGGTTCTGGAACCGTTCGAAAAAGCGCAGTGAAAATGAATATTTCTGTCGAAATATAGCGAAATATAGTAAATATGGCGAATTTGCCAGTTGGATCCACGGATGATTTGCCAGACCGCTGTCACAACCAACGAGCAGCCCGCGGAAGCGACGCCGACAAAAATTTCGCCGAACGATAAAGTTAATTTCTGTTCGAAATTTTCCAGAGTTTCTTTTAGAAAATGTGTCGCCTCGTCAGTCTTTTTGTATTCTTTTCAGGTGAAAACTCACATCACAGCTCCACTTATAACCCTCGTCGACGTGGGTGGTGATCTGCCACTCCTCAATCTCCACCTTCTCGAGTTGGGCCACGCGGTAGATGACCTCGAGTGGCACCTTCTCTGGGTACGAGCCAGCGACCTTCTGGAAAAAGAGAACGAATTGAACATGTGGAATGACTGCTTAAAACGTACATTCTCGAGGTCCAGCCACAGCAATACTCCCTGGTTGTACATGACCGACGGCGCTGAGGAGAGGCGAGAAGAAGGTCTGCAAGAAGAGAGAAGTGGTTAGATTTCGAAGGAAAACGGATGGAAGTTCGGGTGGAACAGAGGGAATCTGCATACACGAGAACTTTTCGGAATCAGTTCCAAAGACGGAGAGAGATAGAGAGGGAATTCAAAACGGTTCGTAAGTCAATCGGTCGGAACATATGCGCGGCGCCGCCCGAGCAGCCACCTTGCGTGGTCGTGCCATGTCATCTCGGGAATCTATGCCATTGATTAATTGATTGATTAAGTGATGGTTTGCGACGTTAGTCGGGCGGAAGTTGGGTGAACGGATGAGGAGAAGGAAGACTGGAAAGGACGCGGAACTACGGAAAGCGGCAAAGAGTTCTCGGAAATGAGAACATGTCGGCAGACTGCGGAATATAACTGATTTTACTATTTCTCATGATTATGAAATTTCCTCCTAAACAGTCTCAAACAACAAGAAGGAAATGCTGAAATAGTGGAAGATTCGGACGACAAACGACACTGTCACTGCTTCGTCGTTGCAGAATATATGCGAGTGAAGGGGAATGGTGAAATCGGACAGAAATGTACTTGCGAACGAGAGGAGCAAGGCCACCGCGACTTGCCATAACTCAGAACTTGGGAAGAAGGGTACATGTAAGCAGAGGGCAGACACAGGCGCAAGCGCCAGCACCGTGCTCCACCTATTTTCATCGTCGCGTCTTGGGGGGCCTGTCGAAGACAGCACAGCATACCGGGAGAGCGCAGAGAAAGAACGCCAGAGAGGCGTTGGGGAGAGTGTGGTCTATGCCTATTTTTGCGCTTCTCGGGAAGCGCTGACTCATTACAAAAAGTCCAGCACACGCATCCTCCGCGATCAGTGAGGCGGTGGACCGAGCGAATAGGGAACAGAGAGAAAGCAAGGACGAGAGGGAATGACAAATGTGTTTGCAGATATTCGTTCTCTATTACTTCTCCCCCGCCACAAGCATTTTCCGTACGGCAACCACAGATTGCTTCTCCTCCTCGTCGCCCTCGCCGTTTGGGAGACACAGACACAGACACATAGCGAGAAGCGAGAGCTACAGTATCCAAAATAGCTGATTCATTGGCGTTTTACAATCCACCGACTGGCGGAAACATGACAATTTGCTGGTATATTTGGTGAAGGGCACACTTTTTGATACCGGATCACATCTCGCGGTTGCCTCTGCAAGACGCAGTTCTCGAGAGCGATTACATTTTTCAGTTTTCCACCAGTTCAATTGTTTTCGAGGGAACGGATTGGAGAGAGGAAGGTCTCGAAGTACCGTGAAGGCTCTATTAGACTCCAATAGAAGAGCATGTTCTAATAGATCCTTCATAGTAAATGAGCGACAGTTTCCGTCTCAAAATTCTCTCGAAAACGTTGCGAAAAACGTGCCTTCGAGAGGCTCAAAGAGCACACTTGCAGCTCTCCCGATTGCAAAATTCTCGAAGAAATCAGTCTTCTTCTCCTGTCACTTCTCTCATTGAAATGCGCAAAAAGGTGTTCTCGTTTCGACAGAGAAGTGCGCCCGTCAAAAACGACAGCTTCCCTTCTCCCCCTCTCCCATCTTAATTGTGTGTTTCTGCGAGCGAACGAGGGGGGGGGGGGGGGGCTGGTGGTGATGTGTCGATGCAGCCCCGGATGGTGTGTACTTTGTTCCGATACAGTATGAAATAGTCATTCGAATGACTCCAGCATGTGCCACCCGTGCCCTTCACTGTGCAAACACCAACCG
The DNA here is from genome assembly GCA_963932285.1 of Caenorhabditis macrosperma. Taxonomy (NCBI): domain Eukaryota; kingdom Metazoa; phylum Nematoda; class Chromadorea; order Rhabditida; family Rhabditidae; genus Caenorhabditis; species Caenorhabditis macrosperma. Next base: position 11,095,148 of record OZ010621.1, on the reverse strand, counting down.
GGTGGGGAGGGGCGCTGGGCGGTCGGCGGTCGACGCCGAGGGGACACTGTGGCTGGGGGAAGTGTGTTTTTGGGGCCACACACAGTTTCAATAGCAGTTGATGGATCGTTGAGAAAAAATGCAGTGAAATGGGAAAATGGGAAAAGGACGTTGAAAATTGAAAATCGAAGGAGAAAGTAATGCGACCTGCCTCCGCAACAAAACAACAAAAAAAATCAATGAAAGTTCGAGACGATATTGTGAAACTAGTTGATCTTTGATTACTGGCCAACAGGCTGTGGACGACGGCGGCTTGGCCGACAGGCACGCGTGCCCCTTGCCCGCCGACGGCTCTCGACGGAGGGGTTTCTCAATTCATCGAAGGACTCGAATAAACAGGAATCCACAGTCGGCATCTTTCAAAGTTTGGAACAGAAGTTGCAGTTTTTTCATTTATTTGTTTCCAATATTTACTCACTTTTCTCCTTTTGTTCAATGGCTCTTCTGGAATTCCAAAATTGGCGAATGCAGAAATCGTCCCCCTTCCATGACTAAAATATATCCCCAATTCACACTTTTTCGCCTTCTTGCGGCTGCGGCTGATTAGTGTGACACGGGAGGAAAGACACAACGCGCCCTTCCCCTGCCCTCTCTCTTTTGGTGGATGCGTTTTCCCATTATTTTCTCTGTCGGTTTTTGGACGATACGTCGCCACTCGCGAGTATTCGAGTCAAAAAAGGTTCGAAATGCAATTTATTTTTGGAATTAAAAGAAGGTGCTCAACAAAGAAGATTAATGAGTGAAAGGAAACGGGAGACCCGGAAGAGAAGCAGAGAAGAAAGTGACAGTTAAGGTGATCAGTTCTTGCGGTGTCTATTTCCGGATCAACTCCACGAGTCATCCACGCGAATGGGGGTTGGGGGATGATTCCAACGAAGTCGTCAATTGGAAGTGCTAGGTGCCGTTTGGGAGACACAGACACAGACACATAGCGAGAATCGAGAGCTACAGTATCCAAAATCGCTGATTCATTGGCGTTTTACAATCCACCGACTGGCGGAAACATGACAATTTGCTGGTATATTTGGTGAAGGGCACACTTTTTGATACCGGATCACATCTCGCGGTTGCCTCTGCAAGATGCAGTTCTCGAGAGCGGTTAGATTTTCAGTTTTCCACCAGTTCAATTGTTTTCGAGGGAACGGATTGGAGAGAGGAAGGTCTCGAAGTACCGTGAAGGCTCTATTAGACTCCAATAGAAGAGCATGTTCTAATAGATCCTTCATAGTAAATGAGCGACAGTTTCCGTCTCAAAATGCTCTCGAAAACGCTGCGAAAAACGTGCCTTCGAGAGGCTCAAAGAGCACACTTGCAGCTCTCCCGATTGCAAAATTCTCGAAGAAATCAGTCTTCTTCTCCTGTCACTTCTCTCATTGGAACGCACAAAAAGGTGTTCTCGTTTCGACAGAAGTGCGCGCGTCAAAAACGACAGCTTCCCCTCTCCCCCTCTTCCATCCTAATTGTGTGTTTCTGCGAGCGAACGAGAGGGGGGGCTGGTGGTGATGTGTCGATGCAGCCCCGGATGGTGTGTACTTTGTTCCGATACAGTATGAAATAGTCATTCGAATGACTCCAGCATGTGCCACCCGTGCCCTTCACTGTGCAAACACCAACCGGGTGGGGAGGGGCGCTGGGCGGTCGGCGCTGGCCGGTCGACGCCGAGGGGACACTGTGGCTGGGGGAAGTGTGTTTTTGGGACCACACACAGTCTCAATATCAGTTGATGGACCGTTGAGAAAAAATGCAGTGAAATGGGAAAATGGGAGAAGTACGTGGAAAATTGAAAATCGAAGGAGAAAGTAATGCGAACTGCCTCCGCCACAAAAACAAAAAAATCAATGAAAGTTCGAGACGATATTGTGAAACTAGTTGATCTTTGATTACTGGCCAGCAGGCTGTGGACGACGGCGGCTTGGTCGACAGGCACGCGTGCCCCTTGCCCGCCGACGGCTCTCGACGGAGGGGTTTCTCAATTCACCGAAGGACTCGAATCCACAGTCGGCATCTTTCAAAGAAAATGATGTTTTGGTACAAAAGTTGCAGTGTTTTCATTTATTTGTTTCCAATATTTACTCACTTTTCTTTTTTTGTTCAATGGCTCTTCTGGAATTCCAAAATTGGCGAATGCAGAAATCGTCTCCCTTCCATGACTAAAATATGTCCCCAATCCACACTTTTTCGCCTTCTTGCGGCTGCGGCTGATTAGTGTGACACAGAAGAAAAGACACAACGCGCCCTTCCCCTGCCCTCTCTCTTTTGGTGGATGCGTTTTCCCATTATTTTCTCTGTCGGTTTTTGGACGATACGTCGCCACTCGCGAGTATTCGAGTCAAAAAAGGTTCGAAATGCAATTTATTTTTGGAATTAAAAGAAGGTGCTCAACAAAGAAGATTAATGAGTGAAAGGAAACGGGAGACCCGGAAGAAATGCAGAGAAGAAAGTGACAATTAAAGTGATCAGTTCTTACGGTGTCTATTTAAACTCCACTAGGCATCCACGCGAATGGGGGTTGGGGGATGATTCCAACGGAGTCTCGAACTGGAAGTGCTAGGTGTCCTTCAGCAGGATTGGACTGACGACGAGTGGAAGGTTTTGATGATTTGAGGGACCTTGTTCTGGTGAAGACAGAACTGAAAACTGTTGGCGTAGTTGGACGGAACTCGTCGATTCCCTCCTTTCGTTCAATTTCGCACAGTCTGCGTTGCTTGCCGTCGGATTTCCGCTTCTTGAATCTGAAATAAAGCTATTCGTCAGCTGACTTGTACACATTTCTGTTTTTTTCTTAATTTTCAACACCATTATAACAGATTCCACTAAATCTCAAAAGAGTTGAAACTTCGGCTCCGATCGTGCGCGCCTGGGTCTTGTCACGAACTCTCGTAGAAAGCGAAGGCGTCGCGGTCAGAACAGAAGTTTCAACTATTCCGGAACACTGGGAAAGGAATGGGAAATCGTCGTCGGCTTATGTACCAATCACCCTATAATGGGTTCCTTGTTGGTTTCAATGGTATCAAAGAGATTTGTACCTGTGAAGTTGTACTGTGTGTGTGTTTTCCAGTGTCACCTTTTATGTGTGTGTGTTTTCCAAAATCACCTTTGTTTGTTCGGAGGATCCCCCGTCCCCTCTTCCTCTATTTCGTGAGTCACTTCTTGATTTTGTTGCGTGTCCGAGTCGTCTTTCCTAGTAACAAAACAATACCCGGAAGCGATAAAAGCACACGCGAAGGGGCCAATCTCATCGAGAAACCTGCCAAATATCTCATAAAGTCGCAGAGAATTGGAAAAGTAATGGGTGAAGTATGTATAAATGGGGGCGAAAGCGACCACGAGAAACGAGAGACCCGATTCGGCCGGCGCCAGCTTCTCATTTTATCAGAATGTCCTTCTCGATGTATAACTCGTTGATATCTCTCTTGTCTTTTCTCTTTTTTGCACTTTCACTTGATGTACTTTCGCGATCTCTCGAGGTGAGGAAAACTTTCACAAGGGCAACTTCAACATTGATGTTGTTGTTTTTTGACTTCCGTTGGGGGGTTGAACAGGAGAGTTTGTGAGAACCTTCCGGCCGACGTGTACGGCCTCCTGTATTTCCGGAAACATTGATATTCATATTCACCAGCGCCCCTCCCCCCTCACCCTTCTCTCATTTTTCTTCTCATTCCATTCCTTCATTTCCGTCGTTCACTTCTTCTTCTTCCCCTCCTCCTCCTTTTCCTCAAACCCCATCTGTCTTCCATTGCCGCCTTGCCTGCTCTTCGCATGCCTTTCGCTCGCCCCTATCCGAGTTGCTTAACCGCTTTTTCGTGTTCTCCATATAACGAGTCCACCTCTCACCAGGTGCGCACTTTTCGCCCAACCTCATTAACCGAGTCCCCATGGGCTTCTTATAACCTGCCATTAGTCTCCTCATCCTCCTAGATTCGCATTGAGAACGAGCGGGGCCGTGTGATATCCCATTTGTTTTCACAAGACTCTTTGGATTCAATGCCAACTCTTTATCTCTACCAGTTGATCACAATTTCCTCCCAATTTTTTCAAAGTTCGCACCAAAAAAAGAGAATATCTCTGCAAACATTTCCCTCCTCGCCCCTCACAATGTCTCCGCCCACTCTCGTTCTATCTCTCTCTCTCTTTCTCTCTCTTTCTTTCTCTCTCTCTCGCGTCGTTTATTTTGTGTTGCAAACATGTTGTCTCATTGGCGGCAGCATTCGGTAGTAGCGGGGGTGAGGGAACGAAGGGCGGGCGGGAAACGCGCGAAACAATTGCCGATACTGTCCCTTCGAAATGCCCCCTTCGGAGATGTCACAGTTCGAGTTCTATTCGTGAGGAATCAAGACTCAAATTGTTTATTTCAAGTGCCGCGTTCACTCTTCTATTGCATCATCTCTCCTTTTACAATCAGCTAAAGATAGACATCCCTGAAGAGAGGGCAGACGGCGAGAGAGAGCGCGCGCGGGAGCGTCTGTCTTGAATTGGAGCAAGGCACCTGTCTGTCTATCCGTCCATCTGTCTGTCTGCCCCATCCGTGCCCTTTTACCCGCCCTTCTAACTCGTTCCGCACCGCAACAACACGCCGTTCTTCGCATCGTTCTTATCTTTTCCAACCATTTCGTTCATTTTTTCAGGTGATCGTGATGTACGATCGGAACGATTTGGAGAGACCCAAGGGCTCTATCACCGCCTACTTGAAAAGTGAGTCCATTCGGCAGTTAGTCTCCGGAACCCAATGAGTTCAGAACGCTACGAAACTGTCCGCAATCTGCTGCCACGAGCGTGCCGAGAAGAATGGCCAGTCGAGCACCGCCACCACTACGTTCCGCCACAATCGTCCGTCTTTCATCGTCGTCGCGTGCAGGAGCCGTCGACGGACACCGAAGGTACGCTCGCTTCTTTGGAGAATATTACTCGGAAAACCTGGGCAAGTCTACCGGTAAACACACCGGAAGTCTTCCTCACTTCGGAGCAAGACTTCGTTCTCTCCAATGCGTGAAAGATCTCTGTAAATAAGCGTTCTCGGTGCTCACGTGCACGAGCGTGGGCTCCATATATGCAGTGTCGGCGCGAGTCCCGCAACGAAAGAACGAGGCGGAGACATGGATGTCTTGGAAATGTTTTACCTAAATGCTCACAAGACAAGTGTGTGAAGTGTCCATGGGATTTCGAGGACCTACCCACATCCGATCCTTGTCAGTGAACGCACAATACCGGGATAAGAACAAAACGAGATTGGCCAGTTGTTTTGTTTTAACCTTGGAATGAATCTGTCAGTGTGCAGTGTTCGCGAACTCCGACGACTTGATTTATGATGAGTTCCGTTGCGAAATCGGAGACTATATTCAGATTCCTCGTGAAAAATTCTCCAAGCCGATGCGCTGTCGCTGTCGATTCCAGCCCCTGCCGCCGAAATGTCGGTGAATATGGATTGCAAACAAGGCGGCAAAGTAGCGATCGTTTTCATAGATCGACTCGGGAAATTGACCGTCACCATTTTTTGGCGTGCCTGTCTAGATGAGTCTTGAGCGGGTTCTGACAGAATTTGCCATCGGAAACTGACAATCGCTTCGATTTCGTGACTGACATGCCAGAAACCGCCGGAATTTGCACGTCGGCGAGCCGCACGCGAGGCAATTTTGAAGTGTTTTTGTCAATGTCCGCACAGAATCCCCATGAGACCTCGAGCCATACCAAAATCCAGTTCTTCTCACTGAGAACCCGTTCACAAATTCATCTTTCAGCGACGCGAGCCTACCGCCGCCAATGGGCCGTCGATGGAGGATACCTTGGCGCCGTACTCAACGAGCCGAATATCTACGCCGTCATGAAGTGGGAGGGTGAGTCGTTTCACTGGTATCTCACTGATCTACCCTTTTTTTAGTCCCCAAAACTCGGAAGAACGCCGAGAGGGAGACTGATGTCGATAGAGATCACTCGTCGCCACGGTTCGACCAGGAACTGCGCCAAGAGTTTGAGAAGATCACCATCGAGGACTCGAAGGAGTCCGACGGTGAGCGAGCAACGAAATTGAGATGCAGAATGAGGTGAATGTTTCAGAAACTGTGTCGACTGACACGTCCGATGGACTGAATATGAGCTCCGAGGAGCTGAAAAAGGCCGGTGAGAGATTGATTGTTTTGCTTCCCGATCCAAATAAAACATATTTAGGATTTTTCATGGCGGACGAGGATCCGGAGTTCAACCAGTCGGAGTACGACATGCAGCCGCTCACAGGAATGGAAACGAAGGAAACTCCGAAGAAAACGAATAGGTGAACAGAAGATAGAGGCGTACATATCCGCTAAAACGACTGAATGTTTCAGAAGAAAGATGAGAGCTCGCGATCGTCTTCGCCTCTTCACGGCGCTGCCTCCCGCCGCCGAGATCATTCCGCATATTCCTTCCGACTGGTAAATTAAATATAAAATTGTCTTTTTTTGTGAATGATCTCTTTCAATATCCTCTATTAATTATCGCCCTAACACAATTGATCTGAATTGTTTATAATTTTAATGAATACTTGGATTGAAAACATTTTGTTCTCTGACAAATATGTTGCTTTTCGTTGCCAACTACTTATCGTCGAATGCAAAAAAACACGAAGAAGTGTCATTTTTCAAATGGAAATCTCGGAAATTGTTCCGCCGATTCTCTGGAATTAAATAGTTTCAGCTCGAGTTTCTTTTGGCGCCAAAGTTTGTCATTTGTCGATGAAAAAAGTGCGACGGACGACGACACGCCGACTACTGTCGTTGACTCTGCCAGTTGAGAATTCGAACGGATGCAAGTCAGCGAACAGGGAACATTACCGGAACATTCGAATAATTGTTTGGACAAGTAAGTTGACGAAAATGGCAAATTCGCGTAACTGGAACGAGCGAACTGTCGGCGAGTCGCGTTCGCGAAAACGACACATTTGCCAATCGTGTTCGTCGGGCGACCGCCGGTCGTTTTGTAAGTTACGCGCTGAGAAGTTTGAGCTCAATATATATATTTCAAAACAATTTATCTCTTCGGAAAATCAGTTGAACGAGATATTCATGATGTATTCGTCAAGCCCGAGAAATCAAAAGAATTAGTGTCGAAGCGGAAATCAAACAAAAATCGACTTCGGTTCGAATTGATCCCAATTTTCCGCCGCGAATCGACTCTGATCCCAATCGACTCGTCACGCTAGTCTGAGTGGGAACTTGTAGCCGAACGCCGCTTTTGGAAAGAAGAAATACATGAAATACACGAAAAAATGGTCGAGTCTGCCGACTAATACGGCAAATGTTCACTTATTTTGCAAAATTTTCGGTTAATATGCTGAGTCCGAAACAACGAATAACAGAGACAATCGTCGAGCGATAGGACTGCGGCCCGATCGCTTTCCGATCCATCGCCCGTGAAGTGTTTTAGTGAAGTTAGTGATGGAAGAACGTGCTCGGTATGGCCCCCTTTCATTTATTTCTCTCGACAAAAAAGAAGAAGAAAAAGCGGCGAAATCCGTGATGAACATTCCTTTGCTATACGACCATCAGTCGTGAAGTGTCGAGATGGTGTTGAGAATAATGAGTAGCATGATGGAGAGGGCGAGCAGTGAGTGACGAATGAGGGTGGCGCGGGAGAAGTGAACGAGAAAGAAGGAACGAATGAGTAATGGGGGAGGAGATGAAGAATTGGATGGGAGAAGTGCCGAATCTAGGAATAATAGAGGACCTCAATGAAAATGTTCAAAGTTCAATGGAAAATCGGCTCATTCTGTTCCGAGGATGTCCAACTGAGAAGTGAGCGCCAGTGGCAAATTGTGCTGGTGTGACAGGACGAGAGGATAAGAAGTCAACCGTCGAATGCGATTTATCTGAATTGTTCTCTCAAGTCAGGCACACAGCGAAATTTTAGTTTCAAACGCCCCACGAAACAGGCAGAATGCCGCCGTTTTCCTCACCTGCTGCGCCTCCAGAGCCGCCTTGTGTGTCATTTCCAACGCAATGACCAGATACATTTTGATCTGAATTCCCAACAAAACGCACTTCATTTCAGTCATCCTTCCACTCACAAACACATCCTTGATCTCTCTCAAAATCCTACGTGGAAACTTGGTGGCGCCCGGGGTGGATTGACGGAAGCGGCGCATGTTCCGGAACAGAGCCGTCGTGCCGCACCACCCGTGGCGTTGAGTGCGATCGTAGAGCCAGCAGTAGATCTGAATCAGTTGCTAAGGGGGTATTCAGAAGGGAGTCGAACCTTTTTCTGTGTGTAGTTGAACTTCTCCGCCAGTCTCATTTGTTCGTGCCGCGGAACCCTTCCACGATAACGGTCGAAGGTTTGGATGAGTTCCGATCGGATGTGGTATGGAATCATAATAGGGAGAGAAACTGGGTGTTCACGAGAAACAGAGGAGTCGTGTGGCGAGTGGTTGAATAAAACGGCGACGACGACACCAATTCGTTCAGGGGGGCGGGGTTGAGGCGAGTGGCTTCTTGCTCTCGTTTCAGGAACCAATGGTCGCTTCGAAGAAGACAGAAAAAGAGAAAGTGTGCGAACTCCCTCTCATAGCAAACACTTCGTCGGCCCATGTTCCTCGTGAAAACTGAAAGCTTTTTGCCAGTATAACACGTTTTCAGACAGAACGCCGCCACTTTTCAATTTCAATGGTGTATTTTCTGACTTGCAATGTGGTTATCAATAACACCTCATTTCTGCAAAAAAGATTCTCCGGCTTCTACCACCGAGGGGTTCGAACTTGCGACTGAACTCTTACATAATTGTGTTTCGTCAAACACGAGATGCCTTGCCTATTCTCAATTTTGTCCCAAAACAGTGCCACTTCTTCTATTTTCGTCAATTCTCACTTTTTCGCTGGCCAAATGCCAATTTCAAGTCACGCGGCTTCTTCATCTACCGTATCCTTTGCAGTCTTCTTGCAGTTTTCCACGTGGGTGGTCGACAACAGCTCAACTTCAATCGAGGCGTATTCTCGTTCATTTCTCTCGATTCTTTCCTGATTCTGGTCTGAATCCCAGTTTTTTAAGTTCTCGAACCATTTGCAACTATTCAATGATGTCCTTTCTTCACAATTTCCCCTATTTTCAGGTCAATATGTACTCTGAAGTGCGCGAACTCGTCAATTTCCTGTGCAGATACTTGTACGGGCGTGTTCCGAGAAGACCGGTGAGCTGAGATCACTGTCCCCAGAATCTTTCGGATTCACAACTATTTGAACTATTTGAACTGGGAAAAAAGATCTCTTTGAAAAATTGCAATGATTCGTTTTAGACCGGAATTTTCGGCGCCGAGCTCGGAAATTATCTCGTCTCTCAGTTTTCGTCTACTTGGGACATTTACAACCCGGAAAATGGTAAGTTTTCATTTATTTTTGTCAAAATTGTGCATATTTCGCTCAACAATGTTTTTCAAAGTCTCATTATGAACTCATTTGTTTTGCTTGCGATCGTTAATTTTCCAGGTGAAATGGAACGTGTTGTGCTCGTCAACTGTCCAGAAGGCTCTTCAAAGTGTTTCGAATCGAGCACCCACGAGTCGGGGCTCAATGTTCAAGAGGTTCTCTCCTTCCTCCCAAGTTAGTTTTTCGATAAAATTCTCAAAACGAACGACATCTAAATTTATAAATAGTTATCTAACCACTAGCTCGTAAAATTATTAAGAATATTATTTTCGAGAGAGGACAACCCATAGAGGATTCCATTACACAAATTGATTTAAATACAGAAACATATGTTCTCACAAACTCCTACAGTAATTCTCAAAGGCGCATTCGTTTTTGTGTTTACAGGTCTCGCAACAACAAGAATTGGGATACACTCTTTGTTTTGGCAAAAATTTGATAACTTTTTTTCTCCCCTCACAAACTTTTACGGGAATTCTCGTAGAGTGATTACTAAATTATTTCCAGCAAACTTGCGAATTTTCACCAGCCCGGGCCATGTTTATATGCGCGCCAACGATCACGGAATATCGGTTCCGATTTGGATCGGCGATGTCAATGCGGATGACAAGTGAGATAATTGCGAGAAGGCGGCTTGTGATTGAATTTTTGTAGCTACCAACCGATGCCTGAATACGTTGTGAGAGCCGCTTCGCGGTGTGCTGAAAAGTTCGCCAACTCGAATTTGGGCGCAGTCGGACAGCCGTACATGCCGAGCAAGCAGCCACTTCCTACAAATGACACTGGTAAGAAAGTTGAGATTTTGTCCTATAAATTGCAAACGAATTATGAAAACTAATACCAAAACCATCATAAACGATCACCGCCTTGCAAGTTTTACAGCCGTTCAAGAGATGGTTAACGGAATTTTCCTTCCACTAGGACGTGAGATATCCGATGATATCCACGCAAACTCTCTCTGTCCTCTTCAAAAGGTAATTTTCAACATGTGCTTCGTTAAAAAATGTACTGTTCAGATGTATCCGTGGAGGTTCGTGTTCAAGCCGGCGTCGTCACAGACGTATACCGGAGTAGAGTTCGCGCAGACGAGATTCGGATCCAGCAAGTGAGCTAATTTGTTTACCAAGCGAAAGGGAATCGTTTATATGAAGATGCGCAACAGAATACAATTTCTCCGGTGCTCTTCCTTTCTGCAGTGGTAGTTTCCTCCTGGCAGAACAAAATCTACTCAATTATGCCCGAAGTCCATACTCTGCAAAACAGATGTCTCGTTTTTTTCTGAGACTTCGCTTTCGCCGAGCCATCGCTGGCTTCATAATTTTCTCTTGTCTTCTCAAAATTATCTAAATAGTCACGGAGTTTCAGAGCCCGCCCGGACCTCCAAACGATGCTCAACATCAAGCAACTGTCGTCGCTCTCTCTCTCCCAAATGGGCGCCTCCTCGTCGGCTAGCACTGCGTCTCCAAGTCTCGACGCATCCACCTACAGTTTTTATTAAATCTCCCACCTTCCATAGTTTTATATTTTTATTCCCGAACTTCCGATCCTGTTTCCTATTCCCCGGTGCTTTTATTTTTATTACTCTTTACCTGTTCATTTTTCGAATCATGTTCAATTATTTTCAAATTGGGAAGAAGTTTTGATGAATTACATCTGGAATTCTAAAACAGTGCCTTCAAAACAATTTCTCTAAATAATGCAGACTCATTCACTTCGATCGCACTCATTCAGCTTTCCTACAAGACTGTCGTCATAATGCTCTACTCATTTGTGTTTAACGCGTAATAAGTCATCAAGAGTGAGAACTGGAGAAGCCGCGTGGATCCGCTCTTCCAGCTCGTGACGTTTCTCATGATTGGTAATTATTCACCGACGCCAACTTGTTTGACTATGTAAGTTCGTGCTTCTAAAGTTATCTTCTCTGGCACGAAATGAATATTCGCCATGCCACATCGCTGTTTCCTGAAAAGTATATTTTCAAAAGAAACGAAGACAGCGAGAAATGACTGTCGGGACGATAATTATTTTACAAACTTTCGCCACGCTCGCTCTCGTAATCGAGACTTTTGAGATGATATGACAATCCACTGTGGCAACAGGTTTGTGATAATTGAAAAGCAAGATCGTACAGGTTTGATAAATGAATTTTCATTAATAGATAAGTTGATTATGAACATGCGTGCAAGCGATAAAACAGCAAGTAAATTTAAATTAATGATATTAAAAATTAATCCAAAGTGGACGGATGAAGACGCTCACCAAATTGAAATTCGCGAAGGACTTCTAAAAACACTCGTTTGTGTTTTTTGACAAACAAATCGACTCACGATGGTGTTATCACAGGTTCGGGCGGTTCATGGTAACCGCCGCTCAGCAGAACGTCGTCACTAGTCACCGTCGCTTTCTCTACATACTCGGTCCGATATGAATCGTATAAAGTAACTGGAAGCGAATCATAAACCTCGAATCTTGGTGAACTGCAACAAGAGGTTCTGAAATGACGGTAGGATTAGCAGAATTTCAAACGCTAAACAAACCCGCTCGACGCAGTTGAGCCCGAAGAAAGCGTAGAACGGCGAGACCGCTTGATAGGCACGGGCGCTTCTATCCACTCGGGATCATTCATCTCTTTATAGGGAGTCCTAAATATCATTGTTAGATTATTAGGTGACATGAAAGCGGAGTACCACTCGTCTTTTCTTCTTTTCAATGGGTTCACAGTATCGCGATGTGACGTTTCCCGATTTTCGCAGTCAGCCGATTTATCCAATTTAACCGATTTCGGTCGCATCGACGGAGGCGCGATGCTGAAACGATGCGAGATGATAGTTGAGAGAAGCTAATAGATATGTCTCACTTGTAGTACTTGATCACCGATCCTTGGATTGGAACTTTGTTGAATCGGTTAACTCGCGTTCCTTTGAAGCGTTTTTTCATGCCAACGACGTGCCATTCCGACTGGTTAATATTTATATGATCATCTGGTGGCCGCGTTTTGCTATTAATCTCATGTGGATGAGCTCCTTTGGTTGTTGAGAAATCAGAAAATAACTGATCTCCACATTGAGATGATTCGATGGGTGGACTGAAACAGGTAAAGCTTTTTTTTTCAAATATTCGCAACTCACTTGGCTTCAAGCAAACTCTGTTCACTTTTCTTCTTGATTCTACTCAGCGAACCGGGCGGTAAATCCTCGGCTTCTCTCGGAATGCAATAATCTGATTCATTATTCCCGTTGATAACCAAGGATGTCACTTCGTTTAGGTTCGGCGTTTCCCAAGTGTCCACTCCTTGCGCCCGATACTGTTTTTGAAGATTGAAGTAAATATCGATGTTGTCGTGGAATGCCGTCAACATTTGTTTCGTCATCGTTTCCGATTCTTCATCGAAATGCAGCGCAGCACCATATGTACTCAAGCCGTCAAGTCTTTTGGAGTTTCTGAGTTCCGCCGGGAGATACGGTTCAACGAACTTTGGCTCGCTTCCAGAATGCTCGCACTGCCAGTACTCCCGGAAAAGTGGACTGAACGGTGTAGGAATCTGCTTGGTGGCGATGAGGTGATAGAAGAGCGCCGAGTTTTCAGGGCCAGCGAAAATGGGCATGAAGATTCCGATTATTTGGTAGAAGAGCTGACGGGGCAATCCTATTTCACCGGCCAACATTTTACGATAGAACTCTAAACGAGAGACGTTTTTAATCGCAACTGTGAACATTGAACATTACATACCAGGTCCGCGAGTGTCTTTTTCGTTTATATAAATATAATCATTTTGCTTCAAAGTGGTTTCCGGATCGAAACTTCTGGCAATCTTGTAAACTTTGTAGGGCTTTTCTCCAGACATCTCACACACATCTTCACCTAATAGTCCCGGATGTCTCGCCAACGCACTGCGCAATGATCCTTTCCACGTATCGTCTAGATAGCGATAGTAGCGGAAGTGATGGCTGAAAAGTGGGTTCGTTTCGGGGAAGTGAATGATTATTCACAGAACAAAGTAGTAAATTTGGTTGATGGTCGCCTGTTTCGTCGGAGAGTTTAATATAGCAAAGCATGCGAGAGTCATGTACGAAAACGGAGGACGCGGAACATTGACCGGCAGCAAGTAGATTAGTCTCTTCTTTCTCAACTGCTTCCACTTATTAATGAACATTCGAACGGTGCGAGTAAGAACCCATGGATTATCAGTTACGGCTTCACTTGGCGACTCGTACGCCGGCGACCAATCGTTTTGCGGTTCTTGTTCTCCAGGAGCACATATCAGGGACGGTTCGGTTTCCGGAGTTGGTTCCAAGGAATACCAGTCGCCGATTTCGTGCAGATTGCACACCAGATCTGTCTGCGGAATATGTGCATAGGTGTCCGATAGAGAGTCGTCTAGACTGTACGGGAATAGGTTTTCAGCGTGAGTCGTGTTGTTAGTTTCCTCCTCGATTATCATCGACCAATCGTCGTCATCCACCGTTTTATCGGGTGAGAATTGCAGCGGATCTGTTGTGAGAGTTGTTCCATCGCAATCTGAAACTATTGTGTACTAGTGGCGGGGAAAATGGTTGAAAATGGATATTTTCGCGGAGCGCAATAGTTTCATGAAATTTTCAACGCTTATCGGCGTTATTGCGTTGCCGATAGTTTAAAAGCGAGGGGTAACGGTCAAAACCTTATCATAACATGAAAAATAGCTATATAGAACGTTGGTTCGGAAACCATTTATTAAAATTAAATTAGAAATGTGTGAAACAGTTTTCAGCTTCATCCTGTTTCGCGTCAAGCGCATTTCGCGTCAGTCACCGACTGGCGCGATCCTCGTGCCGCTGGTTTTGTTCAAACTTCGTGTTTTCCCATAATTTTTCGAAAATAAGGTGGGCATGCCCGTACACCATAGGATTCAATCACAAAAAGACTACATTTTACCCAAAGTTCACTCAAGCACTCACCAAAGTGTGGAATGCACTCTTCTTCGTCCCAAAAGCCGAGCTGCGAAAAGCTCATGGCGATGAAGGATTTATCGGTGAGTTGTTAAGTTTCCAAAAGTTAGATTTCCCTAAAAAATACTTGTTTTTTCGTGTTTTTAAAAAATATATTGGAAAAAAGATTTCAAAACAAGGAAAGAAAGTTTGGCGCGAAGGCCAATTCGAAAAAAATCATTCGTTTTCCGCCACAAATTCCTGCATAGAGATCAAACTTTTTCAGTAGCAATTTTCCCTTTCAAATGGACTTCTCCTGAAATACCAGGGCGAATCGTATCATTTTGAATTCCATTGCTCGTCGCAGCTGCCCGCTTCCTCGAGAAAAAAATAAATAGAACTTCCAAAAATTGCCAATTTCATTCATCTGACAAAACAATTTTTTAAAGCGAAAGATGAAAAAAAGAGTGAAAACCATAATAATTATGCACAAGATTTCCAGTAAAAACAAGTAAAAAAATAAAATTCAATAATATTACAGAAGAGCTCTTCAGTTGACGACGTCGATGATCTCGTCCTCCTCATCCTCGTTGTCTTCCTCCTTCTCTCCAGATGCCGAAGTCATCCCCAATCCAATTGGGTTCACTGATGCCGCCAGCATTTCCAGGAGCTGTGGCAGCGGCAAGAATGGCGGCCAGTTGAACGGCATTGGTGCCGGGAGGATTGGGAGTGCTGGAGCTGGCGGTTCCGAGTCGATTCGCTCCGGCGTGGTTCCAGGACGGGACGAGGATGCCAGATCACTCGAGCCGTTCGGGTCCGTGGTGTAAATCGGCGACTTTGATGGAGTGGGCGATGGCGATCTGGCATTGTCAACCGGAGGAGTCTTGTTGAGCCCTGCCGCCAGGTTCATCTTTTCAATGTAGTTGATGACGTTGTTGATCACCACCAAGCGATCAACTTTGTTGCTGAAAACATGAATATGAACGATCGGCCGGGCATCGCTTTCACTTACAATCGGCGAACCGTCGGGTAGCCACGTCCGGCTATGAATTGCTCGAGCTCGGAGATCATTTCCAAGCAATGATCTCGTCGCATCCTTTCTCTCCTGTTCTTCGTTCTCCTCCGGTTTATCTGCCCGCTCTCATCGAAGAGAAACGGCTCCAGGGTGGGGTCGATAGTGAAGTCAATCGGCGTCGCCTTCTTTCCAGTGAGCAGGTAGACGACGTCCTCGAGAGCCTGTATTCTACTGAAATGAAACACTTTCCACCGATTTTGAGATTTCTCCCGCTCTGCCGTTTCATCTCGATCAAGTTCTCGAAGAACTTTTTGTTTTGCGAGCAAATATTCGTGTTTTTGAGCGCCTGCGCCTACTTTCCAGCCCGTCCCCTTTCTATGAAATAAAGCATACATTCTTTTCTTGGCCCCCTTTGGCCGGGTCAACTTCTCCAAGTCGTCGATTCTCGCGTTGACAACGTCGCGTTCGTCGAGCTTCTTGGTTGGTAGGGAAGGTGTAGAATCCATCGGAAACTGGAAAATGAGAACAGTCGGAAGCGAAAGAGGAACGACGAAAGAAGAGAAACGAAGCGAGAGTTGACAGGTGCAGCTTTGAGGCGGATGCGTATGCGAGATGCACGAAGTGGCACACAGACACGGCGCAGTCGATGCAACTTGGAATGGCACGTGCAGTATGCGTCGTGTGTCTTGTGCCAATCTATGTTCTCAGTGCGATGGGAACGGACATTCTCGCTGCTGCTGCCGGCCCATTCCGGGAGGGCGCGCCCTAACATACTTTGCGCTGCGCCGTCGACGGCCCACAGAGTGTGGACGCGAGTGAGAGAATCAGACACCAATATAGTTTTATTAGCAACAGTTTATTAGCTTGAAAAGGGGGCACTTCAGAGGGGTCCCCGTGTGTCGTCGAGCCATTGTCAGGTGCTGTTGTGAGGTCTTAACTGATGCAGCATTGCGCTTCTCCCTCGCCAGACTTCCCCTGAATTGGAACTCAATGATAACTGATCACTGATAAGTGAATATCATAACACTCACTGGAAAGAGAACGGTGTACGCTGATTTTGACTTCATCGCATACGCGGGACTTTTCGATGGTTCTTCTGGAGATGGATGAGTTTCAACAGCATCTTCGCGTGGTTGTGGCTTCGAAGCCGGTGGAGTTGCCTTCTCCATAACAAACAGAACTGTATGGTTCGAAAATTGATGTTGTGTGTAGGAAAGCGAAACGTTTTGTCGTGGTTTCCCACGCTTTACATATCCACGACGATACGACACGACGAGTTAGTATTCATGCAGACAGTGTCAATACGTAACAAACGGGTCGGAGGGTATCGGACAAAAATTGAATAAGATGTCTGAGAGGGTCTGAGAGTGCGTCGAAACTGTTCCATACATTGAACGAATAACAGTTCGGTTGAAGTATACATTTCAAATCGAAAAGTGAGACATTTCCGAAAAATAACGATTCCTTGAGAATTTTGGCAGCCCGGCGAACGAATGAGAACGCACACAACTCTGGAGGACTTTGAAAATGGGTTCTACACATCTTAAACTGTCAGAAACAGTTTTCAGAAGTTGCGTTGTCTACTTTTTTCGAGGTTAAAATGTCAAATTTCTGAGCGTCATCCTCGTTTTCTCGGCTCCGCGACACTTCGCCACCAGACATTTCGCCACCAAGACAGTTCGTCACGTTTTCATTTTTCGATCCTACGTCAGTTCGCCACCAGACGTTTAGATACAGAGACAGTTCGTCACGCGACATTCAGCCACCGTGACCTTTCGCCAACAAGACAGTTCGTCAACCAGACAGTTCGCCACTAAGACAGTTCGGCATAATTTTGCTAAAAAATCGTTTCAATGACAGAGGGTGTTTCTGCCCGTGTACCCACACGAAGGATTTACAATGAGAATGGTTAAAAAGTGCGTTAGCTCCCTGAGCCTCGCAGGGCTAGGGGATTTGGGCCAAAGGCTCATTTCTGGAATTCTGGAAGAGCGCGCGCCCCGGGGGCTTACAGGACCACTTGACCGGGAGGCAGAAAACATTAAGAACGACGTTCTCGCGATGAAACATAAACGTAAAATGAGGTATATTCTGAAGGACAGACGACTGCTGAAAGTCATTGAGAACCAAGACAGACCCTCAAGGGGTTGGATTACTTTCGGGCTCTTTGGGCAGCCTATCTCGGCACTGAGCACCGACGGAGGTAGCGCTGTCGAAATGAAACGGTTGCTATTTGTCTGGTCACGTAATATCTCGGTGGCGAACTGTCTTAGTGTCGAAAAATGATCACGTGACGAACTGTCTTGGTGGCGAAATGTCTGGTGGCGAAGTGTCGCGGATCCGTTTTCTCAATTTCTCGGCTTAACTAGACATTTTCTGATAAAACGGATAATGCCTTGAGACGTTTATATACTGGGCCACAGAAACGGACCTCTTTTCCAGAACACGTTCAAAGTTTCCGGAGGCAGTTTTGTATGCTGACTTACAGCTAGAAGGTCACCTCTCCCCATCCCATCAGGCAACACTGAACCAATTGGGCAGGTGTGTACGTCGTCTGCACATCACACGGCGTATACTTGAAAATTCAGGAAATCAACTGGAAAAAACGCTAATTGTCTAAAGCCTAAACTGCAATTTCAGATTCACAATCACACTCTTATCTAATCAGTAATTGATATCATCTCTTGTCACACCCCCCCCCCCTTCCTGAAGTCCCTCCCCATTCAGTCAGTCTCCCGCGTTTCGAAGGTCGATCAGCGAAAGCTTCTCTTCAAATCTCCCTCTCTTTCGCAAGACCGCCCGTCCTCCGATGTTTCTCTTTTTCGTCCTTCGGGTCTTTGGATGTTTTCATTTCTCGCCTTCTTTCGGCCGGTCCCCTCTTTGTCGGCTACCGTACCCTTCGGGGGGATATGTTTTGTTTTCCCTTCCCTCTTTCCTCTCTCTCTCGGGCTTTCTCGTCTTAGCGGAAGGGTAGGCGGAGTCTACTCTCTCTCCATCTTCTCACTCCTCATTCGAACGAAGCTGCCGCTGTCATGGGTAAGACTCCGAAGGACGACAAGAAGCCGGCGCAGTTGGATCGACGTGCTGCCATCGAGCGACGCAATCGGTTAGTGATAATCATCAGATATCAGTTCATCGTTTCTTTCCAGAATCGAGCGCACCCGCCAACAGGAGATCGACGACGAGCTGCAGAAGTTGATGTGCTTCTTGCCGGACAGCGACACCCGACGTAGAGTCTCCAGAAGCGACATCTTGCGGTGATAATGAATGTTTAGTGATACCAATTCTTTCTTTCCTTCAATTTCAGAATGCTCTACGAACAAGTGGTCGAGATGCTGAACGAGGACGAAGGCACTGCCTCCTCCTCCTCGTCATCGGCCACTTCTTCAGCGTCCACATCGACCCCTTCCACTTCGACATCGTCGGAACCTTGCACATCGTCGGAATCGACGACTACCGTGAACAAGAGACCGAGAAGAGAGGCGGCGAAGCAGGCGATGAAGAGAGTGAAGATAGAGGAGGAAGAGGACGACGAGTGAATCTGTTGATGAATGAATGGTCGGATATTCACGCTCTGAGCTAATAAACCAATTGTTAAAATCTGTGTACTTGTCCTAGTGGAACGTTGTTTCGGGAAATCTCCCATTCATTTTTACAGGATCTGTGATCAATTAGATCCTCCGTTTGGACAGGCTACCCAGTCTCGTTTCTCGGTCTTTTGGACTCAATTTTCTACGCCCGTGCCAGCTTTAATTAGAAATCAATTGGACCGGAGAGAGAATAAACCTGAGCACGGCTTCTTTTTCCTTGGGTGTGAGCATTTGAAGCTATGATTCATGATCACTTATGACTCAAGAGGACCTAAAAACATTTCCGACCATAACCAGGGCTTTCCTCATTATCGATATCATTTTTTTTCCGCCGTTTCCTCCCTTTCGTCCCTCTTCCCTTTCCCCCTCGATCTCGAAACGCGTCAGCACACAAAAGATGTCAACACTCTCACCGCCCCCCCCCCCCATCCCTCGCAACCACAAAAATGATGACAATTCGATGTGTGAACATCGAAAACGGCTGCAGCCACAACCAAGTGGAATAGACGCAGACATCCTGCCGCCCGTCCCCCAGAACGGGTACGGTGGCCGAGAAGGCGGCAGAGAAGTGCGGCGGTTGGCTCGATGCCAGTATGGTTTAACTTGTCCCCGAGAGGTGTTATGCAGTCCGAAAGGCGAGCAGCAGACGGGTAGAGCACGGCGGAGGGTAATGGCGCGATGGCGGAGAGGGAGAGAGAAAAAGAGTGGGGTGGAGACTGTGTGTTTTTCGAGAATGGGGACGCTTCTCCCTCTTCCGAAATCGAGGGGTCGCAGGAGATTAGGGCACTCGCGTAGAGGGACCGTGCACAAAGGATAAGAGTAAATATGAAAACGGCGATCATAAGGAAAGGCAAAATCAGATGATAGTGCTATCACAGTTGTGAATTGGTCGGAATCCGTTTTCCGCCGTTTGTTTCCATTCTGTTTCCAGGTATGTATCGGTTTTCCGCGAGACCCATTTTTTTCCGGAAAATTTGGAAATCTTTCCCCATGGAATTGTTTCCTGGATACCCAATTTTTCTCTTATATTGTTAGAAACTTCACTTTTTCAGATAATACTTCCGGGTTACTTCCCCCAACTCGATCGAGGTGATTTCGGGTAAAAAAACAAGTTGGAAAAATCAAAATTTCGCAAAAATTTCCGTTTTCCGCATTCCGAAATCAAAAATAACCATCCCACCCAACTCTGGTTGGTAAGATCGTTCACTTTCATTCATTTCTTCCTCCTCCCCGAGAGTGCCACTCCATTCGATGTGTCACTATATAAACGTGGTGATCAAGATACGGATCTTCCAGTAAATACCCCCGCGAAACAATGGTTATTGTTTGTGCCACTGCCATTGCGCACAGGAGGTGGTCGTCTACCTCATCTCCTCTACATCTTCTCGTCTCCATTTCCACGTCATCATGGACGACGACCCAACACTGTCTTATCGCCCATAAGGGGGATCGCTGCGCACAATGGCCTGCGTCTATCGATGAGCACAGTGCTCTCGTCTGCCCCCCCCTTGACGAGCAATATACAGGCAAAGAGACTATTCGGGACAGTAACAATCGGTATTGATCTTGCCACGTCACCCCCCCCCCCCTCCCCCTCTCTCTCTCTTTCTCTCTCTCTCCCTAATGAACCATCCTACATTCCTGAACAAATGGCCAGTGTGCATGTTTCTAGCAGTCGTTATGTTCTATTTATCGCTGTCTTGCCGTATTTTCCTCTTTGTTTCCTCTCTCTCTCGAATTGTCCACTATTCCGTTTATTTCCAGGAATGCCCCCTGCGAAGAAGTCCAAAGTGACCAGAAAACGCGGACGACCAAGGAAACGACCAAGGATGGAATCCGACGAAGAGACCACTCCTCCGAGGGAGCCCCGTTCGAAGCGGGCGAAGCGTCCGAAACGGCGATGTGTAGCGGATTCCGATCCGAAATACACATTTAGCTCGGACGAAGAAGAGGATGAAGTCGTTCCGAAGAGGACGACGCGCGTGACTCGTGAAGAGGTTCCGGAGAGGACGACGTGCTCGGATTCCGGAGAGGTTCCAGAAAAGAGCCCGGATTCCGGAGAGGTTCCAGAAAAGAACCCGGATTCCGGAGAGGTTCCAGAAAAGAGCCCGGATTCCGGAGAGGTTCCAGAAAAGAGCCCGGATTCCGGAGAGGTTCCAGAAAAGAGCCCTGATTCCGGAGAGGTTCCGGAAAAGAGCCCGGATTCCGGAGAGGTTCCAGAAAAGAGCCCGGATTCCGGAGAGGTTCCAGAAAAGAGCCCGGATTCCGGAGAGGTTCCAGAAAAGAGCCCGGATTCCGGAGAGGTTCCAGAAAAGAGCCCGGATTCCGGAGAGGTTCCAGAAAAGAGCCCGGATTCCGGAGAGGTTCCAGAAAAGAGCCCAATCGAAAATACAGCTGCTAACGATGTCTCTGCGGACTCGTTTTCTTGGGATAGCGATACTTCGTCGCAAGAAACGACGATAAACGTGGTGAGTGAGAATTCTGATGAGATAAATAGTGCACAGTAGGAAACAGTGAAATCTTTGTTCTTCTGATCTTCCATCCTAATTTTTGCAGAGTGCGGTCATACCAGCAGGATTCAGATTGCCCGGAAGCACCGAGAATGCCTTGGTAGCAAAGTTTCAACAGTATGGAGAGAGGTACTTAACGGAGCAGGAGATGAGCGAAATAGCAACATCAGTTGCCGCAACGGAGGAAGAACGCGAGAAGGTGAGTAGTAGTGGTCGTGACAATCAATAAACCACACTTCAGATCGTTGAATGGCTCCATTGCTGGATTCCGAAGTTGATGGAAAGGGTTGAAGCAAGGAACGAGACGCAGGTGCAACAGGATGTCTCGAAGAGTTCAAGTGGAATCATGGAGGATGTTGGAGAAGGTGCACCGAACGGAAGCGAACGGCCTGGCAAAGAAGAAAGGAAGCGAGCAAACAAAAACAAGAAGGCTGAAAAGAAAAAGCCACTATCCACTTGTTTTGGGGTTAGTACTGCCGATTGTAAACCTGAAAATCATTATTTTAATTTCAGGCCGATCGAGAAGTTGAGCTACCGGAAGGTCTCGCCATGGACCTTAAAACATGGAGTGTAAGTTTCGAATTCGCCCTTACTTCCTAACAAATTGGTCATTTCAGATCGACGACGTCCTGAAGTTCGTCGACCACTTTCTCGCTCCACTGGACAATTATTGTGTGGACGAAGACAAACATGCTATCAGAACGGAGAGAATCGATGGAATGGCGTTGCACGGGATGGCAGTGGACGACGGGTTGGAATACGAGGAGTACGGACTATCTCCCCGTGCCTACGTCAGCCTCAAGTTCCGCTGCAGGCACATCATCAACAGACTCAACGGATTCTGAGTAAATCCTTTCTTTTCAATGTCATCATTTATTCGGTTCATTGTCTCGATCGAGTGTCTTCGAGTGTCTTAGCGGTTCTGTGTTAAATTGTCGATATGTTTGTAAAACTGACTGTAAAAGTTTATTGATCGCTTCAGATGTACTTTGCGAGGTTTTTTAATGTCTAAATCTTGTTTCCCACAATAAAAGTTTAAACCATGCATTGAAAAGGGAAAAATAAAAGAAACAAATCCAGAAGAATCACCAAATGAGAAGCATGAAGTTTATATGAAACAGAAGAAAGAGTACCATCGGAGGTTCATGTGATCTCGTGTACAGGTGTGAGAAGGTGTACAGCGATGAGCAAGTGTTAATGTGAATGGTCACTCTGATTTGCAGACGACAAGCGCAGATGGATGACCTCGGAAAGCCAATAGTCTGCAAAGGGTCATTGGAAACAGATCGGGGCAAAATCCGGCCAGTTGAAATGCTAACTGCCACAGTTGTTGAGTGAAAACATGAAACTCTGAATGAGATAACCACAGACTGACTGCCACGTCATCAACGTCTTCTCGAAGAGGGATTCCTGCCGATTTGGTTCCGCATTTGAATACTGCTTGTCGGCAGCACTGAATTGGCACGATTATCAGACTTTCGAAGGCAAAGGCGGACGGCGGCAATGTGTCGTGTTTTGCCTGCAAACGTGCCCAAAATGCTAGTGAGAGAAAGACCCAAATAGTTGCAATCGGCAAGTGGAAGAGAGAGAGAGAGAGAGAGAGACGAGAAGGAACTAGAGTATGCTCTCTTCTCAAGATTGTTGCAAACCTTCGCAGAGAATGGGAAATCGAAATCGAAGATGGAAGATGTCGAGTGGACGTGAGATTCATATATTATTTGCTCGTGAGGGGTATATTATGGTGATTACAGTTTGTGGATGTTTGAAAAATGAGAAATTTCACAGGAAGAAAAGTGACCGGTTCCGAAGAGACAGAGAAGTGTTGCAGGGGGTCAGTGAAGATCGTGGCGCTTCTTGTACGCCTGCAGAAGACTATCGTACCCCTGCAACCGGGAACTGTCCATAATCGGAATGGAACATGCCATTGCTCACCACCTCCAACTCGTACTCCTCGAGCTCGCTATTCCACAACGGATGCTCCCACCCCGACCAGCGAACGGCGAAGGTCCGCACGCCGTTGACGCAATGCGTTCGGTGGCCGACGATCTTCACGATGGTGCACTCCTCTGAAACATCCCGCCATTCATGCTTATCTCTAGCTTATCACTCACTCTCTTCCCCGCCGAACTCCTTTTCAGTGGTTTCCTTCTTGAATTCCAGCAGAAGATTGTACTCTCTCGCCTGGAAAGGGGGGACTTTCCACCCACAAAATGAGTTCGAATTCGGCACTCACAGTTCGGAAGTCCTTCTCCCGGACGACCTTCATCGGAAACGTCCAATACTTTTCGACCTTGTAGCTGACGAAGCCGCGATTGACGCTGAAGCTGAGGATCTTGATGATCTCCCCTTTCATCGGCTCCACGTCCATTTTGCAGGTGAAGATGCTAAAATCAACAAGTAAAGGTTTGAGGAGAAATTAACGAATAAATCGGAAAAGAAAAAAAAACTGCGGGTGATAAGTCATCGCTTCGAGAATTTCGCAATAAGCTGACGTGTCGGCGGGTGCCTGTATGCATCAAAAGGAACAAATGCAAATGAAGAAGCAACAAGTGGCAGAGAGGGAGCAGAGGGAGCAGAGGTTCCTCACAGAGAAACTACTTGTGGGGGGCAATTCGTTGTTCATAGAGGGGTGGCCCGGTGGGGAAGAGGCACACGTGTCGTGTTCGTTCAATGAACTGCCAGATGTGCTTCGTTACTCCCCCTGCGATGCAAAAAAGGAGGAGGGAAACGAGACGGTGGAATGGAGGCCATAAACGAAACATATGCGAATCTTGAAAAACGCCGAAAAGCACGACGGAGAGTTTACGGGGCGCTTGTCTTTTACACGCACCGGGAGTTCCGCGGAGATTGCCAAGTTTTCGCTGCGGTCTCGTGAGTCGAAAATTTGCAGTTCGGCAACATGGGACATCGAACGAGGCATCCAGACAGTTTCCACGGCTGGCAAGTACATCTGCCAGTTTCTCGTCCGATGATAAGAGAGTTGGAACGATACAAGGATAGCCTTGCATGTTCATCGATGGTACGCCCTTCGGCTCACAAACGGTTCGTTAAATTTCTCAATGGCGACAGAGGAAAGCAACTGTGAACTGTTGGCCAGGAACATCCGCTTCACATACACTGAGGGAAAAGATAGAGAGTGAATGTGTTTTTGGATGGAGGAGCGATGGAACGAATAGAACTGAAGACAGTTCAGAACTCAAGTCAACGGAACACAACACAGGACGGGACGGAAGAAAGGAAGAATCGGACGAATTCAGTGTCCTTTACACTTTGCCTCCGAGTGAGTCACAGCATTCCTCCATCGAACTATCCATCGGCAGAAATCCAATCAAGCTGCGTCTCCCTTCCGCACACACTGTCTCAAATATACAGTTTTGCAGGCGGCGACAACCGAGCATCCTTTTGTCGTAATTGTCCCCCCCCCCCCCCCCCGTCTCCGGCACATTTCAATGCCACAATTTCCTTGAATCTAGGCTCCTTCCCCTTGCTCTGATGTCACCTTATCCCATGTTACGGTTCTGGTTAATGAATGATTCTCGTTGAACACTGTTGACTTTTATTTTATAGAAAGTAGGATTTCTTCGTTAGTTACCAAACGTACAAATCTGTTTTTTTAGGTTACCGTCTTGCTCTCCAGACAGTGGTCAGCGATTCGAACAAAAACTGAGAGAGGTGATTATACACAACACATAACACTGACGTTGTTTATTAAGCAGTCAACCCATGATAATTTTACTTGACACAAAGATTTAGAAAAAGAGCACTTTCCTTCAGAGCCCATGCTCATTCTTGTACTCACGGAGCATTGCGTTATTCTGAAATTGTGCATTTCTTGAGTATCTGAACCCGTTGTCCACTCTCACCTTCAATGCGCTCTCCTCGATTTCGCATCTCCACACCGCGTGCTCCCACTTCTTGCCCTCCCAAGAGACCAGATAGCGAATGGTTCCGTTGTCATTGCGATGGGCAATGATCTCTTTCACTTCGTATACACCTGGAAACCGTGAATGCAGGAAATGAGAGAAGAAGGGAGAAATGTTCGGCTCCCACAAGTTAGCGTTTGTGGCTTAGACTCACGAGATTTTCCATCGTACGAGACGCGCGAGATCAGTGTCTTGTAATCAGTGAGCTTGTTATAGAGGTCGTCCTGGAAACGGATCAATTGGAAGGAGGTGTTTCGATGAAGTTGCAAAACTCACATCCATCTCGTACTCCTTCAGCTCAATGACTTCCCCACTGCTCAGTTCCACGAAATAGACGACGTAGCTCTTTTTGGAGACTCGGTGACCGAAGATCTTCGCGTTGGTGAGTGGAGGAGAGCTGGAAAGAGTACACAGTCGAATGAGCAATCCCTGAGGGCTTACTGTTCAGACGAGCTGGAGGATGACATCATTGACGGAAAGTCCGACGAATTGATGCCTGAAAGGAACAACTGATAGGATGACTGGCATTCAAGGAACGGAACGGTTGGCAAGAGATGGAAGGGAAGAGTGCTGCTTTGTGAATGTTGAAGAGGAAACATAAATAAAGTATATGGCACCAGCCTGTACGTGGCGGCTTACGCCGCCCCTACAGACTGGGCTCCGCGGTTTCCTTATTCGTTCCTTTTTGGAAGGTGTTTCAAAATTTATGATTCTAAGTTATCTCAAAAACATTATTACAACGGCACTTTTAATACTGCCGCGCCCAGAATGGGAGCTTGAAAAGGGCAACGGAATGCCGTTGTAATAGAGTTTTTGCGGTACTCAAATTGTGCTCCTTTGAAGTTTCAATTTGTTCGTTCGTTTGACCGTCCGCAGCCTTTTTTCGCCTACTGGTCCGATTTGGCCCATTTTTGAGAAAGGGGTATGGTGGCCCGATGAGGCACGCGAATTTGTTAAGCTATATATGGAATCTGAGGTCTTCTGGAACGCATCTTCTACTTTTTAGGCTTCATTTCCTGTTTCCATTCCTAAATAGACAAATGTTAGAACGAAGAATTTAGACGTGCGAACGGGACGTTCATTTCTAGAAAAAGACAAAAGATCACCCCAGGGTTTAGAAAAAAGTTTTCGAACGGAAACAGCTGCGGTGGCAGGATCAGAGGCCTCGAGTTGGCTAGTTTACTGTATGAAGCGGCTGTTTTTGGAACTGCCGCTTTTGTTTTCATGCACTTTGGAGTTGTTTGACATGCCGTTTCTTTCACGAAAAGGATCTTTTTCCAAAACGGATGCTCTTGGAGAGAGAATGTTTCTAAAGTGAGGGCAACTGGTACACATCTGCGATTCAGGCAGTGTGATGAGGTCTCTCGGAACGGAGAACCATTCTCTGGTGAACTCTGGATCCTGGTCCATTCACAGATTCAGATTCGTCGAGGCATGTCTGAAACTTGATTGGGCGATCACTCGCACGGTGGGTTGGCGAGGGGAACTGGCAGAACGATTTGATATTTCCGTTCACTTTCCGTTGAAGAGAACATTCTTCCAGTAGGCCTTTCGGAAAAGATGACAAATTCACTGGGTTTGATCACTAAAGTTTGCCTTTTCGCGCCAGCTTGTGGCCGAATCACCATTTTTCAAGTGAGATTCTTTGCTGCCGCGCCCACAATGGGAGGTTGAAAAGTACAATGACATGCCGTTGTAATAGAGTTTCTCTGGTACTCAAATTGTGCTTCCCTCGAATTTTCAAATTATTCGTTCGTTTGCCCGTCCGCAGCCTTTTCTCAACGCCTACTGGACCGATTTCGCCGCTTTTTGAAAGAGGGGTATGGTATGATGACTCGATGATGCACGTATAGTTTATGAGCGATCTGTGGAATCGAAGGCCTTCTGGAGTGCATCTTCTTCTTTTCAGGCTTGATTTCGCGTCTCCATTTTCGAATAGACACATGTCAGAACGAAGCATTTAAACGTGCGAACATTTTTGAAGCATTTCTACAAAAAGAACACACGAACCCGGTGGCGGGGTCAGAGGCCTCGATTTGGCAGGTTTACTGTTTGAAACGACTGTTTTTTGAACTGAGGCTTTTGTTTGAACACTCTGTGGAGTTGTTTGTCACGCTGTCTTTCTCGAAAAGGGCTCTTTTTACGAAATGGATGCTTTTGGAGAGAGAATGTTTCTGAAGCGAGGGCAACTCGTACACATCTGCGATTCAGGCAGTGTGATGAGGTCTTCCAAAACGGAGAACCATCGCCTCCATTGATTATCATTCCCCTGATGTTCTCTGGATCCTGGTTCTCTCGGGTATTTTAGGAAAGTTTGTTAGATGTAAAGAACAGTGAGAAAACGGCTCCACAGTGGATTCAGTGGGTCCGACACTCGTGGTGGTACGTCCGAAACTCGATTGGGCGATCACTCGCACGGTGGTTTGGCGAGGGGGACTGGCAGAACGATTGGATCTTTCCGTTCACTTTCCGTAGAAGAGAACATGCTGCAAGTAGCATTTCGAAAAAAATACAGTCATTTCAATGGGTTTGGTCACTAAAGTTTGCCTTTTCGCGCCAGTTTGTGGCCGAATCACCATTTTTCGAGTGAGATTCATTGAGCTGTTAGATATGTTACATGAAAGAATGATGGAAACTTTCAGTTCCATTCACTTGTTTGAAAAACAACAGTGTCTCAAGTCTCCTAAATTCCTAATTTTTCACTGATTTCCATCGAAAAAAGCTGTTTTCGGGTACGCCGGCGAAACACGTTGGCTTCTTCGGTTGAATAAATCATTGCAAAAAAGCTTTGGTGTGTGGCGGTTTCGAACCCGCATTGCTCGGATCGAGAGACGCGTGCGTTACCATAACACCACCGAGAGCCACAATTGCGGCCGCTGACTGCGGCGGCGGGCATCAGTGAAAACTGTAACTTCAACCCCTCACAAAACGGTCGTCCGTGGATCAAAATTAGTAAGTAAAAAGCCATTTTGTATCGTCTCGTCGAGCTCTATCCGAATATGTAAACAGATCTCAAAGTTTCTCAAAACCCGGCGGGGTTTACCTCAAACTTGGGTAATTGAACCGGCTGCGGCGGCGGCGGCGGCAGGACGCCTTATTATGAGAAAACTAAGCAGCCGACACCCATCAGGGTCCGCGATGAGCGCCCGCCACCCCCGTTTATAGCGTGTGCGGACGGACGGACGGACGGACGGAATGAATGAATGAATGAAAAACCGACTCCTCTGGGAGAATATATATAAGAAAGATGGTTCCCCCCGCGCCACAATCATAAGAAACGGCGACGGACGCGTGGTTCGACGACAACGGAGAGATGGCAGTGCGAATAAATAAATGGGGTGGTGCATTTGGTTAACAAGGGGGGCTCTTTTGGATGCAAAACAGTGCGTAGTTGAGGAAACATGATCAGCGGAATGGAAATGTTTCCGGAGAAAGCAAAAGAAAATGCGCTGTCGAAAGAAACACAACAACAAAAGTGTGTTATTTCGAAACAATGCACACGGTGAGTCATCGAGAAGAAGAAAGTGATTTCGTTCGGAAACGTTGTGATGATGCGCTGGAAACTGACAAGGAATGAACGTGTGTGTTCTGGAACTAATCGACACTGTGTTGTGAAGATGTGTGAACACTGTGAGTGTTTGAGACCAATTGATGGAGTACTGAAACGTGGAGAACCATTTCGTTGGGTAGTTGCTGGAACTGACATGAAATTGAAAAAGTAGGCGATTGCGAGATGACAGACGTTTTCCTTATCTGGAATCCGGAAAACTTTTCACTAGAGATTTACGTTTCAGAATTGACTATTTATATCAATGGTCAAAAGGAGAACTCTTTGAGTTCGTGGGTGAACCATTTGTCATCAACGTTTTTCGCCGATAATACTCGATATTTCTCTTTGCCAGATACCCATTCATTTCGCAGTTTTGTGAAATGAACCTCAATGGTTGCTTTGCGAATCGACTCCGCGACATTTCGCAACCCCGACATCTCGCAACTCTTGCAGCTCTCGCAACTGAGCTATTTTGACAGTAAACAGAAACAATAACGTTTTTACATGAAATAGGGTCTAATTATCACACTTTTCAAAGAGTGACAATTGCAAAAGTGAGCCGAAAACCCAACAAAATGAGCGAAAATCAGTCAGTTTTTCAAGTGCATGCAGTTGCGAGTTATCGGGTTGCCAAATGTCGGTGTTGTGAGATGTCGGGGTTGTGAAAAGTGAAAAAGTTGCGAGATGTCGCGGAGTCCCGAATCCGGTATTTGCGGCGAGTTATGTGGCACGGCACAAAAAAATCTGGAATCGAGAGAAGATAATTATGAACAAGCCTAAAAGTAATCGAAGTAGACGCAGTTTTTATTCTTAAATTTCAGGATTAGACAATTAATCTTTGGCCTAAAGGAGTGCCTCGATTTGCCTTCCTCCGGCGCCAGTGAAACCAGGGCGCTGCACTCGAAGCTGTTCAGTTCTGCATCTTCGACCCCCGAAAGTCGATTTATGTTTATCACCGTCCTCTTATCCAAGATTATATTGCAGTTCCCAATTCCCTTCTTCGTGGTGGTTATCGAAAAACAATATGAAGGTCACACTACGCGCAGTTCAACCCGAGAATCCGAAAAGAAGCAAGGACTAGAAATTGTTCGAATATGTATTTTTATTGTTTTTTCAGCAAACTCTCCAAACCTTTTGGAAGGAAGATCGAAATCGTCGACATTCTCCTTTGAAGAGGGGGGAAGCGACATCATTACGTTGTCGCTGGTGCTGCTTTTTCAACGAAATGCGGAAGACTGCATATGTCAATTTTCCCTATTTGGACCTTTATTTGACCTGCACCGCAATTCCAATGATTCACTTTTTGCTAGAAGTTCTGCCGCCTCGACCTTGCAAGGCTGCTGTCAGCCGACTGGCGTTGTCAGAAACCGCGCTCCATTGAAGAGCTACAGTAAGACTTACGGTAGAAAAACTTGGGAAAATTCCTGCAAAAACATGTTTTCCTTTGTTTTCTTTTGTTGTTTTATGCATAAAGTTCATTCTTTTTATTACATTTTGCATAGTTGCCCAAAAAGTATTCGAAGTTATTCTTGGTTGTTGAGACAACACGTTCCTTTTTCTTCGCTTTCATATTGAATCCACATTGAAAACATTTTATTCTTTCACATTCTCTCAACAATAACATAACAAGATATTAAAGTGTTAAGTAGGTTGAGTGTACTCAATTGACATTGACCCTGATAATTGCAAGTGTGAAATACGTCTCCAACATTGCAATCATCCATCAACACGACGCTCCTTATCATTTGTCTATGAAGTGATAGAGCCTTTTCATTCAGTTGACAAACAGTTGTCCCAACTAAAAAGACACTGTCTTTACACGTTTTGAACACTTTTTCTACTGACTTTCACGTTATTTTTCCTGTGAAAATCGACTTTTACTACATTTTTCGACAGGGCAAAGAGGCGTGTGTGTAGATCTACGAGATATCGCTGCGAGACCCGTTTTGTCGAGAAAGCTGTTTGAAATGCAGATAAATGTCGAAAATGGCGACTTCTATCTATATACCGCACAGTTTTGATAGGAGAAAGTCGAAAAAGATCTTTTTCGAGTTTGAATAGACACGTTATTATTGGATCGTGGGGGTGATCTCTCACCCCTCACAAGCTATTGAAGCGTAACTTTTTAGTTTGAACTCATTGCGCAGCCACAGTTATCAACTGAAGGTCTGACTCCCGTACGTTAGAATGAGCTTATCAAAATATAGCAAGCTCATCAGTTCACGTGAAATTTGGAGTTTCCAAGGTTCGGGAGATTGATAATACGCAGATTTTAAAATGACGAAGTACTATAATCCCTAGACCACTGGCCTAGAGCTTAGCTCGCGCTGCCGAAATTCCGCCAGAATATTTTCAAAATAGAGCGCATTTTCAATTTGGTACGCTCCACCAGCCCGCGACACCTCCCTGTCCATGTGTCTCGCACGCTCTCCGTTTCCCACACTCTCTCGCTCCGAATCGTTCTTTTTCTCAAAGACAGACGTGTCATCGTCTCCCTCCCAAGACAATGTTCGGCGCTAAACCCGTCTGTCATGTCCATTTGCCCCCGCAAATCGGCGCCAGTGTGTATCTGTGTCTGCTGCTGCCGCAACAGTTCTCTCCCCCTCCTCTCGGCCAGTCTTCCCGTTCCTCCGCACACTGGTCTCTCGCCATCTGCGCCTCCGCTTCTTATCGCAAGCGCCCGCTCCCTCTCGTCGCATTTCTTCTCATTTTTCTCACACGTTACGATTAGTTTCACAAAACGAACACGGAATTTTAGGCGAACTTTTGAAAACGAACAGCTGATTTGAACTAATTTGGTAATCGAATGGGGTGTTTTCTATGGAGTTTGGCTCACCGTTTGTTTCCTTTTTCGCGGCGCCGAGTCTAAAATTTTCTCGCAGTTTCAGCTGTGTAGACGTTGCCAAGAACTTTGAAATCCGATCCGTAAATCCTCCTTTCGCTTTGATTATTCTAATTCGTCGCTTCGTTTCGCGTTGAGTTTATACCAGGTGTGAGTGCAGCCGAGTTATCTCTGGTTTTTATTCATCGCCCGATCATTTCTATCTTGGTATCGCCGCAGGTCCCACACCGAAAGAGCGAGGTAGCGTGAAAACTTTTGAGACGCAGACAATTAGAGGAATTAGATCTACACGCGCAGTGAACACTTAGTAATCTGTTGGCGTGTTAACACGTGTCGGCACAGTGTCCAGAGGGCTGTCATTCATCCGTTCATGCGAGAACACGTTGCCCGATTCTCGAAAGTGTGAGTAAGTGTCGTTCTTTATTTTTGCTCTCCGGCTGAAGATGAATGTACAAGGCGTCTCTGATTACTGTAGCTGACGTTTTCGTCAAATTTTTCGGCATGCAAAAATTGACCGAAAAATAGTGAGAATACGTTCATAGCTTTCGGTATTTTCTTGTAGAAAGTTGTGCTAAAAAACAAACTCAACAAGAGACTAGGAATGAATACCAATATTCCGCGTAAAACGACACACCAGTTACACAGCTGAAACGACTGCTACCGTAGTTCCCGTTGCGAGACCGCCGCCATTCGAAGAGTTATTTTATGAATATTCATACGAAATTTATGTGATAATCATTCGTCTTTGCTTTCTCACACTTGATACTGTTTGAACCTGACGTTTTTCGCAAATTCTTTAGTAATCATTTTTCTTCAGCCGAACTTCGGCGAAATTCCAAAACAGTCTTTCCCATATTCTTTTTTCCTCGGAAAACAGCATTTCCAAGCAGAAAAGTCTCTGATTTCGAACGAAACAATTATTTTTTGTCTTGACACCCGGGTGCCCATGTTCCCCCGCATTTCGGCCCCCAAGTTACAACTATTGCGAAATCGCTGACTCGTCACTACAGTAAGAGGGCGCGCCTATGTGTTTCCAGTTGCGAAACAGTCAAAGTTGCGAAATGTTCCGAAACATTTTCGAAAGGCACAGCTCTAAAGTGTCGCCGAACTGTCTTATCTTTCGTTACATCTCATGCTGTCTCTTTCTTGTCGCCTCTTCTTATTATAATATCAAATGCTTATTTCAGCGAACACCACCATCTCGCCAAGATGCCCAGACGCGCGCCGAAAAGTACAAAGTCTCCAAAGTAAGACATCTACCAATTTTTCACCTAGCCTATCTCATTTTTCAGAAATGCCGCCGCCACCAAAACGATGATCAAGCCACGCGTGCGCACTCCGAGAGTCGCGACGACTCCAAGGACTCCGAGAGCCCAGAGGACTCAGAGAACTCCGAAGAGTCCGAAAGCCGCCGTCAGCGACGTCGTCAAGGTGATCTCCCATCGCCTCTACAACCAGTTCTACGTCCTCTACACTGCCGAGAAGTCGGACGGAACGAAGGTTGAGGGCACGGAATTTGAGCTCAGAGTGAGTGACACCCGGCTACGAGTTCACATGGATATTTTCTCATTTTCAGGAGCACATGCGCCATCTCGATCAGTACAGAAACGAGCTCACCAAGCAGGTCAACGCAGAAGGAGGTGAGAACGTTCCCTTTTGTTAACTAATGAACAAAAACCCCATTTGCAGAGTACGAGGTGAAGAAAATCATGGCGCACCGCTTGGCCGTTCGCAACGGAAAATTGGACCCACTGTATCTGGTGCAGTGGAAGAACTACGAGAACCCGGTGTGGTTCACGGAGATGTGGGAGGAGGAGCTGGAGAATAACAAGAAGCTGCTCGAAGAGTACGGTGCGGCCCCGTTCGAGACAAAATGAAGGTTCTTTGTTTCGCTGTTCTCTGTATTCATGCACTCCCCCACCAGCACCCTCACTGTTTCTTTGTTCTTCTGTTGATACTCATCGCCTCTAAAGGTTCTTTCCACATCTGCCCTTCTATTCTCTTATCGCATTGTTCCCCCTAATATCCCGCCTGTCCCACCGTATCTTATGATGCTTTAACCCCCTTCCACTCATCACACACCACTGTTTTGTTACTGCTTTGTACCATTTTGTTTTGAATGAAATTTTTTCTCGGAATACACGTGTTTTTTGATAAAGTTTATGAACACTTGTGTGCTAAAATAGGGGAAAAGAATACGAACCCGAAAGCTAATGAAACGTGTTTTTAACGAACGTGTTTTCTCCGCTATCATCCACTCGAAATGCTTCAGCATCAGGTGCGTTGACGCACTTCGTGCTGTAGAGCAACCACTGCTTATCCTATGTTTCAAGTAGTTTCTCCCTGTGAAGAAGTTATCAAAATCAGCAATTCGCAATGGGAATCGGCAATCATATTCTCGGAGCACATAGATGGATTGAGCACCCGACAAGAGATCTTCGTTTAATTCATGTTTTAACGTTTATTACAAAAAAAATGGTTTTAAACCAACTCTTCTCACTTTCTGTTTCTTCCCGAGCGCCTGAGGCTCATTTTGGCCTTGGCCTCGTCCCTTTTCGCGAACATCGCCTCCTTCTTGTACCCCTTCTTCTTCTTCTCAACCTGAGTGCCACTGGCCTTCGCGGCATCCTGCTGCAGCTGCACAAACGCCGCCCTCCACTCCTCCTTCCTCTCTTTCGACAGAGATACCCACAGTTTGTCTGAAAGTTACAGAGATCAGCGCCTGAATCGAGAGTAGGCAAACTCACTTCGTTCGGCCATTGTGCCGCCGTTTATTTTCATGAATAAGTTGTGGGCGGTGACGGGCAGCCTCTCGTAAAACTGCTCCAACTCTGCAGCGGTGGGAACTGAAAATTTGGAAAGATATGGTGAGAAAACTGAAGGAAAAGTTACCGGCGCAAGGATCGGCTCTGTGGGCAGTAGATGTCGAAGCCATTTTATTCTGCAATGAGCACGATTTGAAGAAAGTAAGGAGAAATAAACGAAAATCAATGAAAGATGCGAGAAGGGACTGTGTGGTGGGGAGGACGATGTGCGGGGAATATGAGCAGATAGACAATGGGACGACGAGCACACCGGGGGGCGCGTCTGGAGACGTATGTGTGTGCGAGTGAATGCGAGTGAATGACTGCATCGAGACTGTTTTATAGTGGTCCGGCTGACGGTCTTCACGAAGGGTGTAGAATGTTCGAGAGGAGCGCGATTGCATTATCTCCACATCGTCGACGTGGTGTTGAGAGTTCGCGCGGACGGCGGTCACTCACAGTGCGAATACTCCCCTCGCAAATGTTCTGGCAGTGTGCCAAGGTGGCAATACAACAACCGCTGTATAGCCGGGTTTCTTGTTATAGAATTCCACGTTTTCTGGCGTGTTGATGATTCAACACAAAGTGTCAAGGGCGCGTTCGCCCTTTTCGACCCCTATTGACAGCAGCTGTTCGCGAGTTCAAAATGCATTCCATCACATGGAACACATTTTATTTTTGGTGCGTTTACGGTCGTATGCTATTCAAAGAAACAGTCATCTCGGTTTTTCCTCGAACGAATAAGGCCTCGCTAACAGTGGTTTTATCTGTCCTAGAAACGTTGAAACTTCTGCGCCGACCGCGACGCAGCCGCGCGCGCCAGGGTCTCGCTAAGAAAAAAAGTTGTTTCTATTGTACTTTTCTACGAGGAAATGGTGATTTCGTTGCGAGACCTGGGCGCGCGGTCGGCGTAGAAGTTTTAACTTTCCGAGGAGAGATGATAGCGGTCAAAGAGAGCACACGCGGGAACGAGAGACGCCGTGTCCTGCGAATCAAGTGTTTTGTCTCCGATCAGTTCCCAAGCCCAGATTCCAGTACACTTCAGAAAACGTGGAACTTAGGACTGCGCGACCTGGTTAATTTTTGTCAACTTGGCACTCTGCCAGAGAACAACTTTACAACTGTTGACCGCTCGCGCACGGCGTTTGAAATATGAGGGAATTGTGCAATAAACGAAACAACAGGGTCGCGCTGCTAAATAGCAGCATTCAATCCATCGATCCTCGGGACTCCGTATCAGATAATTAATGACTAGGAGAACGTTACACTCGAATACGCTGAAGCGGCGACTTCGCTTTGGATCAAATCGAACAATGAAAGGCAAGTGCAAAGGGAGAAACTCGAAAGTTGAGGCTGAGCCAGTTGGAAAAGGGCAAAACGGATTGGAAAACAGTTCTTGTATAAGTGATAGCTTAACACACGCAAGATTCGAATTCTGATAACGATCTTGTCATCAGACTGCATCACTTTTTACAGATTACAAACACCTTCATTTGTTCCCATTTCCCAGAATAAAAAGAATAACGAAGACCCAAAAAACCCCCATGAAACATGAATATAGGGCATCAACTGTCGTCATCCTCAATCCATTCCCATTTTGTCCAATTGTGCACCAATCTTGTAGACCGCCTCAAACTCATTCTCTACAGAGCGCACTTCCTTCAGAACACTCACTGTGGCCTCTTCTTTCCTCGCCTTCTCCTCTCTGACTGCTCTCAATTGATCGCTCAAGTTCTGGAAGTTGATGAAGATGGGTTTCCCTTCGAGAGCAGTGTAGTGGAAGTATGCACGCGGGAGTCTGTCGTTCTCGACGATCACTGTCTTTTTGACGAGTTTCTCTACCTGAACGATGTTTTGAATGTCTCTAGAGGAGGCTGAACACTAACATAAGGAGTGAAGAAGCGCCACTCGGATTCGATGTTCGCGACGATGACAGGGGGGTTTTCGAACGGAGACTTTCCCAGTGTCACTGTTCTCTTCCGGAGACACGCGACGGCGCTCACGTGGCGAATCTGGAACTATCTCCTCAAAGAACTTGCTCGTTTCGAAATTCACACAGTTCATGAATTCACTATTTGGATCAACCAACCAATTCGTAAAACACGGTCCCCACGATTTGTACCGGACCGAAATTTGGCAAATTGCCAGAAGCTTCACACCTATTTCCCGAAAACGGGTGATTCTTTGGAAACGAGTGAGTTCCGAATCGGTCGTCAGCCTCCATCAACTCACATCCACGACGTCTGACTTCCATTCGACCCAATGCGAGAAGAGACTAATCGTCACAATCTTGTCGTCCTTCATAACGGTTTTAACGGAAATCTTCAGAGGTTGCGGAGGGCCCATTGGTTTCTGAATCGTATTCGGAAGTGGTCGTGTCGTTATATCTGATGCATAACTCACGATTAGCCATGGAATAGGAGCTCTATCGAGTTCTGGGAAAGGGAAAACATCTCCTCCCTCTTTGTTCTTTTGAGAAGTTAACATTCGGCGATGATGATGATTGTCCTGGAATATTCGAAGAGCAATTGAAGAGGGAAACAAGAACTCACTGGTGCCGTCGATGAAGACATTCTCGACAAGACGAAAGACGGCTGGAAGAAGAAGAAAATGAATGGGAAGAGAGAGAGAGAGAGAGATGGTAGACAACGGGGCGCGGAGCTGTCGTCCGCGCGTACGTGGAAGTGGGGGCCGACGGCGGCGGGCGGGGGTGGAGGAACGAGGGAAATAAGCGGAACGAGTGTTGATTGTGGAGAGGAAACAGAGAGGGAGACAGAAAACTGCACAGGGGGAACTGTAAAAACGGACGGATGGGAGCAGCGGGAAGCAGCCGATCACGAGTTCCCACGGTGCCAACATGCAAATCAACTCTCTCTTGACCACGTCCTTTCACCCACAAAAACGCCAAAGACGACCGACAAGTCAACACACTAGTCCGTGAGTTGACTCTTCGTCGTCGTCGTCGGAGCAACAAGAGAAGTTTGCATGTGCACATGCCGTTTATGGCCCATCAAACGTCTCTGTCATGTGGGCGCCGCGGTCTCCTTCTTTTGAACCACTTGATGTTGTTCGTTTGGACACTGTGTACATGGATTGTGAGGGAAACAATCACGAGGGAAACCGGAGAGGGAATGGGAGCTGGAAAAGCGATTCTTTTCTTTTTGAAGAACAGAAAACGAAGAAAAGTTGTCGTTCGCCAATGGTCAAAGAGCCCAAAATGTCGCTACCCGCTCGATTCGTAATGGGGCCATTTCGAATTCGATCGAAGTATGCGCTATCTGATCAAGCTTGAGCATTGTCTCTCATTTTGAGTACGAGTATTCCGAATTCCGATTATCTACGTAAGTGATAATCGGAATTCGGTTTTCGAATGACCACTGTAACAGCTTTCCACAAGTGTTCTCTCCAATCGACTGACAACGAGCGGCGAGGAGAACCCGCTTAATCCGGAGAATCCGCGGCGTATTGTCTTTTTTCATTGAAGGTGGAAGACATAACGGTGAATATTAGAACTCAAAATAGTTTCAAAGAAAAAAAGCACACAATTTTGTCATCTTTCGTTCGCTCCTCGCCGTCGTCCCGTTCAGGTTACCATGCGACGAGTCGTCGTCATCGATGATGACGTCATCGTCGTTGTCTCCCTCTCGCTCATCTCGACCCACTTTCCCAAAAGGCCAACTACTCACTTGCTCTCGATGAGTGACATTAACGAGGTTACTCAGCGCATTTTTTTTTTGAAAAGGACCGCCGAAAAAACATCTTCTGGAGAGTTATAAACGGTCCAATAATTCATATCATAAATAGTCTCGTTTGGTATTTAACTCCGAATGATACACATGGACTATTTACATAGTTTATAAAAAATTGGCTAGTTTTTTGTCATGTTTTTCCAGTCTTACGTGGACAGATGTTTTTATTCAAAAATCATCGTTATCTTGCAAGATCTTGATGATTTTATGCCCTCCTTAATCGTCGTAAAATTTACAAGCTGTTGTTCCGATTGACTGTTAAAAACACACATCATAAACATATACGACTCGTATCTTCGTAAATACAGACCGGGCCTTGATGACTTTCCCAGAGGCAATGTGCGTGATGACGTTGTCCGCGGCACGCAGGCAGTGCTCACGACAGATTTACGACGGTGTCTTGCAGTCACAGTCCCACAACATTGTGTTGCCTCGTAGGACCGCCCATTCTCACCGATGAGTCGCTCATTTGTTCCCGCCATTCCACCGGAACTAACGAACCAATTCCTGCTATTCTGTCACTATGAGCACTACTTCAACCTGTGTGGTTGTCCAGCAACAGGAGAAACTTCTGGACGTCATGGCTCGAATGATGGCCGAGCACATCGCCAAAAAGATGGCCCAAAACCATCAATTCGAGAAGCCGTCGGGAGATCAAAATGTTTCGCGCCCACCTTCCAAGTCATCCCCTCCATCGGCTCCAACAACAGACATCTTCGATTCAGTTGGATCTTGGGAGGCTCACGCCGCCGAGCACAATGTGCGCGCGGTGAAGAGAACACGTCGAATTCGCCGAATCCGTCGCCTCTCCGAAAACGAATCTTCTGACGAGTCCTCCGACTCTGACAACCGTCCGGCTACATTGTCTCTTGTCGAGCTGGTGCCCAATCCTTTCTGCATTTCCAGTGCCGCCGCGACCCAATCTTCAATTCATCCAATCAAAATTAAACGCGTGTGCTTCAATCCGACAATCAGCTACCACTACTTCTGAAACTCCCGTCAACTACTCTTTACTCATCTCTTTGTTTCACAATCGGTTTTTCATTTCGTGTACAATTATCTTCTTGTCAATTCCCGTACTCATTACTTCGCTTGTCAGCTAATAATCTGTTTAATAATTCTGAGATCTCAATAAATCTGTATCATCGATAATTGTCGTTTTCCACTATGCTGCTTTTTATCCGCTGGGATAAGTAACAACATTTATTCAGAACAATACACAAGAAAAAATTCGCTTAGAATCGCAATTTGCTGAAGAACCACTTGTTCTTTCCGGTCTTGTAACGGTCCTCGAATTTGGACTTGACTTCGACAAGGGCTCTTCTCTTCTTGGATGGATTGGCGAGAGCTTCCTACAAAATATGTGGTTCACAACACTTTCCATTCTGAAAGAGTTACCTTGTTAATGTTAGTCTTGTCGAACGTGACGTCAACAGAGTAACGAGTTGGGAGCAAGTGAGTGTACGAGATGACCTTCAGGAATGGCTTCAGGCGGTTTCTTCTCGCGACCTTCTTCTTTCCCATGGCTTGAGTGACCTGCAACCAGTTTATTTAATACGTGGAAGAACGAACACAAAATTCGCTACCTTCAGTGGGTATCTGTCGATTCCAGCAATGACTGCATGCGGATAAGATCTATCCGACACTCCGTCGTCTTGTGGCTTGACAACGACAGCCTTCCGGCCGGCGAATCTTCCTCGGAGGACGAGGACGACCTTTCCTGGCTTCATGATCTTGCCCATATTTACCTGAAACAATGCAAGATTATAGAAGGAAGAATTATCGAGAAATGAAGGGAAACAATTTAGGATTGCCGAAGATCGAAGCGCAAAACTGTACGAAAATGGTATGGAAGGAGCGGCAACTTGTAAAAAAAATCAGCGACAACATCAGAAAAATTTTCGTAGAAGAAAAGTGTAAAACGACAGCACCTCGAGCGAGAAAAGAGGCCAAATGCGCGAAAAATTAGGACGACGCGCCGAATTTGAAATGCAGAAAAATCGTGGCGAGACCCGTTCGAAACAGTTGTCCACGAGGAGAACGCAAGCTTCATGTGTAGACACGACGACGACAAATCACACCAAGCGCGATAATTGACGCGCATTTTTCTGAAAAGATAATTTTTGAAAAAATTTCCGCGAAAAATTGAGATTTTGGCATGTTTCTCCTACACGAATTGTTGAAAAATCTCACAAATTCTCGCGAAGGAAAACTGCAGCGAAAAAACAAGTGAACCGGAAATCTATTAACGTTTAAACTAACGTTGTTATAACTGAGGAGACCTGTAGCGAAGCAAAAGAAGAATACGGGCGTCGAAGATTTTTAAAATTTACTTCTTCCAGAAAAAGTGGAATTGAGTTTATTACTTACCTGTGTGGAAAATTAGAAATCTGTCTCCGCAGTTTAGAGCGCTCTAGGCTCTTTTCTAGTTCGCTGCAGTTCTTCTAACAGATAAGCGATTCTCAAATTGAGGGAAAACGCTAACGCATCTGAAAATACAAAAATATTTTAAACAAAAGGTGTAAACTGTATATACCTACCATCTTTGAATAAATTGTTTTCCGATTCGATCGTTTTTGATTCGCTGTTCATAGTTCTGGCAAAATTTTTCAAATCTTGTTTCTTTGCGAAGTTTTTTCGCGAAAGCTTGATTTTCGATATAACTGTAAACTGTTCGATGAACAGTGTTTATTTCTTCCGAAAATGTTAAGCTTCACTTCTATCGTGCATAAACTTTATTGACTGAAAAATTCATGAGACATAATCAGAAGATCAGTAAACGAGCTTTGGGAAAAGGGAACGACCCGATTTTTTGGAAAGCGAGTGCGAAAAAGGTATCAAGGGTGCATTAAAATACGATATTTACATTGATTCCAAGTAGAATAGTTGGAAAAAGATTTGAAAAATGTGAGAGTGGCGCAGAGCCTATAGAGTAAATAAGAAAACACTGGAAGAATAACTTATATGACGAAGAAAGAAAAACAGGGACGGAATTCGAAGAAGAAGAAGAAGAGGCCAAGACGACTACGATCTGGCCGGGAAGCGCGGGCGAGCCGGAACTTGAGGAGCTCCTCCGTTTGCCTGTGGGGGGATTCCCCGACTGAAAATGCATAATTTCAGAATGAAACGTCTAACAGAGAAAGAGTTGGTGAGAAACAAAAATAACTGAATTTTTGATAATAAATAGGCAATCTCTGCAACCTCAGAAGTGAAACTCACGCTGGAACGGCTGGAGGTGGTCTTGGGACTGCTGGAGGGACTGGTGCTGGACGACTGACCATTGGCGGCGCTGGTGCAGATCTTCCGATCGATCCGCCGTGCGGTGGAACTGGACGGTAGTCCGATTGCGGCATCGGCGGCGGCCCGTCGGAGTTCAGTGTGCTCATGTTGACCTCAGATATAATCTGGAGGGCTTCGCGGCAAGCGTGATACAAGCGGAGCATCTCCTCCCTCTTCTGTGCCTCCGCCGCCGACTCCTCCATGAGACCATCCGTGTCTCCGCACTGGTAGAGATGAGCGAGAAGTTCATCCTTCGTGAATGAGCTCACCTGGAAAATGAGATGGATTTTGCTTCATTGGCTGATTTTTCCTTACCTGGTTGACGATGAGGTGCATGATCGCCTTCGGCACCATATCCTTTATCGTTTTGGTGGTTATCCGCATATACGAATCGACCAAGTTTCGGATCGTCTCCACCTGTCTCTCGAGCTGGGGGTCCATGGACACCTCCTCCTTCGGTTCAGAGTTCGCCTCGTCGCTCTCGAGTCTGACTCGCTCTGGGTAGACTCCGGCACGCAGGAAGGAGGCCTTCCACGACTCGACTTCGTCGAGATTGTTGCATCCGAGCTCCAACAGCTTCTGATCTTTGTACACGTTTCTGGAAAAAAGTGTTTTTGAGGACACTTATGCTGCTTTTTCTGACCGGCCATCCGGATAGAAGAGAGCGAACTTGTGCTGTCGGGACATGAAACCACCTTCGATGTCGCGCAGTCTGACTCCGTCCAATGGCAGCATAAACCTTTTCTCCTTCTCCTGGAAAGAAAAACATTGTAAATTTGTAAGGAAACCAAATTTCACCTCGTCGTCCTTGTACCAGCTCACGCTGTCAGCATTCAGCACGAACCAACAATCGCGCGATCCTCGGAGCACGGAAACGTTGCTCAGTGAGAGCCATCCTTTGCGGATCACTTGATTGGCGATTATTTTCTTTGCGAGTTGTCCCTGGTTCGCTTTCGCCTCGGCGCTGAAAAAAAGGAAATTAAAGATTTCAAAAACTGTATGTTTTAGAATTTTAAGTTTGCCATGTAAATGTCTCGCCAAACTACCTACTTTGTGAATCCGATGAAGTCCTCGTGATTCGTGTTCATGTAGGCCAGTTCGAAGTCGATGATCTGGTTGATCTGCTGCTTCGCCGTCTGCTCACGCTCTCTCATCTGAGTAACGACGATCCGGTCGAGCTCGTCTCGGAGACGTGGATATCTGGCCATCTGAAATATAGGGCGAATTCGACAAGAAAAGCAACAGCTACTCACCGTGTCGGCGCACTGTCTGATAACTGTCGCGAGCTCATTCACGACGAGATCGACGCACTTCATCGACGGCTCCTTCAGTCTGGTGATTTGCTTCTTGGCAATCGTCTCGAACGCCATGTCGGGAGTGAAGAGACCGACGCGAATACCGTGAATGTTCCGAATGGCGAACTGAATCTCTCGTCGCATTTCCTTCTCGTCAATCTCCATTTTGACGATTTCGAAGGGGAATCGCTCGTGGAACAGCCGATTTATACGGGCTCCACCACTCAATTCGTTGGTTGAGACTTCTTTAGCTGAAGACCCTTCTATCGACCGTTCGATGTCGGCGTTGAACTGAGTTACCATTCTGTAATGGAACCATTGTTGATTAGTCGACGCAAAGGTGCTACTTGGTGCATTCATTTTCTATTCGTCTCTTCAATTTTTTCAAAGTTTGTAATGTTTTCGACATCTGCGAGAATTACAACCCACATCGTTAAGTCTCGGAGAAAAGTAACGACAAAATGTCCGATGTATCGAAATGTGTTCTGCCTGAGATGGACAGGGATTTATGTCACTCTACACGGTTCAGAGTAGAGATAGTCTCGGAAAAGATGGGAAAGTCTTTCATCGAACTTGCGAAGTCTTCCGGCGTGTCTACCAGAAGACTTCCCAAGTCCGCCGGAAGGCTTCCCAAGTTCGCTGGAAAACTTCCCCATGTTTTCCGAGGTCTACATAACTCATCTGACGTTTCGCTGTAGTTTTTGAGAATTTTTAAACCACAATTTTCAACGGAGCATTAGCCAGTTCAGTACACCGATCAGACAACTCGACTTTTGTTGGTTTCTGAGAGCAACGCGATGAAACGTTTTTCAATCTTGACGACGAGCACTTTGAACGCCCAATTGGATTCGGCACTCCAGTCACAGCTTGCCGGAACACTGATTTATCAAGTTAAATCAGGATTGCAAAATTGAAACATTGCTCAGTTTTCGACTCTAGGTCATTTTCGCACGGAACCTTATGAGGCCATTGATAGCTTAATTGGGAAAATAGAGAGAATTCCGTCAGAAACTGACATGATTATGATTCTGCTAACCCTTAAAAACGGTTTCATGGCCAGCTGCGATTTCGGCTACTTCAAACGCGGTCACTAGTAGCAGTTTTTTTTTTTCAAATTATCAAACACTTACTGAAGAAGAGCCTTCGTCTTCCGTCCAGGATCGTTCGGTTGACAATTTTTGTACTCGGCCACATCTTTCTCCATCGAGAACATTCTCTTCTGCAGACTGTCTCGAAGTGTCGGAAGCGTGTCACGGATGTGATTCGTCAACTGCTGATTGAGTGTCTGTTGCAGATAAGTCGTTCCGAGACGATCGGCCATGTGCCGGTACGAAGGATGGCTGAGGAAGAACCTCCGCTCGGCGTCCAGTGCAGATCTGATATCTTTCCGGCCGACTATGTCTTTCTGACCGCGGTTCACGACTCCGACGTAACCACGGCGAAGCGGGAAGAGTCGGTTTTCGAGAATCTCCCGAGCATCCGTTCCTTCGTCCATCAAATCCAATTTCGTGAGCACTCCGATCGTTCGCAGTCCTTGTGGATCGACCTCCTTGGCCAATTTCAAGGCATCCGAAGTCGCGAGATCACCATTGGCTGGAGTGACTGCGAGAATAAGGCACGTTTCGCGGTTGATGAAAGTGAGGATCATGTCGCGAATTTGATGCTCTATGTCATGGGGTTGATCGCCCACTGGCACTTTTGTGAGACCCGGAAGATCGATGAGCGTCAGATTGA
This sequence comes from Caenorhabditis macrosperma, assembly GCA_963932285.1. Taxonomy (NCBI): domain Eukaryota; kingdom Metazoa; phylum Nematoda; class Chromadorea; order Rhabditida; family Rhabditidae; genus Caenorhabditis; species Caenorhabditis macrosperma. Next base: position 11,050,529 of record OZ010621.1, on the reverse strand, counting down.
GCACTGAAAAAGAAAGTAATTGGAATATGATTTGGAACGTTTCTGGCGAGGAGTTCTGTTTTTTTCGAAAAAATTCGAGCTAATTCACAAACAAATAGTCAAAACTTATTTCTTGGTACAGTGATGAACAGGTTTTCAAAGCCTCACCATTCGGCGAAAAGATCCGCAAATTGATCGGATGCGGACTTATTCCTTTGTTGTGTCCGGTGACTCTGTCTGTCTCATCTTCGATTTCCTTGCGAACTGCGTCGAAATCAACGAATCGCTGGCCCTTTTTGTGCAGAAACTCGGCATATTCTTGACGATCCTGGACGAGTTGAAGGATCAGAGGACGACGAGTGACAATGCCGGCACCACGTGGTAAGAAGTCTCTGCAAAAATTGAAAATCAGTTTTGAAAGCAAAATAAGACGGTTATTGGCGGACTCTCACAAAATGCGCTTGATGTTTTGTTCGAATTCGTTTGAATTTCTACAAGAAACAAAGTCATCATGAAGTCTGAGCAAACAAGTTGTATTTGCAAAACCCTAACATAGTTTCCGACAGAGTCGTTTTGCCAACAAGTGCGGGCAGAAAATACAACGCCGACACACAACTTGTACACGGAAAATCGATGACGGATAGAAGGTCAGACAGCTGACGGCTTCCGCCGATATTTCGACGGATTCGAGATTAATGATAAATTAGTTTTTTCGGATGATGTGATACCTTTTTAAATGCAATTTTTGACAGCATTTTGGGCTTTAATTTTTGAAAAAACTGGGGTGTCCCCATTACTTGGTTTTCTTTCTTTTTCCTTTTTGTTTTTTTTCAACATCTTGAACCAGACAAATTTTTTAATTTTTATGCGATAATTTTTGGCCTTTGATTGTCAAATCGGAGTTTCTCTTCGTGCTTCGGTCTCAGTCACTAATTTTCCGTCGATCAAGCACACTATCTCAGTTTTTCTCCGTCACAAACACTTGAAAATCGTTAGCACACACGAGTTTCACTTCAGGCGGCACTGATAAGGGCACAAATCGATGGAAAACTTGGCTGATGACTCACTTTCCGACGAAATTCTCGAGAACTGACGACTTTCCGGCAGACTGTCCTCCGACGACGGCGATTTGTGGCAATTCAAAGTTGACGTTGGTTCCGAGCTGTGTGAAGGCGTCCTGAAGGCGATTGATCACCGGGATCAACGCCTGCATTCCTTGATTCGCCCACGCCATCGCTGTTTCACTGGAAATTAGTCACATTGCGTTGAAAATCTCTCGACCGAGTGAGGAAGAAGAAGGATTTCAATTGGTGGTTGCATTTAGAATGAGGTCTCATGAGGAAGAATGACACGGAAAACGGAAGAAATCGCAAAGTTGAAAATAACAGCTGATGTTATCGAATAAAAAACGTTTGAACGGAAATTATTGGGAAATGAAGAGGTGCGGAAACTCCGCAAATCATCTGGAAATTGGTTTCGAAAGTGATGTCGTTGTGAGACCCGCACAAAATTTGTAGTATGCGCCTTTAAATTGTAGTCGCTTTTCGAACTTTTGTAGCTGCATTCCGTTGCATATTTTGACTTTCTTCTCGAATTTCGGAAAGAAAATGAGAAAATCTGAGAGAGAAAATCCGTCGAGGCATTGCCGCGACATTATATGCGGCAATGCCCGTCGGTCTAGGCGCGGCGTCTCGCCAAAAAGAGTGACGCGAGGCGAAGGAGAAGGTTTCGAAATCGGTGAACCGCTGATTCACCGGGAAGAGAAAAGGAGGGAGAATGAAGGGGGGTGAAACGAGCGAGGGAAGTGAGAGGAAAGAGAAAAATGGGCTATCGGCGGGGCGAAGCGACTGGCGGCCGGTTTGTTTGCAGTAAGGAGAACATACAATTATTGTGCTCCGTAGTCTCTCTTTCTCTCTAGTACGATTCCGCGCAGTTGCAACTCCAACTTGGAGTCTCCTGAACTTGTAGGAAATGTGTCGAAGAAAACGTTTTTTTGAGATTTTTCCAGAGAAATGTTCGATAAACATTCGTGTTTGCCTGTAAACAATTGTCGTCAACGCTTCGTTTATTCTTTCCGGAATTCAGTTTTGCGGTATTCCGGTGCAGTATTAAACACAGGAAATGGCGAGATCCTACTTATTTATATATTCAAATCAATGATATTATCATTTAGTCATGGAACACAAATAGCAGTATTATCGGAATAAACGGTGGATACATGAAATAATATAATTGCACTTATGGCGGATAATAAATTGAGAGAAGCTGCCGGTGGTTCTAGTAGAACTGCTCCCACTCTCCGTCGTTTCCAGTCTTCAATCGCTTCGCTTCGCCCTCATCGAGACGTCGGCGGGCGAGTGCCTTGCTCTTTCGCTCCCTCCTCGCCTCTCCTGAAAACAATTGGCTATTCATCCAATCGAACACTTTCTCGCTTACTTTGCTGAATCTCAGCATCCACTGAGCTCTGCGGCGCAATTGTGTTGAGCCACTCCTTGAATGTTCCGATCGAGTTGTAGTGCCCGCCTGAAAATAATATGCAAAACAGGAAATAGAAGTTCATTCACTCACTTTTCGACTCGATGACCTTCGACTCTGTGTCCCAGTTCTCCTCCTTCGGGCACTTCCTTCCGCGACTTCTCCCTTTCGTCGTCTTCTCGGCCACATGTCCCAATGGATAGATTTCTCTAACCATTCGTACCGGCTGCTGCTCGACAATCACTCCGTACTCCTCGTTCCGTTGCGGAGCCGGAACTTCTTCATACTCGTAGAACACCCTCGCCCGTCCCGAACCGAGAGCCTCGTACAGAGGCACGGCATGGGCGACCTGCCGACCAGCCGTCTTCGGGGCCGGGAGTCCATTCGCGACGAGGTACGGGTTGTGGTTCTCGTAGTCGGGCACCTCGTCTTGAATTATCCGCAACTCGTGGAACGAGTATCCGTTGAGGGTGTGGGACCCCCAGCGGTTCTTTCCGGCGATGTTCGTGTTGTGGGACATTTTCTGAAAAAGAGAGAGAAATTGGTTGCGAAGAGAGGAGAACGAAGAGGAAATATGGTCTCGGAGAAGACAAATGATACTGAATGAATGGGATTGGATGCCAGAGAAGAGACAGAATAAGGGAGGCAAGGGGGGACCGTAAAATTAGAGACCCGTCTGTTCGCGAGGGCTAACGGTGACCGTTGGAACCTTCCCACAAGACATATTGCTTCTGGGAAACGGTCGAACGGAATGAACATAGATATTTTGCAAATTGAACGTTTGCCGTGGTATTGCCATGTCATGTCCCAGGTGTCTCTATTGCAAATCCTCCACCCAGCTCATAAGTTTCGGGTGTTCTTGACATTCATATCTTGCTGAAATCACCACATCTACATCCCAATTCACTTTCTGCAATCGTTCTTTGTTGAGCTGAAAACAATTATGCGTGGCACCGATCAAAAAGACACGCCGTCTCGGGAAGAAGATCAAAGAAGTCACTTCCGACCACTCTTCTTTTCTAAGATCGCCGCACGTTTCTCGGTGCACTCATTGTATCGTTCAGACGATTCTCACTTAGCTCCTCTCCGTTCGTCGTCTAGAAACTAATTGCTCTCTCTCTCTCTCTTTCCCACCCCCGTCTGACAGGCGATACTCGATCATCTTGTCAAATCTCGCCAGTTCTCGTGCGACAATTAAAATGTGCAGCTGTTTTCAGCCCTCGCCTTTCAATTAGTGGGGGTGTCGGTGGATGTGGAGACGTCGTGTGTAGTACCCGAGACCAGTGCGCACTCCGCGAGGATGGTCTCCAGTGACTGTCAGGAAATCGTACCGATTCTCTTTGATTGAGTTTAATTCTTTGTTACCCACTACTTCCTTCACATGTCACTCTGGCGGAGTCCGTGGTATCTAATCGGATTCCCGCTTCTTATCGATCCCGGATGATTCAGAGCCTGTGGCGAATGCGCTCTGTCGAGATAGAGATGGTTTCGCAACGATGTCACTGATAACATTTAGATATTTGCTGGATAGTCGAAAAACGTGACGACCCCATCTCAAAACATTCGGTTGTCCGAGGCGAGTGTTCCCCGATTTCTTCCAGTTCTTGACGAATTCAAGTTCATAGGATAAGCGATAGTCACCGTGAGTTCTATTTCTGTTACCCTCCTCTAGTCCCTCCATTTGCACTTCCATTCCACCAACTCTATCGCTCCCTCTTCTCCATCAGCTCTCCCTCTGTTTCCTGCTCTCCATCAGCCGTCTGCGAGTCCAGTGTCCTCGGTAGTATAGTGGTGAGTATCCGCGTCTGTCACATGCGAGACCCGGGTTCAATTCCCGGCCGGGGAGAATCTTTTTTGTTGTCTCTCCGCCTTCTCTACCTTTTCCTCATCCTGTGGCTCCACCCCGTTCGTTCAGTTTCATTCGTCTTTCACCGAGCAGTTACTTTCATTCTCCATTTCCTATTCTCCCAACTAATTCCTCTCTGCTTCCAGAAAATGGCACAGTACACCGGAAAAGACGGACGAGGACTCCACACCCTCAATGGGTACTCGTACCACGAGCTGAGGATCATCCAGGACGAGGTACCGGATTACGAGAACAACAATCCGTACCTCGTGGCGAAGGACCCCTCGGTCCACCAGTCTTCCGCCGCCGTCTTGCCTCTCCACGAGGCCTTCAACTCTGGCAGAGCCCGAGTTGTGTACGCGAGCGGAGAGAAGACGGCTCCTCAGCGGCAACCGGAGCCGGTGCGAGTGATCAGGGAACTCCAACCCGACCAGCAAGGGACAACAAACGTTGTCAAATCGAAAAGTGAGTTCCCAAAACGGCTATTTTCTATTGTATTTACTCATTTCCTCTCCAGGCGGGTACTATAATTCGCTCGCGAGCTTCAAGGAGTGGCTCAACAAGATTGCGCCGCCGAGCTCAGTGGATGCTGAGATTGAGAAAAGTAAGCGAGAAAGTGTTCGATTGGGGACGAATAGCCAATTGTTTTCAGGAGAGGCGAGGAGGGAGCGGAAGAGCAAGCGCAGATGTCTCGATGAGGGCGAATCCGGAGCCAAGCGATTGAAGAAAGACTGACGGTTCGAGCCTCTTTTCAATTGTTTCCTAATTGAACCATTTCATGTGAATATCCACCTCATTTTCGTTAATTGCGATTCTCTATCGTGTCATGCTTGTTCAGTGGTGATCTTCTAATATATAAAATAATATTTCTATTCTCTGTGACTTCATCAGAACACCGTAAACCGAATTCCGAGAAGAACGAAGGAATTATTGAGACTGCATCACGAGACATGGCTAGATAACTGCCAGAATGCACCAGAAGCACGAGAAATTAGTCCAGTCGATTAGACACATGAGAAAAGTGACTTCGTTGATCTCCTCGCCGACAATGAGTTTCTGGGTGATCGGTGCCGTTTACAGGCTCAACAAGTAACGCCTCCCGCTGCAACAGAACACTTCTTGATCTTCATGGATGAGCTCCAAAATTGAGAGAACGAATGAATACGCACTAGAAGATGTTAGACGGATGCGGCAACAACGCGATCAATTGATGAACGATCACTGAAAAAGCGGTGCGTTCGCCATTCACTCGCCCTGACGAAACCATCGATTCCGGCAACCGTTCGTCCGTTTCGATTTCTGCACTTTCCGTTTTCAAAATTCTTTATCATCTTGAGTTTAATCAATTATCTTTCTCGATTTCGAGGATGATCATCGGTCCGGCGACGCCAACGAATCCGCCGCTGCTCAGCTGCTTAACGTGCGCCTGAAATCAGTTCTGGTGGCGAGTAGGCTGTTTTGTCGTTACACTCGAACACTCCTGATACGACCCCGCATCGGCTTCCGATACGTTCTTGATGATCATTGTGCCGTTGGAGAGCTCAAAGTTCGATGCGTCCAGCTGATTTCCGCGTTCGTCGGTCAATTTTCCCTTGTTCTCCGCTTCCAAGTGAAAGATTTGCACGCCGGCGGCCACTGTTCTCTTGATGTCTTTCGAGCCGGAGAATTCGATCGGAACGGACGTTCCTTTCTGAAAATGAGCATTTTGTGTCGTTCTCGTCATCTGAATCCCCACCTGAACCATCATTCTCGCCACGGAGCACTCTCCGAGAACCACGAGAGCAGTGAGCAGGAGGAGGGTGATGGAGGAAGAGAGCATTGTAAAAGAGTAAATATTCACCAGTGTCCGAGGCATTTTATGATTTTCCATCTGGGAAACCGTTCGAGTTCCCATCCGAAGCGAATGGGAGCGGCATCTGCGATGGGAACAGGAAGCGATCAGAAAGCAATTTCGGTTCGAGGACAATGTAATTTATTCTTTACAAGATAGGACAGAAGAGTAATTGGGGACTCGAGTGATTTCTGCTACAGGTGATATTGTCAATGATAATTGTTGTGAGTAGATACTAAAATATTTCAAAAAAGATAAATAGGACGATTCAAGTTTTTTGTGAAGGAATGATAAAAATATTTTTTCAGAAGACTTGCGGGTTTTCGTGCTTCAGTGTGATGCCAGACTTCGAGTTTTTACAGCGGTTGACGTCCTGCAACGAGAAAAATTTAGAAAATTAAAAAATTGTTTTTGGAAAACTAGAAATACATTTTCAAAGGCTTTGCAATTCCATAAGAGCTTTAAATTACAAGTTTTTTTTTGAAATGATAGAAATGAAACGGAAAACTAACCGGCTTCTATGTGGATTCCGTACTCGACGCTCCGGCGACTTGTTCCCGCTCATAAGATTCTCGTCGCATGAACGGGTACATCGATAACCTCGGAGGATATCTCCGGAAGCCGAACACATGCTCTCCTTCTTGCCGCATGATTTTCTCCGGCAGGTTATCCGTCTTCTTGCGCATGTTCTTCACAATTTTCTCGGTTGCCTCCACAATTCTTGGCTCCTCCTCCTCCAGAACGGCTGCATTCTGCTCCGATTCGTCGATCTCCTCATTGACTGGAGCTGTCGTTTCAAGGTCCAAGTACTCGGTATTCGTACACCTTGGCTTCTCGATAGGGCCTGTTGCACTGTCTGCATTCTGAGAAATCTGCTCCGGTTCGCCGGTCTCCACATTGATTGGAAGCATCGTTTCGAGGTCCAAGTACTCGACCTTCTTAGGCACTGGCTCCTCGAGCGGGTTCGTTGAAGATCCCTCGTCTGAGTCCGGCTCTTCATTTTTGATTCTGACGGGAAGTCCGGCGGCTGTCAGTCTTGCTCGTCGTTCATCCCCTGTTTCCAATCCTTCAGCAACCGTGTGAGCCATGAAGAAACCTTTCGAAGTCTTGTAGACATAGTCCGGAAGATCGGTTGCGGAATTTGGAGTGTCGGGGAACTGAAAAATAACAGATTTATTGAGATATCGCCGCTAATTTTAGACTATCTTAGCAGCGGTTTCGGAGTGTTTGTTCTGTGCTTGTCCGAACGAACAGTGAACCGAAATGTGACTGAGCTACAGAGAAAATTTAGAAGGCGGAACAACTGTTTTCTGGCAAAATACGAAACCCGGAAATCGGTGAATTTGCAAGGAATTAAAACAGAAACAGAAATTTTAAAAAAAACGCAGTCATAAATAGATTTTCCAGCGGTGCACCGGAAACCGGAATCCGGCAGACGAGATTTCGAAACAAAAGAACTTATTCTCTGGTATAATCTTGTAATAAAGACGTCAAACGTTGACCGGACTACATCTAATTTTGTTAAAGTATGTGGGAAACTTGACTGTTTTCTGATTTAACGCCGATTTTCAGACTTTTATCTTACATGGGACACAAAGATTTTTGTAGTTCGTCTTTTTGCACGTGATATTTATGAGAAAACGAGCTAATGCTACAACAATATTCCACACAACTTGAATATTTTGATAGATTATATTTAAATACTATCGAAATTATTCAAAACGGCGCATTTGACGAGTAAATCCATTTCAAATGTGCCATTGGTCTCATTGAGAACATGTGATTTATTCTTAAAAACGGCATTTTTGAGAGAACAAAAATGAGAAATTCCCTGATTTCTTTCACGTTCTCGACGATAGCGACAGCAAGAAAAACAAAGATTTTCTCGTCAAAAGCGTCATTTGGGTGAATCCAAAATGACGCTCTAGGTTCGAACTTATTTCTTTGCTCAAATTAGATTAAATTTTTCTAAAACTCACCTGGGCTAACCATTTGTCTGTTTCCGGATCCCCCGTCTCCCACACCTCCTTTCCCCCGCGATTGACTATGCGGTACATGCCGCTCGGGATCGGTCCATCAGTTGACGTTGAGGCGATGCTGTCAGGCTCCGCAGTTTCGGGATCTGCTGTTGGTTCTTGGGTCTTCTTTGTCTTCTACAAGAAAACAGGAAGTTAATGTTATTGTTGAATCTCACCTTCGATTGCGGCTCCGATGATGTTCCGGGGGACGGCTGCTTGCGTGAGCTCATCTTGAAAATGAACGTTTGAACTGAAATAAAATGCACTTTTGTGAATAATCGACAAACGTATTTAGCAAACGATTTCAATGGGTCGGGGGAAAAAGTCAAGAAGAATGCGAAACTGGAGTCTTTTCGATTGAAAAAAGAGCGAAAACCTAGAGGATTAAAAAAAACAATAATTTGAATTTGTTAATAATAATTTTCTCAAAGTTCAAAAGGTCATAACTGTGACTTTTGCAGGGAATTCTTGGAAAAAATCGAGCTAAAAAGGAGAAAAACTGTAAAAAAAAATAGAAGAAAACGAGAAATGCGTGTGGTGGACACGTTTGTTTCACTGCCTGCGCATCGGCGTTTGATGCACTCTCTCGCGTCTCTACTGGTCAGTGGACACGGCGTGCGCGGCGAGAGAGTGGTCAACCAATGATGAAGTGGAGAGACGGAGGGAGGAAATTCGAGTAAGATTGGCCTATGTTTGGAGAGGAACATGTAGGTCTCGCGATCTCGAAAATAAATTAAAACAAAAGACGGCGCACCGCGGAGTTCATTTAATTTCAATATGCAAAACTTCAATAAGTAAATTGAATGAACGCATTGTTTAGAGAGCTCCTAAATTATCAGTGATGCCGACAACTACTATCAAACGAGTGAAAGACAACACGTGCAGGAGATAGTTTAGAAATAGGAAAACGTGATAGAACCTGGGATAAAAAATGACGGTGTTTCCAACTGAAAAATTGCCTGAAAATATTACTCGGGTGCTTTTGCGCAGGAATCGGCAGAGAACCGAGGATTAGTGCCGTCTCTCGATGGATCACTCAGAACATTCCTCTCTATTTCTCATACGCGTATACGGCCGTGGTATCTTCACCACTTATTGTTCTACACCTCACAATTCCCTCTTCCCTCTCTCTCTCTCTCTCTCTCTCTCACTCTCCCCTATACACTTTTCACAGTCTAGAAGGTCCATTAACCAACCCTTTACAGACCTCCCTCTACCATTCGAGTTCATATCCATTCAGCAGTCAGCCACACTATTGCCAACGCAATGGACTCGTTTTTCTCTGACAACGCTGACGATCCAGGTGATTTTGATTAACATTGTCCAGAACACAATTGACTAATTTGTTTCCAGTTTGGTTCCCAGCGAATGCGTCGCCCCGAAAACCGGAAGAAGAAGACGAGCCGAAGGTCGATTTGCTCAAGAAATGGATGGAAGAGATCAATGGGATCAAACCGGAGGAAGACCTCCCGACTCCAGAGCAGGAGCATGTCGAGGCTCCTGTTAAATTCAGCTCAATGGAGCCCTCGCAGAGAGCCCGGAAGCGAGTGCTCGACGAGAGGAACTCGGGAAGAGAGACGAAAGTGCTCCGTTTGGAGGAAGAAGGGAATGTTCCTCAGCAGAACATCCCTTCTTACCAACTGCCCGTCAAGCTGTCAATACATCCAAGGAAGGAGGCAAACAGAGTCATTCTCTCCAGATGGGAACCCAAGAAATGGGGAGTCACACCGCCCCCGGCCCCTTTCCACATCGAGCGTCCGCCACTCACCTACCAGACACTGGCTGCGATGGCCATCGCGAATTCGCCGACGGGAAGTGTCAAACCAACTGAGGTGTACTCATTCGTTTTGTAAGTTCACTTATGAATGACTCTAGTTGTCAATGTTTTCTTTGCAGACACCACTTCGTCTACTACCGATACACGCGCGACAATTGGAAGAACTCCATCCGAAATGCCCTCAACAAGAGTGTCTTCTCGACTGGCAAGTTCTCCGGAAAGGGGAACACCCTGTACTGTTTCGCGGACACATCCACGACAGTGAAGAGGATTCTGAAGGATGAAGAATGGGTGTTCATCAAGACGAACGAGCGTGGAAGAGACTTCTACGAGCGAGTACTCGACGGAAACGTCGGACTCCCTCGTCACCTCTTCTACCACATCGTCGGACTCCCGGCGCCGTGGTTCGCGGGACCCGAGAACAGTGCGATCTTCTACCACTTGATATCTCTCCGGAAGGTGCCCCGACCGTTCACTCCAATGTTCCGCGAGTACAGTTGGACGGATCACTCTGGAGCGGAGCCATTTCACTGCGAGGAGCCCTCCGTGTACCGAATGGGTGGAGTCGAGTTGGAAGACCTCAAACAGTACGTAAACGTGTTCTTCAACGAGGAGACAAACGCGGAGACTTCCGAGCAGCAGCGGAACATCTTCCACGACAACGTCGAGCTCTACTTCCAGCTGCAGAAGGACTTGCAGAACAACAACGTGACGGGATGGATGACGCCGAGTTGCCAAGATGTGCTGTGGATTTTGAACAAGGGAAGCGGCATCAGTGCCATTCAGCCAGTGAGGGATTACGACGACATTCCGATGGGATCCTGCTACTGGCCGGAGCAGCACGTGGCGGAGCATCAGAACGAGAACAATACTGCATTTTCATCCTTGAAACATAGTAATTTACAATAAATATTACTACCAATAGTTCTGCGTTCTTGAGTTCAGCGTCCACTCTAATTCCCGAAAAACCGTGTTTCGGATGCTCTCTTCCGCTGCAAAACCTCCGAAATGGTGGAACATTTTCAGCTCTTTGGCTCTCGGTTCCAAACTACCGTATTTCTTCGAATAGGCAGTGTTATAGGTATTCAAGGTATTCCGGATTTCCATTTTTCTCCAAATGTTGTTCTCACGAGACACAAATCCTTCCGAACATCGAAGGAAAAGCGGCACTCCGAAGCAGCCTGAAGATGAATTGATTCAGATCAGTGATGATTTCGTATGAGTCACAATCGATCCTCGAAAACAATCATGACACACACACACACACTCCGCCGTTCATGACACATCGCCCTCTCTCTTCATTTTGTTTTTGTTGCAGCCTGTCTTTCGGAGAAAAAGCCCTGTGCTTCTGGTTTTCTCTTCTTTTTCTCCTTTTGTCTATCTTTGTCATTTTGCCACTCTTGGCTTCCATATGATTTAGAAATAGCAGACATCTCCAGTTTCAAGCATTCTGTAAATACCAGCACTTGGAGCAGTCGCTGCTCTTCAAAGTTTCCGTAGTAGGTTGATTTCTGCCCGTTGGTTTTGCAAAGATTGCTTCCCAAATTACGAAACATTCTGCAAATGAGTCATTTCGATCGATAGTTTGAGGAAGGCATTCGAAGAGTTGCATTGAAAATTCTCTTATGCCTTTCCACGATTTCGAACCATTTCCCCTGTGAATAGTCTCTGAAAACTGCCTCGTTTTTCCCGTTCTTCCCATGAACTGCCATCCCTCCCCACAGTATGAAAACGTATTCGTTTTGTTCACTTTGTGTCACGAGAACGATAGAGACAATTCCGAATTACATGTACGAATGAACTTTTGATTGTGATAACCATTATCAACATTATCAGTACTAAGTGAAAAATGTGAAAATGAGGAAATGATGAGTTAAGATCTCGTAATCTCCACTTGGCCTGTTCCCTGTCAGTCCTGCATTACTTCTGGATACATTTGTTACTTCTCCTTGCTTCCATTTCTGATCATTTCACTTATCTCGCTGAAACAATCAGGAACCCTTGGAAACAACTACAGAAACACGAAGAAGAACAGAATGAGTGCAGTCGAAACCGGCAAGGAGACTGTCTCCGGCGATGTCGCCACAGAGTCATTAGTTCCCGAGGAGGAGACGATTGAGGAGGTACCGGAGAGAGTTCTGGTGAGTGATGGGAGTGATAGAGAGAATCGGAACGCCTTCATTCTAGGAACACTTGACTATCGAGGAGAGAAAATGCGAACTAGGCAGTCTGGAGAAGTTGGAATTGGATGTGAAGAAGGAGAGAAAGGAGGCTCAAGAGGTTCCCTCGTCCTCTCTCACCAAGACTGACGTCGACGGAGGGAAACTGCAAGAGAGTTCGGAATCGACCACTGTCCCCAAAACGTCCCGTCGCACTCGGAAGAACCGTCCGCTTCTGGACTGGGATCCCATGACGGCGGAAGAGGTGAAGGGGACTGTGTTCGAAACAATGCGAGACGATCAATTCGACATGATAGACTTCTCGCGGTTGAAGGAGCTGTTCGGTTTGGACGCAGTCAGTCGCGGGAGCGATGAACATGGAGCGGCGAGTGGGTCGAGGGATGAGCAGCAAGAAGAATAGGCGAAAAGTGAGTGTCTCATTCGTTGTTTTGCCAGAAACAAACGTATAATTTCAGTAGCGTTGAGAGATTGGAAATGTCACCGCAAACTTTCCTCACAATAAGAGTCAACTCCCCTTCCCCCTATGTTAAAGATCTTCTCATTGACCCCGCCCTCTCATTTGAACCTCAACCATCCGCCAAATCTCTGCGCTTGCCCTTTTCCGTTCGCGTCAACTTTTCAACTGTTTTGAATCTTCGTCCCCTCCAATTTGACTCCTACTTATTCAAAACTTACGTTCTTCCCGTATGACTCACCTGCCTTCTCACCTCCCTCCTCCTCACGTCTCTCTTCTTGAGAAGCCTCTTACTTCTTCTCATGTCTTGCCCTTCCGCGTTGCAATTCCACTTACTCCTCTTACTCTGATCGACTCGGCACCCTTAATATCTCTTCCATTTGCACTCATCGACTCAAGTCTCAGCTAATTATAACATTTTAACCGACCTCTCCCACTTCCCCGATCTTAACCTCCATGCCTCTTCCTCCCGTCGTCCCATGCTTCTCATATGCCTCTCCCCAACTACTTCTTCTCCCCCATTATTCCCCGTTGGAATCACCTAGTGCGCAACCAATACTCTTTTTCATCCCCGTCTCAGTTCCAGAACCTCATTGATGGTTCTCCTCACTGGTTCTCAATGTCCGCTTGCCCCCTGTTGCTGTTTATACCTCCCATCTTACTTCCCCCCCCCCCCCCCCCATCTTCCATTTACTTTTTCCTCTTTCTACTCCCTCCCACGTCTCTGCCTTACCATTTGGTCGCGGCTTCTTGCGGTGCTGGACCATCTTATACACTCTGTTCGCTTGAATAAATGTTCCAATATAATTCGATGTATTTATCTCTTTCTTCCTTTTCAGAGTTTCATTTCCTTTTTCAGTCTTGCAAGTGAATTTTGAATTCGGTCATTCGAATTGAATAAATGATTATTTTAATTCTCTAGAAAATAAATTAAATTTTAATTAGAGATCAAGATTTGACGTTGGGTACATCGTAACTGCTCGGAAGCGGCACTGTTGGCAGTACTATCTGGAAACGTCACTATTGAAGTTATCAATCGTTATTATCTGTCTCTCAGAATTTGTATCTTTGTTTTAATCACGCTTTTAACAAATTTCCTATCGTTTTCTACCAAAAATGATGAGAACGCTGGAATCTCGGTAAGACCACTACTATCGGATGGCATCGAAATGGCCCCGCAGCCGAGGAGAGCTCTGCCGGAGAATCATTATATCACGAGTTTGATAAGAGATATCAAAGTGTTGTCAATAGAAACCTTGTAGTTCTAGTTGTGATATACAAGCTTCCCGTTGGCAACTTTCTGATATCTCTTATCAATCACGAGATATGATTATTCTTCGGAAGAGCTCTCCATTTCGATGCCATCTGATTTCTGTGACAAGAGGTGAATCAACCAAGGTTCCAAGTGAAGACAATCACTCACCTTCCTCCCGATTCCTATCATCCGTTTGGCAGTGTCTCGATACTGGGAAGAGAGGGAAACACAGATGAGAAAGTGGACGAGAGCATTGACGGTGAATGAGAGGTTGACGAAGTTCGAAAGTCGAGAGATCACGTCTCTGAAACGAAGAACTATGTGAAGCACAGGGGAACCTTCCCGCCTACAAGAATCCGTATCTGTTCACACTCCACGCGTTAAGAATGGTGACCACGGCCTGGAGGATCCGAACGAAGACGAACGAGAGAGCGATGAGGAAGACGAGGAGGCTGATTTTAGAGCTCTGCATCCCTTCTCCGCCCAGTTTCACACTGCGTCTCCGTGCTCTCCGTAGCTCCACAAGCAGGAGAATTGTGTAGAAGACGACTGTGATGGACGGAATGAACTGGAAGAGACACGAGTCGAGGAGGGCGATTGTGCTCTGCGACATTGGGAACTCATTGTCAAAGTCTATCGAGTAAGAGTGCGCAGTCTCTTGTTTCGCACACGAGGGACCCGACTTCCAAGTGTTGAAGATGTTTACATTGTGCGAGAGGACTTCGACAATTGGGATGAAGAGGGACAGAGTGAAGATGAGCAACGTCATTCGCCATCCGAACCGAGTTGTCGTCAGGGTGGCGCTTTAGAAAGGAAGAATACGAAAGAGGGAAACTTTGTCAGTTATCACCTGGACATTGTATTACTTCTGACGACCATGCTCCGGAGGGCGGTGAGGAGAACAGCTGACCATGCGCTCGCCCGATTCAGATAGTCTCGGATGACTTCAGAGAGCCACTTGCAGACCACAAGTGTGTACGAGAGAGGGGGAATGCTGAAACTCACGATTTGAACTGATAGCGACATCCAATTGATTACCAGAGACGAGGGGCGTACATGTTATCCAAGAGAATCGATTCCTGGTATTTGGTGTTCATGTATCGAACGATTTCAGTCACAAGGAATCCCAAATCGCCGATGGCGATGGCGATGAGGAGGATGTTGGTCGATGACGTCATCATTGACTTTCTGGTGAACACGAACAGGTGCAAGAGTATAACGAAGATACTCGGTCCGGCGATGTAGTAGCTGTAGTACTTGCTGTTGTTCAGGATTGTGCTGTAATTATTCGAAAGGACATATTTCCGTTTCAGAATCCATTTACACACTCGAAGGGCTCATCTGGATACGTGAAGTTCGCATACCAATCGACGAATTCATCGGTAACGCCCTCGAAAAAGTAGTCGTCGAGAACGTCTTCTGAGAAGTAGTGACACGAGGAGAACGATGAAAAGACGGCGAGGAGGAGAGGAAGAAACCGCATGGAAAGAAGGAAAGAAGGCGTTGGGGAAGTGACTCGAGATAATCAGAGGTTGGGTAAGTGTACCCGGCAATCAGCCAGCAAGTAGGAAGATGTTTGTTGGAAACAAAATGATCAGCACCACAATCGGTTCGACGGGAAGAGTAAACGACTCCGTTTCGGAGGGGAGGATACCCGAAATGCCACGTTGTCTACGGTTGCCGGATGAATAGCATTTGAAGGTATGGTTTGTGTCAGGCAGACGCCAAGTCCACTGAGAGCAATTTCTATTCGGATAGACCGAAGATCTGTGGAAACTCGAAAGAAATGGAAAAATTGTTGTCAATGGAGCGCTTTTGCTGCAGAACACGGTGAAAACGTGGTTTTTGGCGAGCAACTTGAAGTGGTTGGAGAAGGACTTTAGGTCACCAAAATGGCCCCGGTTTCGCAGATGATATCCGAGTTTGGCCGGGAACATTGCATTTTCAAACTTTTCGAGAATTCACGAAAAAGTAAGACGTTCTATACGACTCCTCGGATCTGTTCGCTGTGCAGAATTTCATTGTGAACACTTCAAGTGGGCAGGATATGTACCCCGGAAGTCACCCGAGTTACTATTCTTTCCGAGATTCCAGCATTGTCGTTATTCGCCGTATTTCCTCGAATAGATCGGCCCCTCCCTAACGCTGCAGGAGAATCTTTTCATCTCGAGATTGATAAGAGATATCATTATGCTCCGGCAGCGATTGGGGTGCCGGTTTATTCGAGGAAATACGGTAGAATGGGCATTTCGAGCGCAATGCAATCCACCGTGGCGGTTTCCCTGGATTTGTTTATAAATTGGAATCTATGATCTGGGAGTAATAAGGAACAGCAATCCGAGTGGTCCTCAGAGCCAAAAAGTGGACTATTATAACGATTTTCAGACCTATCCATCTCTGTTCTTACTTCAAGAACCTATGTATTCGATCGCAGGGACAAGTCTGTAAAGACCGCACAGGCCCATTGTGGGATGTTTCAGCTAAAACATAGCAGTTTGAATGGGAGAACAGTTCATTTGAAAACACTAAAAAACAATTGAACAAATCGTCATCCCATCGAATTCGTCCTCTGCACCATGATAACGTGAAGTCTCTGAAACATCCATTGCCTTTTTGGAACGGCTTCATCCATCCTACCGTTGTCTCCAAATTGAACATCTTGCGAACAGTGTCTCGGTACTGCGAGGAGAGTCCGACACAGATGAAGAAGTGGGTGATGGCGTTGAGGGTGAAGAAGAGGTTCACTACACTCGGAATCAGCGATGCTAGTTCTCTGAACAACGAGAGGTATTCTGAAGAGAACGCATTCGTTTACTCTAACTGTTTTTTGCCTTGAGACCATGTAGAGAATATGGTCACAAGTGCTTGGAATCCTCGAACGAAAACGAATAAAACGGCGAGGAGGAACACGAGAACGTTGATTTTAGATGTCTGAACGCCTTCGGAGCCCAGGAAAGACGTGCGAATCTGAGCTCTCCGCAGATCTATGATCAGTAAGAAAGTGAACAAAGTGACGACAATGATCGGAATGAACTGGAACGACCACGTGTCCACGGTGGCCATCGTTGCTAAGAGGACAGTGGAGTTGGGTTTGACTTTGATTACGTAGGTCGCTCCGAATAGGTCGTATGGACAATTGGGACCGGTTTCCTGGTAGTTGAAGAAGTCTATCTCGTGCGAGAGGGTGTTCAGAATTGGTATGACTAGGCAGACGGCGAGTACGATGTAGATGGCACGCAGTCCGAAACGAGGAGACGCCAGGACGTTAATTCTGGAAGATGATTGGAAAGTGGCATTTTGGGAATTATCGAAATAGCCGAAAGTTCATGAATTATGTCTAGAGTATAATTGGCGGGTTGCATGTTGTGACATGGTCATTCCCCGTTGTTGTTATACTGATTAGTAGTTATGAGGACATTGTGAAAGACATGAAACTATCGGTTCTCCGAAGGATCTGGTTGC
Organism: Caenorhabditis macrosperma; assembly: GCA_963932285.1. NCBI lineage: Eukaryota > Metazoa > Nematoda > Chromadorea > Rhabditida > Rhabditidae > Caenorhabditis > Caenorhabditis macrosperma. Next base: position 11,033,252 of record OZ010621.1, on the reverse strand, counting down.
ACCAGAACCTGAGAGCAACCGTTGAAGATCTTCCGAACAGAACCACTCACACCGACTGTCTGTCACTCCTGAGGACCATACTCCGAACGACGGTCAGCAGCAGACCAAGCCACGAGGCGCAGCGGTTCAGGTAGTCGCGAGCAACTACAGTGTAATGAATGAGAGCGTAGAGCCAGTAGGGGGGAGGCAGATAGCTGAAAACGGGATGAGTGTCGGAGTCTCTCCTTCCCTGTTACCACATGTCTGATCGGTACCAGTAAGCGAACGAGTAGAGAGCTTGATAACTTCTGTCTGCGTACCGAATGAGCTCTCCGATTACGAACGCCAAGTCGCAGAGTGCCGTTCCCGTGAGGAGGATGTTGGTGGATGACGTCATCATGGACTTTCTCGTGAGTACTGTCAAGTGGAAGACCATCAGGAGAGCACCGGAGGCTGCGAGATAGTAGCTGTACCATTCGGAGTCTATCACGAAATTTCTGAAACTGCCCATTCAGCGGTAGGAAAAGTGCCTCCACTCACGAAAAGGGCGTTCCCATAGAGGTCAAGTTCATGTACCAATCGACAAAATCGTCTGTGACTCCCTCGAAAAAGTAGTCATCGAGCACGCCTTCATTGAAATCATGGGAACAGACGGTGAACAGTTGCAAAAAGAAGACGAGCAGAGGAAGTGGACGCATTGGTTTCAGGAGCTCGGAGAGTAGTGTCGGAGGAAAATAGCAGAGTGTCGGATGCAGAGAGAGAGACAACGACGTCTTGTGGCGTATCATTAACAAATGTCACCCGAGAGATGTGTTTTTTGGCTACAAATTTCGAGAGGAATGCGCTCGAACTTTCATTGTTTTGAACTTTTTGAGCCGCCTAAGTGGTCGGAACTGTTTGAGACAAGTGCCCAATTAGCCCGGACGCTGGAGATCTTGCAGACAGTTTGAAGGATGCCAAGAGTACATCGAATAGCCTCCAGTGCCATTTTCGCCTCGACACCTAGTCACAATGTAGCGTTTCTAGTGCGTATGAACTTTCCCAGTGTCATTTCTCATTGTCCTTTCGGTTATGTTGTGAGAAGAAACGACCTGTTTCAGCTAACTTTCTGAAATCGCCCTTTCGTATTGAAACAGCAATGATCAGGCGGTCTACACACAGACGGAGAAGAGCCACTATTTCATTGACTCACTGGATTACATCAAAGTCAAAGATGTCGCATACCACCTGGAGTCTACAATTATACTTTCGGAGTGATCTGTTATTTGATGATTCTATGCCGGAGAACCATGATTCCACTTGTGGGTTTCGTGACTTGTGTGTCGAGTGAGAGTGTCACCATCGGAACATCCAATCAGTCTGAGCTCTTCTATGATAGTCTAGTCGTCACATTCTGATGTCTGTTCCAATCACAATCAACGGTCAGAACAGTTTCCAAAGTGCAGAAAACAGCTGTGTTCAAGGGGAGTGGTTTTCTGTTTGAACGAGAAGCTATCGGTAGTTTGATGGCTTAATGCTGCTCGACGTCCACTCATTGCGTACTCTATAATTGGCTGCAATCTGTTTATCGCTTTCCATACTTCTCAAAACGTGACTTTTCGGGATTTTCAGCGTTTTGAGCAAACAAAAGGTTAGTTTCCCGGGTTCCCAACTCCATAGTTTTCACACTATCCACCTCTATCGTGCTCCTCCACAACATCTACTACACTAGTTGCCGAAACCTTTCGAAGAACTTTCGGCTTCGACGGAATGTTTTGGATGTTTGTTTGGATGGAAAGGGTAACAAGTTGTATGTGGCATTTGATCTACGACGGAGGAAGTGAAGTGAGCCACAAATCAAGTTGTTTTGTGTTGGCAGTGGTTTGGAAGTAATTATGAGATCACTGACAACGAAACACCTTTGTGAAGCTTACAGAAAACAGAATAAACCGTTTAAAAACGAGTGATTATCGCTTATGGAGTCTTCTCCCGAAGAGATGATTACGCAAGCGAGTTGGTATTGGGCATCATTATTATTTTTCGCTTCTGAAAACATACCGTTGCTTTTGTCCTTCTCACCATACCATACCGCTCTCTCTAGGTTGAACACTCTGCGGACAGTGTCTCGATACTGGGATGAGAGACACGCACAGATGAGGAAGTGGAAGATGGAGTTGAGGGTGAAGGAGATGTCGACGAACGAAGGGAGCTTGTAGACGGCGTCCCTGAAAACGAGCAATTGGCCGAATGAATGAAACATCACTCACATGAATCCCGTTCTGTTGGCCGCCCACGCATTGAAACCATTCACAAGTGCCTGGATGCTTCTAGTCAGAACGAAGAGAACAGCGAGGAGGAACACGAGAACGTTGATTTTGGTGGTCTGAACGCCTTCGGAACCGAGAGAAACACTGCGTCTCCGGGCTCTTCTCAACTCGAAGATCAGCAAGAAAGTGACAACAACCACGATGATGCTCGGGATGATATCGAACAGCCACGTGTCGATGGCAGCGGTTACTGTATTCAAATAACCTTCTTCCACGATGACTCTGTAAGAGGCTCCCGTCCTCTGCTCAGCGCAATTCGGACCAGTTTCCGTCGTAGTGAACACGATGATTTTATGGGAGAGGACCTCGAGGACGGGCATCAGAAGACAGATGGAGAACGTGCCAATGACTGCTTTCCAGCCGAAACTGGTCGATGCCAAGGTGTGGCTCCTGAAAAGTTGATTAGGGCGAAATGGGGTATTGGCTGTATTTTGACTGTATTCATGAAGCAGAAGTATACTGTCCTGGAAACGTTGAAACTTGTGCGCCGACGTTCACGAGACACAGACTTTACGGTGCGCACTGTTCAAAAGCAAATGACACGCATCGTCTGAACGCAACTTTCGGAAGTGTGTTCTATCGTATTCGCCACGTGAAACATCTCTTGGAGGTGGAGCACGGGGATGTCTCGTTTAAACTCCCGCGCCGCCAAACAGCAAATTTCCAAGATTTAGCTGTTTACCATTGCATCCAACGTCTAATCATATGCGTTCTAATGAATCGAGACAAAACACACGCTGTGACGTTGAATACTCTAGCAACGGTATGAAGCGAAAATTGGAACGCTTGCTGCAGTCCGGCAGCTTATTTGCAGGAATCCGGTTACATCTCCTGGGACTGCAGTTAGCCGAATGCAAATAGTTGAAAAGAGAACTGACAATGCCAAGTTGCCGCTCCTAATCACCAGAAAACGGATGACAGTGAGCAAGAGCCCAAACCACGCGGAACAGCGGTTCATGTAGTTGCGGATCACCTCCGAATACCATTTCAGAGAGAACCAGAAGTAGGAGAGAGGCAGATAGCTGGAAGGAAGGGCTCTACTTGGAATCGTCTCAGCAGTTACCAATAATCCGGTTTGTAGAAATTCTCGAAAGTGATAAGGGAAGAATACTTCCTGTCCACATAGCGCCCGATTTCATTGATTTCGAATGCCAAGTCATTGATAGTGATTGCTATCAGAAAGATGTTCGTTGATGACGTCATCATTGACTTTCTAGTGAGGACGAACAAGTGGAATAGCATGAGAAAAGCAGCCGGAACAGCGAGATAGTAGCTGTACCATTCGGAGTATCTAGCTGATTTACTGAAATGGTTCTCATTTGAATTGACTTCTCGGCCACGTCTTTCGGATTACTCGAATGGCTCATCGTCGTACGTAAAGTTCATGTACCAATCGACGAATTCATCGGAGACACCCTCGAAGAAATAGTCGTCGATGTACTCCTCGCGGAAATAATGCGAAGTGATAACGAGAAACTGCGAGAAGAGGACCAAGAGGAGAAGCATCTGGAATGTTATCAGCCTTGTGAGTAGAGTGGGGGAAATGGAAAAGGTGTGGAGAAGGGAGTGGACACAACTGCCCATTAGGAGAAAAGGTTGTGCTGGCGGTGTCTACAACTTCTGACTTTGAGGACAACTTTATGCACTCAACTTGTTCAAACATCTTCACGACACATCGCCAACATTTTTCACCTTTTTCAAGTCCCAAAAGTCGACTTCTCAAGATTGGGTCTCGCAGCGAACTCTCGTAAACACTTCCTTTCAACAAATTATGAGTTCACCGCGAGTGTGAACTGCGCAATCGCGGTGTCGGCACAGGTGCTTTTGGTGAGTGTCTGCCCTTGTGCCTTGTTGATGGTGCACGCGTAAGCCAAGCGGAGCGGGAACTGCTTCCGACTGAATCCACCACACCGGGAACCACTGGGCGTCATGACCTGTCGGTGGAGAAAAACTGTGCGGCCGTTCAGGTTGTTCACACACTCCAGAATCTAAAAATGGAGGGATTGAAAGTGGAGAGAGGTTGTTCCATTGCAGAGGCTCTGCTGAACGGAAAGTTCCGAAGAAGCACGACTTGGGCTCCGACTTTGAGCCTCAACTTGTGAGGGGGCATCCCCTGAGGCGTCTGACTCGCGAAGACTGCCGGATCGACGTTGAGACCTGTCTAGGTGTGCGCCTCGTCGACCGAAAGAAACTCTATCGAGTTCCCACCCAACTTGTCCAGGATCGCATCGTTGAGCCGGAGAGCCGCCCGGTTGTCCGTCGTCAGAATAGCTGCCGACGATGTGAGGGTGAAGTCGTTGACGTCGGGAAAGACCCAGTCGATGAGCTTCGACTCTCCGCCTCGCTCCAGAAGCTCTTCGTCCAACTTGATGAGCTGTCGTTTCTGGTTGTGGTAGTTGCGTCCATCTCCAAATTGTGGCCGCGAATTCCGGATCCGACCCTGCTCAAGGAAGCAATAGATACTTTACGGTAGATTCAATGAAGATGCCGAATGGAATAAGTTCTCACGCGAAACAGTCGAATCTTCATTCCGCCAGGGGTGCGTGAAGTCGGTAATCACCGAAAACTGCTCATTTCTAGTTCAAACTCCATTGCTTGCGTGACCTCAGAACGTAACCTCCTTCAACTTGGGCGTTGCGTTCCGAAGAGTAATCAGTTCTGAAATGGTCAGCCAATTGAAACTGCTCCTGTGGAAGAACTGGCTCCAACAACGACGCTCCAAATGGTTCACCATCTTCGAAGTCATCGTCCCGTGCGTACTCATCATTCTGCTCCTCGGAATGCTTTATGGGGTTTGTTCTAGGGCTCAACGTTGTTTCAGCTGCCATTTTCAGTTGTCTACGGTGAGTGAAAAGCCACACGACGAGACATTATACAAGGCATGGGAAATTCACGGCGGGGCGTTGGACCTGTTCGTTCCGACAGCTCCACAATACAAAAACGAGACGATCCTCCAACCGAGCTACTTCACCGACCCCAAAAAAGACGACTGCAAAGTTCTGAAAGTTACAAAAGGCCAAAATGGTGCATTCAATGTTGGTATGTGCTTTACCAGTCTGTACGTGGCGGCTACCGCCGCTCCTACAGACTGGGCTACGCGGTTTTCTTTTTCAATCACTTTTCGATGGTGTTTCAAAATTGAATGATTTGAAATCATTCTAAGAACTTGCACACGCTATACGCTCGGCTGATTAGTTTTCTCTAAAAAAGACGCGCCGCCGTCCGAACGGACGGACGGAATGAATGAATGAAAAACCGACTCCTCTGGGAGAATATATATATAAGTAAGATTCCATAGTCTATTGAAAAAATTGAAAAAAAATCTGTGGTGGCACTGAAAAAGTTGCGTTTTTAACTGGATAGAAATCTATCTCATTTTTTTGCAGCTTTTTGAAGTCAGTTTCGATGTTCGCTCGCTCCAATATTTCGCTTCCGACCGATTCGTTTATGAAACATCAAAATCGGTTTGCGCGAACAATTTTTTAATCTCTTTACTTCTCCATTATGTTCTCCATTACTGTTCTCCATTATGATTGGCATTCATTATCACACGCATTTGCAATTTTGATTAAAATAGGCTGGATCGGTAGTACTATGAACAACAATAATAGGATAATTGTGGAAACCTCCTCGTTTTCGAGTTATAGCCAAATTAGAAAATTTCAAGTCACCCAAATTTCAATTTTGAGAAACCTAATATTATCGTTAAATCTCAAAATCGGAGTTGAAAATAAATATTCAAACGTTCACGTGAGATATCTCGCAGCAAGAAAAGCACTGTAAATGCCGGATCATGCTGCGTCTCTCAAGCCACACTACACGTTTCGGTGTTTCTAATTATTTTCTTGCTGCGAGATATCTCACGTGAACGTTTGAATATTTATTCTCAACTCCGATTTTGAGATTTAACGATAATACTAATGCTAATGCCCTAGAACTGGCCCCGCAACTAACGAAAGCTCTGCCGGAGAATCAGGCACCGCAACGAGAGGGGGCGTGGCCGGTCGAATTCTTCTGACCGTTCCATTTTTGGGTCTTTGTGGACCTGTAGCGCGGCCAATAAATGACCGACCACTTTAGAAACGACTAAACTATACGTATTCGACCACGTAGAATCGAATGGCATTATCAGTTTTATCAGAAAACTTCTAGTTTTCGCGAAAAAGTGAGAAAACGATGATGGCGCTCGAATAATCGCATTTTTACCCTCGATAAAAATCTCTGTCACTTCTTTTGAAAATTGATTTTTGTTATTTTTGATACGTAGAATCCGTTTTTGAAGCCAGATTCAAAATTCGTTAGCGCAAAAATTTTATTTTCAGCTTCAAACTGCGACTGAAATTTGAGAAAAATTTTCAGGCTCTAACTCGGGAACGACTGAACATTTTTGAAAGATTTTTTTGGGAACGTACTTCTATTGACACTCTGAACACATTCCCATCGAAAGTTTAGCCAAATTCGCGGTACTAAGAAACTCGTTGCGGTGCCTACTATCGGATGCCATCGAAATGGCCCCGTAACAGAGGAGAGCTCTGCCGGAGAATCATGATATCTCGAGATTGATAAGAGATATCAAAAAGTTGTAAACAGAAAACTTGTAGATCACATCTAGGACCACAAGTTTGCTGTTGACAACTTTTTGATATCTCTTATCAATCTCGAGATATAATACTTCTACGGGAGAGCTCTCCTCGGTTGCGGGGCCATTTCGATGGCATCCGGTAATAGGCATGCCCTTCTAACTTTACGGTATATATACATAAGACAGATTTTTATATATAAGACAGATTGATTGCTGTGGATCCTTTCAAAATGGATCTTTTCGTCTTTCAGATGTCCACTTCATGTACGCACCGAAAGAAAAATCCACAAAAGAGATAATGGAGAGGGTCGCAAGTCAATTCACATTAACAAATATTCACCAGTATGGCTACTTGTTGGAAACCATCTACACAGACCCCAGACCAACCGTGAATGTCAATTCACAAATTTTTGGTTTTGACAGTGAATCGGCCATGGAATCGGAAATGGTGGATCGTTTCAGTTCGAAATGCAACAATCCACTTCTTGGTGAGTCAATCTGACGAATGACACACTTCTGATAGGGTGAGCTCTACCCGCTAAAAGAGGGATTCAGAAGAAAAGAGGTATTTTCAGAAAAAAAGGGGGATGGTTCATATTTTCAAAGTATTTATTATCGTTAAATCTCAAAATCGGAGTTGACAATAAATATTCAAACGTTCACGTGAGATATCTCGCAGCAAAAAAAGCACTGTACACGGCGAACCACGATCGACGTGTTAGAGGAAAATCCAGGCCATATTTGCGTTTTGAATCTCCGCCTCCTGACACCGTTTCCTAGTCCCCGAGGGTTTTTCGCATTTTTCTCGAAAAACTTCTTAAAAGTTGCAAATTTTTTTTATACAAAACCATCAAAATTAATTTTCCAACTGTTTAAAAAAAAATTCATGTCCTAAATTTAAGTCCTTTGCCCGAAAAATACGGGGAAGAGGGCGTTCAAAATGCGTTTTTGGGAGGACTCCGCCAATCGGACCTGCGTGCGGCGGAGTTGCAACATTTCACGCGGCGGTTGCGAAAGGGGCGTGGCCCACGTTTCAGGATTTCTGATAGGTGGCCGAACCCGGAAAAATGCTGCAAAAATTTACTACTAGACGTCGCCGCGGGTTCGCCGTGCTGTAAATGCCGGATCATGCTGCGTCTCTCAAGCCACACTACATGTTTCGGTGTTTCTAATTATTTTCTTGCTGCGAGATATCTCACGTGAACGTTTGAATATTTATTTTCAACTCCGATTTTCAGATTTAACGATAATATATTTATATTTATTTGATACCACTGTGAGCCGTGAAAGCAAGTGGATATGGCGATAATTAAAGAAGTATCAAAGATTTAGTTAGTTTATGGCGAAGTGCTTCGACCATCCTTTCCGCTGGTCCTTTTTGTCAGTCACGGGTGAACATCATGTTCATACAAGAGGTGGGTAACGAGCTCGTCAATCTTTCGTTTCATACCCGATGAAGCTACCCGAAACAGTCGAAATCCAACAAATTAACTGGAAAAAGAGGTTGGAAATCGTGGCATGAGCACCAGCAACTCTCCGACTAATACATCTTCAATAAGTGTGAACAGACCAGTGGAAAGGGTGGTCAAGGTTATTTTGCCATAAACTAACTAACTAAATCTTTGATACTTTGAATAGATGAACCAGTTGGAGAAACAATGTTTCTGATAAGAAATATAAAAATCTGATGAGGAATTGAAAAACAAATGAAAACACCATATTTGTCAAAAACGGGTAACATGAACTTTGAATACTGTTCACAATTAGAAAAAAAAAGCAATAGACTCATCATTTTTATGCTAACATTTCTAAATCCCTCTTTTACTTAACGGGTAGAGCCGACTTTAGCCGGTAATCGTGTACGGAAAGAGATGCTAACTATGTAAGGGTACACCAACCGGTGCGTGGGGACATCCAGTGTCAGAGAAAATCTGACTGATGAGTCGTGAATTGCGGTGATTTCAGCGGGAATCGTGTTCGACGACTCCATCGCCAAAAATGTGGCCACGGAAACCAACCTGAAGTACAAGATTCGTATGTCTAACACTCTTCGGCGGTTCAAGGCAAGTGGTCTCGTGGCCATGTGTTCTTGGATGATCACAGTTTCAGAAAGACAATGAGAATGTCAACTGGGATACTGCTACCCTGTTTCCATTTCTTATGGACACTGGTCCGGTCAATCTCAAGGATAACGATGGTGGAAGCCCCGGATATTGGAGAGAGGGCTTTTTGAGTGTGCAGAGGGCTGTCGATAAGGCTCTCATTAGATATATTTCCAAGGAACAAAATGAGTTTTTATCTCTCGAGGTTCGTTTTTAAAACTGACAATCTATGTAGGCAACTTCAGCTCTCTCGCTTCCCATTCCCCAAGTATTCGTCAAAGATCATAAAGATAGCTGCAACGATGCTTCCCGTTATCGTCCCTCTCTGCTATCTGCTGAGTGTCATTTACATCGTTCGTGCGGTGGTAATGGAGAAAGAGGACCGTCTGAAAGAGTACATGCGGGTGATGGGACTGTCGCAGTTCAAGAACTGGGTCGCCCATTTCATCATCAGCTTTGCAAAGTTGCTCATTTCTATAATTGTTTTGACCTTTTTCTTGCACCTTTTAGCTCCGAGGTGAGTGATGTTTGTCAAAAAAAAGTCTCACCTCAGTCCTCGTTTTCAGTTCGAGCAGTACTCTTATGTTCCTGTTCCTCGTGCTCTACGCCTTCAACGTTATCTACGTGGCGTTTCTCGTCTCCACATTCACGAGTACAGCCACTGTCGGCACGATGTTGAGCATGGTGGTCTGGGTAATGCTCTACGCGTGGCATGTGTTTCTGATGGAATCTATTGTGGGAAACCAGCTCTCGATGAGCTCTCGACTGCTCAATTGTGTGAATCCGAACATTGCGTTTTTGATAGGCTTCGACCTGATGGCCACCTTTGAGATGCAAGCGAACGGTCTCACTTGGAAGAAGCTGCACACGCAAGCCGCGCCTGACAACAAAATGACATTTGCACACGCACTAGTCGCTCTGATCGTTGACTTGATCATTCTGATCGTTCTTACTTGGTACGTGGAAGCCGTCTATCCGGGAGGAGACGGTGTTCCCCAGAAGCCGTGGTTCTTCGTTCAGGTCGGTTGGCGATTCCTTCGATGCATTGAGCATCTTTTCGTTTTTCAGAAGTCATATTGGTTCCCGTTCAGTGTGGGCAGTGCTAGTTCCAAAACGTCTGAAAGTGCGCAACAGGCGCCGCACGTCAAGATAGAAGCAGTGTCTGCCGATTTGAAGCCGTCCGTCAACATTGTGAACTTGACGAAAACCTACGGAACGTCCATCTTCAAAAAGCTCTCGAACTGCAAATTTGACAAGAGTGGAGAGAAAACGGTAGGGTTCTGGTGCAGCGATAGAGCCCGAGTGTCTGTTTTGCAGGCAGTCAGCAACCTCAACTTCAAGATCTACCCCAACCAGTGCACAGTTCTCCTCGGCCACAATGGTGCGGGAAAGTCGACAACGTTCAGCATCCTGACCGGAGTCGCTGCGCCGACGAAGGGAACTGTCTACGTGAATGAGATGGACATTCGCACGTCGCTGCCCAAGATCCGCAAGCAGATGGGTCTGTGTCCGCAGTACAACACGCTCTTCTCGTTTCTGACTGTCATGGAGCACTTGGAGTTCTTTGCAAAGTTGAAGGGCAGGGTGTGGGACCCGCAGGAAGCCTCTCAGATTCTCGATCGACTGCGCATTGCGTTCAAGGCGCACGAGAAGGCGGGAACGATGTCTGGAGGACAGAAACGCAAGTTGTCACTGGCGATTGCACTCATTGGAGGCTCTGAGATTGTCATGTTGGACGAACCGACTTCTGGAATGGATCCGGGTGAGTTGAATTCGTGTTCCATTCCACACACTCGACGCTGTTCTCAACAGGTGCTCGTCACGAGACTTGGACTCTTCTGCAGCAGGAAAAGACTCGGCGGACGATACTTTTGTCGACTCACTTCATGGAGGAGGCCGATTTGTTGGGAGATCGGATCGCAGTGGTCGCCCACGGCCAGCTCGAGTGCTGCGGGTCGTCCATGTTCCTGAAGAAGGCGTTCGGAGACGGATATCATCTGACGATTGTCTATTCGATGACGACGAAGACGGACGTGGCCCTGACAACGAGCATCATCCGAAAGTTCATCGCCGACGCCGAGATCTACTCGCACATTGGCCAAGAGGCGACATACTTGCTCGCTTCCAAACACCGTCCCACGTTCCCGAAACTGTTCCACGAGCTGGAGCAGAATCAGACAAAGTGCGGAATCACGAGTTTCGGAACGTCGATCACGACGCTGGAGGAGGTGTTCTTGAAAGTGAACGATCTGGCGGAGACGAGGTACAACGAGGCGAACGGTCTGAGTGAGAAAAACGAGCTGATTGGCAAGGACGATCCGCAGTTGAAACGTGTGTTATCATTGATAACCATCCCCTGATCCTCTCCGTCAATCCATTCCCTTTCAGAACTGAGTGCTCCTACCCGATTGACTGGCGCTTCTCTGCAATTCCAGCACGCGAAAGCGATGATCTTGAAGAGATTCATCTACCTCTACCGCACGTGGCTTCAATATCTCCCGATATTCGTGTTTCCTATTGTCTATTTGCTGTTGATGCTGTGGGCAATGTCATCCAGTTCAAAGGTGAAAGCACAAGATCCGCTGACGATTTCTTTCGGTCTCTTATCCTCAACTTCACCGCACGTAATTTCCGGCAGTGGGAAATATAACAGCACACAGCTGAGCAGGTGAGGAGGAGAATCTGAATACGAGTTGTGCTGAATAAGACCATTTACAGCCTGGTGGAAAACGCAAAGAAAGGGTTTGGGTTAGACAAAGTAGATGTGGAGGATGATGTGCAAAAGTTTATAATGGACAAGACGGAGAAGGATGGACTGAGAATATTCGCGACGAGCTATCCGATCGCTGTCTATACCAATAAGACATCGCCCGATACACTACGAGGTACAGCAAGAATGATACATCATTTCCTTTGCACCGCCCTCTTTCTTTCAGCCTACTTCAGCAACTTTGGTCTTTTCACTCCTGTACTGGCAATTTCCTTTGCTGATGCGCTGATTTTGTCTCATTTTGCGAAGAAACAGTACACGTTGACGGTGAGTTTTGAGAGTAGGCTTGGTTTGATATTGGTTTCTGATTGCAGGTCACTAACCATCCACTGCCGCCTTCTTCCGAGGAGATCATTGAAACTACGAAATCCAATCCTGGCTCCTTGACACATGGCCTGAGTGGTTTGTTCTGAAAGGATGTGTATCCACTTGATAAGTATTTTTCAGTCGCATTCGCTGTCGTCACTGCCGGATACGCGACATTTCTGATAATGGAGAGGAAGAAGAAGGCGAAACACATGCAGTTCCTCTCGGGCGTCCGCCCGTGGATGTTCTGGCTGTGTGCGTTCCTCTTTGACTTTCTTCTTTTCCTCATTCAAATCGTCTTCTTCTTCGCCTCGTTCTACATTTTCCAAGTCGAGGCGCTCACCCACGAATTCAAAGTGATGATGAGCATTCTTCTAACAATGATTGTGTACGGATGGGCGGCGATTCCTGCCACCTACTTCTTCCAGTTCTTCTTCAACTCGGCTCCAAAAGGATTTGCACTGATTGCCGTCTATCATATCCTCTCACAAGTCATTGGATGGGTTTTCATGATGTGGGTCGCCGCAAATATGGAAAAAGATGAACAGCTCCATTACTCCATTCCCATAATGCTACTCTTCCCGACCTACACGCTGACCAACGCCGTAAGTATTGTGAGTTTCCGAGACGATCATTCGAAAGAAATGGCTTAATTCTTCAGACGTACAACAATGAAATAACGAAGATGGCTTGCGAAAAGTTGGACTGCAGCAAGCCGCTATTCAAGAGCAATCCGTGTTGCCTCTCGGGATCCGATCGAGCGTACGTCGACAATGTGATGACTGCCGGAGGGAGTAAGGGCACTCTGGTGTGTCTTGTGCTCCTTTTCTGCGAGGGACTGCTCTTTTGGTCGTGGGTTATGGTCAAGGAGTTTGAGTTGATCGGGAGACTGATTGGCATTGTGAAGAACGCGGTGCGCGGTCAGAAGGTAAATGAGCCGGAGAAAACAAGCAAAGAGCAGCTCGTGCAAGAAGATTCGGATGTTCTGGCGGAGAAGACGCTCGTGCAGACTCTGAAAACAAAGAATTCGGCTCTGTTGGTGGCCGACAATTTGGTGAAGAGGTAACAAAAGAAAGAGAGAGAAAGAGAGAGAGAGAGATCAAATCATTTTCAGGTACGGTCGGTTCAACGCAGTGAAGGGTGTCAACTTCCACGTCAACGCCAAGAACTGCTTCGGACTGCTCGGAGTGAACGGCGCCGGAAAAACGTCGACGTTCCAAATGCTGACCGGAGAGAACCGGATCACTTCCGGAGACGCCTACGTCAACTCGTGGAGTGTGAAGAGCAATTGGAGAGAGGCCGGGTCTCACATTGGCTACTGTCCCCAGTACGATGCGATTATCAAGGAGTTGTCGGGAGAGGAGACACTGTACATGTACGCACGGATTCGCGGTATTCCGGCAAACGAAATACCGACTAGGGTAAGTGATTCTGAAGTAAAGTTGGAACTTTTTCAATGAGGATCGCCTGAACAGACATTGACCGTTCGAATAGTGGGTTCTCGTTCACGTGACACCTCCTGGAATAACAGTTGTTTTGTTTATCTGACGGGGTCATTGTAAACAGGATCCACTGTTTTTCAGGTGAATGCAGTGATCCATTCGATCGGAATCGGGATGTATGCGAAGAAGAGAATCGAGACGTACTCTGGCGGCAACAAGCGACGTCTCTCCCTCGGAATCGCCCTCATCGGTCTCCCCAGTGTGCTCCTTCTCGACGAACCCACTTCTGGAGTCGATCCGAAGGCTCGGCGCATTGTGTGGAACATTCTGAACCAAGTGCGCGACTTGGGAACCGCACTGGTTCTCACTTCGCACAGTATGGACGAATGCGAGGCACTTTGCACTGAGCTTGCGATTATGATCTACGGTAGGCAACGGAATGACGCATTCAATGGGGGAATCGGAAGAGTTTAGGAAAGTTCCGCTGCTACGGCAGTTGTCAGCACATCAAGAGTCGGTACGGCAGTGGATACACTCTGTTGGTCAGGCTCAAGGGAAAGTCGGGAGTGGACAGAACGAAGGACGTGGTCACGAAGACGTTCCCCGGATGCAAACTGACGGTTCGTTTGCACTGGGGTCCAGCTGAGAACGAGTTGAGCAATTGCAGGAAGAGCACATTCTCCAACTCAACTACGACATTCCACGTGGCCAATACACGTGGTCACAGCTCTTTGCGCAGTTGGAAACGATCTCGCAGCAGCTGAACTGGGACGACTACTCACTCTCCCAGACGACACTCGAGCAGGTGTTCGTCGAATTCTCACGAGACGCCGCCGCCCCGCCCTCTTAAGTACTCTTCTTCTTCTTCTCAATGTTCGTGAATAATTGATTTCGAGTACGACATTAAAAACACAAAAAGAAACGGATCAATAAAGAACGGTCTAACATTTTATTTTAAAAAAACGACACATGATTCAAAGAACTGTCGTTTTACATTTGCTGGGGCTCTGAACATGCGTTTCTTATCCTCACACACAATCCAATAAACTTTTGATGAAGACTCCGTTCGCACATTTCCCAGTCGTTCCCCGTGTATCGTCAGCGGAAGACGTCCATGGTGGACAATGTAATCTGGAAGATGACTCTTTGTTTCGCTGCTCTGAACTACCCAGTGAGACGGGAATCAGTTGCCGAAGACTCTCTGAACAACAAAAGCAGAGTCGCACCTGCTAGAATTCTCTACTGAACTGTGGGAAAGTACGGCGAAGAAAGCGTAAAATCCGAAAAGATCCCATATGTAATGAGATGCGAGGGAGTTTGGAAACCATTGTGTGGTGGTTCATGCAAATGTCTTCATTTGAAACGAAGTTCGTACTATGCGTGTAACCATAGTGTTTGGTACGAACATGTCTGTGATTGTCTGTGTTTCTTGAACCTTCTCATTGATCTTTTCGCTGCGAGACCATCGAAGTTACGGTGAAAATCTCGAGCAAATCTCCGAGCGTTTCGGTTGAAATTTCATTTCAGCGTGACCTCACAAATGGATCTCAATCGACTTGGGCGTTGCGTTCCGTGATCAGTTCTGGAATGGTCAGCCAATTGAAACTGCTCCTGTGGAAGAACTGGCTCCAACAACGACGCTCCAAATGGTTCACCATCTTCGAAGTCATCGTCCCGTGTCTCCTCATCGCCGCCCTCATGGGATTTTTCATTGCGGTTGGTTCCTCCATGTTCAATTGTTGTAATTGTCCTTTTCAGTTGGCCAATTTGATCGAAAAACCACAGAAAGAGATGAGATATCCGTCGTGGCCGATTACTGGCTCTGCGATCGACCTCTTCATTCCGACGTTCAGCTCGCACTCGCACGAGACGATCATCTCTCCCAAATACTTCACCGACCCCAAAAAAGACGACTGTAAATATCTGAAAGTTACATCTCACGGCAACAATGCTTTCGATCTGGGTATGTGTTCGATTCGAAAGTATGTTTCCGGAACCATTGTTTTATAGATGTCCATTTTGTGTACACACCAAACAATGTATACGCAGACGGTATAATGGCGACGGTCCAGTTGCAATACACAAAAGCAGACGTTCTCAACAACATTACCAATGCGCATATTAAGTTGTTGGTTGACTCCGTCTACGAAAACGTCAAACCAAAAGTGAACGTGAGGGGCAAAGTGACTGGATTCGACAGCGAATCGGCAATGGTCTTGCACATGTTGGATCATTTCAGCTCCAAATGCAACAATCCACTTTTCGGTGAGTTTCAGCACGAATGGAAGCTTTTCGAGGGAAGAGTCAGGCGCGTTTTTATCACTTCAGTTCTCAATTGTTTTCAATTTTTTTCTGATTCACAACTTAGCTTTACAAAAACATTTCCTCACTCAAACGGCGTCGTGAAACAGTATTGCGAAACCCCAATTCGACGACAGCTGGTCTTGAGTCGTGAATTGCGGTGATTTCAGCGGGAATCGTGTTCGAAGACTCCATCGCCAAAAATGTGGCCACGGAAACCAACCTGAAGTACAAGATTCGTATGTCTAACACTCTTCGGCGGTTCAAGGCAAGTGGTCTCGTGGACATGTGCTCTTGGATGATCACAGTTGCAGAAAGACGATGTGAACGTCAACTGGGACACTTCGACTCTGTTCGCATCACCTGTTGACACTGGCCCGCAGAACAAACTAGACAACGATGGGGGACAAACGGGAAACTGGAGAGAGGGCTTTCTCGCCGTGCAGAGGGTTGTCGACGTTGCGATTATCCACATACGCACACAGTTAAAAACCCCTATAGATGATGGTATGCTCCTCGAGGTTTGTCTCCCTGTCAACATGGCAATCCAACTGGAAACTTCAGCTCAGCCGCTTCCCGTTTCCCAAGCATTCCATGAAAGTCATCTCGTTCATCGCGATGTTTCTCCCCGTGATCATCTCCGCCAGCTACATGATGAGTGTCATTTACATCGTTCGGGCGGTGGTAATGGAGAAAGAGGACCGTCTGAAAGAGTACATGCGGGTGATGGGTCTGTCGCAGTTCAAGAACTGGGTCGCCTACTTCATCATCAGCTTTGCAAAGTTGTTCATTTCTGTCCTTGTTATCACTATATCTCTGTTTCTCTTGGCTCCAAGGTGAGTGATTTCAATCACTTTGTTCGAATGCACCCCGTATTCAGCTCGAGTATAACTCTTTTGTTCCTGTTCCTCGCGCTCTACGTCTCCAACGTGATCTACGTGGCGTTTCTCATCTCCACATTCATGAATACAACCACCGCCGCCACGATGATCGCTATAGTTGTCTGGGAGGCGCTCGACACCTGGTCCATGCTGATGATGTCCAATATAATGAACCCCACGGGCTCGATGACCGTTCGCCTGCTCCACTGTCTGAATCCAAGCATTGCGCTCTCGAACGGGCTCAATTTGATGGCCACCCACGAAGCGGGAGGAAACGGTCTCACCTGGGCGAAAATACACAAGCCAGCAACACCCAACAACCCGATGACATTTGCACACGCACTAGTCGCTCTGATCGTTGACTTGATCATTCTGATCGTTCTCACTTGGTACGTGGAAGCTGTTTTTCCGGGAGGAGACGGTGTTCCCCAGAAGCCGTGGTTCTTTATTCTGGTCAGTTGCCGACTCCTTCGGTGCATTGAGCATCATTCCGTTTTTCAGAAGTCATACTGGTTTCCGTTCAGTGTGGGCAAGGCGAGTTCCAAAACGTCTGAAAGTGCGCAACAGGCGCCGCACGTCAAGATAGAAGCAGTGTCTGCCGATTTGAAGCCGTCCGTCAACATTGTGAACTTGACGAAAACCTACGGAACGTCCATCTTCAAAAAGCTCTCGAACTGCAAATTCGACAAGAGTGGAGAGAAAACGGTAGGGTTCTGGTGCAGCGATAGAGCCCGAGTGTCTGTTTTGCAGGCAGTCAGCAACCTCAACTTCAAGATCTACCCCAACCAGTGCACAGTTCTCCTCGGCCACAATGGTGCCGGAAAGTCGACAACGTTCAGCATCCTGACCGGAGTCGCTGCGCCGACGAAGGGAACTGTCTACGTGAATGAGATGGACATTCGCACGTCGCTGCCCAAGATCCGCAAGCAGATGGGTCTGTGTCCGCAGTACAACACGCTCTTCTCGTTTCTGACTGTCATGGAGCACTTGGAGTTCTTTGCAAAGTTGAAGGGCAGGGTGTGGGACCCACAGGAAGCCTCTCAGATTCTCGATCGACTGCGCATTGCGTTCAAGGCGCACGAGAAGGCGGGAACGATGTCTGGAGGACAGAAACGCAAGTTGTCACTGGCGATTGCACTCATTGGAGGCTCTGAGATTGTCATGTTGGACGAACCGACTTCTGGAATGGATCCGGGTGAGTTGAATTCGTGTTCCATTCCACACACTCGACGCTGTTCTCAACAGGTGCTCGTCACGAGACTTGGACTCTTCTGCAGCAGGAAAAGACTCGGCGGACGATACTTTTGTCAACTCACTTCATGGAGGAGGCCGATTTGTTGGGAGACCGGATCGCAGTGGTCGCCCACGGCCAGCTCGAGTGCTGCGGGTCGTCCATGTTCCTGAAGAAGGCGTTCGGAGACGGATATCATCTGACGATTGTCTATTCGATGACGACGAAGACGGACGTGGCCCTGACAACGAGCATCATCCGAAAGTTCATCGCCGACGCCGAGATCTACTCGCACATTGGCCAAGAGGCGACATACTTGCTCGCTTCCAAACACCGTCCCACGTTCCCGAAACTGTTCCACGAGCTGGAGCAGAATCAGACAAAGTGCGGAATCACGAGCTTCGGAACGTCGATCACGACGCTGGAGGAGGTGTTCTTGAAAGTGAACGATCTGGCGGAGACGAGGTACAACGAGGCGAACGGTCTGAGTGAGAAAAACGAGCTGATTGGCAAGGACGATCCGCAGTTGAAACGTGTGTTATCACTGATCCTCTCTGTCAATCCATTCCCTTTCAGAACTGAGTGCTCCTACCCGATTGACTGGCGTTTCTCTGCAATTCCAGCACGCGAAAGCGATGATCTTCAAGAGATTCCTCTACCTCTACCGCACGTGGGCTCAGTTCTTGCCCGTGTTCTTGTTTCCCATCCTGTACTTACTATTGGTGACAATGATGATGAAGTCAAGTTCATCCGTCAAAGAGCAGGATCCACTCAAGATCACTTTTGCACCATTCTCCAGATCCGGCAGTCCATCGCACATGATTTCTAGTGACGATTCCTACAAAACAACAAGATTGAGCCAGTGAGCATATCTATTTGGAAACGAAGAGTGTGCCGAATAAGACCATTTACAGGCTAGTGGAAGGCGCGAAAACAGGATTCGGTTTCGACAAGTTAGACGTTGAGCACGATGTGGAAAAGTTCATTATGGAAAAGACGGAGAAAGAAGGACAACGACTGTTCGGAATGAGCTATCCGATCGCTGTGTCGATGAATTCAACGACGAAAGGCACACTTCGAGGTACAGAAAGGAGGGTGGCAGATGGGACGATTGATGGTTTCATTTCAGCCTACTTCAACAACTTTGGTCTTTTCACTCCTGTACTGGCAGTTTCCTTTGCTGATGCGCTAATGATGTCGCAATTTTTGAATAAACCGCACACTTTGACGGTGAGTGCAATTGAGGGGGGGGGGGGGGGGGGGGATGCCAATGAGAAGATTTCTTACAGGTCACTAACCATCCGCTGCCGCCTTCTTCCGAGGAGATTATTGAAACTACGAAATCCGATCCTGAAGCGTTGCTGAATGGCCTGAGTGGTTTGTCTTCTTGAATTAAGCTCTCTATCCTAAGACTTGTTTCAGTCGCTTTCGCTGTCGTCACTGCCGGATACGCGACATTTCTGATAATGGAGAGGAAGAAGAAGGCGAAACACATGCAATTGCTCTCGGGCGTCCGTCCGTGGATGTTCTGGCTGTGTGCGTTCCTCTGGGATTTCCTCATTTTCCTCATCCAGATCGGTTGCTTCATCGGCTTGTTCTACTTATCCGATATCCAGCAATTCACTCACGAACTCAAAGTGATTCTCGGCATTTTTGTGACCATGCTCGTGTACGGATTGGCGGCGATTCCGGCCACCTACTTCTTCCAGTTCTTCTTTGAATCGGCTCCGAAAGGATTCGCGCTGATAGTCACGTATCACATGATGACGCAAATTGTTGGATCGATGGCCGTAAAACTGCTGAAAAGTTTGAGATCCGCACAAGAAACGTTCTACTATTCGATTGCTTTGTCGCTGTTCTCCCCGACGTTTTCCCTGACCAACATCGTGAGTATTGTGAGTTTCCGAGTCGTTCATTCGAAAGAAATCGGTTCATTTGCCAGACGTACAACAACGAAGTGGTGAAGATGGCGTGCAACAAGTTGGACTGTGCAAATTCGTTGTTCACGGCTCATTCGTGCTGTCTTTCGGGATCCGATCGAGCGTACGCCGACAACGTTATGCTTGTCAGCGGCCATAAAGGCACTCTAGTCTACCACGTGCTCCTTTTCTGTGAGGGACTGCTCTTTTGGTCGATGGTCTTGATAAAAGAGTTCGAACTGCTGACAAAAATTATCGGAGGTCTGAAGAGGATGTGCGGCGGTCAGAAGGTAGATGTGCCGGAGAAAACGAGTCGGGATCAGCTCGTGCAAGAAGATTCGGATGTTCTGGCGGAGAAGACGCTCGTGCAGACTCTGAAAACGAAGAATTCTGCTCTGTTGGTGTGTGACAATTTGGTGAAGAGGTAACAAAAGAAAGAGAGAGAGAGATATCAAATCATCCTCAGGTACGGTCGGTTCAACGCAGTGAAGGGAGTCAACTTCCACGTCAACGCCAAGAACTGCTTCGGACTGCTCGGAGTGAACGGCGCCGGAAAAACGTCGACGTTCCAAATGCTGACCGGAGAGAACCGGATCACTTCCGGCGACGCCTACGTCAACTCGTGGAGTGTGAAGAGCAATTGGAGAGAGGCCGGGTCTCACATTGGCTACTGTCCCCAGTACGATGCGATTATCAAGGAGTTGTCGGGAGAGGAGACACTGTACATGTACGCACGGATTCGCGGTATTCCGGCAAACGAAATACCGACTAGGGTAAGTGATTCTGAAGTTAAGTTGGAACCTTCTCAATGAGGTTCGCCTGAAGAGACATTGACCGTTCGAATAGTGGGTTCTCGTTCACGTGACACCTCCTGGAGTAACAGTTGTTTTGTTTATCTGACGGGGTCATTGTAAACACGATCCACTGTTTTTCAGGTGAATGCAGTGATCCATTCGATCGGAATCGGGATGTATGCGAAGAAGAGAATCGAGACGTACTCTGGCGGCAACAAGCGACGTCTCTCCCTCGGAATCGCCCTCATCGGTCTCCCCAGTGTGCTCCTTCTCGACGAACCCACTTCTGGAGTCGATCCGAAGGCTCGGCGCATTGTGTGGAACATTCTGAACCAAGTGCGCGACTTGGGAACCGCACTGGTTCTCACTTCGCACAGTATGGACGAATGCGAGGCACTTTGCACTGAGCTTGCGATTATGATCTACGGTAGGCGACGGAATGACGCATTCAATGGGGGAATCGGAAGAGTTTAGGAAAGTTCCGCTGCTACGGCAGTTGTCAGCACATCAAGAGTCGGTACGGCAGTGGATACACTCTGTTGGTCAGGCTCAAGGGAAAGTCGGGAGTGGACAGAACGAAGGACGTGGTCACGAAGACGTTCCCCGGATGCAAACTGACGGTTCGTTTGCACTGGGGTCCAGCTGAGAACGAGTTGAGCTATTGCAGGAAGAGCACATTCTCCAACTCAACTACGACATTCCACGTGGCCAATACACGTGGTCACAGCTCTTTGCGCAGTTGGAAACGATCTCGCAGCAGCTGAACTGGGACGACTACTCACTCTCCCAGACGACACTCGAGCAGGTGTTCGTCGAATTCTCACGAGCCGCGTGTGCCCCGCCCTCTTGAATACTTTTCTTCTTAGTTTTCCTGAATAATTGATCTCGAGAACGACATTAAAAACACAAAAAGAAACGAATCAATATAGAACTATCCAACAATCTGCTTTTCTTTCTTTTGATGAAAACTCAATGTTAATGAAGATTCTCTTCCAGAACATGTCCTGTGTAATGATCATTGTGCACAAGAGACGACGCCACCAATTGATCCGTTTCAGATTGTCTCCGGTGGTTCTCTTCGAATAATAACGAAGACTCCTATTTTCATGAACATCCGTATGATAGAAACTGAACTATATTATTCGAAATTCGCAAACCATGTTGCGGTCCCTAACTATGTATATTTCACTTGGAAACCATTTTCAAAACTAACATTGAGTAATCCTGATGTCAGTGAAGTCCAGTTTCCTATTCAACCTCAGTCCTGTGTCCTTTCAAAAGTGCACAATCAGCCAAGCACCCGATGGCTAGATTCAAGTGAATGAATTCCCATTCGACCCATCTCCATTGAGCCTCTATATAGTGTAATAACGTGTCTGAGCCGTCGGCAGTCGTCATCCTCGAGCACTTCTTTCTCGTGACACCGCCAATTAGAGAATGCGAATGAAGTCGGTGAGTTAACCAGAGAGCGCTCGCGAATCGTCAACAACAACGGTCCTCGGGGACGTCTGGAGGGGATCCGAAATGGGGTTGTGCTCACCTGATAGGATCACGTCAGCTGACTAGATACTCCGCTTCATTATCACTCATTTTATCTTTTGAGAGTGAGTCTTTCTGGCTCTCGAATTGAGTTCTTTGGTCCTATCCTTCCATTTAGGAACTCCTCCAAGGTCTTCTTCATCTAATCACAAAACACCAGAATGTCCTTATTTCTGTGCTCCAGCTAGACTGCCCTCTTGTTGTCACCCGATCACAGAGTTCTCGTGTAAACAGTCGGAAAAGGATACGAGGGTAATGATACCCCGATAGCCTATAATATTCCGTCGCAACCTCACGCCATCGCTGTCTGCAAGAGAAGAATTCTAAACTTGTTGAAACTTCAGACAGACAACGAGCAAGCCATGAGCTCTCCTTCCAACACGACCGTCTTCGATATCACCCTTTGGCCCAATGCAGTGGCTGCAGTGATGCTGTTTCTGGTACCAATCCACCCCTTCTCAAACCCTTCTGATCCCCCTTCCAGAACTCGGCAATCGGTCTCCTATTCAACGTCATCGTCGTCTACTACTTCATCATTGACAAGCGTCAGAAGACGTCGTTCAACTTGATATGCGTCTTCCGTGCCATCAACAACATCTTCATTCTCGTCGTCGCGTTCCTTTTAGTCTTCCTCCCGGCCATTGTCACGTACGTTTCCGATCAGAAGACCCCCTTGAAACGGGCCCATTTCCAGCGGCCACGCCCTCTTCCCACCCCTCATCGAGTCCATTCTCATCGCCTTCTCTGTCAATCTGAAGATCTACAACGAATTCCAAGGCATCTACCTCGGATTCAATCGCTTCGTCGCCGTCTTCTTTCCCATCAGATACAACACCGTCTTCGGAATCAAACCGACACTCTTCCTCCACTTCCTGTACTATCTCGACAGAATTTGGAATGTCACTCAGGAAGCCATCAGTAGGAACGGTCAGTTGGAAGCGGATTCAACACTCACTTTCTCTGATTCCAGAAGCATCCAACTATCTGCTCTTCTCCACGGAGCACCTGGCCTACGGAGGGCTCATGGTGACTCCCGACGGCATGTTCATCTGGGCTATCGGTCTCCTTCTGGCGCCTTTCGTCGTCAATGCGTTCACCTTCGTCCGCATTTATTACCTGGTTTGTGATTGGGTCATCGTTCGCTAGAGCGCACTTGCAACATCGTCCAATCACTATTACTTCAGAAGAAGAGAACAAGCCACGACTCGGAACACCGGCAGAAGGCGAAACGAAACGCGTCGCTCTTCCTCCAGACAGTCCTGCAGGACTCTCTCTACTCGATCAGCGTCATCTTCTCCATGAAGTTCAAGTGAGTTCTTCTTCCCCCGTCTCTGCAACCCCTCCCAATGTGCAGCACTTACATCGACCACCGCTTCTGGACATACTTCACCCAAACCTTCATGTGGCAATGCGTTCACGTGTTCGATGGGTTCGTTCCAAGTCCCTCCTCACGTAGATGTTCTCATTCAGATTCATAATGCTCATGTTCAACGAGAAACTGAAACTGCTGAAACGAGCGGTCACCGCCAAAGTTAGTCCGGCGGAAACGAGACAGGGGGAGAACTCGGCGAAGCAAACGACGGCGACTCTTGCTCATGTTGTGCAGTGATTACGCGGAAATGAATGAGACAAACACACTTTCTGGTCATTTTAGTTCCTTTCCCGACATGAAACTTCGATTGTATGTCTTTCGTATCGTAACACTGAACAACATGAGCAGTGCCTAGTGATATTCATGCACAGAATGAATCTAATTGATCTCCACTTCATTCATCGAAGTTTATTTTATTCCGAATTGTCGTCTTCTTGTGATACGCGAGTCCGTTGAACACATTCTTCTCCGCTACTGAAGTCAAAAAAGATGGTGTAACAGCAAACTCGACCACCGTCCGTCAATATATTCTTCTTCTTCTTCTGAGCAAGGTTCCTCTTCGTCCGCACAAAATGAATATCCTGTTTGACATTTCGACATTCCGAATCTTCTCTATCGCCTCACGGACACTTCCGTGCCTTTTTCGAACATCCGGTTTTCGAAAAATTGCACTGTTCACTTTATTAGAAAACTTTCGACACGACTGCGGCAAACATTGCTCTCATTCAGCACTTGGCTCCGTGAACTGCAAAGTGTTCCCAGGAGAAAAGCTCTCCCTTCCCCATCGTCATTTGTCTCATCAAAAATTTCCGAAAGACCATTTCAACCCGAATTTTAATGAACCCCCCCCCACCCAATAACATGGTTTAGAGCTCCTCTCTCTATGAAGTCTCGATGATTGACCGGTGCTCCGTTTTCTCATTCACAGTCAACGACGCTCTCTCTCTCTCTCTCTCTCTCTCTCTGAATCAACCATTTATTCAAAGAACGAGACTATTCAGAGTGGTTGCATTGAGAAAAATCGCATCAAAATTACAATTTAAAGGTTCACGATTGCCTTCGGAACATCCGACCTTCCCTCGCCGGGCTATTTTCTGATGAATGGGTGAGAATAGAGACCGATTCTTGTAGAGATACTGGGATTTTGCGGCTGACCTACAAGGTATGCGAGTGCAATAAACAAACACAGAATGCAGATGTTCTTTAGCAACCCTCTAACTAACAACATTATTATAGAGATTATTAAAACTTTCGTTCTCTTCGATGGAAATGTGAGCGGAAGTGATTTTGAGAATGCCGATTGGATATTTCACTTAAGTTTGTTGAAACAGTGCTACAAATGAAGTGGATTCAATTTTTGAACAACACAGTATAGAGACAGTGTAGTTGCAGAATATAGAAGCGCTACGTCACTGAGTTCGTGTTCGGGACCATGGCGATTCGATGTTTCTGAAGAACAGATTCAGTATGTGTACCTCTCGATTCTCTCAACTATTCTCTCAATATTGAACAGCTTCCGGACAGTGTCTCGATATTGGGAAGAGAGACACGCACAGATGAGAAAGTGGAAGATGGTGTTGAGGGTGAAGATGAAGCTCTCGTAGGCGGGCAGTTTGACGACGAGATCCCTGAAAAGTGGATGGATGCGAGAAACGGGAGGAGTAGGTCCTCACATGAATCCTATTTTACTGGCTGCCCATCCGTTGAAAACGTTCATAAGTGCTTGGAGACCGCGGACGAGAACGAAGAGAACAGCGAGGAGGAACACGAGGACGTTGATTTTGGTGGTCTGAACGCCTTCGGAACCGAGAGAGGAACTCCGTCTTCGGGCTCTTCGCAACTCGATGATCAGCAAAAGAGTGAAGACAGTCACCACGATGCTCGGAATGATCTGGAACAGCCACGTGTCCACTGATGCTTTGATTACCATCGAAAAGTCAGGATTTGGCTTGATCCGCCACGCTCTCCCGGTTTTCTCTTCCGGACAGTTCGGACCGGTTGTAATGGTATTGAACACATAAATGTCGTAGGAGAGTATCTCGAGGATAGGAATCAAGACGCAGACAGTGCATGTGAGGAGGATAGCTGTCCATCCGAAACGGGGAGAAACGAACACGTTGCTGCTGAAAACGATGAAATTGTTTTGAGATGAGATCCCCAACACTGACAATGACTGACTATCACTCTTGATGGCCATGTATCGGATGACAGTCAGCAGCAGTCCGAACCATGCGGAGCAGCGGTTCATGTAGTTTCGGATCACTTCAAAATACCATTTCAGAGAGAACCAGAAGTAGGAGAGAGGCAGATAGCTGGAAAGAAGGGCTAACTTGGAATCTTCTCACAACAGAAGTTACCAATAATCCGATTTGTAAAAGTGTTCGAGAGTTATCAGTGCAGAGTATTTCTTGTCCGCATATCTCCCGAGTTCGTTCAATTCGTAAACCAAGTCGTTGATCGTGATGGCAATCAAGAAGACGTTAGTCGATGACGTCGCCATGGACCTTCTGGTGAGGATGAACAAGTGGAACATCATCAGGAGGGAGCACGGAGCGGCCAGGTAGTAACTGTACCACTCGGAGACCCAGGATGTCGTTCTGCAACGAAGTCTCTCGAAAACTCTGATGAACTCTGCTCTAATTACTCCAAGAATCCATCCCCACTCGTGAAGTTTGTATACCAATACACGAAATCTTCGGTGACGCCATCGAAATAGAAGTAGTCCAATTGATCTTGATTGTAAGGATGCGATGAGGTGGCGAGAAACAGTGAGGAGATTGTCAGCAGAATGAGGAAGATGTGCATTTGGACGGAGAATGCTCACCGGAAGATATCCCGCCACTGTGCTCGAGATCTTGCCTTTATAATTATGGCATGTTTCACAAGGAAATCACCCAAATGCCGGATACCACGTTTTTCGAATGTCGAGAAAAATGCTGACAAGAGGAGAGAGTGTCTCTGATTGCCGGGTTTATATCAAACTAGCGACACTTTTCTGAGATCATTTGGAACTAGAAGATTGATCTGTCGGAATTATGGAAATGCGTTGAGGAATGCGAGATTTGGTGATGACAATCAACTCGAACGTTTTATAGTGTGATGATTACTCCGATGATTATGGAAACGTGGAGGTCAGAAGATCCTTCCGAGAGATATGAGTCTGTTGCCACATCAGTCTGTAGAGCGAAACCATCGGTGAGTTCAAAAGTTCTGGCGAATTACGCCCCCAACTCTATCGTTTCCGTGCTCTTCCGTACCTGATACATCGCATCTAACTACATAGACACGTGACCAGAAACATCAGCGGAACCTTTGTTTACTTTGAGCCAAAGTCTTTGGTCGAACGAAAGCCGAGAGAATGTCAAAAGACAACACTTTGAGACACATTTTAGACTTTATTGAACAAAAGCGACCAGAGTGAAATTGCTCCCGAGAGCAATCGTTTATAGACAACATTAGCTGCATTGGGTATCTTCCGATTTCCGTCTCACCTGTTGGAAGTTTAGTCACGTCACCGAGTTAGTGTTCGGCACCATGGCGATTCGATGTTTCTGAAGAACAGATTCAGTATGTGTACCTCTCGATTCTCTCAACTATTCTCTCAATATTGAAAAATTTCCGGACAGTGTCTCGATATTGGGAAGAGAGACACGCACAGATGAGGAAGTGGAAGATGGTGTTGAGGGTGAAGATGATGTTCTCGAATGCGGGCAGATCTCGGACGATGGTCCTGAAATGAAATTTCAACCTGTCTGTGGAATATCTGCTCACGCGAATCCGAGTTTGTTGTCTGTCAACGCCTTGAGGCTGTTTGAAAGCGCTTGGAGACCGCGGACGAGAACGAAGAGAACAGCGAGGAGGAACACGAGAACGTTGATTTTGGTGGTCTGAACGCCTTCGGAACCGAGAGAGGAACTCCGTCTTCGGGCTCTTCGCAACTCGATGATCAGCAAAAGAGTGAAGACAGTCACCACGATGCTCGGAATGATCTGGAACAGCCAAGTGTCCAATGATGCTTTGATTACCAACGAAAAGTCCGGATTCACTTTGATTCGCCAATATGTTCCCGTTTTCTCTTCAGGACAGTTTGGTCCATTCACAGTTTGATTGAATGGATAAATCACGTAAGAGAATATCTCGAGGATCGGAAATGCTACACAGATTAGGAACGTGAGGAGAACCGCTTTCCATCCGAACCGAAGGGAAACGAACATGTTGCTGCTGGAAGTGCGTCAATTATTGCACAGGGTCGGGAATTCAGAAACTGACAATGACTGATTGCTACTCTTGATGGCCAGATATCGGATGACAGTCAGCAGCAGTCCGAACCACGCGGAGCAGCGGTTCATGTAGTTGCGGATCACCTCCGAATACCGTTTCAGAGAGAACCAGAAGTAGGAGAGAGGCAGATAGCTGCAATGAACTCATCGCAGTCGCTACGCAACTCTGTGCATTTCGCTATGATGCAAGGATCTGATGGCCAGTTGCTGTCAGGGATCCAAAGTTCGGACTCACCAGTAATCGGATTTGTAAAAGTGCTCTAGCTTAGTCAATTCGTCGTACTTCTTGTCCACGTATCGACCTATTTCGTTCAATTCGTAAACCAAGTCGTTGATCGTGATGGCAATCAAGAAGACGTTAGTCGATGACGTCGCCATGGACCTTCTGGTGAGGATGAACAAGTGGAACATCATCAGGAGGGA
This sequence comes from Caenorhabditis macrosperma, assembly GCA_963932285.1. NCBI lineage: Eukaryota > Metazoa > Nematoda > Chromadorea > Rhabditida > Rhabditidae > Caenorhabditis > Caenorhabditis macrosperma. The sequence goes on along the minus strand of OZ010621.1, from coordinate 11,005,025 downwards.
GCAGGGAACTGAGAAGTGAATGCTGTACACATCGGCGTATTTGGCTGCTTTACTGAAATTAAACTTAACATGAATCTCTAGAAAACACTCCTCAAATCACTCATAAACGCCGTCCTCGATAGTGAAATTTTCAAACCAATCGACGAATTCTTGAGATGCTCCTTCGAAAAAGTATTCGTCCCTTTGAAACTGTTCGTAATCCTCTGACAAAATTGGGAGAAACAGAGAAGAAAACGTGAGTAGACAGAGGAGAAGACGCATTTCAGAGGGAGACTGGAAGCCATCCCGCCAGTGCACGACCACTTGTATAATAGCGGGTTGGTTCAAGAAATCACGCAAATGCCAGCTTTACAAATGTCGAGGTGAGCGATTGCCCGTTTAACAAACTATGTATTATGTATTTCAAAAATCTTGGAACCTGCACAAACGCGCTCCGCTGGACCCGTGTGGGTCTCGCCACGGCTATTGTCTCTGTCTCGTGTGTCGTGGCGAGACCAACACGAGTTCAGCAGAGCGCGTTTGCGCAGGTTCCAAAATGTATGAAATATATAATGGTAAAGGAGCAAAGACTTCGCGTGAGCTGACTGATCGGAAGACTAATTGAGATGATCTTCTGATTTCCCAAAATGGTTTTCCGGTTTTCTTGGATGGTGATCAGTGTGGGGTGTCGAGAAAAACGGGCCGCTCGGGACTTTCTCGATAAAGGAGCGAGAAATAGTGGAGTTCGTGGAATATTTTGAGTGACGAGGGTACCTTTAGGGTACTTTTAAAAAAACAAGAGTTGTCCTTCGGTTACCTTTTACCTTCTATTGTAAGTGGTATTATATATTTCCCAAATCTTGCACAAACGCGCTCCACTGGACTAGTGTTAGTCCCGCCACGACTCTCATCTACCTCTCTCATGGAATACACGAGACAGTGACAATAGTCGTGACGAGACCAACACAGTTCCAGCGGAGCGCGTTTGTTGTATGGAGAGTAGTTGGAGACACAAGTTACTCCCGACGGGTGCATACGCATAGACTGAATGCAATACGGGTCTTTTGCTCGGGGCCGATGAACATCGGAATAGTTCAGATGAACATTAGGAATTGGGAAAGTTCAAAAAATGGCACGATTCGTCGACGAGAAAGTCATTGGCTGAATTTCGGGAAAACTAGCGAATCATGTGGAGAGTTCGATACATATCCGTAATCAGCGCTCCTCGAACTACAAGGCAGACACAAAATGAATCCAAATGTAAAAAAAAATAACAGAGAAAAAATTTCGCAATACTGGAAAAAAATTGAAAAAACATTTTTGCATTATTTTTCGTTCAAAATACTCCATTCCCAAAGTAAAAAGATCGCTGATTCCGAATATCACATTGGTTTTCGACGGGGGCTGTACAGCTGTCGGTATTCCCGCGTTTCGTTCCGCAAGTTTCGGCTATTGCGAAATTACTCGCTTCTGCATTTTCCACTACAGTAAGCAGACGTTCCATAACCTGACCTTCGTAGACAATCGAAGACACACTGCGCTTCACACCAGGAGTACGCCAATAGAACATCGGTTTCATGGCGCGTTTGGAGGGCGCCGCCGCCGCCTCGTTGTCTCTTTTTCTCTCGCTTCAAAACGGATTTTTCGCTAAAAATCGGATTTCATGGGAATTTCTGGAAAAAATCGAAAACGGACTGTGATTTCACTGATAAAAGGAAGATTTTTACAAATAGAACAATTTAAAGCTGATAACAGCCTTGAATGATTTTTTAAAATGTTTTCTTGTTATCATATTCGTACTCTGTAGGTTAAGATACACTAATAACGAGAAATTTGGGATGAAATTTGAACATTTTTGGAGATCAGTTGGTGCTCTTGTGCTCCGCGAGCCGGTGAAATGAAATCTCAGCGACCTCGAAAGTATGACCTTCTGAGAAGTGTCTGTTGGATACTGTACCAAGTTTTTGACCACTTCCCCAGGGAGGTCCAGGGAGGTCCAACGGAAGGAAGCAGTTCGTGAACAGGAGGACAACATCGAGTGATGGCAGCACGTTCGCGTAGACCGTGCTGATGGCGCAAAAAGTTTCGAAATTGGCTGCACCTTTGAAGTGTCTCTTTCGTTGCGGGACCCACCACACGCCAGAAGCTGACTCACCGATGTTTCGCAACTGCGTTCGCTTGGAAAACTAACGTAATTTCAATCATTCTTCCGACAAAAACTCAAAGTTTGACTGTCAATCGCTGTGTCAGTTGCTATCGAACTGCAACCGGACTGAAACAAATTCCAATTACTGGTGAGTTGTGGCGGCCGAGAATTGTCGAGTTTTGAGTCACGGGGTCCAGTTGAATATTTTCTCCTGGAGGACAGGAAGTATAGTCACCAGAAATATGAGTTGTTAGTAGGTCAAACATACCATCTCGTTCGTTATTCTCGGATGAACACATTCATTCAGAACTACTTCTTCTTTCGGAAAAAAACCAGAAACCAAACTCTTCTCTGCTCGAATTCTTCCATGGAATAGAAGCAATGTACATTGAAATTCAGAAATTGAGCATCGGCTGAATCGTCGTTTCGCAGGTGTCTTCTCACGATTTCCGTTGCATAACTGCACTTAAATGAAGCTCGTTTTGCTTAAATTCGCACGCCACGAGACTGTTCCCTTGCCAAAAAACTACCGGCGACAGTTAAATTTTCTCGTTCGCTGAAGCGACCACGCGATCACTCGTTCCGGGGGCTATAAAGCTGTCGCAGCTGTTCGATGACTATCCGTGTCCATCGAGAGGGAGAGAAAGAGATAATTACAGGAGAAGAGATGGAGTTCACACAGAACCATCCGACACTTCTGCTCGACGCGATGGGCAATATGCAGTGCTACATGCCAGAGGTAGGTCGGGCGCGTCGCGGCTCGGCCCAACCCAGCACTTGACGTCGTTTTCAGAGACGCCGAACGACGCTTTCGGAGGAGAAGAAGGCGATATTCGACGCTTTCTTTCTGGTCCACGGATGGAAGACTGGAAAAGCACTGTCGAATGCGATTAGAGCAGAGAAGTTGCTCAAAAGAACGGGAATGTCCCGATTAGAGGTTGGGGATCAGACAGTCTTCCCTTCTTACCAAGAACCCCATCTGCAGATTCGTCATCAGTTGGGATTGAGAATCAAAGAACAGAATAAGGCGTGGAACGGAGGAGTAGATGTGGTGTTCAGACTGACTCCGGAGCAGTTCAAAGAGCAGCACGACAGGAACCAAGCGGCCAGAGAGAGGATGAGGGTCAACAGGAAACAACGTCACGACCAGATGGTGCAGAACGGAGAGATCGTGTCGGTGGGTGGATGGGGGTTGGCGTCCAGGAACCGTCGAGTGCTTCTTTCAGGCCGAAATATTCCATTTCGAGAACGAGCATCTAATTCAGGCGGCCTACGACGAGCACCCTTATATCGAGGGAGAACGGTTGGATGCGCTTGTGATAGCAACGGAATCGAATAGGGTTTCGGTAGGCGTTCACTCTCGAAGCAACATTTGACATGAGTCGTTTCAGATTTATAACTGGTTCCTCAGAGAAAGAGCCGACGAGCGAAAGTTCATCGGAGACGAGAGACTGCGTGCGAAGAGAGTGATTGTAGAGCACCCGGAGGACAAGAAGAGGGTACTCGTCGCCTTCTACCAAAAGGACAAGTACCCGTCGACAGAGGAATACGATGAGCTCGAGGCGGCGTGTGCTCCCATGACCCGGACGCAGGTTATCGATTGGTTCAAGCAGAGACGGAGGAAAGAGAGGACCAAGTTCAACACGATCCGCAGGAAGATGGGGCTGCCACTGGGACCTGAGGTCAAGATCACTGGAGAGGCGTTGAGGAAGGTGCAGAGGGCGTATGATCAGTGGCCACACTGCTCCAGAGCCAGAGAGACGCGGCTTCTGAATCAAGTGGGAGTGAGAGAATTCTCAAGAAAGGAGGTGAGTGGGAACAGGGATCGGTAGATGGTGTTTCCTTGGTTTCAGCTGAGAGACTGGTGGATGCTGCGTCTTGGAAGAGCCAAACTCAACGGATTCTTCGTTCCGGCCGTTGAGAATCCGCACGGACATCTGCGTTGGAAGAGGGAGGCGAAGGCGAGGAACACGCTCTTCGAGTGGTTGGAGCGCCTCGAAAACGAAGCGGAGCCAGTGTGGCCAGAACGTCTCACGGAGACGGAGAGCAGTTTCTACTTCCTGCCGCCACACTGTACACTCAATTATAAGGAGTGGACGGTAAGAAACCATCATATGTAGAAAGTGCTCGATTCCAATTTGTTCTTTCAGGCCGATGACGTGGCCAAATGGATAATGATGGCCACGAACAACGACGGTCTTCGAGCCAAAGTCATCGAGAGGAATTATGACGGTGCCCAGCTCCACGAGGAGTTCATCGTCCAAAGGTACGATTGGCCTAGGCTGAGTGTCGGTTGGGGCCTGTACAAGAACATCAGGAGCCAACTGATTCGTTTGACGAATATGGCAAATGGCAATGGAGGACGTCGAATGTTCTAATCCTTGAGATATAAAATTTATTTCGAAAATCTTGGAACCTGCACAAACGCGCTCCGCTGGACCCATGTTTGTGTCGCCACGACTCTGGTCTGCGGCTCTCATGGAATACACGAGACAGATACGATAGTCGTTGCGAGACCAACACGAAACCAGCGGAGCGCGTTTGCGCAGGTTCCAAGATTTTCGAAAAAAAATTCCATCTTTTATAATTATTTTCTTTCTCTTCATTTATTCCCTCATCCCCACTTGGCCCACAGCTTTTGCAGGCTCATTAAGTCATTTTTCATTGATTTATTCATCCCCCATCCCGTTCTTTCTTTGCGTGTTGTATACTACTAATCTCGGTGTTAAATATACATACGGTTAATGTACATGTGATTCTCAATACATTTGTTACGTGGTTTGAGTATAACGTGAATAAAGTATAAAGTGTCTGCTCTTTCGTGTTAAATAGGCGTTGGAAGCTGTCTCCCAATGCAAATGCGCTGGAATGAAGTCTTCCACCAAGTTGTCCTCTGACTCCTCGTCCCTTCTTTGTCCGTCTTACAATGATCGTGGAAATGTGGTTCTCCCCGTTTACATGCACTTTACAGTGACCGAGAGAGGAAGTTTGGGGATCGTTCTGGACCTCACAGTCATCTTCAGCGTCTCAGTTCCCGACTCTTCGTCTCCGTTTCTCCACACCGTGTGTAGCAACAAGTGGAACGAATGTGTGAATGCACGTGTATTTGACACAATGTTCCCTTGAAATTACCATTTGCTTTGTCTCTGACATGAGTCATTTCATTACTTTCTATCTCGCTTCTCATCACAATACAGTTCCCTTTATCACTGACTCACGTACTTATGGTGGCACTCAGTTGAATGTATTAACACATTTCCGAAAGTCGTCGATTGATGCACTGCACTCTTTCTCTCTCTTTCCTTTTCCCCACGTGCCTCTGTTAGTTAGCTTCTGTCTCAAATCGTTCAATAGTAAAACAAAACAACAGATTTGGATCAAATTCTACTCGAAGTTGTTTGTCCTTCATCGCCATGACCGCAGCTGGGTAATGGCGGCACACATTGCTAAGGTTTTCCTTCAATGAACAAACTTCCGAATTTCCCACTGCCCCCCCCCAAACAGATTTTTTGCAAAACCGAAACGATTTCGCCGACGCATCTCCCTTCATCTCATCACCAATTGCCCAATTCACTGCGCCCTCTTCCCGTGGCTGTGGTGGCATAGCTTCTTTCTCTTCCCGCTCTTGTGTACTCGGCTGCTACCGTACTTTTGTTTGCTTTCGCCGACCGACAACCGTACGCAGTGGGCGGAACCCACGGCAGTATAGGAGTCCTGGTAGGTCTGCTTCGAGAAGTTTACCAGATTTAACCATTTGTTCCTCTTCAAATAAACAAAACCAATTCATTTCTTTCTGTGTCTCCCTCGATCACACACTCTCTCACTCTCCCTCCTTCCCACCATTTCGCGCGCTCCCGCCATTTTGTTGATACTCCTTACTGCCTTTTTGCCCGGCAACCATCTCCTATCTCACTGGTCTCTTTTCCATTTTAACTTGCTCACCTTTGTTTCTTCCCACTTCGTTCATATTCTTTCTCTCTCTCCCCCCTCTTCTCAGTTTCAATTTTCCAGAAATGTCGGACCCTCAAGATGACGTCACACAGGCCTACGGACATGAAGTGGACGGCGACCCGCCAGAGTACTGGCTTCTCATGAATCAGGCGAGGGAGAGAAGCGAACAGAAAGACGACGAGGCGCCCGAGGAGCAACCGGCGCCGACTGTCCCCGCCGAGGTCCCGGTGGCGGAGGAACCGGTTCCCGAGGAGCAAGTGAGAGCTCGCGTTGGGCGGCCGATGACACTCTCGATGCAGGATAAGAGGAGTCCCCAAAAGAAGAGCCCCAGGAAGAGGATCGGCCCAGAGCCGGCGGCAGCGACTTCCGATTCGTCGGTTCCACACTGGAAAGCCGTGCAGACGGCGATGCAGAGACGTCTCAGATGGTGGTCGGAGAACGATCAGGAGGTGATGATCTACCGCAGTTGGTACGATCTCTCGCCGATCGAAGTGACGCCTCAGAGGAGCGATCCGACACGGTACAGGGCAGTGCAGGCGGAGATGCAGAAGAAGTTGGGCGCGATCAATGCCGACAGTGAGTATCGGGAGGGTTCAGGTGATGGTTGTTTCCTCTTTTCAGTTCGTGCTGGCAACGTCAAAATCTCGCCGGCGATCAGAAGAAGAAGAACAAAGTGATGGCTTCTCGTATCCTGTGCAACTTCACTCCACATCTCTCTCTCCCATTCCCGACTCATTTCGTGTATTTTCGATATGTCGTTGTATCAATTTGAAATCAATAAACGTACACAACTTGAAAAAGTAGTGTCTCTTTTTATCTGCGTCTCTCGTGCTTCCAATGACGTCGTGAGTGACCTTCTTTCTTCATAGATTCCTACGAATCCCGATAACTCCATGAAGGGCTCGTCTTCTATCCGCTTCTTATGACTCTGATTCCGGCCCCCACACACTCGCGATGGCCGAGAATCCGCGTGCAGCTCACCACCAAACGTGTCGGCACATCCCCACCGAGCAGCCAATTTCAAAGTATTTTACAGAGAGAAACATCAGAAATCTAGACATGGGGACTATGATTATAGGTTAAAGGGATCTGGACTAGATAACTACTTTGAATGCAACATGAAAGACATCCGTCTTCAAATATTGGTCGGCTGTCCCGCTTCGAGCATGTCGCTATAACTATCAAATCGGCTCTCTCCGCCTATTCACCGATGCTAATGGCACATTCGCCTATCATCTGCCGCCTCAATTCTTCCTTCTACCTACGTGAGAATGGACGGGAAAGTGGCGACCTGCCGGTCGCTCATTCGCTAGCCAAGTTTATTCAAAACATTTTTTTTTCAGAGTCGATGAAATACGAATGGTAATGTTAGGTAGTCTAAGTAGTTGAGAATGAGAAGAAACAGTGTTTGTTTTCAAGTATACATTTGTGTTTATTTTGAATTCGATTTCAGTAGAAAAACAGAGAGAAACGCGAATTGGAAACGATTCAGCAAAACAAAATGAGAACTGTTCGGGAAGGAACGAGAGAGAACAGTTTGGAGTCGATGCGGCGTCTTCCGAATAGAATTCCTACTTCTTCGCCAAGAACGGAAGGAAGTAGCTGAAGAACAAAAAAGATAAGAAGAGCAAAGTGAACTACTTTTCTATAACTGATAGCTCACAGCGCGTGTCGCGAAACGGAGGGATGACACACCGCGAAAGTTGACGCAGCCATCCCTTCGCTGCGATTACCAGAACGGATAACACCCTGTTACATGAAGCATCAGATGCCACTGATAAGCCATTCTTTATCCTCTAGAGACAAATACTTCTGAGGCTGGCGGCAGGATGCGTGTCGTTCTGCCGGCAGCACCCAAAGTTCCAACATTTAATGGCGATCCGGGCCACATAGTTACAAAATATATCGAGAAAAGCGTCAAGAAAAAACGAGATAAATGCGCATCAACGCGATCAAACAACTCACCGCATGCGCCACGACGGGTTCGCGACGGCCCAGCGGGTGTCTATCCCATCCTGAACGAATGGCTGTGTGACCTGTCGTGGCTCCGTGTCCAGTTTGAACTCGCCCTCTTCGTATTCGCGAAGGCGGGTGATGGTGGCGGGGAAGAGGCGGCGCTGAAATGTAAGGGACTTCCTGCACTTCTCTCTCTCTCTCACCGCTTCACTGTTCTTGTCGAGGTCGATTCGCGCGAGAACCGCCACCACCATCTCAGCCAACTGGTTCCACACGATAAGGTTCTCCTGGAAATCAGACAAGTTCTCCCGTTGTCTTCTGACAGATTACTCACTCTTCCTCTCGCTTTATCGTCCACATAACGCACGCACTGCTGTAACACGGTCCAGCAGTTCCGGACATCCTGATTGGATACGTAGTGTCTCTGAAACGAAGAGCTTATTCGAATGATCAATGACGGTACTCACGTGGAGGCATCTGAAGTACTCCGCATTCACTATCTGCGACGATGGCTTGATTGTCGTACTCGGCAATTTGATACTGAAACCGAGATGATTGCGAATGAAGGGAAAACTACGACCTACCGATGAGATGGCGCGGCCTCGACGACGATGCGGCGCGTGTTCTCCGTGAGGGCGGATGCGGCGTGTTTGAAGCGGAAGAACATTTCAACGAGATGTGCTGCAAATGAATGGGTTGATGGTCGGGAGGAAGCAGAGAGAGTGAAAGGAAGGAGACATGACACGAAAACAACAGTGGCTGGAGAAAAAGAGAGAAAAAGAGGAGACAGTTCGAGCAGAAGACCTCGTGAGGGAGAGAGAGAGAAGGAGTGTAGTTGACGCGTGCATGCAGAAAAGGAAAAGGTCATTCATTTCGTTGCCCATTCATCTTTTTGGCGAACATCTGGTCAGACACTCACATTCGTCTCGTGCTCTTCGTCAAGAAAAGCTCGACTGAGCGAGGCCTTTATTGTGCTTCACATTTTTCACATCTCGGCCCCACTTCTGATTTTGATTTCAAGGGATCCGACGGAATATGCGAGGGTGTATGTCTTAAACCTATTATCAAAATCAGCGGATGTGGCGAGTTGACCGAGCTATTATGAGTTCGCGACGTGCGTGGACCTCGTTTTTGGAGCGAAACGTTTTTAAATTGTCTGCGTCTCTGAAAATTACGCGCTCCCTCGCACTTTCACTGCAGGACCTTCGCGGACACCGTGAATGAGGAGTCCACGCTCGCGGCGAACACACTCTTCCGAAATGGTGATAATCTCCCATCGATCGAGTAACTTTTGCTCACTGTTGGTGTAGAAAGTGCAGATATTGCGAGCGTGCAGCTCAAATCGCGTCGAAACCGTCATTATTTCGTTTGAGCGCGTGTCAGCAATACCCGAAGATCTCGCAATCTGCTATTTACAGAAACTTCATGAAGGAACGGCTCTTTGACATTAACAGTAAACCGAAACTGTGCACTTTTTTCGGAAAAAACCCGTTTGAACTTTCTCGCCAAACTGTGTATGGTTGCCGAGTAGTTATTTTTTCGACGGAATACACAGCAAGAAAAGCAAAGAAATGACGAGAAAACAGGCCGTCGTCCGAACTAATGACCTTCGAAACGTTTCAAAGTATCAACATACTGAGACGGTCGTCCCATCGTGGAAGCATGCGTTCCCGAATGCACACACCGCCCGAATACGTCCCATGACTCCTTTTCCGAGGCGGCCAGAGTTGAATAAGTCCCCCCGGCGTCTCGCCCAATACTAAACTCAGCCACTTTTGCCAATTTCGCTCGTGGTGGTGAACTGTCGCAGCAGCGAGAATGCCAAAAGTTACGAAATGTTGGGGGGGGAGCCAAAATAAAAGAGACACGCAGACAAGCAGCAAACACTGTGAACGGGGAGGCGGTGGTAGAGAATGCGAGTTATTGTAGTTGGGCGTGGGGGGGGGGGCACATTCAAAAACTAATTATCCTCCCACCTTTCCGACCGATTTTCCCATCGTTAACCGCGAATTTCGTGAATTGCACAATGCCCCCTCTCCTAGAAACCGACTAACAATATCCTCTCACTTTCAAATGTTCCCCCGGTCCAACTAACAAGTCATTCTAGAAAGCATTCTTCCACAATCATCTTAACAACTGTGGAACCTATTCGCCAAATTTCTCGCCACGCATAGCACTCGTCTCAACCAGGCTTCGTCGGAAATAACCTGTCGGAAAACTTTTTTCCGAAAAAAAATTCTGAAAAAACAGTCGAAAAAAAAGTTGAGGAAGTGAGGTTTTCGGTAATTTTCGGAACATTTTCCGAAAAATGAGATGAGTTTTCCGACGGAAAAAAGTTGCGAAAAGAAAAGTCGGAAATTACTTTCGAAAATGGTCAAAAATTTCGGTAGTTCTGTTTCGGGTTCCGACCAATCCTGGTCTCAACCACTTCGATTCTCTTAAAAATCTCCAACCCAGTTTCTTCTTCTCTAACTATTGTCATTTGATCAACTGAGGGTCGAATGGTCATGTTATCCTCTATTCATTCCCAACTGACTCTATCCACCCATTACTGATATACTTACAATCATGAGCAAATCAAATACAAATACAAACGCCATGTTGATTGTGAATTCGAAAGGAAGAGGTGAAGAAGTGCCGTTCGCATGCCCTTTCACACTGACCTTGAGGCTGAGAAGGAAGCTGCTGATTCGCAGAATATTTTCACATATTTTGGGGGTCATTTTATGTAACTTCCAATGTCACTCTCATCCGACCACAGGCATGTAGAGTAGCGCTCATAATTCAGTGTGCCTGTCTTCGAACGAGCATAACTCGGCTCCAAATAGTTCGCTTGCACTGAGATTTGGATTTGTTGTACGTTCAGAACATGCCTAAACCTGAGAACTTGATTAGTTCAAGAATTTCAAAAAAATAATAACATTATTTTTTAGAGCCGGTGACTTTTAGTTCTGTTCGAGTCAAAATGTGTTACATGTTTAGTGAATCTATTCCCTGAACAGATGTCTTGGACAACAATTGTTTCCGATTTCCCAAAACCGCCCCCCCCCTTTTCTTCGTTGGTGGTCTTGCAGGGGGGTCTTGTGTGTGTTCCCTCGACCCCCTGCTTCCCGTTGTCACCCCCCCCCCCCCTCCTCGCCAACGACCTCGTTGCAGATTGCTCATCGCGTGTGTCATCAGCGAAACGACGTTAACAGTACCCAGCACCAACTGGATGGGTGACCAATTGGTTTGTCGATCAGTCGATTGTTTCGTTATAGAACACGAGATTACTTTATTAAATAATACGATAAATTAGATGAAGTATTTTATATTTCTTGAATCCTGAAACATGCGCAAACGCGCTCCGCTGGATTCTGTTGGTCTCACCACGACTATCGTCTCTGTGTTCATCGGAGCGCGTTTACGTAGGTTTCAAGATTCAACAAATATAAAATAGTGTTCACGGCGGAACTGGATATCGGCGATTCACTCGTTCTTCTTCACCAAAAACGGCATCCAGTAACTGAAACCATGTTCCTATTGCCCATTCATTCAAGTAAACTATGGCTCACCGCTGGCGCCAAGACGGCTTGAAGGCGGTCTTCTCGACCTCCGGCTGTCCTCCGTCAGACGCCTTCGGCGATTCTTGCACCGGTGGCGGTCCATCGATCGGTTTGGCGGCAACCACAGACTCAACGATCGGTTTGGCGGCAACCACAGACTCAACGATCGGTTTGGCGGCAACCACAGACTCAACGATCGGTTTGGCGGCAACCACAGACTCAACGATCGGTTTGGCGGCAACCACAGACTCAACGATCGGTTTGGCGGCAACCACAGACTCAACGATCGGTTTGGCGGCAACCACAGACTCAACGATCGGTTTGGCGGCAACCACAGACTCAACGATCGGTTTGGCGGCAACCACAGACTCAACGATCGGTTTGGCGGCAACCACAGACTCAACGATCGGTTTGGCGGCAACCACAGACTCAACGATCGGTTTGGCAGCAACCACAGACTCAACAATCGGAGACAACTCGCGTTGCCCTCCTGTTCCACAGACCAACTGGTGAAAGACGTCGGCCATCTTCATGCCTTCAGCGGCCAATTCATTCGTCTGCTGAGCCGACAGACTGATGCAGCGGAACTGAAATCGTGTCTCACTCTCTTCTGTTCCCTCTCTCTAAACTCACTCTGCCCGACTGGTTCGCGTAGATCGGAATCGCGTTGCCAGCGTCTGAGAACTCGCCCTGCAGATGTTCGTTTTTGGATACATACAGTAAAAATTTGTACCCCTACACTGATGATCTGCTCGCGTGTACTCAGCGAACCCGCAGCGGGTAGCATGCGGGTTCGCTGCGGGTGTACTGGCGACGTACTCCCATGTACCCGCAACGTGTCCGCCAGCGGCCCGCTGCGAATTGGTGAAAAATCAGGATTCTGGTTGGTGTTTCAACTTGCTTTTTTGCTGGTAATCCACTTAGTTTTTGAGCAGTCCTGGCAGCAAGCGCTAGAAATCGCGGACACGCAGCGAATTCGGCCGCTGACGGGCACGCAGCGGACCCGCAGTGGACATTTATCGTGCACTCTTTAGCTTTCGCAGCGGTTCGGCGGGCTTGCTGCGTACACGCGAGCGGTTCACCAGTGTAGACATAATCTCTGTTGAATTTGGTCCGTTTAAGCTGGGTTTTGGATATGTTGTTGCCAGAGACACCCGAAGCAAAAATCTTTTTTTCAATATAATATCTCCAAAACTGAAAGTTTGAAACTGATTTTTCTGAAAATTTTCGAAAGAAAATCTTCGAGCCAGTGACTTTCAGAATGTTTTGTTAGTGCCAGAATGTGCTTTAGAGTTGATAGAAAAATTTCCGAAACGGATATCTTGATAAAAATTTCCCGTTTTTTAAACAGATTACTTGACTTACTTACTTACTTTGGAGGTCTGTATTCCTGATGTGGCATCATGCAGACCACAGCTCAAAGACTGCCAAGTCTTCCGATCTTTCGCGATTGTCGACCAATGCACGGTTGTTTCGCCGAAGGTGTTCTTGATGTTGAGGAATTTCGCAAACGGATCCATCCATCGCCTCGGGGGTCCCCCTCTTGATCTTTTCTTCCATCTTGGGTACCAATTGAACGTCTCCGTTGACCACCTTCCATCCTTACGTCGTGCCACGTGTCCTGCCCAACCATGCTTCTGCTTCGCGATGTATTCCAGTGGGTCTCGCACCTTTGAAAGTCGACGTATGTCCTCTCGATGGAGGTTCTTTTCTCGTTGTTCTTTCAGTGTTATCCCGACGAGTGCTCTTTCCATTGCAGCATGTGCGACTCTCTGTTGTTCGGCCGACTTTTTAGTGAACGCCCACGTCTGTGTTCCGTATGTGATTGCGGGGAGAACGGTTGAATCGAAGAGTTTCGCCTTGATCTCAACGTTGTCGCATTCATCGAAGATGACCTTCAACTGCCGAAACGCTGCCCAACCGGCGCTCTTTCTTCTAGTGATTTCCGGAGCTATCTCGTTTTCGGCGTTCAGAAGTCTTCCCAGATAGATGTACTTATCTGTGTCGTCAAGTGGGCGGGTTCCGATCTTCACTTGGTTCGAGTCGGAGAATCGGTTTCTGAGCGTCATTGTCTTCGTCTCGTTGATCTTCAAGCCGGCTATGGCACTGGCTGTCACGAGGTCTTCTAGCATCCTGCTTGATTCGGCGGAGTCGTGGGAGTTTTTTTTTGTGAATTTTCAAAATTTTTCAGCAAAATCAGTTTCAGACTCTTACAGTTTTGGAAATATTATCATATAATCATGCTTCGGGTGTCTGGCTACAACATATCCAAAACCCAGCTCAAACGGGCCAAATTCAACAGAGTTATGGTCGATTGTGTCTAGGAATACAAACTTTTGCCCACATCTCTGATCCTCCAGCTGCCGCAACACATGATAACCTCCCACAACCTTCCGTGTATTCCCACCCTGCCCAATCCCACCCTGCCCAACAACACCCACAATCAATTCCTCCCGCAAAAAACCATTAACTCAGCCACACAGCCACACATTTGATTCTTGCTCTCATACTAATGCCCAGCTCTCCTCGCGTAGTCCCGTCTCCAACATGTTCTTGTCCTGCATCACCGCTAACGTTCGGTCGATAAGTTCTAATAAGCTAGAAGCTACAGCGATTCTTAAACGCAACACCTACGATGTTCTCTGTTTCCAAGAAACATGGCTAAACGGCAAAACTGCTGATTCCAGCATCACCGCGCAGCCCAACTATTACAAGATTTTCCGTGCTGATAGGTCAGATAATAACCGGGGAGGAGGAGTTTGTACCTTTGTCAAAAAAGAAATTGATACCGAGGTGATAGTATCCGAATCACTGCACAAGGCTTTTGAATTGCTTGCTATAGACCTTCAAATTGATGTCGACGCGCATCGTATAGTTAACGTGTACAGGCCGCCATCTTGCTCCTATCAAAACACAATCCGCCTTCTCAATAAAATATCGGACCTAATTAACTCCTCGAAAAACATAATTGTCTTGGGGGATTTCAATATCAAGGAAGTGTGCTGGACCACACAAACTCCAACGACCGACACTCGCTTAGGACGCATTCTCATTGATTTTTGTCATAGTAACGGACTTATTCAGCTAATCAAGAAGGGAACCCGTAATAACAACGTCCTAGACTGCATTTTCACTAACCTTCATGTGCCAAATCCGACAATACAAGCGCCAGTAGGAACCAGCGATCATAACCGTATCTCATTTCAAATTGATATTCTCAAAAAGCCTCCAAAACACCTCGCTGCATTTTATGATTACAAGAATATGGACTGGTCCACATGCGCCACATATCTCGAGTCAATCGATTGGTCCAGAGTTCTTCATCCAGACAAAGATATAGATGTGATTTATGAGACTTTCTTGTCTCACCTGCAAACCGCTTTTAGACTCTCGGTCGCTCAGAAACGCGTAGATAAAATGGAATTTTTGCCAGCATACCTCCAGTCCTTTCATCGCCTAGTCGACTTTCTTCATGAACGCGCAATTCAGTCACGTACCAATGACGATTTTCATCTATATGTCACAGCTGCTCGCAGATTCAGAAAAAAACTCCTTAAATACCAACGGAATTCTGAAAGGGCCAAATTTTTGAAAGGCTCCAGCCGATTCAGTGCCCAGGCCAAACTCAATATGAAACCGAAAACATTGCTAGTTGAACAATTCACCGCTCTTGATGGGAAATTAGCAACAACAGATAGGGAGAAAGCTAACGCACTGGCTGAAAGCTTTGCGGCTCAGTTCACGAACACCAGACCCCCGAATTTCGCCCTCCTACCAAACAATTGCTCAATGCAAGAAATACCTTGGGTCACCGACGACGAAATCTTTAAGCAGCTCTCGAAATGTAAAAATTCGAACAGTCAAACCAGTGACGAAGTCCCTATAACTTTCATAAAGCTCATCTCTCCGTTGATATCAAGTCCACTCGCACAAATCTGCAACCTCACTATGATCAGAGGGGTAGTACCGAGGCGATGGAAAACGTCCCTCATCATCCCGCTAAAAAAATCTAATAAGCCAAAACTGTCCACGGACTACCGCCCAATTAGCTTGACCTCTCATTTGTGTCGCGTCTATGAACGCTGCCTACTTTCTAAACTCTTACCGTATCTAGATAGCATAAACTTTTGGAACGACAGTCAGCACGGCTTCAGAGCTAAAAAGTCTACCACCTCATGCATGCTGGAAGCAATGAATGACTGGACCGATTGGCTAGATCAAGGCGCCCAGGTAGATGTAGTTTATTTCGATTTTTCGAAGGCTTTTGACACAGTGCCACATGACATCCTTCTCAATAGATTGCATCAAATTCGAATAAATAGTCATCTCTTAGCATGGATTGACTCGTACCTTAGTGACAGAATTTTCTCAGTGAAAGTGAACGGCTGTACATCGACGGCGAGAGAAGCTTCGTGTGGAGTACCACAGGGAGCAGTGCTATCTCCAGTACTTTTTGGAATTTTCGTGAATAGTATCCCTAGTATATTGCCGCCATCTGTAAAATGCAAACAATTCGCGGACGATCTAAAAATATACACCCCACTACAGAAATCTGAATCCAGCGCGAGCGTCTGCCTCCAAGAGGCGATTGATGCAGTCTGTAAATGGACAGAAAACTCAAAGCTGGCTCTGAACAACAGCAAAACTGTTTGCGTTTCGCTAGGAAACAAAGCTACTCCGCATGAATATTACATAAATAATACAGTGATCAGAAGAGAAAACGCAACACGCGATTTGGGTTTCATGATTTCGTCCCGCCTAGATTTTAGTGAGCATTGGAGACAAGCAGCAAATAAGGCTAAATTCGCACTTCACCAAATCTTCTCCCAATATTGCAGCAAGAACGCTAAGCTAATGACCTTGCTATTCAAAACATTCGTCAGACCCCTACTCGAGTATGGTACTGTAGTGAGCAATCCAACCAAAAAAGCAGATGTGAGGCTAATAGAATCGGTGCAAAACTCCTTCACCCGAAGACTTATCTGCCGACAGAAAGGAAAATTCATTTCCGTTCAGGACGCAGATTACAAAAGCGCACCTGAAAGGAATATACACTTTGGGCTGCTTAGCCTGGAACAGCGACGGCAGATAACCGATAGAAAAATTCTACATGCTCTAATGAATAAGAAAATAGACATAGATTCGAAACAGCTATTCTCTTTCTCGACTGACACCAAGACCCGCGCCACAACTAGATTTTTCTGGAAAAAATGCAAAACAAAACTGCGAAGAGACTTCTTCACGAATCGCACGCTAAGCAAATTTAACAGAACCTGACCGAACGGGGGCGATGTCTCCCAGTCTCCTCTTTATTCGCTATCATTTCCATTATCAACACTGGCCCTTCTCAATTACGCCCTTTCGCACCGGCCCTCATTAACAACTTTTCATATGTACTTTATGCCATCTCATCGTTTTACTCTTAACCGAGTTCATGTGTATTTCATGCCATTTCTTTTTTTTTTTTTTTTGTCCTATTTTTTTCTCATCACGTTCTTCCTAGACGTAATAAAATAATAATAATCTCCAAAACTGAAAGTTTGAAACTGATTTTTCTGAAAATTTTCGAAAGAAAATCTTCGAGCCAGTGACTTTCAGAATGTTTTGTTAGTGCCAGAATGTGCTTTAGAGTTGATAGAAAAATTTCCGAAACGGATATCTTGATAAAAATTTCCCGTTTTTTAAACAGATTACTTGACTTACTTACTTACTTTGGAGGTCTGTATTCCTGATGTGGCATCATGCAGACCACAGCTCAAAGACTGCCAAGTCTTCCGATCTTTCGCGATTGTCGACCAATGCACGGTTGTTTCGCCGAAGGTGTTCTTGATGTTGAGGAATTTCGCAAACGGATCCATCCATCGCCTCGGGGGTCCCCCTCTTGATCTTTTCTTCCATCTTGGGTACCAATTGAACGTCTCCGTTGACCACCTTCCATCCTTACGTCGTGCCACGTGTCCTGCCCAACCATGCTTCTGCTTCGCGATGTATTCCAGTGGGTCTCGCACCTTTGAAAGTCGACGTATGTCCTCTCGATGGAGGTTCTTTTCTCGTTGTTCTTTCAGTGTTATCCCGACGAGTGCTCTTTCCATTGCAGCATGTGCGACTCTCTGTTGTTCGGCCGACTTTTTAGTGAACGCCCACGTCTGTGTTCCGTATGTGATTGCGGGGAGAACGGTTGAATCGAAGAGTTTCGCCTTGATCTCAACGTTGTCGCATTCATCGAAGATGACCTTCAACTGCCGAAACGCTGCCCAACCGGCGCTCTTTCTTCTAGTGATTTCCGGAGCTATCTCGTTTTCGGCGTTCAGAAGTCTTCCCAGATAGATGTACTTATCTGTGTCGTCAAGTGGGCGGGTTCCGATCTTCACTTGGTTCGAGTCGGAGAATCGGTTTCTGAGCGTCATTGTCTTCGTCTCGTTGATCTTCAAGCCGGCTATGGCACTGGCTGTCACGAGGTCTTCTAGCATCCTGCTTGATTCGGCGGAGTCGTGGGAGTTTTTTTTTGTGAATTTTCAAAATTTTTCAGCAAAATCAGTTTCAGACTCTTACAGTTTTGGAAATATTATCATATAATCATGCTTCGGGTGTCTGGCTACAACATATCCAAAACCCAGCTCAAACGGGCCAAATTCAACAGAGTTATGGTCGATTGTGTCTAGGAATACAAACTTTTGCCCACTACACTTTGTTTCGAAACTCGAGTAACTCGGCCACGAAGACCGTTATTCTCAGAAAAAAGAAGGAAAAACTGGAATTTTGAATTAAAAAACTCACCTTAGTGGCTTTTCTCTCCTTTTTCGACTTCTTGACGCGTCCCATTCGGATTGGATGACTGTTTGATGGAGGGACGATGTTCTGAAATGCATCGATTTTCAGCTTCAATCGACAAGGGAACACGCTTGCAAAGAAGGAAGGGAGGAGTCGACTAAACGAACCGTCCCGAGTGTTTATCGATAGGAAGAGGGGGCAGAGGGGCGGAGTGGAGGAGTGATGGCACGGTGCCTGCCGCGGTGCCAGGGCGAGTGGCACGTCGACCAGTGCACGATGAGTCAGGACGGTACGCAGAGAGTGTGTGAGGAGTGGAGGGTGGCTTCTGGGGGTGAGAGAAAGAGAGAGACAGGGGAATACGAGGGAATGGAAGGGACTCTGCATGCAACCAGAGGGAACGTATGCAAGGGAAACATCACACTGGAGCCCTCAATTCACGAACACTTCGTGTGCTTCAGGGTGATCTGAAAACTTGAAAACGTCCAGTGTCTCCTGGTTTAGCAGAGAAATTGTCTCCAAAGCGGTGAATCATCGTCCTCGTGATCGATTGCCTGCCACTTTCCCTGATATCGGCAAACTTGTCCAGAAAAACGGAAACAAACTTTCCTGATTCCGGGACAAGCATTCTTTCGCGCGTGTGTGTCATCCCCCCTAAACTAATTTCGCAACATCTGCTGACTACTGTCTACCTATCGCATACGTTCTCTTTCCAAATGTATGCCTCAGAGAATATTTTTTGTTTATTGAAGAGAACCTTCAGGTACAATTAGGAAGCGAATACTGAGAACGTCAATGTGGGACGAGGGGAAATCGGTGAATAACTATAGGGGAGAATATTATGCAGAAGGAAGAGAGATCAGCGCAGAAGGACGGTGATTCAGAGCTCCGTGAGAACGATCGGATCTTCGGCGGCGTCTTTGCGTCCATCGGATGGCTCTGCGGATGGCTTCGTGGCAGTCTGTGAGGATGCCTGTGGGGTAGTCGCCGGGTATTTGAAGAGCTTGAGAAAGTCTCTCAACGGAATTTCAGCCGACGACGGATCCTTCTGCGCGGCAGACAGAGCCGCTTCGAACGACGAGAACTGATGGGCGGGATTCAGAATCGGTTTCTTCCCGTTGCGGATGTACGCGATGACGGTGTTGACGGTGACGATGCGGTCGAGGTTCCTACAGAATAGCTCTTTCAGTTGAATCTTGAGTGTTGATAGACTCACCCGACGTAGAACATGTTGTTGTCCGTGATGAACTTCTTCAGCTTCGCCAACGCTGTCTGCATGCAGGCCCTTTTCTTTCTCTTCCAGAGCACCTTGCGTTCTGCCGGACCGGGGCCCGGAGACACGGCGTCTTGTCCAACTGCAGCAGGCATCTTTTCGTCGGTGAGCAACTCCACGGCTCTGGCGACGACCTGCTCCTGGCTGTAATCAGTGATGAAAGGGTGACAGACTCGGGGATGTCTCACGTGAGCTTCTCGGATGGCGACTGGACGACGAGCGCCTTGAGCTCATTGAGCTTCGAAGAGAACGAATCGTTGCGTTCCTTTTTGACGGGGTGCTTGATGACACGCTCAGAAGTTGACATGATCTGAAGAAAGAAAAGTGGAAGATCCGAGGAGAAAAAGAATAGAGACGAAGAGGAGGGAGCACGGGAGGGGGGAGCATGGCACCAACTGAATGACTCCCGAATCAAGGTGAGCGAGGGGGAGACAGGGCCCCAAAACAAGAAAGAGGGAGCAGACAAGAAGAGAAGGGGAGAGAGGGGACTGTATGTTTGATGAGCGCGGAGACGCAGACTCACCGGCTTGAGGAGAGTGAGAAGAACTTTGGATGTGTGTGAGACGGTCGGGGGACGCTTCTGTTCTCAGCGAAGAAGGTGGCATATGTTCGTGAGCGCTGTTATAAATGGAAACCTCTGTGGAAAGCTCGATTTCACTTTGACAGGGGTCGGGCTAGAATGGGGAGGATTGTTAAGTTCCTCGTTCTGCTCATGAACTTCACTGCGCCAACGAACGACTGCATTCTTTGTTTCTGAAGGCCCAAGTTCCAAGTGTCGTCTCAATGGAAGAAGTTCTTCTGAATTCACATTTAAGAATTAATGTCGACGTTCCCTCTTTCCACCGCTGCCAAAAGTAGCAACCTGAATTCGAATGGTTTGTGGATTTTGCCAAATGGATGGTTTCACTGTGATTAAAGAAGAAGATCAGTGAATCCCGATTATCAGGGGATTGTCTACCAGTAGTGGGGAACAATGAATTTTGGTTTTTTTCGTTTATTCTTTACGATAATTCTGACTATATTACAATCGAAAGCAATAAGAAAGCGGTAACCGGCAACAACCTTCTGGTCAGTGATGAAAGAAAACGTTTTGGAAAACAAAAAACAGACTTTTTATCGAACAGCCTTCAATGATTTTTCTGAGATAACACCAATTTCAGAACACAATTTTAAAATTTTTGAAAATTACTTTTTGCCTTCTGCTTTTCGATAAAAGTCCTTTTTTCTTTTTCAAAACTTTTTTATCACTGATAACGAGCTCAAATGATTTTTCAACCCGAAAGGACCTATAATAACGGGCTGGTGACATGTTTGGTGGGAAGGGGAGAGAGTGTTGGGGGGTATTCTCACGGGATGTCGGTGGGAGACACGGAGGAGTTGGGAACATCGGAATCAGAATACGAGGACACGTTTGGAATTTGAAAAAGACGATTGGGTGTCATGTCGGTATGTGGATTCATGGGTGTTGGCTGTAAACAGTCGATTATTTTACAGCCAACACGAGAGAACACACCCTACTGTCAGTCGTAAAATCAGTGTATCTATGAAGAGTATACTGTATTCGATACTTTACGATCACTAGGATATGGTACTCTAGAGGAAGTTTGTGCGATACTGTGGTCGATTGAGAAAACAGTGATATTTTGGTTTTTTTTCGTTTATTTTTAAAAAAAGAATGAATTTACAGAGAAAGCGATTAGAAATAGAAAATAAATGGAGAATGAACACAGTTAAATCAGAGGAAATGTTGGGAAATTGAAAGAGAACCAGTTCAACTTTGAGCAAAATGATGGGGGGAAAGAGAGAAGAGTACAACCAGATACGAATGAAATCAGTTAGTAACGTCGACCTCCTCGTTGTCTTCTTGTTGTTGTTCGGATGGATCAACGGCTGGGAGTGGAGCAGGAGCGAAGGATCGCATAGCCATCATGTAGTAGTAGCAGAAGAGAAGTTGGGGGTTGGCGAAGATGGGAAGTGGGAGGAGTGGAAGTGGTGGGAGAAGTGGAACTGGGACGGCGGAGGGAAGAGTAGACGGCGAGACTGGTGCCATGTTGCGAAGTTGAGTGATGGTGATGTCGAGGATGGAGACACGGTCGAGTCGTTCTCTGCAAATGGACAATCATTATATCAGGTGATAAGAGACACACACTCACGGTTGATCAGTGAGCACGTTGGCAGTGATGTACTCGCGGAGTGCCTCGTATCCGGATCCTTGGAGATCACGTCGGCACTGTTCTCGGTTCTTTCGGATCTCTTTGCGAGATCTCATCGGTCCGAGTGAGTTGGGAGAGGACGATGAAGAGGAAGAGGAGGAGGAGGATGGTGGCGAAGAGGTGCATGGAGGGACGGTGTCGCCGCGGAGCATCTCGACAGCTCGTTGCAGCACTTTTCCTTGACTGAAAATGAGATGATGAGAATGAGAAAGACGGTTGGAAACACTTACGAGATGTGCTTCTCTCCGTTGTTTGGGAAGACGAGATCCCGCAGTTCGTCCATTTTCCCATTGATTTCTTCGCGACGTTTCTTCTCGTTCGACGCCTTCTGGTTGAGGTGCGATGGAAGTTTTGCAGTGGTGGTGGACATGATAATCTGGAAGAAGAGGGGAGTTAGTGAGAGAGATTCCAATAGAACACGGAGAAGAGTGAAAAGGGAAACCAGAATAGAGAGAGCTCGAGGAGAGCTGACCATCCGGGAGTGAGTCGAATGAGAGAATGAATACCATCCGAACCGCCGTCCGTTCTCTCCCAAAAGGGGCGTGATACTGTGTCCCAGAAGGGGGCGGGGTGGGAATTCCCCTTCTTCCCGGGAGCACTTTCCCTGTGCACATCTCCCACGACTGCCCCTCTCTCCCACGTGTTCCCCCCTCCCGATGGATGGGAATGAGAGAACAGAAAGGGAGGATTAGAGAGGGTTCTTGATATTTCATCAGTGATAGGTGGTAACGGTGAGGGTGAATAAATCGGAACAAGATTGAAGGAAAAGAATGTATTTCGATGAGAATTGATAAATATGGGGAAGGTGCTCTAGAATCATGTATTTAAGATTCGATAATAGCTGGAACGAGTGTCATGGTGAAAACTGGAGCTTGTTGTGTTTTAATAAATAAATTTCATTTCCAGTTATGAAAAATAAACAAAGATAGTTGAAATTGAACCCATCATCCTCGACGACTTTTCATCGAGTTTGCAGAGTTGCAGAGTTCGTATTGATAGTTTTCAGAAATACTGTTCTTGCGACGATCATTTCGAAAAGAGAAGTCACTGGAGTATTTGAGTTCCAGTAGTATCGATTCCATGGAGATAACAATCAAACAAACAGTCGTAACCATAATCATATCCTCTTCTCTCGAATGGTTACCACTCACAGTAGGGTGTGTTCTCTCGTGTTGGCTGCATTTATTTTCTATTTCTAATCGCTTTCTCTGTAAATTCATTCTTTTTTGAAAATAAACGAAAAAAAACCAAAAGAACACTTTTATCTCAATCCACCACAGTATCGCACAAACTTCCTCTAGAGCACCATATCCTAGTGATCGTAAAGTATCGAATACAGTATACTCTTCATAGATACACTGACTGTACGACTGACAGTAGGGTGTGTTCTCTCGTGTTGGCTGTAAAATAATCGACTGTTTACAGCCAACACTCATAAATCCACATACCGACATGACACCCAATCGTCTTTTTCAAATTCCAAACGTGTCGTCGTATTCTGATTCCGATGTTCCCAACTCCTCCGTGTCTCCCACCGACATCCCGTGAGAATACCCCCCAACACTCTCTCCCCTTCCCACCAAACATGTCACCACTCTCCTCTCACACACCTCATAGGTTCCCACCGTACAGCTGATTAACTTATCAACAGTTATCAACGCTCGTGAAATACGGTTATAACTGATGAAGGCGGCTCATATTGATAAAGAAAACGGAGGATGAAGCATAAAAGTTAGAAGATGTGCTCCAGAAGGTTTTAGATTTCACCGATAGTTATTTACTTCGATTCTTCATAAAAAGGTATTTGGATTTATGAGTGTTGGCTGTAAACAGTCGATTATTTTACAGCCAACACGAGAGAACACACCCTACTGTCAGTCGTAACCATTCGAGAGAAGAGGATATGATTATGGTTACGACTGTTTGTTTGATTGTTATCTCCATGGAATCGATTGAAAATCAAATACTCAGCGGAGGGTTCGATTTTTTTAAAAGGAAATTCCCGTTGACGCTTCCAATACATTACAGGTTATTGGATAGAAAGGCGGCGGACGAAGGGAAGGGAAACACGCGGGTGCTTCTCGTCAGTACTTGAAAGTGTCTGCGAGAAGACATGAACAGAGGACTTGAGTTCCACGAATGTGCCTCAAATCTATAGAACATCAGTGAGTGCACACCAGAATTGCCCGGAACTCAAATTCTCGTTTTACGGAAAACAGAAGACGGAATGAAGAAAAGCATTAATTAGAGAAAAAAACAAGGGAAGGCTATAAATGTTCAAATCTAGGCTACAGAGTAACAGATTATCCACACGTTCATTAGAGAAATTGCGTCTTTTCGGTGTGAAAACGGGTCCCGCCGAAGTGAAAACTCTGCCGACTCGGCAGATTATGCGGGGATGGAGAGGGCGATTTCCTTACGTTTTTCCGAATTCCATATGTGGCAGACGGAACAAAGGAAAGTCCCGGAACAAGGAAGAAGGAATTCCGGGCAACCCTGGTGCACACTTGGAATAATGAAGAGTATACGGTATCTGTGAGAGATAGTTTACGATTAGTATGATTCCGGCATACTGTATCCTAGATACTGTGAATACAGTTGATCTTTCGAAGAGTTTACAGTCATTGCAAAGGTTCCCATTTCTTTCCTTTCACCCATATTCTCTCTATCACACAACTGAAAACACCGTATTTTGAACAATTATTCAGTTCCCTTCGAGGATGTTCTACGCGTTTATGTGGTTTGAAATGTGTTTTTTAATGTTTCTGATCGTATCATTCCACCTCTCCTTCATTCTCTTGTTCCCTCATTCCCATCCATCGGGAGGGGGGAACACGTGGGAGAGAGGGGCAGTCGTGGGAGATGTGCACAGGGAAAGTGCTCCCGGGAAGAAGAAGGGGAATTCCCACCCCGCCCCTTCTGGGACACAGTATCACGCCCCTTTTGGGAGAGAACGGACGGCGGTTCGGATGGTATTCATTCTCTCATTCGACTCACTCCCAGATGGTCAGCTCTCCTCGAGCTCTCTCTATTCCGGTTTCCCTTTTCACTCTTCTCCGTGTTCTATTGGAATCTCTCTCACTAACTCCCCTCTTCTTCCAGATTATCATGTCCACCACCACTGCAAAACTTCCATCGCACCTCAACCAGAAGGCGTCGAACGAGAAGAAACGTCGCGAAGAAATCAATGGGAAAATGGACGAACTGCGGGATCTCGTCTTCCCAAACAACGGAGAGAAGCACATCTCGTAAGTGTTTCCAACCGTCTTTCTCATTCTCATCATCTCATTTTCAGTCAAGGAAAAGTGCTGCAACGAGCTGTCGAGATGCTCCGCGGCGACACCGTCCCTCCATGCACCTCTTCGCCACCATCCTCCTCCTCCTCCTCCTCCTCCTCCTCCTCCTCCTCCTCCTCTTCATCGTCCTCTCCCAACTCACTCGGACCGATGAGATCTCGCAAAGAGATCCGAAAGAACCGAGAACAGTGCCGACGTGATCTCCAAGGATCCGGATACGAGGCACTCCGCGAGTACATCACTGCCAACGTGCTCACTGATCAACCGTGAGTGTGTGTCTCTTATCACCTGATATAATGATTGTCCATTTGCAGAGAACGACTCGACCGTGTCTCCATCCTCGACATCACCATCACTCAACTTCGCAACATGGCACCAGTCTCGCCGTCTACTCTTCCCTCCGCCGTCCCAGTTCCACTTCTCCCACCACTTCCACTCCTCCCACTTCCCATCTTCGCCAACCCCCAACTTCTCTTCTGCTACTACTACATGATGGCTATGCGATCCTTCGCTCCTGCTCCACTCCCAGCCGTTGATCCATCCGAACAACAACAAGAAGACAACGAGGAGGTCGACGTTACTAACTGATTTCATTCGTATCTGGTTGTACTCTTTTCTCTTTTCCCCCATCATTTTGCTCAAAGTTGAACTGGTTCTCTTTCAATTTCCCAACATTTCCTCTGATTTAACTGTGTTCATTCTCCATTTATTTTCTATTTCTAATCGCTTTCTCTGTAAATTCATTCTTTTTCGAAAATAAACGAAAAAAAACCAAAAGAACACTCTTATCTCAATCCACCACAGTATTGCACAAATCTTCCTCTAGAGCACCATATCCTGGGATTATGAAGTGATCGTAAAGTATCGAATACAGTATACTCTTCATAGATACACTGACTTTACGACTGACAGTAGGGTGTGTTCTCTCGTGTTGGCTGTAAAATAATCGACTGGTCACAGCCAACACTCATAAATCCACATACCGACATGACACCCAATCGTCTTTTTCAAATTCCAAACGTGTCCTCGTATTCTGATTCCGATGTTCCCAACTCCTCCATGTCTCCCACCGACATCCCGTGAGAATACCCCCCAACACTCTCTCCCCTTCCCACCAAACATGTCACCACTCTCCTCTCATGGGTCCTTTCGGGTTGAAAAATCATTTGAGCTCGTTATCAGTGATAAAAAAGTTTTGAAAAAGAAAAAAAGGACTTTTATCGAAAAACACAAGGCAAAAAGTGATTTTCAAAAATTTTAAAGTTTTGTTCTGAAATTGGTGTTATCTCAGAAAAATCATTGAAGGCTGTTCGATAAAAAGTCTGTTTTTTTTGTTTTCCAAAGATCTCCTTGTCGTACTCCTTTGCCGATGGGCACTTCTATCCTCGTTGTGCACTCTTCGTAGCATGCGCGGATTGCGTTGACGTAGCATGGTTCGACTCCTTGGCTTTCCAGCGAATTCCATATGTAGTCGAATTCGATGCTGTCGAACGCTTTCTCGAAATCCACGAACGTGAGTATCAGTGGCAGTTGGTGTTCACGGTGCACGTCGAGCAGCTTGTTGAGGGCCGAGATATGATCCATCGTGCTGAATTTCTTCCGGAAGCCGGCCTGTTCCACTGGCTGATCTTCTTCGAGCGTTGTTCGAACTCTTGCCAACAAGCATCTGGTGAATACTTTGTAGACTGAGGGGAGTAAGCAAATTGGCCGATAGTTGGCCAAGTTCTCTCTCTCTCTCCTTTTTTGTACATTATTGTTGTTCTCGATGTCTTTCACGCTTCGGGTATTTCGCCGTTTTTCAAGTAGTGGCTGAACCTTTCGGCGAGTGCTTTGAACAGTGGTTCTCCGCATGCTCCCAGGAGCTCGGCGGTGATTCCATCTTCTCCGAGGGACTTTCTCGGTGGGATCGCGGCGATGGCTGATCGAATTTCAGCTTCCAGAAAGTCAGGTGCGCTTGGAAAATGCAGTTCGGGGGCGCGAGTGGTCGGTGGTCGTGACGATTCGAACAGCTTGGTGTAGAAGGTTTCCATCTCTGATTCAATCGACTATGATGCTGTTACTCGAAGGCCCTGGGCTGTTTTGAGACTCGGGATCGTGTCTCTGAACAGCTCGAGGGATTTGGTCGCCGTCTTTATTCTTTTCTGATTCGCAGCTGCTTCCAGGGCTTTTTCTTTCGAGTAGTTGAAGTGATCAGTTTCGACGAGTGACCGGCACTTTTTCGAGAAGGGGCGGAACGCTGGCAGTAATCTGTCCATCGCGTGTCGCTCGTAGAGCATATTTTGTGTCGGTTTTGACCTCCTTCTTTCGTTGTGATTTTGAGGAGTCGTCAGGCACGCACTTTCGATTGCGGAAATGTGTCAGATCAGTGAGTCGTAGTCCTTATCGATGTCGGATGTGTCGAAGACTGGTGTCGGTAGGCGTTGGCTGAGTGAAACCGTTGGGTTGAGAGAGGCGTATGCTCTCTTCTTGTGGCTTTTCCGGTCGAGCATTTCCTTCTTCTCCGAGAAATGGAAGTGGGCGCGAAGGAGCCGGTGGCCGCTGCCGATGTCGAAAGATGGAATCGTGTGGACGTCGGTGCAGCATTTCCTGTTGTCGAGAATAAAGCTGGAAGCACTGATTCTTGCAACCAAATTGTTTTGTGCTCCAGGAAGTCGTCCTTCCATTGACTCCTGGGGAGAGGAACCCCAGGGTTGTCGTGCCAGTGCTATGCGTTCGCCACGTATGTGGATTTCGCTTTTGGTGCGTAAAATTTGGAAATTGTCTGCGTCTCTGAATTTTACGCGCTTCCTCGCTCTTTCGTTGCGGGACCTTCGCCGACACTGCTACTGCGTGCATGCGTTGCCGCGAAAGGAGTTCATTTTCAGTTATAGATTTGGCACCAAAACCATATACGTAACCCGTGTTAACAATATCTAGCGAAAGTATTGAAATTGATTGGACCAATACACGGACTATCTCCTCCTGAGTCACACGCGAACGTTGATAACTGTAAGCTGATCAGCCGGATGCTGGGAACCAATGAGGTGTGTGAGAGGAGAGTGGTGACATGTTTGGTGGGAAGGGGAGAGAGTGTTGGGGGGTATTCTCACGGGATGTCGGTGGGAGACACGGAGGAGTTGGGAACATCGGAATCAGAATACGACGACACGTTTGGAATTTGAAAAAGACGATTGGGTGTCATGTCGGTATGTGGATCTATGAGTGTTGGCTGTAAACAGTCGATTATTTTACAGCCAACACGAGAGAACACACCCTACTGTCAGTCGTAAAATCAGTGTATCTATGAAGAGTGTACTGTATTCGATACTTTACGATCACTTCATAATCCCAGGATATATGGTGCTCTAGAGGAAGATTGTGTTATACTGTGGTCGATTGAGAAAACAGTGATATTTTGGTTTTTTTCGTTTATTTTTAAAAAAGAATGAATTTACATAGAAAGCGATTAGAAATAGAAAATAAATGGAGAATGAACACAGTTTAATCAGAGGAAATGTTGGGAAATTGAAAGAGAACCAGTTCAACTTTGAGCAAAATGATGGGGGGAAAGAGAGAAGAGTACAACCAGATACGAATGAAATCAGTTAGTAACGTCGACCTCCTCGTTGTCTTCTTGTTGTTGTTCGGATGGATCAACGGCTGGGAGTGGAGCAGGAGCGAAGGATCGCATAGCCATCATGTAGTAGTAGCAGAAGAGAAGTTGGGGGTTGGCGAAGATGGGAAGTGGGAGGAGTGGAAGTGGTGGGAGAAGTGGAACTGGGACGGCGGAGGGAAGAGTAGACGGCGAGACTGGTGCCATGTTGCGAAGTTGAGTGATGGTGATGTCGAGGATGGAGACACGGTCGAGTCGTTCTCTGCAAATGGACAATCATTATATCAGGTGATAAGAGACACACACTCACGGTTGATCAGTGAGCACGTTGGCAGTGATGTACTCGCGGAGTGCCTCGTATCCGGATCCTTGGAGATCACGTCGGCACTGTTCTCGGTTCTTTCGGATCTCTTTGCGAGATCTCATCGGTCCGAGTGAGTTGGGAGAGGACGATGAAGAGGAAGAGGAGGAGGAGGAGGAGGATGGTGGCGAAGAGGTGCATGGAGGGACCGTGTCGCCGCGGAGCATCTCGACAGCTCGTTGCAGCACTTTTCCTTGACTGAAAATGAGATGATGAGAATGAGAAAGACGGTTGGAAACACTTACGAGATGTGCTTCTCTCCGTTGTTTGGGAAGACGAGATCCCGCAGTTCGTCCATTTTCCCATTGATTTCTTCGCGACGTTTCTTCTCGTTCGACGCCTTCTGGCTGAGATGAGATGGAAGTTTTGCAGTGGTGGTGGACATGATAATCTGGAAGAAGAGGGGAGTTAGTGAGAGAGATTCCAATAGAACACGGAGAAGAGTGAAAAGGGAAACCAGAATAGAGAGAGCTCGAGGAGAGCTGACCATCCGGGAGTGAGTCGAATGAGAGAATGAATACCATCCGAACCGCCGTCCGTTCTCTCCCAAAAGGGGCGTGATACTGTGTCCCAGAAGGGGGCGGGGTGGGAATTCCCCTTCTTCCCGG
The DNA here is from genome assembly GCA_963932285.1 of Caenorhabditis macrosperma. Lineage (NCBI taxonomy): Eukaryota > Metazoa > Nematoda > Chromadorea > Rhabditida > Rhabditidae > Caenorhabditis > Caenorhabditis macrosperma. Next base: position 10,975,337 of record OZ010621.1, on the reverse strand, counting down.
GAGCACTTTCCCTGTGCACATCTCCCACGACTGCCCCTCTCCCACGTGTCCCCCCCTCCCGATGGATGGGAATGAGAGAACGGAAAGGGAGGATTAGAGAGGGTTCTTGATAACTCATCAGTGATAGGTGATAACGGTGAGGGTGAATAAATCGGAACAAAAGAATGTATTTCTATGACAATTGATAAATATGGGGAAGGTGCTCTAGAATCATGTTTTTCGAGAATAGCTGGAAAGAGTGTCATGGTGAAAACTGGAGCTTGTGGTGTACCAATAAATACATTTTATTTCCAGTTATGAAAAATAAACAAAGGTAGTTGAAATTATACCCATCATCCTCGACGACTTTTCGTCGTCGGAACAATACCTTCAACCCCTTCCAGAACAAATGACTCTGTGTGATATCATGATCTTCTCGAAAAGTAGGGCTCTAGCCATCATTCAACAGACATTCAACCGAAAAGGATAAGAAATGAATGAGAGTTGGTCGATTCTGTCGCGATTCCTTCCGATGACTTTCTGCGAGTGTCTCGGGTACGCATCCACAAATTCCCGCAGGTGTTCATCTATCCTTTTCTCGGCAACACAGTCATTTTGAAAACTTCCACATTCGGATGCGGCCTACAAGTAGGGCCCTCTTTCTGTGAAACACCGTCAACGGAACTGTCCGGGGATTGGGGGTCGGGTGATTCTGTCTCCGTTGTCGTTCCGATCGGAGGTCTGGTTTCCGTATCGGCCGATGTGAGGGTGATCTTCTAGAGCGAGGGAACTGTTTCAGTCTCCACAGGAAAATATTCGATAGAACTTGTCCAGAGTGTCCGGTTTGGCAGAGTTCGCAGAGTTGAGTTCGTATTGATAGTTTTCAAACAAACTGCTTTTGCGACGATCATTCCAAAAAGAGACGGAGTATTTGACAAGGGAACCTTTTAAGTCAAGGTTACAACTTTGGAAAACGGACTTCATGGGTTGAAAGAGGACCTTTAGTAGGTCATAAATCCGTTTTCAAAACCTGCTAAATATTATTTTGAAGTAGTGAAATTTCGGTCTGAATCGCCATTTTCAGGCCTTACTGGTCACTGGTAACTCTCTGGTTCGGGTCCGATTTTCAACATTTTCCCGGAAACTTGTTTTTTCAGACTATTACTTGAAAAAATTATCAAAAACAGCAGAAAGACCAAGAAAAATCAAAATTTCAAACCGGGGACACGAACCAGAGAGTTCACAGTGACCCGTAAGGCCTGAAAATGGCGATTCAGACCGAATTTCCAATACTTCAAAATAATATTTAGCAGGTTTTGAAAACGGATTTATGACCTACTAAAGGTCCTCTTTCAACCCATGAAGTCCGTTTTCCAAAGTTGTAACCTTGACTTAAAAGGTTCCCTTGTGAGTTCCAGTAGTATCGATTCCATGTAGATAACAATCAAACAAACAGTCGTAACCATAATCATATCCTCTCCTCTCGAATGGTTACGACTGACAGTAGGGTGTATTCTCTCGTGTTGGCTGTAAAATAATCGACTGTTTACAGCCAACACTCATGAATCCACATACCCACATGACACCCAATCCAGAGCTCTTTTTCAAATTGCAAACTCGGGTTGCATTGATTACTTTTCTGATCGTTTTTATCACCAATCACGAACACAATTGATCAGTTATAATTGTATTTCATGAGCGTTGATAACTGTAAGTTGATCAGAGATGCTGGGAACCAATGAGGTGTGTGAGAGGAGAGTGGTGACATGTTTGGTGGGAAGGGGAGAGAGTGTTGGGGGGTATTCTCACGGGATGTCGGTGGGAGACACGGAGGAGTTGGGAACATCGGAATCAGAATACGACGACACGTTTGGAATTTGAAAAAGACGATTGGGTGTCATGTCGGTATGTGGATTTATGAGTGTTGGCTGTAAACAGTCGATTATTTTACAGCCAACACGAGAGAACACACCCTACTGTCAGTCGTAAAATCAGTGTATCTATGAAGAGTATACTGTATTCGATACTTTACGATCACTATTATCCCATAACATCGTATCGACAGATGGACATTTAGGAGCCATTCTCGTTTCCAAATTCAAACGGAGCTGCTGAAAACACGGAAAATGGTCAGAGAAGAAGACCGACGTTCCGTTGATTGTACCCACCTTCTTATCATATCACTGAAAATGCCGTATTCTGAATAGTATTTCAGTTCGAAAAATGCCGGCGACACGCGAACACCGTCAATGGACGACAGACATCATTTCACGGCCCTTTGTTCATCTGGCAGATTTCATAAAAAACATCAGAATCTTTATTTTTGTCCCCACAATCGAACCGAAATCACCACTCATTACAGGATTCTAGAGCCCATCTCTATCAATTCTTATCAATTCGGTGATTGGAGTCTCTAATCCTCCCTTTCCGTTCTCTCATTCCCATCCATCGGGAGGGGGGAACACGTGGGAGAGAGGGGCAGTCGTGGGAGATGTGCACAGGGAAAGTGCTCCCGGGAAGAAGAAGGGGAATTCCCACCCCGCCCCCTTCCGGGACACAGTATCACGCCCCTTTTGGGAGAGAACGGACGGCGGTTCGGATGGTATTCATTCTCTCATTCGACTCACTCCCAGATGGTCAGCTCTCCTCGAGCTCTCTCTATTCTGGTTTCCCTTTTCACTCTTCTCCGTGTTCTATTGGAATCTCTCTCACTAACTCCCCTCTTCTTCCAGATTATCATGTCCACCACCACTGCAAAACTTCCATCGCACCTCAACCAGAAGGCGTCGAACGAGAAGAAACGTCGCGAAGAAATCAATGGGAAAATGGACGAACTGCGGGATCTCGTCTTCCCAAACAACGGAGAGAAGCACATCTCGTAAGTGTTTCCAACCGTCTTTCTCATTCTCATCATCTCATTTTCAGTCAAGGAAAAGTGCTGCAACGAGCTGTCGAGATGCTCCGCGGCGACACCGTCCCTCCATGCACCTCTTCGCCACCATCCTCCTCCTCCTCCTCTTCCTCTTCATCGTCCTCTCCCAACTCACTCGGACCGATGAGATCTCGCAAAGAGATCCGAAAGAACCGAGAACAGTGCCGACGTGATCTCCAAGGATCCGGATACGAGGCACTCCGCGAGTACATCACTGCCAACGTGCTCACTGATCAACCGTGAGTGTGTGTCTCTTATCACCTGATATAATGATTGTCCATTTGCAGAGAACGACTCGACCGTGTCTCCATCCTCGACATCACCATCACTCAACTTCGCAACATGGCACCAGTCTCGCCGTCTACTCTTCCCTCCGCCGTCCCAGTTCCACTTCTCCCACCACTTCCACTCCTCCCACTTCCCATCTTCGCCAACCCCCAACTTCTCTTCTGCTACTACTACATGATGGCTATGCGATCCTTCGTTCCTGCTCCACTCCCAGCCGTTGATCCATCCGAACAACAACAAGAAGACAACGAGGAGGTCGACGTTACTAACTGATTTCATTCGTATCTGGTTGTACTCTTCTCTCTTTCCCCCCATCATTTTGCTCAAAGTTGAACTGGTTCTCTTTCAATTTCCCAACATTTCCTCTGATTTAACTGTGTTCATTCTCCATTTATTTTCTATTTCTAATCGCTTTCTCTGTAAATTCATTCTTTTTTGAAAATAAACGAAAAAAAACCAAAAGAACACTTTTATCTCAATCCACCACAGTATCGCACAAACTTCCTCTAGAGCACCATATCCTAGTGATCGTAAAGTATCGAATCTTTCTTATATATATTCTCCCAGAGGAGTCGGTTTTTCATTCATTCGTTCATTCCGTCCGTCCGTCCGCACACGCTATAATCGGGGGTGGCGGGCGCTCATCGCGGACCCTGATGGGTGTCGGCTGCTTAGTTTTCTCTTAATAAGGCGCCCCGCTGCCGCCGCCGCCGCAGCCGGTTCAATTACCCAAGTTTGAGGGAAACCCCGCTGGGTTTTGAGAAAAGTAAGGATCTGATTACATATTCGGATAGAGCTCGACGAGACGATACAAAATGGCTTTTTACTTACTAATTTTGATCCACGGACGACCGTTTTATGGGGGGACAAAGTTACAGTTTTCACTGATGCTGCCTGCTGCAGTCAGTGGCCGCAATAGTGGCTCTCGGTGGTGTTGTGGTAACGCACGCGTCTCTCGATCCGAGCAGTGCGGGTTCGAAACCGCCACACACCAAACCTTTTTTGCATTGATTTCTTCAACTAAGGAAGTCAACGTGCTTCGCCAGCGTACCCGAAAACAGCTTTTTTCGATGGAAATCAGTGAAAAAAGGAAGAATTTAGGAGACTTGAGGCAAGAACCGTTGACTTTTTGGAAGAAACCTCGGAGATTTCAAACAAGTGAATGGAACTGAAAGTTTTTATTTGTCTTTCATGTGCCAAACCTAATCGATCGATGAATCTCACTCGAAAAATGGTGATTCGGCCACAAACTGGCGCGAAAAGGCAAACTTTAGTTACCAAACCCATTGAAATGGCCATATTTTTCCGAAATGCTACTGGAAGTATGTTACCTTCTACGGAAAGTGAACGGAAAGATCCAATCGTTCTGCCAGTCCCCTCGCCAACCCACCGTGCGAGTGATCGCCCAATCAAGTTTCGGCCGTGCCTCCACGAGCGTCGGAGCCCCTGAATCCACTGTGGAGCCGTTTTCTCACTTTTCTTCTCATCTAACGAACTTTCCCAGAATCTCCGAATGAACCAGGATCCAGAGTTCATCAGGGGATGACAATAAATGGAGACGATGGTTCTCCGTTTTGGAAGACCTCATCACACTGCTTGAATCGCAGATGTGTACGAGTTGCCCTCGCTTCAGAAACATTCTCTCTCCAAAAGCATCCATTTCGTAAAAAGAGCCCTTTCGAGAAAAACGACGTAACAAACAACTCCACAAAGAGTTCAAACAAAAGCCTCAGTTCCGAAAACGCGGACAGTCGCCACCCCAACTGTTTCCGTTCGCACGTTTAAATTCGCTGTGCCGCCATGTTTCTATTCAAAACAAGAAAAAACGAGCCTAAAAAGAAGAAGATGCACTCCAGAAGGCTTTAGATTCCACAGATCGCTTATAAACTATTATCCGTCCTGCAAAAGTTGAAACTTCTGCGCCGACCGCGACGCAGCCGCGACGCGGCCGAATATGCGTTATCTCGCCACGAAAACGGATTTTTCGACGGAAAGAACGGTAAAAAAGCTCCGTCGCGGTCGGCGCAGAAGTTTAAATTTTTGCACCATACCGGACCCCTGTCTCAACATGTTCTCTTCAACGGAAAGTGCCAGTCCCCCTCGCCAACCCACCGTGCGAGTGATCGCCCAATCGAGTTTCGAACATGCCTCCACGGGCGTCGGAACCGTTCTTGAATCTGTGAATGGACCAGGATCCAGAGTTCACCAGAGAATGGTTCTCCGTTCCGATAGACCGCATCACACTGCCTGAATCGCAGATGTGTACTAAAAAGTAGAAGATGCACTCCAGAAGGCCTCAGATTCCATATATAGCTTAGCAAATCCGCATCATCGGGCCACCATACCCCTTTTTCAAAAATGAGCCAAATCGGACCAGTAGGTGCTGAAAAAAGGCTGCGGACGGGCAAACGAACGAACAAGTTGCAACTTTAAAGGAGCACATTTTGACTACCGTAAAAACTCGATTACAACGGCATTCCGTTGCCCTTTTCAACCTCCCATTGTGGGCGCGGCAGTATTAAAAGTGCCGATGTAATAACGTTTGTAGAACAACTTTAACTTATTTAATTTCGAAACACATTCCAAAAAGGAACGAATAAGAAAACCGCGGAGCCCAGTCTGTAGGGGCGGCGTAAGCCGCCACGTACAGGCTGGTTTCCCAACATTTCCTCTGATTTAACTGTGCTCATTCTCCATTTATTTTCTATTTCTAATCGGTTTCTCTGTAAATTCATTCTTTTTTGAAAATCTCTTTCCCCCCATCATTTTGCTCAAAGTTGAACTGGTTTTCTCATATTTCTCCAATTTATTCACTTATTGCTTTCGATTGTAATATAGTCAGAATTATCGTAAAGAATAAACGAAAAAAACCAAAATTCATTGTTCCCCACTACTGGTAGACAATCCCCTGATAATCGGGATTCACTGATCTTCTTCTTTAATCACAGTGAAACCATCCATTTGGCAGAATCCACAAACCATTCGAATTCAGGTTGCTACTTTTGGCAGCGGTGGGAAGAGGGAACGTCGACATTAATTCTTAAATGTGAATTCAGAAGAACTTCTTCCATTGAGACGACACTTGGAACTTGGGCCTTCAGAAACAAAGAATGCAGTCGTTCGTTGGCGCAGTGAAGTTCATGAGCAGAACGAGGAACTTAACAATCCTCCCCATTCTAGCCCGACCCCTGTCAAAGTGAAATCGAGCTTTCCACAGAGGTTTCCATTTATAACAGCGCTCACGAACATATGCCACCTTCTTCGCTGAGAACAGAAGCGTCCCCCGACCGTCTCACACACATCCAAAGTTCTTCTCACTCTCCTCAAGCCGGTGAGTCTGCGTCTCCGCGCTCATCAAACATACAGTCCCCTCTCTCCCCTTCTCTTCTTGTCTGCTCCCTCTTTCTTGTTTTGGGGCCCTGTCTCCCCCTCGCTCACCTTGATTCGGGAGTCATTCAGTTGGTGCCATGCTCCCCCCTCCCGTGCTCCCTCCTCTTCGTCTCTATTCTTTTTCTCCTCGGACCTTCCACTTTTCTTTCTTCAGATCATGTCAACTTCTGAGCGTGTCATCAAGCACCCCGTCAAAAAGGAACGCAACGATTCGTTCTCTTCGAAGCTCAATGAGCTCAAGGCGCTCGTCGTCCAGTCGCCATCCGAGAAGCTCACGTGAGACATCCCCGTGTCTGTCACCCTTTCATCACTGATTACAGCCAGGAGCAGGTCGTCGCCAGAGCCGTGGAGATGCTCACCGGCGAAAAGACGCCTGCTGCAGTTGGACAAGACGCCGTGTCTCCGGGCCCCGGTCCGGCAGAACGCAAGGTGCTCTGGAAGAGAAAGAAAAGGGCCTGCATGCAGACAGCGTTGGCGAAGCTGAAGACGTTCATCACGGACAACAACATGTTCTACGTCGGGTGAGTCTATCAACACTCGAGATTCAACTGAAAGAGCTATTCTGTAGGAACCTCGACCGCATCGTCACCGTCAACACCGTCATCGCGTACATCCGCAACGGGAAGAAACCAATTCTGAATCCCGCCCATCAGTTCTCGTCGTTCGAAGCGGCTCTGTCTGCCGCGCAGAAGGATCCGTCGTCGGCTGAAATTCCGTTGAGAGACTTTCTCAAGCTCTTCAAATACCCGGCGACTGCCCCACAAGCATCCTCCCAGACTGCCACGAAGCCATCCACGGAGCCATCCGATGGACGCAAAGACGCCGCCGAGGATCCGATCGTTCTCACGGAGCTCTGAATCACCGTCCTTCTGCGCTGATCTCTCTTCCTTCTGCATAATATTCTCCCCTATAGTTATTCACCGATTTCCCCTCGTCCCACATTGACGTTCTCAGTATTCGCTTCCTAATTGTACCTGAAGGTTCTCTTCAATAAACAAAAAATATTCTCTGAGGCATACATTTGGAAAGAGAACGTATGCGATAGGTAGACAGTAGTCAGCAGATGTTGCGAAATTAGTTTAGGGGGGATGACACACACGCGCGAAAGAATGCTTGTCCCGGAATCAGGAAAGTTTGTTTCCGTTTTTCCGGACAAGTTTGCCGATATCAGGAAAAGTGGCAGGCAATCGATCACGAGGACGATGATTCACCGCTTTGGAGACAATTTCTCTGCTAAACCAGGAGACACTGGACGTTTTCATGTTTTCAGACGACCCTGAAGCACACGAAGTGATCGTGAATTGAGGGCTCCAGTGTGATGTTTCTCCTGCATACGTTCCCTCTGGTTGCATGCAGAGTCCCTTCCATTCCCTCGTTTTCCCCTGTCTCTCTCTTTCTCTCACCCCCAGAAGCCACCCTCCACTCCTCCCACACTCTCTGCGTACCGTCCTGACTCATCGTGCACTGGTCGACGTGCCACTCGCCCTGGCACCGCGGCAGGCACCGTGCCATCACTCCTCCACTCCGCCCCTCTGCCCCCTCTTCCTATCGATAAACACTCGGGACGGTTCGTTGAGTCGACTCCTCCCTTCCTTCTTTGCAAGCGTGTTCCCTTGTCGATTGAAGCTGAAAATCGATGCATTTCAGAACTTCTTCCCTCCATCAAACATCAATCCAACGTCGTCGCAGCGAATGGAAGTGCAGAAATTCACGCAATCAGTCGAAAAAAGGTGGAAAAACGATGAAATCCATCAAAAATCGGCATGAAATCGGTGTAAAAAATCGGCAAAATCTCTGAAAAAAGGTTTGAAAAGGGCGCGGCGGCCGCTGTCGTTGCGAGACCTCGCCACTCGTCTTACGGTAGCGGCTACTTCCGCATAATAGCATGCGCCTTTAAAGTCTCGGCGACTCGAAGAAGGTTTTTTGCCGTAAAATTGTCTTGAACGATAGACAATCTATTGATTTTAGGCAAAAGTTGTGGCTCAGTGGAGCGGAGTCACAACACTGGGGGGGGGGGGCGCGGGGGGCCCGAGGGGGCGCGGGGGCCCGAGGGGAACCCGTGAGGTTCACTGGATACGGTAGTGCCACGTCACTAAGGCGACCGGGCGAGTGGCGGCGCGCGCTCACTGCGCTGGGTTACTGTAGCCGCTGGTCGGCTAGTCGCTTGCAGCTTGCCGCTTGCGGGTTACTGTAGGCATCTGTCGCCGCTAGTGTCGATGTGGCGGTCGTCGCGTAGTTCACCGGGCGATCTTTCGCTGTTCGGTGGATGTACTCTCTGGTGCGGCGATTCGCTGGGGAGACTGCTCTCTTGGGAGGGTTACTGGCCGCCTGAGATCCATTCTCTTTGGCAGAAACTTCTTCTGTGGTTTCTGTCATCTTTGGTGGGATGTTGATGTGAAGTCGTGCCAACGATGGAAGGGGTGGTTCTTCTGGCTCTTCACTTGGTATAATCGACGGTGAGTCGGCTTCGTCTGTGCTCTCTTCGATTTCAAGAGGGACTAGCAGGTTCACTGGTCGTTTTATGAGCTTCTTCTTGCACATTACTGTCGCCGATCTCGTCTCTCCGTCTGTGCTGCGGATGAGTTCGACGATTCGACCAAGGGGCCACTTATGCCGTGGCGTGTTCTCTTGATCTACGATCACTATTTGACCTACTTTTGGCCGTAGTGCAGTAGACTTGTGCTGTCGATACTTTGCTTCACGGAGTTGTAATACATACATTTCCATGAATGCCTTTGCCAGAGCTTCTTCTGTGGCGTTGAGTCCCGCCAGGTATTCTCTGGTTGCTCTTTCTGTTTCGCTTATGTCAATCTCTTCTGGATTGTCATTTCTACTTGAAGGGAGAGCGATCTGCACTGTCGGCAGGAGGAAATCGATCGGTCGAAGAGCTTGCGGATCTGATACGTTCGCCGGATTCGCTGTGATCGGTCGATTGTTCAGGATTCCTTCGACTTTGATTAGAGTCGTTTCTAACTCGTATAGAGTCGGTTCGTGTCTTCTCAGAATTCTGTACATCTGAGTCTTTACGACGCCCACGATTCTTTCATACACGCCGCCTTGCCAGGGGGAAAGGGGAGTGATGTACTTGAATGAGATTTGCCGCGTTGCCAAGAAGTTTGTTAGACTTTCCGAGGGGTGGCTGTACGTGGCAATGTCGTTTGCGAGAATGCGAGCACCGAGCGAGAAGGTTCTTGCGTTGTCTGACAAGATCGTCTGCGGAACGCCTCTTCTTGCAAAGGTTCTCTGGAGCGCCAGGATGTAAGTGCTCGTAGTGTTGTCAGTCACGAGCTCCAAATGGACTGCTCGTGTAACTAGACATGTGTAGATGAGCGCCCAGGCTTTCGCTTGCTTCCTGTCCTCTGTTTTGTACAGAAGGGGGCCCATATAGTCCAAGCCGACGTGCTGGAAAGGTGTGGCCGGAGTGGTTCTGATCTCCGGGAGTGTACTGGAGAAGGGATAAGCGTACGGCCTTCCCGTCTGTCTTTTGCAGATTGTGCATCGTTTGACTACTGATCTACAGAGTACTCCGTCTTGCGGGATCCAATATCTCATTCTTAACGCTGAACAGAGTGTGTTTTCTGTCAGGTGGTCGTTGATGATATGGGTCTCCATGGCGATCAGCGTTGCGAGCTGGTGTTGCCGAATGATGATGATTGGTCGCTTCGCCTCGTATGGCAATAGTGGTGACCTCATCGTCTGTCTATGGTGACGATACAATCCGTCTGTACCCAGCTGAGGGTTGAGACTCTATGGGATTGTCAGTCCCTTTGTCAACGAATCCTGATAATGATCTTTCAGGATATAGAGCCTTGTGAGCTGGCGGCGAGTGATTTCGTCCCTCGCTTCGGCGAAGTTTCGCATCGTCTCACTTTCCCACCTGTGATTTGGGAACGCCTTGATGAGCCACCTGAAGACTCCGCTGATAATCGAAATCAACTTTGCGAAAGAGTTCGTCCGCTCGTAGGGCACGAATGAAGTAAACTCTTCTCTGCTTTGCTCCATCAGGGAGTTGGTGAGTGCGAATGACTCTCTAGTTAATGCTTTAGGACATTTTGCCGATTTAGGAACGATCACTTCTTTCATGATGGCTTCTCTAAATTCACGGGGGCATGCAATGGTCCCTTGCAATCTGCTCGGCCATTTACTCTCTTCTTGTTTGAGAAATTCTGGGCCGTGCCTCCACAGAGTGCTTTCTTTCAGCTCTTGGAGTGTTGCTCCTCTGGAGGCGATATCGGCTGGATTTTGCTCGGATGAGCAATGATGGAAGGCGGTTGTCTTCCCATCCTTTTCTACTGCCAGCGTCGTCTTGTGGATGTGTTCCACCCGGTTTGCGACGAACACCCGGTAGTGTTCTTTCTTCAGGATCCAATAGAGTGCGATCATGGAGTCCGTGAAGAATCTGATCTTAGTGATCGGGAGGCGGAGTTCCTCTAACAGCGTGTGAGCTGCATTTGTCGCTAATTCGACTCCCATAAGTTCCATCTTCGGAATTGTGAGGTTGAGCGCCGCTGTCGGTCGGATTTTTGACTTGCTCATGATCAACGAGATGATCGGATCCTCATTGGGGATTTCGAAGCGCAAGTATGCTGCTGTTGCGAAGTGATCTTTTGAGGCATCGCTGAAGAAGATCAGTTGGACTTCGGAGTAATCGTATCTTGGTGTGACTTGTCTCGGCACCGTATACAACTTGTCATCGAATGCTTCGCAGATTTTTTGCCACCTTGGCAGGAACTTCTCGGGAATTTTCTGATTCCACTCGAGTTTCTCTGGGCACAGATCTCTGATAAGTGACTTCACTGGCACGATGAGAGGTGCGAGGAGTCCTTGCGGATCGTAGGTGGATGCCATGAACGACGTCACCTGACGTTTCGTCGGCCACGGAGAAGGAGGCGCTGCTACTTTTATGGTGATGGTGTCTTTCTCTGAGTTCCACCGATGACCGAGTAGCTTGCAATTCGCTTCTGGAGCTCTGTCTTTCTCTGGGATGTGCTCCTGGAGTGAAGGCGCGTTGCTGAGGTATTCTCTCAAGTTCATACCCATCTTTGCGAATGTGTCCTTCGACTTCGAGTACAGCTGCGGTAACTCTTCTACTTCGTTGGACGTAAAAAGTACGTTGTCAACGTACAAGTTTTCGAGGATTCTCTCGTTGATCTCTCCTGGGTTGAGATCGAGGAACAAGAGGATGGTGACTGCTAGCAAGTACGGCGAGCATGTGACCCCAAATGGGATTCTGGTGAATCGGTAGGTCACCAGATTGTCTCTGGAGGTCCCTTTCGTCGGGTCGCGGAGCCACAAGAACTTTGTGACGTTCCGATACTTCTCCTGAAGGTGTACCTGATGAAAGGCCTTCTCGATATCGGCGATCATCAGGTACTTGGAAGTCCGTGCTCTGAGCAGGATTCCTAAGATAGACTGGAGAATGGACGGACCTGGATGAAGACAGTCATTAAGAGACAGCTCGTTCTTCATCTTGCTCGACGCATCCAACACGATTCTCAATTTCGTGGTCAGAGAGTCTTCTTTAATTACGACCTGATGAGGAATGTAGTAGTGGGGACCGCTTCTATCTTGGTCTGCGCCCACTTCCTCGATGATTCCGCTCTGGAGTTGCTGTTCCAGAATGGCGTGGTAGTCTGCTAGTGCAGATCTGCTTTGCTGCAGCTTCGAGATGAGAGATCGGAGTCGAGTTGCGGCCAACTTATAGTTGTTGCCGAGTTTCGTCTCTCTTCCGTTGTAAGGGAGGGGTACTAGGACTCGTTCTCCTTCCCATTCGACTTCGGTTTTGAACCTGTCGATGATGTCTTGGTACTTTGTCTTTTCAGTCTCCGTGATCTCCGGAGGACTGATTCCAAGATTTTCTAGATTCCACATCTCTGCGACACGGTCTGCCAGGAGATCGCGTTGCCGAAGCTCTTCTGCTGATCCGTCGTCGTCTGGATCAGGGAGCATTTCTACTGATGTGTCGATTGTCATGATACTTTCTTCTTTGCAGTAATCAGACACTTCGATGCTGTTAACAACCTCTGGCTCTCGGAAGAGCTTCGAATTGGGTTGCGGATAGGTGATGTTTCCGAACTCGGTTACTTGGAACCTCTTTCCACTCGGGAGAAGATAGCTCTCTGATTTTTTGGTAATCAGGGGAATGAAATCGTTCCCTACTAGCATATCGATTCTGCTCCCGTTGAGGATGTTCCACTTTGTGATCTCGTATGCGTCGATCCCCTTCTGGTGGAGGAAGATGACATCAGCGTGGATGAAGCTCGGGGCTCTAAATGTAGTGAAGAGCTCGTCTGTCGATGAGACGTAAGGGTAGATCGGTTCTGAACCCTTATAAATCGTGAGCCGATAAACATTCGATGTTTTGCTTTCGGTTCCATGAAAACTAGTTACAGTCAGGCGTTTCGTCGCGTACGATCGCAAACCGAGCCGCTTTGCTGCTGTTTCTGAGATAACTGAAATCGAAGCTCCAGTATCTACGAGGCCTACTATCTGACTTCCATTTGCTGAGCGGAAGAGGATGTAGGGGAGGTGACTGTCTTCCTCTGCTCTCCTGCTGTACTCGGATTGCAGTGCCGTTGTTAAGACATAATCGAGGTGATCCCTCGCCGAGGGTGATAGGCTGTTATCACTGAACTCTGTGACAGTCGCTGTCACTTCCTCTGATGGACGATCAACCTTTTCTTTCTCTAGTGAGTTCTCTGACTCCTGGTGTATCTGAGAACCTGTCTCTGTGGGCTCGTCTGGTAAGCTGACAGATATGTAACTGGGGGGTTTTGGGGGAACAGGGACTGTGGTTTCTACTGTTGTTACCACCGCCTTGTTTTCTCTATTAACTGAGTCTGTGCTCTCTTTTCCCGTAAGCTCTCCTGATGAGCTTACTACTACTTGGGGAGTGGACGTCTCTTCTGGTGAGATGTCTACTGATAAGGGAGGGGGGTTCTCTTCAGCCGACTCTTCTGCTGAGCTAACTGAGGAGATGTTATCTAGGGGAAGTGCCTCACTGACACTTGTGGTCACGAAAAAACTGGTCGAGCTTCGGACGCGCTTCCGGTTTCAAACCTTTGACCTGTTCAATGAGCACTTTCTGCGGACAGATGCCCGTGTTGTGTCTCTCTTTGCAGAGCAGACAGCTCCACTTCGAAGGACAAGCGCCCACTGCATGACTCGAACTGAAGCAGTTCTCGCAGAGATTTCTCTGTCTGACTAGCTCCTTCTTCTGTGTCGCGGAGAGAGGACATCTGACTGTCGAGTGGTCCTTCGCCTGGTCACAGAGCATGCAGTGCGGAGCGTGCTGTTGTTTCTGCCCGTTCGGTTTGCTTTGCTGAGTACTGTTACCGGTGTCGAAGCTTCTCTGATTCGAGTATCCGGAGTTGCGGTACTGCATTGCATTCACGTGTTCTGCCACTGAAATCTCGTTGTTTCCGTCGAAGTATCTCTGAAAAGTAGCCGCTGTTGCTACTTGTTGGAGACTCAGGATTTTTCTTCGGATAATAGCAGTGACAGTTGTGAAATCGCTGTCGGGATTCTCCTGAAGGTGATCTGCCACCAGCTCGTGGATGTTTGCCGGCAGTTTGCTAACTAACACCTGTGTGAGAGCTGGGCCGTACGCCTTCTTCCCTCCGATCTCAATTCGGATTGCCTTGCTCACGTGGCTGTTCAGATGCAGCTCCATTTCCTTCACATCTGTTGTGGAAAATGGAAGCCGTTGATACTCTTGGAACAGCGACATCGGATTTTCCGGCCGCGCGAACGCGGACGCGAGCAACTCTCTGGTGGCTCGATAATCTGCGGCGGCGTTGCCGCTTCTTACAACCATCTTTTCGGCTTCCCCCACGAGTTTACTTTTGAGAACCATGAACTTCTCGTTCTCGTTCAGAGCCGCATTGCAGTGCACTGCTTCATCGAAATCGAGAATAAAGTTCCTGTAACCCTCGTGAGTTGTACCGTTGAACGATGGGATGAGTTTTATGGCAGATTTGTTGAAATTCCGCCAGCCTCCCTCGCTCCCGAAAGACGGTTTGATTTCGGCTGCTTCGCTGACAGAGCGATGTTCTCCTCGAAAACTGGCCGGCCGTTCATCGTGCCGCCGTGTTTCGCTCGCTCTTTCAGCAAATACGTCAGCCTTTTTCTCTTCGATGTACTGCTGGTGTTCCATAACAGTAACTAGAAGATTGTCTAACTGTTCGGCGACGTTTACAGACACGTCTCCTCTCGCCGGTTGGGCGATCGGATCTGCTCTCATCTCGGAACGGGGCGTGTCGCGTGTCACTCTTCCCCGCACATCTGGCAACTCTAGTGACTCGACTCTTTCCTTTCCGAGAGTATCTCCAGGTGTACCGCGTGCTGAGTTTCCGATGAGCGCTGTCTGCTGCATTTGGCGAGTCTGCTCTTCCAGCTCCGCCTCCCGTCTGGCGAGGAGTTGTTGCTGTTTTTGCAGTGCGCCTAGCTCATTCGTATGCGCGAGACAATCTCTTTTATTCTGTTGCATTGCCGCAATCGCTCGAGAGGTCGCCGCGTTGTTCTGCGAGGCGATCAGCTCTTTGCGCCGCAGCTCTTTTATGCGCGACAGCTCCTTTTCTTTAGCGAGCAATCGTTCATTGAATTTCGACAATTCGATGCGAGCGTGCTCTACTTGTGCTTGAGCTCGCTTTTTATCTTCCTCGGAAGATCGCACCATGTTTTCTATTTCAGCGAGGAGATGCGGTTTCGTTTCCTCGCCGACAGAGCCGGAGACAGTTGCACTTCTGGCGATGTCTTCGTAGTCATCGTCGAGATACTCACCTGATACCGACCCTTGCGGCAATCCGCTGAGAGAAGAATTTCTACCCTCAGAACCCGGAATCGAGTTTACCGGTGCACTTGTGGGTTGTGGCTCTCTCAGTGGAGGTTGCTCCTCGAGCAGATCGAGTTCTCGAGCAAGAGTGTGCGGTCTCTCCTCGATGGGAGCCCGCTCCGCTCGTTCAAGAGCGACTTCGACTTCTTTAGTCAAATCCTTGTACTTTTGGACCACCTCGTCGATTTCGGTCGACGTGATGTGCTCCTTGAGCACCTTGACATAAGTTTCTCTCATGCTCGGATCGCCGAGCATCTGATGATTCTCCAGCGCATCGTCGATCACTTTCTCGAGATCGCCGATCGCTAACTCTTGGAGAGTAAGCAACAGTTGCTGCAACGAAGAGACGTTCATTCGGAACCTTCCTTCGTTGAGGGTCTTCTCGCACGTCACGAGAATGGGGCCATTCGAATTGGCGATTTTTGAAAGCTTGCCCTTTAGGGCACCTAAGTACCTTCGTGCTTCGTCCGGCACACCAGGAACTGCCACTTCCTTGGCGGCGGCCTCAGTTTCGGGTACGACATTTTGGACGCTAGTCATTGTAGACACAAGGGGGGTTGGACCACGACTCAACGAATCGAATCCTAATTACCTAGAACGTTGAAATTCTGATAGGTGAAGAGTGACGAAACGAATTCGACTGATGACGGAATCTGAGTCTGAGTGTTAATAATGCGATTTTGAATCGCAATAGTTAGTAAACTGCGGTATTGTCCATAAGAATGGGGCCGCTGGCGATCGGAGCCAAATTGGGGAGACTTTCGGATGCCTTCCGTCGGTGGCGGATGACAACCGGGGCGTTATTGAAACCCACCACTGTAAACCTCTGTTTGTGCAGTGATTCCCAATGGGTTCCATGCTACATTGTACTCGTGCTGCGAGCAACACCTTCAGCGCATGTCACTGGTTCCGGATTGTGAGTACAAAGGGCCTAGGCTAGTTCCGCCTAGGTCTTTAACCTCTAACGTGCTTGTCCGTTCACGCACACGCCGAGGCCCTCCGCTTTATGATTGACGGAGCCTTCCCCCTCTTCAGCTTTCCCTCTTTGAAAGCGCATCCGATGGCGCCTCTGAGTGCTCTTTCGCTGAGTTCGTTCTGCAGAGCAGAGAAGGATTTTTGTGTTGCTAATTACATGATGTGTACCGGTGGTGGCCGATTTCGAATGGAATGATCAAGAACACGGCCGGCTGAGCTTCCAATCATCAATAGAGCGCGCCTGCAGCGCGGTCGAGAGTATTAGAGAAAAAAAGGAATTTTGGACGATTTTTGATGTTTTTGCCGATTTCTGAGAAAACACGGAATTTTCTCAACTTCAAACCAGCGACATTTTGAAGAACAGGTGAAAATCTACAATTTGAGCTGTCAATGATGCAATTTCGTCAAAAATTAAGAGAGTTAATATCCTTTAAAGATAGCGAAATGTCGAAAAGTGACATTTTTGTCTTTTTTTCAGGTCTGAAAATTAATTTTATCATAGAACTCAATGTATAAGTGCTCTAAATTATTGCTTTCAAACAAAAACCAGCGAAAATCAGATGAAAATAGGATTTTGAGTTGTTTTTTCACGAAAATTCAAATTTCGTGATTCCACTGTTCGAAGAGAGCCAGACTTCTGTTTTTTTCCCTATAAAACTGAATCTTTTCCATTGGGAAACACTTTCCAATGTTTCTTCATCAAAATACAGACTTCTCTTAGTTTTTAATCATTTTCTCGTGCTGATTCATTTTCGCCTGTCGTTTTTCGTTGCGAATACGACATTTTCTTGTATAAATTTCTTTCAAAATGCTCTGTTGTCGGTATCTGAAGTATTTTTACACTAAATTACAATCAGAAATTATTTTTTTTCGGCGTTAATTTGGATAGGTTTGCTTTTCGAGAATATGCATACATTTGGCCCAAATTATTCACAGTTTTCACTCGATCAGTCTTGGAATATTCAAATTCCATGTTTTCTATCGAAAAATCACGATTTTACAATGCTTATCGGCTGAATTCCGTTTTTTTGCTATTTTCAAGACGAGAGATGATTTTTGGCGAGAGACGCAGACGGAAAATCCGAACTTCGCGCCTGCACACGAAGCGCGTCAGTAACGACCCGTTCAGTGCGCATCGACGGTGCTGCCGGCCGTGAAGAACATCTGTCTCCCTGAGAATCTGTTCCTCTCATTTTCTGTTTTCTTTACCCCCTTATAAACAGGTTGACGCGTTGCACTTGTTTATTTCTTGTTAGAAAGATAAAAGTTGAAAGGGAAGAATGAATGAATTGCTCCTTACTCGGAGTGAGTTAAAATAAGAATTTGACGGTCGGCGAGTTGTCGTCTTCTTGCTGGACGACGACGTATCGACGCTGATGCTCCGGGTGGCTGGAAGTAGCTTCCTGGAGTTGCTGCAGCTGCGGTGCCTCCTTTCTCGGCTGCGTGACCGTCTGGAACGAAGGAGTGTTAACCAATCTCTTTTGTTAACGCTCTTACCGGTCGCATTGCTCCTGGCGCGGCGTCGACGACGTCCGCTTTGCAGTCGATCATCGCAGGTGCTTCGTTCTTGGCGAGCAACTGAAACGAAGGGGTGTTAACCAGCGTCTATTGTTAACTCTCTCACCTTGCGAGTCTCCTCGGCGACGTATCGATTGATCACATCGTCTCTCGCTCGCTTCTTCTTTTCTTGTAGGGCAAACGCCTCCGAGACGCTGTCCTTTTCGGTGGAGGTCGTCGGCTGGTTAGTGACAGCTAGCGGTGCAGCGGTTTCTTCGATTTGCAACGATGATTGCTTTTCGACGCGTTGCTGAGCCGCCTAAATATCAACATGGGAAACTTTTCATGGATGTGGTTCTCTTACCTTCCATTCTTGTTCGACCGTTTCTAGTTGACGTCTCCTTTTCTCGCGTTGCACTGACATCCACGCGAATTCTGTGTCCAAGGAATCGCTTGGTCGCGGAAACTGCGCTGCATGTCTCGCTTCGATGACCTTCTTTACGATGTCCTGATACAGATTCGTGAGGTCGGCCTCGGCGTTGATGATTTCGCTGGCATTCGGCGGTTGGACGAGTGGATCGGAAGTCGGTCGTAAGCCAGCATACTCCTTCACGAATCCCGTGTAGTGCAGCTGTGCGCCTTGCTCTCCCTTGTCGTTCACCAGCTTGTATGTCAGCAGTCCTCTCGTCGAGAGCCTTATGCAGTGCGCGTGATACCACCTTCTCTCGCTTTCGATGTTGAGCGGTGCGTCTGCATCATCTTGGAAGCACAGTCTGCTCCACCACTGGTGCTTCCGAAGTCCTCTTCCGTCCTCGTGACATCTCCGACAGAACGCCAACTTCTGTGAACAGTTGTGGTTTCTTTTCCCCATATATCCGCATCCGGAGCACTTTCGGAGGAATCGATGCGCTGGAGATCGCCACGAGGATCCATGAACGAGCGGGCATTCTTGAGTGACATGTGCGGCAATTGGGTAACCGTAGAATTGTTCGCAGCACGCATAGCAGAGTCCTCTTGGGTTTCATTCTGTCTGGCGAGAGTGAAGCAATAATTACGACGCGCCGCGCAAGTGATAACGGTTGCCGGTGTCGGCGGCCGTTTTCCGCTTGATTTGATTATTGTCGATGGAATTTGGCGAAATTCTAATAATCTTGCGACAGAAGAGCGAAAAAAAACGTTGGAAAAGCGACGAATACGAAGGAAAACGAGGAAAAACGAGATTTTTCTTCTTCGTTCGGCTGGAGCACGGCATTTTTTTCGCTGCAGTGGCTGGCGAAAGTTAGGCCATTTTCAAAAAACAGTCCCCACCCACACTCCTCCCAGTTTTGGGAAGTTAGGCCACGGCCACCAAAATGTACTAAGACTCCGTTGAAACCAGCGGTTTTGGTCGTCGGAATCGCTTTAAAAATAATTTTTCAAAAATCGGAATGCTCTAGGTTGTTCGAAATTCGACAAGGAATCCGAATTTAAGTCGATCTCCGTGAGAAAATGAAAACGAAAGGAGTTATTATGGATTAAAGATATGATGAAATTCTGAGAAGTGCTGAAAATCGCAGAATACTGCTTGAAAAGCTTAGAAATGAAGTTTAAATGAAATCGTGGTCTTGTATAAGGATATTCTTCCGATTTCTTCGAAAAAATTTCAAAAAATACTTTTTTTAAAAAATAAGCGACGAAAAATTTTTTCTCCGATTCAGTGCTAAAACATTTAGAATTTTTGTGGAATAATGTTTTGTAGATGAATTTTTCCTTCTCTGATGATATTTCGTCGTTTCTTCCGACATTTGCAATCGCAAAAAATCGATAATCGTCGAAAAATGCAGATTTCAAAAATCGCGTGCGGCACTTTTGCAGAAAAAGCGTGCGGCGCTTGCATTCCCGCCGGGGACGAGAATTCCGCCACTGCAGTGTAAAAAATGCCGTGGGAGAAAGTTGAAAACGGAGTGAGTTCGGTAGAGCGCGCTTGCTGCACTCTCCGTCTCTCCCCCTGTTTACTCTCTCGCCTTCGCCTTTTTTATCGATCAGATTCGATATTTCTGACCTTTTTAATTGATAGTTCTCGATCAATTCGGAAATTTGGTACCAGCCACCACTGGATTTGGATGATTTGCGACGGAACGAAGATTTCAGACGCGAATTGCTCGCCGTCGTCGTCTGCCATTCGTCTTTGGCGTCGAAACGTTTCTACCGGAGCGTTTGCTCGCACTAGGGATGGCAATGGGGCGAGATGGGGCGCCCCGGCGCCCCAGTTGCGGGGCGGGGGCGGCCCCCGCGCCCCGCTGCCGCGGCTGGGGCGACCCCGCCGCCCCGCTACTTTGGGGCGGGGCGGCCCCCGCCCCAGCACTGGGGCGGCGGGGTCGCCCCATCTCGCCCCTCACTGCTTCGTTTTCTGTCGTTTTTTCCGATTTTTTCGATAGTTTTTGGAGTGAATGAGTGAATTCTTTACATATTCATTCTATAATTG
Source organism: Caenorhabditis macrosperma (assembly GCA_963932285.1). NCBI lineage: Eukaryota > Metazoa > Nematoda > Chromadorea > Rhabditida > Rhabditidae > Caenorhabditis > Caenorhabditis macrosperma. The sequence continues at coordinate 10,954,979 of OZ010621.1, read as the reverse complement.
TAATATGATGCGCAATTATACGTTTCTACGAAGAAAACAGCATGAAAATATGAAAAATACAGATAAAAGGTTGTATCTGGCGATAAATTGAAATTGGAAGTTCAAAGCAGCCTCAATTAACATTGTATGAGCCGCAATTTCGATTTATCGATGCAGTTTTCAAATTTGACAAAATTTTGTTTTTATCAAACTTGTTGTTGTGAAATTTTGATAAAATGTCATTTTTCAGGCACATTTGACACGGCGAACCACGAGCGACGTGTTAGAGGAAAATCCAGGCCATATTTGCGTTTTGAATCTCCGCCTCCTGACACCGTTTCCTAGTCCCCGAGGGTTTTTCGCATTTTTCTCGAAAAACTTCTTAAAAGTTGCAAATTTTTTTTATACAAAACCTTCAAAATTAATTTTCGAACGGTTTAAAAAAAAATTCATGTCCTAAATTTAAGTCCTTTGCCCGAAAAATACGGGGAAGAGGGCGTTCAAAATGCGTTTTTGGGAGGACTCCGCCAATCGGACCTGCGTGCGGCGGAGTTGCAAAATTTCACGCGGCGGTTGCGAAAGCGGCGTGGCCCACGTTTCAGGATTGCTGATTGGTGGCCGAACCCGGAAAAATGCTGCAAAAATTTACTGATAGACGTCGATCGTGGTTCGCCGTGTTTGAGTGTTTTCGACTGAGAATTTTCAATTCCGTATAGATCTATCAATATCAGTGTATTGACATCTCGTGTTTTCCATCAAAATTTCGTTAAAATGATGTTGAAAATCTAAATTTCGCAACAAAAAAAAATTTAATAATTTTTTTTTTCAATTAAATTTTTTCAAAGCATGTTTTTTGGCTAACAAAATAAATATTGCGGCGTTTTTGAGCTTCTGGTTCCAATTCATAGTTATATAGGGCCATTCATCTGTATTTTTCACATTTTCATGCTGTTTCCCTCTTAGAAACACATAATTATGCATCATATTGCAAATATAGAATGAATATACACACAATTCACTCATTCCCTCCAAAAACTATCGAAAAAAATTGGAAAAAAACGACAAAAATCGAAGCAGTGAGGGGCGAGATGGGGCGACCCCGCCGCCCCGCCCCAGAGTAGCGGGGCGGCGGGGTCGCCCCAGCCCCGGCAGCGGGGCGCGGGGGCCGCCCCCGCCCCACAAACGGGGCGCCCCCAAGAATTACTTTCAGCTGACTGGTAGGAGCCACTGATTTCACCAGAGGACTTCGGACGAGGGTTTTCACCTCTTCTTCCTCATCTCATCGACTGATTCGCACTTCGAGTGCTTTTCTGAGTATTTGGAAACTCTCGAGTAATTCCCTCTTCTCCGAACATCTGACTATCTCTCAGCTGTTCTTCAATGGGAACTTTTACTAATTGACAGCCGAAAACGCTGCGCGGACTGTGCTCGCTGCGTGCTCAACTGGATTTGCAGGGTGGTTCATTTCTATTGGGAGAGCTGGCTACTCTTTCGATTTATTACTCGGACAACAGATTTCTTTTTCTCACTGCTTTATTATTCCGCGGCTTGCGGTACAGAATGATAACAACAAAAGGGAACTGGTGAGTGAACAAGGAAATAGGGGTTATCGAATAACAACGGGGATAACGAATGGTACAGGCAATTAGGGCGGCGACGACGTCCTCGGCATGCTATTGCATCCAATTTGTTGCGCTCGACATACCCGCGGCGTAGTGTTGCTGCTGGAACGGGTTCTGTGAGTTCAGCGCGTGAACGAGCCGTAGTTGCGGAGTCTGTGCCGGCGCCAATTGAACTCCCTGAAAGAAACTTCTCTGAATAATTGTTTCTCGTCTCCCTTCATTACCTGATGTTGCTGTGCGGGTCCCGGATACCTGCGAGGACACGTCGCGGACAAGTGAAACCTGTCCGACACGTTGTCTGGGCAGTGTTGACACGGCCTCTCCGCGTGCTTGCAGAAGTTGTGCGTAGCCGGAAGGCCGCACTGGCGGCATCGTCCCTTCTGATGCAGCACTCGTGCTCGCTCCTCACCGGTTGGATACTGGCGACACGTCTCCGCGAGATGTCCAACGACGTCACAGACGGTGCACGTCTTCTGAACCTGAAGTATTTCACTGTTACGTTTCTCCAGTTTCTATATATATATACTCACGTTCTCCTTGGTCTTTTTTCTTGGCGGTTGCTGCGGTGCAGGTGCTTGCGGTGCTGCTTGCTCTTGCTGCTCCGAGCTCCTTTTGCGGATTCCCTCGACGGTCGAAGCGATCGATGAAACCTCATGACGCATTGCCGCCGCTGCCACTGCCGCTGCTTGCAGGTGGTTGATGATCTCCTGATGTCCGGGCGAGCTCCGCGTTGCCGCCGTCACTAGTTGGTTGCTCACATCAATCAAACTGTTGATTGCGTCGACTTGCTTGATGTTGTTAGCGGTGACAGTGCGTTGCAGCTTCCGGATTGTCTCATCCATCTGTTCTTGGATTTCCTGCATTGCCATTGTCTCCTTGCATTTGAGCTCTCTTGTTCGACGCATCTCCGAGAGCATCGCGGCCATATCGAGAGTGCAATTGCACTCGTGTAGCTGCGCGGTGCTCCTTTTGCTGTGCTTCTTCTCGAGAGTTGGAGTTGTCGTTGGCGGTGCCGAATCCTCCTCCTTGTGCGACTCCACTTCCTTCGTCGCCTCCTCTGGAGTCTCCGCAGTTTTCTTTTCTTCCTTCTCCGCCGGAAGCTCTGCCACAGCTTCTTGGAGCTTTTCTTCTTTCTTCTCTACCTTCTTCTCATCGGGTTTCTCTACGGGTACCACCGGAATATCCGCCAACAGAATCGGCTTGATCGTTGGTTCCGGGACAACCTCCTCCTTGGGAGTGTCCTTTTCCTTCGATTTCTGTGTGATCTCAGTTGTTGGCGACATCGTTATCGGTCGGCGGTGCTACGCTGAAACCAGATGCGATGATTCAACTCTCACGCGACGAAGAAATGAACTTTAACGAAGGCAATAAAAGGGAATGTGAGATAACTGATCAGTAACTGAACTGATAATCGAGAAAGAATCAATAAGACGGACGGATAACTGTAGATAACGTTTATTATCATAACACACAACTTAGTCGACATCTTGGTCGCGCGGTGCGTCTTGTTCCGCGGTGCCGGTCCACTGAACGATGGCTTCATGAAGAATTCTGTTCGTGGCGCATCGCTTCCAGTTGTTGTGCTGGATTTTCGGCTCTACGAAATCCGGATGGCATAGACAATTGGTTTCCACAGCCAGCTGGTTCCGCGTATAAGTGCTTGTCTTCACGGTGAACGTCTTCTGTTCTTCCGTTGCAATGTGCTGGAAGTAACGGAACGCAGTGCTGACGACATCTGGGACGCGCACTTCGATCGTCACTGGGCTTCTTTGCTTGAACGTCACCGTGGTCGTCGCTCTGATGATCGCGTTGCTCCGAGCTCCGAACGTCACTGTTGCCATCATCTCCTTCGGCATCCAGTACGACTCGGGACACTTTGCTTCTTCGGGCGTCGTGTGCTCCTTCTTGCAGAGCATACACATACACGACTGATGCTTCTTCTTCTCCATTTTGACGACTTGCTCGTCTTCTATCTGGAAGAATAACTGTTATCTTTGTATCTTATGTGCTGAGAGTGCCAGCCCTCTTCTTCGAGGACAATTTGGGTCCCGCCGACGCTTGCCACTATCCTCTGCTGTCCGAGCAGAGAACGTCGGGGACCGAACGCTTCTGATGTGTATCGATAGACTTGCGGTGCCGTGCTGTTTCTCCACAGCTCGACTCCGTTACTCTTGAAGAATGTCGATTCATCTACGATCCGACTCCGAGGTTCGACACGGTTTTTATATTCGCCTTACTCAACTTGCGAGCTTCTAACGAAAAACCCTAGGTCGATGCACCATGTGGACGGGTCGACTCTGGTAGGTGATGACACGAGAGAGAGAAACGGAAATAAGGAAGGGAAATCTAGCGCTTACGCTTTGCGGATGAAAGCATTGTGTGTGCGGCTAGAGAAATAATAAAAAGAGCGCGCGTTGTGTATGCAAGAGGCTCAGTGGCCATCATTGGCTCTGAGGCCGATTCATAACAGTACACTTTGTTACATTTAACTCTTTTATTTGGAGAAAACTGGCCGGAGCCAGGGGAAAAACTCCAATCCGACGCTGAGTCGGTAAATGGTGAAGGATAGAGAGAGCGATAGGGAGAAAGGGTACACGGTCGCATTGCCTGATCCATCGGAGATTTGGATCGAACAAAGGAGTGAAAGAGAAGGAAAGAGAATGGGGAAAGGACCTAGCTGTGCTGAGCGTCGATGTTCATCATCTGACGGTGAACTTCGAAGAAAGTGATAAACTAAGGTAAAGTACAATAAAGTGGGAGAAAGTGGACTAGAAAGTGATGAGAGAGAGCTTACAATGAAAGTAGAACGAAAAGAGAATATTAGAATTAAATAATGAAAGAGAAAGGTAAAGAAATTAAAGAGAAAAAGGGGAAATTAGGTAGATTTTAGGCCTAAAGAATGGGATTTTAGGATAAAGAGGGTTGAAAAGGATAAGAAAAGAGAGATTAATTACAATTGAGGAAAGGATAGGATGAAGAGTACATTTAGAAGACTAAAGGAAGTAAAAAAGGGAGTTAGGGGCTTAAAAGACGCAGCGATGCGCGAAAATAGGAGAAAATTAGGGAAAGATGGGGAAAACGCTCCGCTATGCTCAACGGCCATCGTGGCCTTCAATCCAACGTCGTCGCAGCGAATGGAAGTGCAGAAATTCACGCAATCAGTCGAAAAAAGGTGGAAAAACGATGAAATCCATCAAAAAATCGGCATGAAATCGGTGTAAAAATCGGCAAAATCTCTGAAAAAAGGTTTGAAAAAGGGCGCGGCGGCCGCTGTCGTTGCGAGACCTCGCCACTCGTCTTACGGTAGCGGCTACTTCCGCATAATAGCATGCGCCTTTAAAGTCTCGGCGACTCGAAGAAGGTTTTTTGCCGTAAAATTGTCTTGAACGATAGACAATCTATTGATTTTAGGCAAAAGTTGTGGCTCAGTGGAGCGGAGTCACAACAGTCATCCAATCGGAAAGGGGCGCGTCAAGAAGTCGAAAAAGGAGAGAAAGGCCACTAAAGTGAGTTTTTTATTCAAAATTCCAGTTTTTCCTTCTTTTTTCTGAGAATAACGGTCTTCGTGGCCGAGTTGCTTCAGTTTCGAAACAAAATGTAGTGGGCAAAAGTTTGTATTCCTAGACACAATCGACCATAACTCTGTTGAATTTGGTCCGTTTGAGCTGGGTTTTGGATATGTTGTAGCCAGAGACATCCGGAGCATTAATCTATTTTTCCAGTATAACATCTTCAAAACTGAACGTCTGAAACTGATTTTTCTGAAAGCTTTCGAAAATTCAAAAAAAAAACAACTTTTTGAGCCAGTGATTTTTAGAATGTTTTGTTATTGCCCAATTGTGCTTCGGGGAAAAAACGGAACATTTTTATCAAGATATCTGTTTGGGAAATCAACTCTAAAGCACATTCTGGCACTAACAAAACATTCTGAAAGTCACTGGCTCGAAGATTTTTTTTTGAATTTTCGAAAATTTTCAGAAAAATCAGTTTCAGACCTTCAGTTTTAGAGACATTATACTGGAAAAATAGATTAATGCTCCGGATGTCTCTGGCTACAACATATCCAAAACCCAGCTCAAACGGACCAAATTCAACAGAGTTATGGTCGATTGTGTCTAGGAATACAAACTTTTGCCCACTACATTTTGTTTCGAAACTCGAGTAACTCGGCCACGAAGACCGTTATTCTCAGAAAAAAGAAGGAAAAACTGGAATTTTGAATATCTACTGTTTGTCTATCTACTGTTCTACTGTTTGTGCCTTGCAGGGTGAAAGGAGATCAATAAATTATTAGGAATTGTGAAGATATTATGAGGGAAGAGGACTAAGAAGTGCTACAAAAAGAAGGGAAAAAGAAAAAATCACGGTAAATTGACACCTGGGTTTCTTGGCCTGGTGTTGCATGCCACCCAGGTGGTAGACGGGCAAACACCATGGTGTGGCGCCGGGGCGGGCAGCAAACGCGCTAACAAACTAACAAAAAGCTACAAAAGGAAAGGAAAAAGGAAGAATGACAGTGAAATGAAAAAAATCTACAAAAGTTGGCTAGGAAATAAAATAGAAAACGTGTCGGACGCAATTTTTTCTATTCGAGCTTCGTCGTATGTTGCTTGGTGAAAGGCTTGTACAGTTTTCGTCACGTACTGAAACAGTTGCCTATGTGTGATGTTATTTGTGTAATGTCCTAATTCGGTGACGCGTGAGTGTCCTCTGACTTCTGGATTGGGTTCGTGCGAACTGCCGCCAGACGATTCTTGACTCGCCGAGATTTTCCGACAAACGGAGACAATTATCATACTGCAACTGTGTCGTGTTTTTCGAAATGAAATGTAACAAACCGGATGTGTGCGAGTTTGTGTGTCTTGTAGGAAAACACACTCTGAAAAACCGGAGTCGACAGTATCGTCAGGTTCAACCTTTCAAGTTTCTCTTGATTTGTTCTTATCGAAGTTAGCAGTTGGAATGTACGCGATGGGCGAAACTTCCTGAAAATAGCTTCTTGTTAATTCACTCTCGCGGAAAAGTCTCTGTCGTCCATGGTATTAGACACATCAAAAACCATGGTGTTAGACATCAGAACAAAATGAAAGTGGTGACACCTAGGTGTACCATCACTTTGTTAATAAGAAATATTCATCAAAATCGGGCTAGTTAAAAAATCACTACTTCACTTTCCCCATGGTCGCTCTCATTTTGATCGAACACATGGCGAATGAACACCATGGTATGTGTCATACACCATGGTGTATGGTACCATACCATGGTGTTAGGAACACACTGTCCAAACACCATGGTGCAGAGCTAATAATACCATAGTGGGGGACGAGGTGAATGTTTCTCGGCCACTCAAATATGTTTCTCTTCCCCTTCACACAATACAGAGTACAAGATGAACCACACCATGGTGTTTGGTGGCACACACCGTGGTGTTTGGCACATGGTCTACCACAATCAGCTTATCAACCGAATAAGCCCCAAGTGACATGTCCAATCCACATTATTATCGATACTTGACTCGTATCAATAGAAATATTCATCAAAATCGGCCTAGTTAAAAAAAATCACTACTCCGCTTTCCCCATGGTCGCTCTCATTTTGATCGAACACATGGCGAATGAACACCATGGTATGTGTCATACACCATGGTGTTGTATGAGAAACACCATGGTGTATGGTACCATACCATGGTGTTAGGAGCACACTGTCCAAACACCATGGTGCAGAGCCAATAATACCATAGTGGGGGACGAGTTAACCTCACCTTATTTCGCTTAGCACGAACACAACTGAAGGCGGAAACGGGATGCACAGGACGCGCTTGTTTTTGGACTTTCTTCCACCATCGAAGAATACGAAAAGAGGGTTCTTAACAATCGATTGGTCAACGGCTGTCAGGCATCCTCTTCTCGCCAATGTCGACATCGATGTCTTCACATCTACCTCCTTACCGTCTTGTGTCATCAGGGGACTGGTTAAGTCAACTTGCTCCCAACTATTGACTCTAAAGCCTAACGCGACACAAAACATGGAAGAGAGCGAAAACAATAACTCCGAAGAATTTGGGGGCGCCTCCCAGTTCAAAAAAACATTGTGAAGTTCTTTCCAAAGGTTGAGGACCGCTCTCGGAAACAGGTTTTCGTTTTCAGCGAACGTTGATGTTCTCTGCTTGACCAGCTTCTCTCTCGCTGTTTCTTCTTGGGCAGAAATGAAAGCTAGTGCTTCCGAATTCGACGAGCAAGATCCACCCATCGAAAGCAATTTTTTCAAATATCGTCCGGATCGTTGTGTGATTCCGTCTGTTAGGGAAATGTTTCCACTGAGGACTTCCACAGCCTTTTCAAGACTGCTCAAATGTGCTCGCGTAGCCTTCGTTCTCTGCGTTTTGTCACGTGGATCGCAGTGAATTCGATTCAAGGCTAACAACTTCTGCTTCAGTCGGGCATTTTCTTGAGTGACGAATCTTGCCTGTTCTGGTTGGAGTTGTTTGGTAAAGTATACATAGGTGTTCTTGTCCACCGATTTGGCGGCAGAAAGAAACCCGAGTAGCTCCACTTTTTTCAAGTGTTGAACACTGTTGAATTCCAACTCTCTGAGTTTTGCACATGCTTTCCGCATTAATCCTTCATCCATAAATGTGTGCTTGGCGATACAGTTCGAAATGAAGCACACTGGACATAAATTGGTACAATCTGTTCCCAGTTCCAAATTGTTCAGCTTTCCGATGAATATTCTGTACTGAATTGCATCAGCTCTTCTTGATGGTATTACTGCAAATAGGTTTGTTCGCAGTCAGCACTTCACGATACCTCGTGAAACAGCTCCACCACCAGGGTTGTTGTAGCCACACGTTAGGCCACTTTTCCGTGGTTTTCGTGTTGCACGACTTGTTGATAGTTGGGCATTGACTTGGCCGGAGGCCTTTGGCGGGTTGGCTGCTGAAATAGTAATGATTTTTATAAAAGCATAAAGAGTTACGAAAATTGAGAATCACCTATATTGCAAGAAACACCCAGGTGCATCGTGGCACAATACCATGGTGTTTGGCCACATACCAAGGTGTACCACAATCATGGAATGTGACAAACACCACGGTGTTGACCACCATTCATACCACAACACCATGGCAACTCCAAACATAGAAGCTCATCTCACACACTTTCATCTTCATTCTGGTATCCGAAAATCAACGTATATTATATTGCAAGAAACACCCAGGTGCATCGTGGCACAACACCATGGTGTTTGGCCACATACCAAGGTGTATCACAACAATGGAATGTGGTAAACACCACGGTGTTGACCACCATTCATACCACAACACCATGGTAACTCCAACAACATAGAAGCTAATCTCACACACTTTCATCTTCATTTATGTATCCGAAAGTCAACGTATTGCCTCGACGCTTCGGTGACTTCGCAATCACTGGTGTCCTCGGGAGCACAGTAGATTGTTCATCATCTCCGTATCCGTAAGTCAACCGAGGTCGACGACGTTTGGGTGTTCCGGTTTTGGATGAAGGTGTTTTCCGGTGAATAGACTCATTTTCGGATCGGGACGGGGAAGAATGCGATTCTTCTTCATCTCCGTATCCGTATGTCAAACGAGTTCGACGACGTTTCCGTGATTGAACATTGACTTGGCCAGAGGCCTTTGACGGATTGTCTGCTGAAATAATAATGATTTTTTATAACAGCATAAAGAGTAACGAAAATTGAGAATCACATATATTGCAAGAAACACCCAGATGCATCGTGGCACAACACCATGGTGTTTGGCCATATACCAAGGTGTACCACAACCATAGAATGTGGCAAACACCACGGTGTTGACCACCGTTCATACCACAACACCATGGTAGCTACTACATACCACTGTCTTCATGGATTCTGTCGATCGGCGAATTGACGTCGTCACGACTTTTTGAAAGTTGAGAACTGACTTGGCCAGAGGCCGTTGACGGGTTGTCTACTGAAATAGTAATGATTTTTTATAAAAGCATACAGAGTAACGAAAATTGAGAATAACATATATTGCAAGAAACACCCAGGTGCATCGTGGCACAACACCATGGTATTTAGCCACATACCAAGGTGTACCACAATCATGGAATGTGGCAAACACCACGGTGTTGAACACCATTCATACCACAACACCATGGTAGCTACTGCATAGCACCCAGGTGCTACTCACTGTCTTTATTCTCATCACCTTTTTTGTCCAGGACAGTGCAAGAACAAGGGAACCCCATTGGGTAACCATAATTCCAATGAACGAATTCACCGCGCTTTATGAATCGAGTAGACACACGAAACGCAAAGGAAGTGTCGAACACGAGGCGAGCGTTGCAGTGGCCAGATTCTCGTTTTTCGCAGAAATTAGAGTAGTGCGAGAGGTCGGTTGGATGTGGCACGCGAATTACGTATTTGTTCTCCACCAAAACTTCATAACAAGAGAATTTTGCGTCCGACTTTACGTATGGCTCTAGTTGTCCCCCGTAGACGTCGAAATAGGAGTGTTCGGGTATGTCTTTTAGCGCTTTGAGTCCGTGGCCTACGACCACATTCTCTAATTCGTGCCGTAGAAACAAGCTCTGCGTGTGTGCCCACTGCTTCCTGACTCGGTCGACTCCCATCTTTTTGACCAGACTTCGGAACTCGCCGATAGATGGAAGACTACTCATTGAAGAACGTCTAGCTCTCGTTGTCCGGATTTCATCGGAACCGTCTAGAAAAGTGGAAAACTTAACTTGCTTACTACCAGGTGCATCGTGGCACAACACCATGGTGTTTGGCCACATACCAAGGTGTACCACAACCATGGAATGTGACAAGCACCACGGTGTTGAACATCATCAAGGTAGCTACTACTGTTACACACACACACACACATACCGAAAGTAGATATCCCACTGTCTTCATGGATTCTGTCGATCGGCGAATTGACGTCGTCACGACTTTTTGAAAGTTGAGAATTGACTTGGCCAGAGGCCGTTGACGGGTTGTCTACTGAAATAGTAATGATTTTTTATAAAAGCATAAAGAGTAATAGAATCACGTTGGTTGGAAGCGAACAATTTTTGCAGGGTAGCCTGCTTCAGACTTTTCCACCGGTTGAGTTCCTCTGGGGTCACCGCACATCTCTCCTTTGTTTTCAAACTTTTTTTTCCTTAACATTCGGGACTATAATCATTAAAAAACCTCAACATTACTTTTAGACGACATTTATCGTGGCGCTTAGGTTAGTCCCTTCGAGACGTTTGTAATGTGTCTGAAAATTCTTTCATATAAACCAATCAAAGCAGTGAGGAAAAGAAAAAAACAACAATAACGGCAAAACGAAAATGTTGTTCCATGGAGCGCGTTTGCTCACCCTAGCGCCCCATGATATGATGAGTGAAACACCATGGTACGTTGTGTCAAACACCATGGTACGTTGTGTGAAACACCAGGTATGTTGTGGAAATACTGGCCAACAAATAAACACACTCATTATCACCAATAAAAGCACACATTTTATCTCATTCAGATATTGTTATGTTTTTTGAGAAGTCATACAAACGAGACCAGATCGAGTCCTCGTCGCGAGTCAGTTCCTTTGCGACGATCACAAGTGTATGACCAGAGGAGCGGGTCATGGCCACATTTACCATTTCTCGGCTTTCTGTCATAGTTGCAGACCGCGCTTCGTTCAGTCCGACGACGAGGATGGAAATCTGTAAATAAATAGTGCTTATAATTCCTAGGAACGTGGACTCATTTACCTGACAAGTCTGTCCGATTGATTCTCTAACCGACAGACAAGAAAGTCTTGGATCGGTCGTTCCTCCCAACTCCTCAACACACAATGCGACCTGATCGCGGTAGAAGCAGAGTAACAGCATACGCTGATCTGCTCGTAGTGTACTGAGCACCTTTCGAGACAGAGCAATGGCGGCGCGTGCTTCAACTTTCCGTTGCGTGCGCACGGAGTTGTATGTGGGTTGGACGATGAATGTTAGGTAGTTCGGAGACAACTGGACGTCTACATCAGGTTGGAAACATGGTTTTCTGAAAACTGACTACGTTTTTTATTCGCTGACTTTTTTCTTCAAACACCAAGGTGTTCTGTACTCAAACACCAAGGTGTTCTGTACTCAAACACCGAGGTGTTCTGTACTCAAACACCAAGGTGTTCTGTACTCAAACACCAAGGTGTTCTGTACTCAAACACCAAGGTGTTCTGTACTCAAACACCGAGGTGTTCTGTACTCAAACACTGAGGTGTTTTTAACAACGTAAGCTCATCAAACCTCTTCTTTGTATGATGCTCAATATAGCGATCGTAGAATTCCAAATTCATGAGTTGCACGGTTTCTACCTGACATCGGTACACACGAGACGTCTCGAGACAGGGATTCCTTTGTTTCAGAGAGCGAATGCCATTGACCAGAAGGTGGCTTAACGCTGGTTGTTTGATAAACGGTCCCGGTTGAGCCGAGTCTCCGATTAACACCACTCTGCATTTAGCGGAGATTGGAAAAAAGCTCAATCTTCTGAGGATTGAGTGGGGAGACTCAGTTGAACGCTCATCGAATAGCAACAGACCAGGTGACCGACAGTCTTGAGCTTCCGTGCTCCGAAACATTGTCACCATCGACGATGTGCCGATAATGAGATGAGGGGAGAGCCAAAATAATGCAGTAGCGTCCAACGCCGATTTGAGTTTTGTATTGGGGATCGACATTGTTCCTCTGCCCAACCTCTCTTCATGATCCAAAAGGAACAGCGAGAAACCAACCGGGTCTTCTTTTTGGCTCCTTGGAGGATCCAGTTGAAGTCCAAGCTGATTGTAGACCGCAAAGGCAAGCACAACCTTTTTTTGGAAAGTCCTGAAAAATGTTGACATGACAAGGACAAGTGAGTTGTCACGTTTTGTGAACCTCCATGGTATTGCGTACCAAACACCATGGTCCTTCATAAAGGTTTTAAAATGGTATTGAGGAAGAAGTACCATGGTGTATGTTACGCAGTACCATGGTGCTTCACAAAATATTTTGCATTGTCATCCCCCTAGGTGTTACGAGAAGGTGGACCTCATCGATAAACGGAATGCACTGCACGATGCACCTGGGTGTTGCTGGCCCAGGTGTCGCATGCCACCCAGGTGGTTGACGGGCTAACACCGTGGTAAGTTAAATCTTGAATCGTACAGCTTTATTCTATGTAAAGGTAAATGGTACAAAAGGAAACAAAAAAATACCAACATTCACAGGTCACTATTCTGTTCTGCCTAGCAGAGTGAAAAGAGTCAACTAAATTATTAGGCCTTTGTAAAGATATTATGAGGGTAACGAGAAACAAGGACCGGAAAAAACAATGATTCACAGGTCAGTTGACTCATATTGTGTTCAAGAACACTGTTGATACGATTTTCAACTCGAGCAGGTGTCGCATGTCACCCAGGTGTAAACGGGCTAACACCATGGTGTGTGGGGCCGGGGTGGGTTAGGAAACTACTCAAACGCGCTAGCAATCTAAAAAAAATCTAGAAAATGAAAGGAAAAGAAAAAGGAAGAATGACAGAAAAATGAATGAAATTTCTACTAAACTTAGCAAGGAAACAAAATAGAATATGTGTCGGCCGTTATTTTTTCTATTCGAGCTTCGTCGTATGTTGCTTGTTGAAAGGCTTTCACGGTTTTGGTCACGTACTGAAATAGTTGCCGATGGGTGACATTATACGTATAGTGTCCCAATTCGGTTCCGCGTGAGTGTCCTCGGACTTCGGGATTGGGTTCGTGCGAACAGCCGCCAGATGTTTCTTGACTAGCCGAGATTTTTTGAGTAACGGAGACAATAATCATACTGCAACTGTGTCGTGTTTTTCGAAATGAAATGTAACAAACCGGATGTGTGCGAGTTTGTGAGTTTCGTAGGAAAACACACTCTTGAATATCGGAGTCGACAGTAGTGTCAGCTTCATCCTTTCCAGTTTCTCTTGATTTGTTCTTATCGAAGTTAACAGTTGGAATTTACGCGAGGGGCGAAACCTCCTGAAAATAGCTTCTTGTTAATTCACCCTCGCGGAAAAGTCCCTAACACCATGGTATGGTACCATACACCATGGTGTTTTTCAAACAACACCATGGTGTATGGTAATAGACACATCAAAAACCATGGTATTAGACACATCAAAAACCATGGTATTAGACACCATGGTTTTTGATGTGTCTAATACCATGGTTTTTGATGTGTCTATTACCATACACCATGGTGTTGTTTGAAAAACACCATGGTGTATGGTACCATACCATGGTGTTAGGAACACACTGTCCAAACACCATGGTGCAGAGCCAATAATACCTAGTTAACCTCACCTTATTTCGGTTAGCACGAACACAATTGAAGGCGCGAAAGGAATGCACAAGATGCGCTTGTTTTTGGATTTTCTTCCACCCTTGAAGAAAACGAAAAGAGGGTTCTTCACAATCGTTTGGTCAACGGCTGTCAGCCATCCTCTTCTCGCTAATGTCGACATCGATGTCTTCACATCTACCTCTTTTCCGTCTTGTGTCATCAAGGGACTGGCGAAGTCAACTTGTTCCCAAGAATTCACTCTAAAGCCTAGAGCAACACAAAACATGGAAGAGAGGGAAAAGGATAATTCCGAAGAATTTGGGGCCGCCTCCCAGTTCAAGAAGACACGATGAAGTTCTTTCCAGAGGCTTAAGACCGCTCTCGGAAACACGTTTTCGTTTTCAGCAAACGTTGCTGTTCTTTGCTTGACCAGCTTCTCTCTCGCTGTTTCTTCTTGCTCAGAAATGAAAGATAGTGCTTCCGAATTAGACGAGCAAGATCCACCCATCGAAAGCAATTTTTTCAAATAGCCTCCGGATCGTTGTGTGATTCCGTCTGTCAGGGAAATGGTCCCACTGAGCACTTCCACAGCCTTTTCAAGACTGCTCAACTGTGCTCGCGTAGCCTTCGTTCTCTGCGTTTTGTCACGTGCGCAGTGAGTTCTATTCAAGCCTATCAACTTCTTCTTCAGTCGGGCATTTTCTTCAGTGACGTATTTTGCCTGTTCTGGCTGGAGTTGTTTGGTAAAGAATACGTAGGTGTTCTTGTCCACCGATTTGGCGGCAGAAAGAAACCCAAGTAGTTCCACTTTTTTCAAGTGTTTAACACTGTTGAAATCCAACTCTCTGAGTTTTGCACATGCTTTCTGCATTAATCCTTCGTCCTTAAATGCGTGCTGGGCGATACAGTTCGAAGTGAAACAGACTGGACATAGTTTGGTACAATCTTTTCCGAGTTCCAAATGTTGCAGCTTTCCGATGAATATATTGTACTGAATTGCATCAGCTCTTCTTGATGGTATTACTGCAAATAGGTTTGTTCGCAGTCAGCACTTCACGATACCTCGTGAAACAGCTCCACCACCAGGGTTGTTGTAGCCAAACGTTAGGTCACTTTTCCGTGGTTTTCGTGTTGCACGACTTGTCGATTGTTGGACATTGACTTGGCCGGAGGCCTTTGGCGGGTTGGCTACTGAAATAGTAATGATTTTTATAATAAAGAGTTGCGAAAATTGAGAATCACCTATATTGCAAAGAACACCCACCCAGGTGCATCGTGGCACAACACCATGGTGTTGGTGTACCACAATCAAACACCACGGTGTTGCCCACCGTTCATACCACAACACCATGGTAATTGCAACAACATAGAAGCTCATCTCACACACTTTCATCTTCATTCTGATATCCGAAAATCACCGTATGTTATGCAAGAAACACCCAGGTGCATTGTGGCACAACACCATGGTGCTTGGCCACATACCAAGGTGTACCGCAATCATGGAATGTGACAAGCACCACGGTGTTGATCCCTCCATTCATACCACAACACCATGGTAACTCCAACAACATAGAAGCTAATCTCACACACTTTCATCTTCATTCTTGTATCCGAACGTGAACGTATTGCCTCGACGCTTCACTGGTGTCCTCGGGAGCACAGTAGATTCTTCTTCGTCTCCATATCCAAATGTCAACCGAGGTCGACGACGTTTGGGTGTTCCGGTTGTAGATGAA
Source organism: Caenorhabditis macrosperma (assembly GCA_963932285.1). Lineage (NCBI taxonomy): Eukaryota > Metazoa > Nematoda > Chromadorea > Rhabditida > Rhabditidae > Caenorhabditis > Caenorhabditis macrosperma. Next base: position 10,939,303 of record OZ010621.1, on the reverse strand, counting down.
GGTGTTTTCCGGTGAAGAGACTCCTTTTCGGATCGGGCCGGGGAAGAATGCGATTCTTCTTCAACTCCATATCCAAATGTCAACCGAGGTCGACGACGTTTGGGTGTTCCGGTTGTAGATGAAGGTGTTTTCCGGTGAAGAGACTCCTTTTCGGATCGGGCGGGGGAAGAATGCGATTCTTCTTCAACTCCATATCCAAATGTCAACCGAGGTCGACGACGTTTGGGTGTTCCGGTTGTAGATGAAGGTGTTTTCCGGTGAAGAGACTCCTTTTCGGATCGGGCAGGGGAAGAATGCGATTCTTCTTCAACTCCATATCCAAATGTCAATCCAGGTCGATGACGTTTCCGTGATTGTGCATTGACTTGGCCGGAAGCCTTTGACGGATTGTCTACTGAAATAGTAATGATTTTTTTATGAAGCATAAAGAGTTGCGAAAATTGAGAGTCACATATATTGCAAGATACACCCAGGTGCATCGTGGCACAACACCCAGGTGCATCGTGGCACAACACCATGGTGCTTGGCCACATACCAAGGTGTACCACAATTATGGGTGGCAAACACCACGGTGTTGCCCACCGTTCATACCACACCACCATGGTAGCTACTACATACCTCTGTCTTCCTGTGTTTTATCGACCGGCGAATTGACGTCGTCACGACTTGTCGACAGTTGGGCATTGACTTGGCCGGAAGGCTTTGACGGATCATCACCTTTTTTGTCCAGCACAGTACAAGAACAAGGATAGCCCATTGGAAAACCGTAATTCCAATGAACGAATTCACCGCGCTTTATGAATCGAGTAGACACCAGAAACGCAAAGGAAGTGTCGAACACGAGGCGAGCGTTGCAGTGGCCAGATTCTCGTTTTTCGCAGAAATTAGAGTAGTGCGAGAGGTCGGTTGGATGTGGCACGCGAATTACGCATTTGTTCTCCACCAAAACTTCATAACAAGAGAATTTTGCGTCCGACTTTACGTATGGCTCTAGTTGTCCCCCGTAGACGTCGAGATATGAGTGTTCGGGTATGTCTTTCAAAGCTTTGAGTCCTTGGCCTACGTCCGTATTCTCTAATTCGTGCCGTAGAAACAATTTTTGCGTCTGTGCCCACTGCTTCCTGACGCGGTCCATTCCCATCTTCTTGACCTGACTTCGGAACTCGTCGATAGATGGAAGACTACTCATAGAAGAACGTCTAGCTCTCGTTTTCCGGATTTCATCGGAACCGTCTAGAAAATTGAGAGTCACATATATTGCAAGATACACCCAGGTGCATCGTGGCACAACACCATGGTGCTCGGCCACATACCAAGGTGTACCACAACCATGGAATGTGACAAGCACCACGGTGTTGAACATCATCAAGGTAGCTACTACTGTTACACACACATACCGAAAGCAGATATCCCACTGTCATCATGGATTCTGTCGATCGGCGAAGTGACGTTAGATGAGCTTTGATTAGATAGATGAGCATTGAATTGGCCAGAGGCCGTAGACTGGTTGTCTGAAATAGTATTAATTTGTATATAAAAGCATAAAGAGTAATTGTCTACTGAAATAGTAATGGATTGTCTACTGAAATAGTAATGATTTTTTTATGAAGCATAAAGAGTTGCGAAAATTGAGAGTCACATATATTGCTAGATACACCCAGGTGCATCGTGGCACAACACCATGGTGCTTGGCCACATACCAAGGTGTACCACAGTTATGGAATGTGGCAAACACCACGGTGTTGAACATCATCAAGGTAGCTACTACTGTTATACAGTTATACACACACATACCGAAAGCAGATATCCCACTGTCATCATGGATTCTGTCGATCGGCGAAGTGATGTTAGATGAGCATTGATTAGTTAGATGAGCATTGAATTGGCCAGAGGCCGCAGACTGGTTGTCTGAAATAGTATTAATTTTATATAAAAGCATAAAGAGTAATAGAATCACGCTGGTTGGAAACGAAAAATTGTTGCAGGGTAGACTGTTTCAGTCTTTTCAACCGAATTAGTTCCTCTGGGGTCGTAGCGCATTTGTGCGTAGTTTTAAATTTTGTTTTGCCTTTGCCTTAACATTCGGGACTATAATCATTAAAAAACCTCAACATTACTTTTAGATGACATTTATCTTGGCGCCTAGGTCCGTCCCCTCGAGACGTTGTGTCTGAAAATTCATTCATATAAACCAATCAAAGCAGTGAGGAAAAGAAAAAAACAGCAATAACGGCAAAACGAAAATGTTGTTCCATGGAGCGCGTTTGCTCACCCTAGCGCCCCATGATATGATGAGTGAAACACCGTGGTGCATTGTGTGAAACACCAGGAGGTATGTTGTGGAATTACTGACCAACAAATAATCACCAATAAAAGCACAAAACATTTTATCTTATTCAGATATTGTAAGATTTTCAGAGGAGAAGTCATACAAACGACTCCAGATAGATCCCTCGTCGTCAATCAGCTCCTTTGCGACGAGCACAAGAGTATGACCACTGGACCGGGTCATGGCCACATTAACCATTTCTCGGCTTTCTGTCATAGTATTCGACCGCGCTTCGTTCAGTCCGACAACGAGGATGGAAATCTGTAAATAAATAGTGCTCATAATTCCTAGGAACGTGGACTCATTTACCTGACAAGTCAGTCCGATTGATTCTCTTACAGAGAGGCAGGAAAGTCTTGGATCTTTCGTTCCTCCCAACTCCTCCAAACACAATGCGACGTGATCGCGGTAGAAGCTGAGCAACAGCATACGTTGATCTTCTCGTAGTGTACTGAGCACCTTCAGAGTCAGAGCAACGGCGGCGCGTGCTTCAACTTTCCGTTGCGTGCGCACGGAGGTGAATGTCGGTTGGGCGACGATAGTTAGGTAGGTCGGAGACAACTGGACGTCTACATCAGGTTCGAAACAAGGTTCTCTGAAAACTGACTCCTTTTTTTATTCGCTGACGTTTTCCTTCAAACACCGAGGTGTTCTGCACTCAAACACCGAGGTGTTCTGTACTCAAACACCGAGGTGTTCTGCACTCAAACACCGAGGTGTTCTGCACTCAAACACCGAGGTTTTTTTAACAACGTAAGCTCATCACTTGCCTCCTGTTTGTGTGATGCTGAAGGCAGCGATCGTAGAATTGCGAATTCATGAGTTTCACGGTGTCCACCTGGCATCGGTACACACGTGACGTCTCGAGACAGGGGTTCCTTAGTTTAAGGGAGCGAATGCCATTGGTGACAAGGTGGCTTAACGCTGGTTGATTGATATACGGTCCCGGTTGAGCCGAGTCTCCAACTAAAATCACTCTACATTCAGCGGAGATGGGAAAATAGGACAATCGTCTGAGGATGGAGTGGGGAGACTCAGTCGAACACTCATCGAACACAATCAGACCAGGTGACCGACAGTAGCGAGCTTCCGTTCTCCGGAACATTGTTACCATCGACGATGTGCCGAGAATGAGATGAGGGGAGAGCCAATAAAATGCAGTGGACTCCAACGCCGATTTCAGTTTCGTATCGGGGATCGAATTTTTTCCTCTGCCCAGCCTCTCTTCATGATCCAATAGGTAAAGCGAGAAACCATCCGGGACTAATTTTTGGCTCCTTGGAGGATCCAGTTGAAATCCAAGTTGATTGTAGACCGCAAAGGCGGCCACAATTTTTTGTTGGAAAACTCTGAAAAATGCTGACATGACAAGGCGTTGTCACGTTTTGTGAACCTCCATGGTATTGTGTACCAAACATCATGGTCCTTCATAAAGGTTTTAAAATGGTATTTAGGTAGAAGTACCATGGTGTTTGACCACACAACACCACGGTGTGTGTGCCATCATACGTACCAAACACCATGGTACTTCTGGCATGATTGGCACACACCGTGGTGTTGTGTGGCCAAACACCATGGTGTGTGCCACATAACACCACGGTGTGTGCCAATCATGCCAGAAGTACCATGGTGTTTGGTACGTATGTGGCACACACCATGGTGTTTGGCCACACAACACCACGGTGTGTGTGCCACATACGTACCAAACACCATGGTGTTTGGTTCATATTTTAAACTATTGTGTGAAGGGGAAGAGAAACATATTTCAGTGGCCGAGAAACAATTACCACACAACACCACGGTGTGTGCCAATCATGCCATAGTGGGGGACGAGGTAATTGTTTCTCGGCCACTGAAATATGTTTCTCTTCCCCTTCACACAATAGTTTAAAATATGAACCAAACACCATGGTGTTTGGTACGTATGTGGCACACACACCGTGGTGTTGTGTGGCCAAACACCATGCTGTGTGCCACATACCATGGTGTACCGGAAGCGCTGTCGGGTATTTTCAGCTTATCAACCGACTCAGCCCCAACTGACATGTCCAATCCACATCATTATCGATACTGGACTCGTATCAATCGAAATATCCATCAAAATCCGACATTTTTTTTCACCATGTGTTCGACCAAAAGGTATGTGCGAAACACCACGGTGTGTGCCAGAAGTACCATGGTGTTTGGTACGTATGATGGCACACACACCGTGGTGTGTGGTGAAACACCATGGTACTTCTACCTAAATACCATTTTAAAACCTTTATGAAGGACCATGATGTTTGGTACGCAATCCCTCGTAACACCTAGGGGGATGACAACGGTAGAGCGTGAGAACTTACTTATCGTCCTTGGTTGTAATCACTCCGGTGAGCACTTTGTTGACGACGTCCTCAATGATTTTTGGAAATACGAGGTGGCTGTCGTATGGAGTCGATAATCCACGTTTTCTCGATAAAGCCGAAGCCGACGTTACCCTTAGTACTCGCAGACGTTTCTTGAAATCCGAACCGTCCTGTAGCAGAACGTCAATTTTTCCCGCCAGTTCAACAATCGTAGCGTTGCAGTCAGATAGGATCGTACAATACTGCTGCTGCTGCTGGTTGTCGGGTTGTTGGAAGACATAAGCCAGCGCAGCTGCCATAGCAGCCAAGGACTTTCCTCCTCCTGCTGGAGAATCTTGAACGGTTAGCATGTCCGATCCATACAGCGCGACGTAAATCAGCTGTTTTTGTTCATCGGACATCGGCACCACGAAGTTGCATTCTTCAATTACTTGGTTAACATTCGAAAGAGATTCTTGATCGAATGTGGGTAGTGAGTTGCTTGGCGGGACGCCTGCTTCTTGCCGGCATGTGGGAAATAGCCTGGCCAGAAGTTCCTTTCGCTGAAATTGAATAATTAGAAAAATTACGGTTTCATCTAGATTACATTTTGGTCAAATAGTGGCTCACCACAGGTACGTTGACAGGTGACGGGCTCTTGTCTGACGAAGAGCACTCCGCACCGGTCGAAGATATCCCACAAAAAATTGAAGAAGTTCGTAGATTTGAACAACTCGTCATCGTCTTCTGTGATGATGTCACCTGTTGCTGCATCAGTCGTCAGCCACAATTTGGTTTTCGGCACGCCGTCGAAAAACTGGTCAGCTTGAACGACGTTAGCTGGCACGGAAGAAAGACCAGTTGGTCTCCTGATGAAAACTCGTGAGCCTGGAAAACAAAATTCTTACATATCGTGTGAAAGGTTTTTTGAACCACCATGGTATGGAATAAAACCACCATGGTATGGAACAAACACCATGGTGTTTGTTCCTCACTACTATCGAAATTGCACAAAGTGGCGTAGCGGAAGGGAGAAACGCGAGTGGGCGGGACTTCGAGTCTCGCCGCGAAGTCTTGTCGATTTACGGCAGCGGCGCCGCGGCAGCTTTAAAAATTTTCGGTGATTTCCGAAAATTGCGCATTTATCTTATTTTTATCGGTTTTTTCCCATTTTTTTGCATGAAAGCTGTAAAAACAAGTGTTTGTAACGTTTATTTATGTTTTCCCACCCATTTCTCACTTTATTACCAGCATAATCGAATGTTTCAGGCAAAAAACACGAAAAGGCGGAAAAACGGACGAAAAACAGGAACAAACTAATAAAAAAAGGGAAACAAATCGACAGATGAGTTAAGTTATTGATAGTTATCGTGTTTAAGCAAATATTTTCCAGAAAAATCGAACATTTCGTCGGAAATCAGTCCGAGAATCCAGTGGCGAGTGGCGGCGACGCACAACAATTCGACGAAACGAGCGAATATCTGGAAAACGGATTGAAACTGTGAGTATTGCATGCTTCCGACTGATAATTACATTTATTATTTCAGTAAGATTTAAAACCCACTGTTTCAATCCGTTTTGCAGAAATTCGCTCGTTTTTTGTGCGTCGCCGCCACTCGCCACTCGATTCTCCGACTGATTTCCAACGAAATGTTCGATTTTTCTGGAAAATATTTGCTTAAACACGATAACTATCAATAACTTAACTCATCTGTCGATTTGTTTCCCTTTTTTTATTAGTTTGTTCCTGTTTTTCGTCCGTTTTATCGCCTTTTCGTGTTTTTTGCCTGAAACATTCGATTATGCTGGTAATAAAGTGAGAAATGGGTGGGAAAACATAAATAAACGTTACAAACACTTGTTTTTACAACTTTAATGCAAAAAAAATTGGAAAAAACCGATAAAAATGAAAGAAATGCGCAATTTTCGGAAATCACCGAAAATTTTTAAAGCTGCCGCGGCGCCGCTGCCGTAAATCGACAAGACTTCGCGGCGAGACTCGAAGTCCCGCCCACTCGCGTTTCTCCCTTCCGCTACGCCACTTTGTGCAATTTCGATAGTACCATGGTGTGTGGTACGCAAGACCATGGTGTGTGGTACGCAAGACCATGGTGTGTGGTACGCAATACCATGGTGTGTGGTACGCAATACCATGGTGTGTGGTACGCAATACCGTGGTGTGTGGTACGCAATACCATGGAGTTTCACTACTAACTCACTTGTGCTCCACTTGCCCTTCTCGTGCGTGTTTGGAAGAACCACCGTGAAAGACATGGTTCCATCATCCTCGTCAGCAATTGGAGGTGACGCGATAGTTGCAGGGTAGATATCGTAATCCAAGGATTCTTCTGCGCTTGCTACTGCGTAAACTTCCGATGCATGCATCAGCGCCGTGCTCGCGATGTTTACGGCAAGAGGATCGGTGAATTGGTCAAACTCCTTGATGGTCGGATAGAAATTGATGACAACAGGGGGAAAGTTCACCAAGTTCACCCTCTTTTGCTTGAACTGGTTGGCAAGCATGAGAAATCGTTGTGCCACCTCTTGGTGTTGCGGATGGAAGGCATCGTTTTGACACCCTTTTGGAAATCTGACAAAGAAACATAAATTTTACTAACATGCACCCTGGTAGGTGGCAAGATAACCCAGGTAAAAGAGTCAACACACCGTGGTGATTGGCGGCAGAACACCAAGGTAAGCGGACCCCCCCCCCCCCCCCACTATGGTTTTATTGGCTCAATCACCATGGAAGTATTCCTGAACACCATGGTGTTGGGTGTCAAGCACCATGGTGAAAGAGTCAACACACCGTGGTGATTGACATGGTGTTGGGTGTCAAGCACCATGGTGTATTCTCATTATTTGAAGTCACTTAGGAAAAGAGAAGGCAAAGAAAAAAGAAGGAAGAATACCTTTGAATTCCTGAACGGGGAACGAAGACATCGCAGATGATGAATCCAACTTTCCCTACTTCCTGTAGCGGCGGATTTTCAACTGTTGATGGAGAAGTGAAGAAACGAGCGTATGTCGTCATTCCCGCCCGATGTTTGGAGAATGGGGCAGGAGGATCGATGACGCCATGGCGAAGTTCTCCATTTCTGTTTATGGTTGGTAAACGTGTGCGGATGAGAGGCGCATCGACGGGATGGGAGGTTCCAGCAACCACGGAATATGAATTGCAGTTCCTTCGTAGCCCATTGTTGGCGAAGATTAGACAGCGTCTGTTGAAACAAATTTTCCTTTCGGCGATACCATAAGTGCCGATGTAGATTTCTGTTGGGTGCTGAGCGTAGGTACAGTTTTCCAACTTCATCAACGAGTGCACGTAAAGAATATCGCCAACGGAGATTTGGTTGAATGTGGTGGTTGTTCCGAAACCACTGAAAAGGTCTCGAGACTTGTCACATAAGACGACTTCTGACAGGTGGCCTGCCCAGAAATCGAGCCCGTGAGTAAGTGGGCATGCAATGCAAATCTGCGCGTCTAACGATCTGCAAAAAAAAAACAGTAATCAACATATAAGTGTATAAGCCCACCTGAAAACTACTCTGTAGCTAACGCTGCTTTCAGATTCACTTTTTTTTACAAAAGTTACATTGTTCCTAGCGACGAGTTGGAGCCTTGGTTGGTCTTGGAAGTTTCGTGCTCCGGCATTCAGGCGTTCGAGAGTGTGGCGCTCACGAAAGTTTTCCATGCTTTGAAACGTGTCCGCAACAGAATCTTCTTCGCCGCTGGTGGACAGCGCCGCAAACTGTAGCAACGACTGGTTTTCCATGATCAGATGGTGATTTGAAGGGGAGGTGAATTGCCCGTAAGGCTGCGATTTGGATAATTCTGAAAAGTGGAAATAATATCATCAAACAGAAAACACCATTACCTTTGCGAAATTGGCCGAGAATCCAAACGAAGAAATAAATAAAGTCACGGAAAATTTAAAAATGCAGTACGAAAATTTTGTTCGGTGGAGCGCGTTTGCTGCCCACCCCACACACCATGGTGTTAGCCCGTTTACACCTGGGTGACATGCGACACCTGCTCGAGTTGAAAATCGTATCAACAGTGTTCTTGAACACAATATGAGTCAACTGACCTGTGAATCATTGTTTTTTCCGGTCCTTGTTTCTCGTTACCCTCATAATATCTTTACAAAGGCCTAATAATTTAGTTGACTCTTTTCACTCTGCTAGGCAGAGCAGAATAGTGACCTGTGAATGTTGGTATTTTTTTGTTTCCTTTTGTACCATTTACCTTTACATAGAATAAAGCTGTACGATTCAAGATTTAACTTACCACGGTGTTAGCCCGTCAACCACCTGGGTGGCATGCGACACCTGGGCCAGCAACACCCAGGTGCATCGTGCAGTGCATTCCGTTTATCGATGACGTATGTGGCACACACACCTTGGTGTTGTGTGGCCAAACACCATGGTGTGTGCCACAATCCACCTAGGTGTTTCCTCAATGAATATCACGCAACACCTCGGTGCTGATGGTCAGTGATGATGTGGATCCGACATTTTTTTTCACCATGTGTTCGACCAAAATGAGAATGGCCATGGGGGAAGCGAGTAGTGATTTTTTCAACTAGCCTCATTTTGATGGATATTTCGATTGATACGAGTCCAGTATCGATAATGATGTGGATTGGACATGTCAGTTGGGGCTGAGTCGGTTGATAAGCTGAAAATACCCGACAGCGCTTCCGGTACACCATGGTATGTGGCACACACCATGGTGTTTGGCCACACAACACCACGGTGTGTGTGCCACATACGTACCAAACACCATGGTGTGTGCCACATAGCATAATGACGGACCAATTCGACAACTTATTTTCTACTGCCGGTGTGTTTAATTGATAGAGTGATTAAATTGATTAGGATCGGACATCAAATCACCATGTTGGGGACACTTGTTGGCCAGTTATCGTAACAAATGTGCACACAACACCACGGTGTATTGAGTTATAAACTTTGATAACTGGCCAACAAGTGTCCCCAACATGATGATTTGATGTCCGATCCTAATCAATTTGATCACTCTATCAATTAAACACACCGACATCACCAGGGTAGTAGAACAAAACTTTTCGAGTTGGTGCGTCATGAGTATTGCTTTTGTAGGTATCACTGTTGACTCATATTGTGCTCAACAACACTGTTGATAAGATTTTCAACTCGAGCAGCACATCTTAACACTTTATCAGCTGATCATCAATTTTTTCCTTCGAACCACCTGGGTGTTTCAGTAACCAAAAAAGGTGTTGAAAATAGTATTTTGAGGTTATTAGCCGAATGAGTTGCTTTCCACCAAAACCAGTAAGCGCGCTGAATTCAGCATCAGATTCTGCACCGAAATGATATAATTTGATTAGTCATCCAACAAAAATTTTGGAAATGTCATCATTTTTGGTCATCATATGGGGTCAGGTGTTTATCAGTATATGTCAGGTGTTTATCAGTAATACTCATGACGCACCAACTCGAAAAGTTTTGTTCTACTACCCTGGTGATGTCGGTGTGTTTAATTGATAGAGTGATTAAATTGATTAGGATCGGACATCAAATCATCATGTTGGGGACACTTGTTGGCCAGTTATCAAAGTTTATAACTCAATACACCGTGGTGTTGTGTGCACATTTGTTACGATAACTGGCCAACAAGTGTCCCCAACATGGATTCTTACATATTGTGTGAAAGGTTTTGTGAACCACCATGGTATGGAATAACAAACACCATGGTGTTTGTTCCTCAATACCATTTTTAAACCTTCGTAAAGTACCATGGTGTTTGGTACGCAATACCATGGAGTTTCACTACAAACTCACTTGTGCTCCACTTGCCCTTCTCGTGCGTGTTTGGAAGAACCACCGTGAAAGAAATGGTTCCATCATCCTCGTCACGAGTAGTTGGAAGTGACACGATAGTTGCAGGGTAGATCTCGTAATCCAAGGATTCTTCTGCGCTTGCTACTGCGTAAACATCGGAAGCATGCATTAGCGCCGTGCTCACGATGTTTACTTCAAGAGGATCGGAGAATTGGTGAAACTCCTTGATGGTCGGATAGAAATTGATGATAACAGGGGAAAAGTTCACCAAGTTCACCCTCTTTTGCTTGAACTGGTTGGCAAGCGTGAGAAACCGTTGTGCCCACTCTTGGTGTTGCGGATGGTAGGCATCGTTTTGACACCCATTTGGGAATCTGACAAAGAAACATACATTTTACTAACATGCACCCTGGTAGGTGGCAAGATAACCGAGGTAAAAGAGTCGACACACCGTGGTGATTGGCGGCAGAACACCAAGGTAAGCGGAACCCCACTATGGTATTATTGGCTCAATCACCATGGAAGTATTCCTGAACACCATGGTGTTGGGTGTCAAACACCACGGTGTATTCTCATCATTTGAAGTCACTTAGGAAAAGAGAAGGCAAAGAAAAAAGAAGGAAGAAGCTAAATACCTTTGAATTCCTGAACATGGAACGAAGACATCGCAGAGGACGAATCCAACTTTCCCTACATCCTGTAGCGGCGGATTTCCAGCTGTAGATGGAGAAGTGAAGAAACGAGCGTACGTCGTCATTCCCGCCCGATTTTTGGAGAATGGGGCAGGAGGATCGATTCTGACGCATTGGCGAAATTGTCCATTTCCGTCTATCGTTGGTAAACGTGTGGGGGTGAGAGGAGCATCGACCGGATGGCAGGTTCCAGTAATCACGGAAAATTAATTACAGTTCTTTCGTAGCCCATCGTTGGCGAAGATCAAACATCGTCTGTTGAAACAAATTTTTCTTTCGGCGATACCATACGTGGCGATGTAGAATTCTGTTGGGTGCTGAGTGTGGGGACACTTTTCCAGCTTCATCAACGAGTACACGTGAAGAATATCGCCAACGAAGATTTGGTTGTATGTGGTGGTTGTTCCGAAATCCCTGAACAGGTCTCGAGACTTGTCACACAGTATGGCTTCTGACAGGTGGCCCGCCCAGAAGTCGAGCCCGTGAGTAAGTGGACATGCGATACAAAGCTGCGAGTCTTGGCACATGGTCTACCACAATCAACTTATCAACCGAATAAGCCCCAAGTGACATGTCCAATCCACATTATTATCGATACTTGACTCGTATCAATAGAAATATTCATCAAAATCGGCCTAGTTAAAAAAAATCACTACTCCGCTTTCCCCATGGTCGCTCTCATTTTGATCGAACACATGGCGAATGAACACCATGGTATGTGTCATACACCACGGTGTTGTATGAGAAACACCATGGTGTATGGTACCATACCATGGTGTTAGGAACACACTGTCCAAACACCATGGTGCAGAGCCAATAATACCATAGTGGGGGACGAGTTAACCTCACCTTATTTCGCTTAGCACGAACACAACTGAAGGCGGAAACGGGATGCACAGGACGCGCTTGTTTTTGGACTTTCTTCCACCATCGAAGAATACGAAAAGAGGGTTCTTAACAATCGATTGGTCAACGGCTGTCAGGCATCCTCTTCTCGCCAATGTCGACATCGATGTCTTCACATCTACCTCCTTACCGTCTTGTGTCATCAGGGGACTGGTTAAGTCAACTTGCTCCCAACTATTGACTCTAAAGCCCAACGCGACACAAAACATGGAAGAGAGCGAAAACAATAACTCCGAAGAATTTGGAGGCGCCTCCCAGTTCAAAAAAACATTGTGAAGTTCTTTCCAAAGGTTGAGGACCGCTCTCGGAAACAGGTTTTCGTTTTCAGCGAACGTTGATGTTCTCTGCTTGACCAGCTTCTCTCTCGCTGTTTCTTCTTGGGCAGAAATGAAAGCTAGTGCTTCCGAATTCGACGAGCAAGATCCACCCATCGAAAGCAATTTTTTCAAATATCGTCCGGATCGTTGTGTGATTCCGTCTGTTAGGGAAATGTTTCCACTGAGGACTTCCACAGCCTTTTCAAGACTGCTCAAATGTGCTCGCGTAGCCTTCGTTCTCTGCGTTTTGTCACGTGGATCGCAGTGAATTCGATTCAAGGCTAACAACTTCTGCTTCAGTCAGACATTTTCTTGAGTGACGAATCTTGCCTGTTCTGGTTGGAGTTGTTTGGTAAAGTATACATAGGTGTTCTTGTCCACCGATTTGGCGGCAGAAAGAAACCCGAGTAGCTCCACTTTTTTCAAGTGTTGAACACTGTTGAATTCCAACTCTCTGAGTTTTGCACATCCTTTCCGCATTAATCCTTCATCCATAAATGTGTGCTTGGCGATACAGTTCGAAATGAAGCACACTGGACATAAATTGGTACAATCTGTTCCCAGTTCCAAATTGTTCAGCTTTCCGATGAATATTCTGTACTGAATTGCATCAGCTCTTCTTGATGGTATTATATTACTGCAAATAGGTTTGTTCGCAGTCAGCACTTCACTACGATACCTCGTGAAACAGCTCCACCACCAGGGTTGTTGTAGCCACACGTTAGGCGACTTTCCCGTGATTTTCGTGTTGCACGACTTGTTGATAGTTGGGCATTGACTTGGCCAGAGGCCTTTGACGGGTTGTCTACTGAAATAGTAATGATTTTTATAAAAGCATAAAGAGTTACGAAAATTGAGAATCACCTATATTGCAAGAAACACCCAGGTGCATCGTGGCACAACACCATGGTGTTTGGCCACATACCAAGGTGTACCACAATCATGGAATGTGACAAACACCACGGTGTTGACCACCATTCATACCACAACACCATGGTAACTCCAACAACATAGAAGCTAATCTCACACACTTTCATCTTCATTCTTGTATCCGAAAGTCAACGTATTGCCTCGACGCTTCGGTGACTTCGCAATCACTGGTGTCCTCGGGAGCACAGTAGATTGTTCATCATCTCCGTATCCGTAAGTCAACCGAGGTCGACGACGTTTGGGTGTTCCGGTTTTGGATGAAGGTGTTTTCCGGTGAATAGACTCATTTTCGGATCGGGACGGGGAAGAATGCGATTCTTCTTCATCTCCGTATCCGTATGTCAAACGAGTTCGACGACGTTTCCGTGATTGAACATTGACTTGGCCAGAGGCCTTTGACGGATTGTCTACTGAAATAGTAATGATTTTTTATAACAGCATAAAGAGTAACGAAAATTGAGAATCACATATATTGCAAGAAACACCCAGATGCATCGTGGCACAACACCATGGTGTTTAGCCACATACCAAGGTGTACCACAATCATGGAATGTGGCAAACACCACGGTGTTGACCACCGTTCATACCACAACACCATGGTAGCTACTGCATAGCACCCAGGTGCTACTCACTGTCTTTATTCTCATCACCTTTTTTGTCCAGCACAGTGCAAGAACAAGGGAACCCCATTGGGTAACCATAATTCCAATGAACGAATTCACCGCACTTTATGAATCGAGTAGACACACGAAACGCAAAGGAAGTGTCGAACACGAGGCGAGCGTTGCAGTGGCCAGATTCTCGTTTTTCGCAGAAATTCGAGTAGTGCGAGAGGTCGGTTGGATGTGGCACGCGAATTACGTATTTGTTCTCCACCAAAACTTCATAACAAGAGAATTTTGCGTCCGACTTTACGTATGGCTCTAGTTGTCCCCCGTAGACGTCGAGATAGGAGTGTTCGGGTATGTCTTTTAGCGCTTTGAGTCCGTGGCCTACGACCACATTCTCTAATTCGTGCCGTAGAAACAAGCTCTGCGTGTGTGCCCACTGCTTCCTGACTCGGTCGACTCCCATCTTTTTGACCAGACTTCGGAACTCGCCGATAGATGGAAGACTACTCATTGAAGAACGTCTAGCTCTCGTTGTCCGGATTTCATCGGAACCGTCTAGAAAAGTGGAAAACTTAACTTGCTTACTACCAGGTGCATCGTGGCACAACACCATGGTGTTTGGCCACATACCAAGGTGTACCACAACCATGGAATGTGACAAGCACCACGGTGTTGAACATCATCAAGGTAGCTACTACTGTTACACACACACATACCGAAAGTAGATATCCCACTGTCTTCATGGATTCTGTCGATCGGCGAATTGACGTCGTCACGACTTTTTGAAAGTTGAGAATTGACTTGGCCAGAGGCCGTTGACGGGTTGTCTACTGAAATAGTAATGATTTTTTATAAAAGCATAAAGAGTAATAGAATCACGTTGGTTGGAAGCGAAAAATTTTTGCAGGGTAGCCTGCTTCAGACTTTTCCACCGGTTGAGTTCCTCTGGGGTCACCGCACATCTCTCCTTTGTTTTCAAACTTTTTTTTCCTTAACATTCGGGACTATAATCATTAAAAAACCTCAACATTACTTTTAGACGACATTTATCGTGGCGCTTAGGTTAGTCCCTTCGAGACGTTTGTAATGTGTCTGAAAATTCTTTCATATAAACCAATCAAAGCAGTGAGGAAAAGAAAAAAACAACAATAACGGCAAAACGAAAATGTTGTTCCATGGAGCGCGTTTGCTCACCCTAGCGCCCCATGATATGATGAGTGAAACACCATGGTACGTTGTGTCAAACACCATGGTACGTTGTGTGAAACACCAGGTATGTTGTGGAAATACTGGCCAACAAATAAACACACTCATTATCACCAATAAAAGCACACATTTTATCTCATTCAGATATTGTTATGTTTTTTGAGAAGTCATACAAACGAGACCAGATCGAGTCCTCGTCGCGAGTCAGTTCCTTTGCGACGATCACAAGTGTATGACCAGAGGAGCGGGTCATGGCCACATTTACCATTTCTCGGCTTTCTGTCATAGTTGCAGACCGCGCTTCGTTCAGTCCGACGACGAGGATGGAAATCTGTAAATAAATAGTGCTTATAATTCCTAGGAACGTGGACTCATTTACCTGACAAGTCTGTCCGATTGATTCTCTAACCGACAGACAAGAAAGTCTTGGATCGGTCGTTCCTCCCAACTCCTCAACACACAATGCGACCTGATCGCGGTAGAAGCAGAGTAACAGCATACGCTGATCTGCTCGTAGTGTACTGAGCACCTTTCGAGACAGAGCAACGGCGGCGCGTGCTTAAACTTTCCGTTGCGTGCGCACGGAGTTGTATGTGGGTTGGACGATGAATGTTAGGTAGTTCGGAGACAACTGGACGTCTACATCAGGTTGGAAACATGGTTTTCTGAAAACTGACTACGTTTTTTATTCGCTGACTTTTTTCTTCAAACACCAAGGTGTTCTGTACTCAAACACCAAGGTATTCTGTACTCAAACACCGAGGTGTTCTGTACTCAAACACCGAGGTGTTTTTAACAACGTAAGCTCATCACTTACCTCTTATTTGTATGATGCTCAAGATAGCGATCGTAGAATTCCAAATTCATGAGTTGCACGGTTTCTACCTGACATCGGTACACACGAGACGTCTCGAGACAGGGATTCCTTTGTTTCAGAGAGCGAATGCCATTGACCAGAAGGTGGCTTAACGCTGGTTGTTTGATAAACGGTCCCGGTTGAGCCGAGTCTCCGATTAACACCACTCTGCATTTAGCGGAGATTGGAAAAAAGCTCAATCTTCTGAGGATTGAGTGGGGAGACTCAGTTGAACACTCATCGAATAGCAACAGACCAGGTGACCGACAGTCTTGAGCTTCCGTGCTCCGAAACATTGTCACCATCGACGATGTGCCGATGATGAGATGAGGGGAGAGCCAAAATAATGCAGTAGCGTCCAACGCCGATTTGAGTTTTGTATTGGGGATCGACATTGTTCCTCTGCCCAACCTCTCTTCATGATCCAAAAGGAACAGCGAGAAACCAACCGGGTCTTCTTTTTGGCTCCTTGGAGGATCCAGTTGAAGTCCAAGCTGATTGTAGACCGCAAAGGCAAGCACAACCTTTTTTTGGAAAGTCCTGAAAAATGTTGACATGACAAGGACAAGTGAGTTGTCACGTTTTGTGAACCTCCATGATATTGCGTACCAAACACCATGGTCCTTCATAAAGGTTTTAAAATGGTATTGAGGAAGAAGTACCATGGTGTATGTTACGCAGTACCATGGTGCTTCACAAAATATTTTGCATTGTCATCCCCCTAGGTGTTACGAGAAGGTGGACCTCGTAACACCTAGGGGGATGACAACGGTAGAGCGTAAGAACTTACTTATCTTCCTTGGTTGTGATCTCTCCGCTGAGCACTTTGTTGACGACGTCCTCAATGATTTGTGGAAAAACGACGTGACTGTCGTATCGAGTCGATAATCCTCGCTTTCTCGACAACGCCGACGCCGACGTTACTCTAAGTACTCGCAGACGATTCTTGACATCCGAACCGTCCTGTAGCAGAACGTCTATTTTTTCCACCAATGCAAGAATCGTAGCATTACAGTCAGAGAGGATCGTACAATACTGCTGCTGCTGATTGTCGGGTTGTCCGAAGACATAAGCGAGCGCAGCTGCCATAGCAGCCAAGGACTTTCCTCCTCCTGCTGGAGAATCTTGAACGGTTAGCATGTCCGATCCATACAGCGCGACGTAAATCAGCTGTTTTTGTTCATCGGACATCGGCACCACGAAGTTGCATTCTTCAATTACTTGGTTAACATTCGAAAGAGATTCTTGATCGAATGTGGGTAGTGAGTTGCTTGGCGGGACGCCTGCTTCTTGCCGGCATGTGGGAAATAGCCTGGCCAGAAGTTCCTTTCGCTGAAATTGAATAATTCGAAAAATTACGGTTTCATCTAAATTACATTTTCGTCCAACAGTACGTGGAAACGGGATGGGAGTACACGTGAAGAATATCGCCAACGAAGATTTGGTTGTATGTGGTGGTTGTTCCGAAATCACTGAACAGGTCTCGAGACTTGTCACACAGTATGGCTTCTGACAGGTGGCCCGCCCAGAAGTCGAGCCCGTGAGTAAGTGGACATGCGATACAAAGCTGCGAGTCAAGCGATCTACAAAAAAAAGCAGTAATCAACATATAACTGTATAAGCCCACCTGAAAACTACTCGGTAGGTAACGCTGCTTTCAGTTTCACTTTTTTTGAACGACGGGACGAAAGTTACATTGTTCCTAGCGACGAGTTTGAGCGTTGGTTGGTCTTGGAACTTTCGTGCTCCGGCATTCATTTGTTCGAGAGTGTGGCGGTCACGAAAGTTTTGCATTCTTTCAAACGAGTCCGCAAGAGATTCTTCTTCGCCGCTGGTGGACAGCGCCGAAAATTGTAGCAACGACCGGTTTTCCATAATGGGATGGTGAATTGAAGGGAGGTGTACATATTGCCCGTAAGGAGGCTGCTTCGGATAGTTCTGAAAAGTGGAAATAATATCATCAAACAGAAATGACCATTACCTTCTCGAAATTGGCCGATAAACCAAACTCTGAAGAAGAAATAAATATAGTCGCGGAAAATTTAAAAATGCATTACGAAAATTTTTTTCGGTGGAGCGCGTTTGCTGCCACACCGTCTACCACCTGGGTGGCATGCAACACCAGGCCAAGAAACCCAGGTGTCAATTTACCGTGATTTTTTCTTTTTCCCTTCTTTTTGTAGCATTTCTTTCTCGTTACCCTCATAATATCTGTACAATGCCTAATAATTTAGTTGACTCCTTTCACTCTGCAAGGCAGAATCAGTAGATAGTAACCTGTGAATCATTGTTTTTTTCCTTTCGTAACATTTATTTGTCGTTTCACTCACATAGAATAAAGTCTGTACGATTCTGCAAACTTTGATTTTCTTTTCCACACCATGGTGTTAGCCCGTCTACCACCTGGGTGGCATGCAACACCTGGGCACGAAACACCCAGGTGCATCGTGCGGCGCATTCCGTTTTCCGGTGAATGAGCCAATCAATACTGTGCCAATGCACCCAGGTGTTACGTGTTTCCATTGACAAAACATCTAGGTGGATCTTGACACAACACCATGGTGGTAGTGACAAAACACCATGGTTTCTGACACATACCACGGTGTACCACAATCTGGATTATCAGCTGATAAAGTGTTCAGATGTGCTGATCGAGTGGAAAATCTTAGAAACTGTGTTGTTGAACACAATATGAGTCAACAGTGATACCTACAAAAGCAATACTCATGACGCACCAACTCGAAACATTTTTTTTACTACCCTGGTGATGTTGGTGTGTTTGATTGATGGAGTGATTAAATTGATTAGGATTGGACATCAAATCATCATGTTGGGGACACTTGTTGGCCAGTTATCAAAGTATATCACACCATACACCATGGTGTTAGCCGCACAATTGTTACGATAACTGGCCAACAAGTGTCGCCAACATGATGATTTGATGTCCAATCCTAATCAATTTAATCACTCTATCAATTAAACACACCGGTAGTAGAAAATGAGTTGTCGAGTTGGTCCGTCATTCTGGTATGTGCCACACACCACGGTGTTTGGTGTTGTGTGGCCAAACACCATGGTGTAGTATGAGAAACACCATGGTTTTAATGGTGAAACACCGTGGTGGCACATGGTTTACCACAATCAACTTATCAACCGAATAAGCCCCAAGTGACATGTCCAATCCACATCGTTATCGATACTTGACTCGTATCAATCGAAATATTCATCAAAATCGGGCTAGTTAAAAAAAATCACTACTCGTTTTCCCCATGGTCGTTCTCATTTTGATCGAACACATGGTGAAAAAATTTTTCGGATTTTCGAATTTTGATGAATATTTCGATTGATACGAGTCAAGTATCGATAATGATGTGGATTGGACTCGCGTTCTGTTACGAAACAATCGGTTGATCGACCAACCAATTGGTCACCCATCCAGTTGGTAACGGGTACTGTTAACATCGTTTCGCTGATGACACACGCGATGAGCAATCTGCAACGAGGTCGTTGGCGAGGGGGGGGGGGGGGGTGACAACGGCAAGCAGGGGGTCGAGAGAACACACACAAGACCCCCTGCAAGACCACCAACGAAGAAAAGGGGGGGGGGGGCGGTTTTGGGAAATCGGAAACAATTTCTGTCCAAGACATCTGTTCAGGGAATGGATTCACTAACCATGCAATACATTTTGGCTCGAACAGAACTAAAAGTCACCGGCTCTAAAAAATAATGTTTTTATTTTTTGAAATTCTTGAACTCATCAACTTCCCAGGTTTAGTCGTGTTCTCAACGTACAACAAATCCAAATCTCAGCGCAAGCGGACTATTTGGAGCCGATTTATGCTCGTTTGAAGACAGGCACACTGAATAATGAACGCTACTCTACATGCCTGTGGTCGGATGAGAGTGACATTGGAAGTTATATAAAATGACCCCCAAAATATGTGAAAATATTCTGCGAATCAGCAGCTTCCTTCTCAGCCTCAAGGTCACTGTGAAAGAGCATGCGAACGGCACTTCGTTACCTCTTCCTTACGATCACCAATTCACAATTAATGTCTGTATTTGTATTTGTATTTGATTTTTTCATAGCTGTAAGTATATCAGTAATGGGTGGATAGAGTCAGTTGGGAATGAATAGAGGGAAAGATGATCATTCGACCTTCAGTCGATCAAATGACAATAGTTAGAGAAGAAGAAACTCGAATAGGTAGTGTGGTCGCCCCGAGTGGGATCTGCTTGAAGTTGTGTTCAATAGGTTCTCAAATACGCTGTGAATGACTATGCAAAGTTTCATAACCAGAATTTAAGACCTTGGCGAGATATGCTTTGTCAAAGTTTCTAGATCCCTAATACATATGTGTAATTATGGTCGAATGTGGTCGCCCCGAGTGGGGGATATGCCTGGAGTTGTGTTCAATATGTTCATGTGTTCAATCGACCTCCGGTCGATCAAATGAGGTCGTCTGTACTTCAGAATATCCTACAATTTACTTCAATTTCTCATTCATCTCATCGTAAGTTCTTCGCAGACTGTCTTGGTGACGAAATGTCTGGTGGCGAAGTGTCGCGGACCCTCCTGATCCTAAATGGCCCGAACGTCGGTTCACAACTATTATTCCCCCGGTGTTTACCAAATGAAAGAGTGTCATGTCGGTATGTGGATTCATGAGTGTTGGCTGTAAACAGTCGATTATTTTACAGCCAACACGAGAGAACACACCCTACTGTCAGTCGTAAAATTAGTGTATCTATGAAGAGTATACTGTATTCGATACTTTACGATCACTTCATAATCCCAGGATATGATGCTCTAGAGGAAGATTGTGCGATACTGTGGTCGATTGAGATAAAAGTGTTCTTTTGGTTTTTTTTGGTTTATTTTCAAAAAAGAATGAATTTACAGAGAAATCGATTAGAAATAGAAAATAAATGGAGAATGAACACAGTTAAATCAGAGGAAATGTTGGGAAATTGAAAGAGAACCAGTTCAACTTTGAGCAAAATGATGGGGGAAAGAGAAAAGAGTACAACCAGATACGAATGAAATCAGTTAGTAACGTCGACCTCCTCGTTGTCTTCTTGTTGTTGTTCGGATGGATCAACGGCTGGGAGTGGAGCAGGAGCGAAGGATCGCATAGCCATCATGTAGTAGTAGCAGAAGAGAAGTTGGGGGTTGGCGAAGATGGGAAGTGGGAGGAGTGGAAGTGGTGGGAGAAGTGGAACTGGGACGGCGGAGGGAAGAGTAGACGGCGAGACTGGTGCCATGTTGCGAAGTTGAGTGATGGTGATGTCGAGGATGGAGACACGGTCGAGTCGTTCTCTGCAAATGGACAATCATTATATCAGGTGATAAGAGACACACACTCACGGTTGATCAGTGAGCACGTTGGCAGTGATGTACTCGCGGAGTGCCTCGTATCCGGATCCTTGGAGATCACGTCGGCACTGTTCTCGGTTCTTTCGGATCTCTTTGCGAGATCTCATCGGTCCGAGTGAGTTGGGAGAGGACGATGAAGAGGAAGAGGAAGAGGAGGAGGAGGAGGAGGAGGAGGAGGAGGAGGAGGAGGAGGATGGTGGCGAAGAGGTGCATGGAGAGACGGTGTCGCCGCGGAGCATCTCGACAGCTCGTTGCAGCACTTTTCCTTGACTGAAAATGAGATGATGAGAAAGACGGTTGGAAACACTTACGAGATGTGCTTCTCTCCGTTGTTTGGGAAGACGAGATCCCGCAGTTCGTCCATTTTCCCATTGATTTCTTCGCGACGTTTCTTCTCGTTCGACGCCTTCTGGTTGAGGTGCGATGGAAGTTTTGCAGTGGTGGTGGACATGATAATCTGGAAGAAGAGGGGAGTCAGTGAGAGAGATTCCAATAGAACACGGAGAAGAATGAAAAGGGAAACCAGAATAGAGAGAGCTCGAGGAGAGCTGACCACCTGGGAGTGAGTCGAATGAGAGAATGAATACCATCCGAACCGCCGTCCGTTCTCTCCCAAAAGGGGCGTGATACTGTGTCCCGGAAGGAGGCGGGGTGGGAATTCCCCTTCTTCTTCCCGGGAGCACTTTCCCTGTGCACATCTCCCACGACTGCCCCTCTCTCCCACGTGTTCCCCCCTCCCGATGGATGGGAATGAGAGAAAGGAAAGGGAGGATTAGAGAAGTGTTTCGATACTTTATCAACTATCAGTGATGTCGATGAGGCTGAATAAATTTGAGAAAAATGGACGGAAAATATGATTTTCCGATGAGAATTGATAAAAATGGGTATCTGAATGAGTTGAATTACAGTTTTAAAAGATCAGGACTTCATCGACAGGATCCTTGAACATGAATCTCTCGAACTGAAATTCTAATCAGAATACGGCATCTTCAGTGATTTAATAAGAAGGTGGGTACACTCAACGGAACGTCAGTCTCATTCTCCGACCATTTTCCGTGTTTTCTAATTTGGAAGCGAGAGTGGCTCCTAAATATCCATCTGTCGATACGATGTTCAGGGATCACATCGTAAAGTATCGGATACAGTATACTCTTCCTATCCCACATCCCATCCGTACCATCTCTCGAATTTCCAGGAAAGCCTCTCGTTCGCCGCCACAGATTGCAATAATCATGATTGACCTTTTTGGATTGGAATAAGCAATGTGTTTGTTTGGCATAATAGATTGATCCAGATCCAGCTATTATCTGACCTACAGAAGTTTCAGCTTTTGCAGGACAGATAATAAGTCAGTAGTTCAAAGTACCAACTTGTGCATCTGGTTGACATTCAATTCGTATTCATGAAAATGAGCGAAGTCTTGCCAGTTGAGAAAACTCCTTTGAAGACCATTACTTGTAGAAAGTAAGAGATGCTGTGAATGGTTGTATCTCTTTGATGGGCATCCTGGGTATCTTCAGAAAACACTGTCATTTTGAGAAAGTTGAATTCGGCTTCCACACTGAAAAATGTATCATCGGTGAACAGCGTGGGCATATTACCGTACTGCCGAGGAGAGATTTGCACTTCAAAACAGAACTTTCAAGAAGCCACCATGCTGCGGAAAGTGAGAATAACGGAAAACAATCTTGAGGAGTACAATTACAATAAACAAAAAAACAAGGAATTGACCTAGAAAAAAGTGTCAGCGCCCGCATTAGAGCAGAAAACTCGTGTATTTATACTGTTTGGCACCCGGTGTTCTTTCCATCCCAAGCCCACCGATCTTCATTCAGACATTTTAAAGTTTCATTATTTTTTATCAAAGGATAGATGTGCAGTTTACTTACTTCATCAGACTGAATCAATCTCGAGTTGAGAGTTCTCCGATAATGTTGTAAGTTCAGAGTATGTCCAGTATTATCGATTCCATGGATATAACAATCAAACAAACAGTCGTAACCATAATCTTTCTTATATATATTCTCCCAGAGGAGTGGGTTTTTCATTCGTTCATTCCGTCCGTCCGTCCGCACACGCTATAATCGGGGGTGGCGGGTGCTCATCGCGGACCCTGATGGGTGTCGGCTGCTTCGTTTTCTCTTAATAAGGCGTCCCGCCGCCGCCGCCGCCGCAGCCGGTTCAATTACCCAAGTTAGAGGTAAACCCCGCCGGGTTTTGAGAAAAGTGAGGATCTGATTACATATTCGGATTCGGATAGAGCTCGACGAGACGAGACGAAATGGCTTTTTGCTTACTAATTTTGATCCACGGACGACCGTTTTATGGGGGGACAAAGTTGCAGTTTTCACTGATGCCCGCCGCCGCAGTCAGTGGCCGCAATAGTGGCTCTCGGTGGTGTTGTGGTAACGCACGCGTCTCTCGATCCGAGCAGTGCGGGTTCGAAACCACCACACACCAAAACTTTTTTGCATTGATTTCTTCAACCAAAGAAGCCAACGTGTCTCGCCAGCATACCCGAAAACAGCTTTTTTCGATGGAAATCAGTGAAAAATTAGAAATTTAGGAGACTTGCGGCAAGAACCGTTGACTTTTTGGAAGAAACTACAAAGATTTCAAACAAGTGAATGGAACTGAAAGTTTTCAATGGTCTTCCATGTGCCAAACCCATCGATCGATGAATCTCACTCGAAAAATGGTGATTCGGCCACAAACTGGCGCGAAAAGCAAACTTAGTGACCAAACCCATTGAAATGACTATATTTTTTTCGAAATGCTACTGGAAGCATGTTCTTTTCAACGGAAAGTGAACGGAAAGATTCAATCGTTCTGCAAGTCCCCTCGCCAACCCACAGTGCGAGTGATCGTCCAATAAAGTTTTGGACGTGCCTCCACGGGTGTCGGAGTGGCTGAATTCACTGTGGAGCTTTTTCTCACTTTTCTTTCCATCTAACAAGCTTTTCCTCCAAATGAACCAGGATCCAGAGTTCATCAGAGGATGACAATCAATGGAGACGATGGTTCTCCGTTTCGAAAGGCTTCACCATACTCCTGGACCGCAGATGTGTACGAGTTGCCTTCACTTCAGAAACATTCTCTTTCAGAAAACATCCACTTAGTAAAAAGAGCCCTTTCGAGAAAGACAGCGCGACAAACAACTCCACAGAGAGTCCAAACAAAAGCCTCATCTCCAAAAACGCGGACAGTCGCCACCGCAACTGTTTCCGTTCGCACGTTTGAATTCGCCGTGCCGCCATGTTTCTATTCAAAACAAGAAAAAAACAAGCCTACAAAGAAGAAGATGCGCCCAGAAGGCTTTAGATGCCACAGATCGCTTTCAAACTATTATCCGACCTGCAAAAGTTGAAACTTCTGCGCCGACCGCGACGCAGCCGCAACGCGTCCGAATATGCGTTCTCTCGCCACGAAAACGGATTTATCGACGGAAAGAACGGTAAAAAAGCTCCGTCGCGGTCGGCGCAGAAGCTTCAACTTTTGCAGGTCGGATAGTATACGTGCATCATCGAGTCACCATACCGGACCCCTGTCTCAACATGTTTTCTCCTACGGAAAGTGAACGGAAATATCCAATCGTTCTGCCAGTGCCCCTCGCCAAACCACCGTGCGAGTGATCGCCCAATCGAGTTTCGAACATGCCTCCACGGGTGTCGGATCCGTTCTTGAATCTGTGAATGGACCAGGATCCAGAGTTCACCAGAGAATGGTTCTCCGTTCCGAGAGACCTCATCACACTGCCTGAATCACAGATGTGTACCTCACTTTAGAAACATTCTCTCTCCGAAAGCATCCGTTAAGGGAAAATATCCTTTTCGTGAAAGAAACGGCATGTCAAACAACTCCAAAGTGCATGAAAACAAAATTCAAACATTCAATTTTGAAACACCTTCCGTTCTAACTTTTAGAAATGAAATTTAGAAATGAAAACAGGAAATGAAGCCTAAAAAGTAAAAGATTCCTTCCACAAGGCATCAGAATCCATATATAGCTTATATATAGCATATATAGAAACTCTATTTTAATGGCATGCCGTTCAGATTAGATTCCATATGTAGCTTAGCGAATTCGCGTGCATCATCGGACGACCATACCCCTTTTTCAAAAATTGGCCAAATCGGACCAGTAGGCGCTGAAAAAAGGCTGCGAACGTACAAACGAACGAACAAATTGAAACTTTGAAGGAGCACATTTTGAGTACCATAAAAACTCTATTACAACGGCACTCCGTTGCCCTTTTCAAGCTCCCATTTTGGGCGCGGCAGTATTAAAAGTGCCGTTGTGATAATGGTTTTGAGATAACTTAGAATCATAAATTTTGAAACACCTTCCAAAAAGGAACGAACAAGAAAACCGCGGAGCCCAGTCTGTAGGGGCGGCGATAGCCGCCACGTACAGGCTGGTCATATCCTCTTCTCTCGAATGGTTACGACTGACAGTAGGGTGTGTTCTCTCGTGTTGGCTGTAAAATAATCGACTGTTTACACCCAACACCCATGAATCCACATACCTTTTTATGAAGAATCGAAGTAAATAACTATCGGTGAAATCTAAAACCTTCTGGAGCACATCTTCTCATTTTTATGCTTCATCCTCCGTTTTCTTCATCAATATGAGGCGCCTTCATCAGTTATAACCGTATTTTACGAGCGTTGATAACTGTAAGTTATCAGCTGTACGGTGGGAACCAATGAGGTGTGTGAGAGGAGAGTGGTGACATGTTTGGTGGGAAGGGGAGAGAGTGTTGGGGGGTATTCTCACGGGATGTCGGTGGGAGACACGGAGGAGTTGGGAACATCGGAATCAGAATACGACGACACGTTTGGAATTTGAAAAAGACGATTGGGTGTCATGTCGGTATGTGGATTCATGAGTGTTGGCTGTAAACAGTCGATTATTTTACAGCCAACACGAGAGAACGCACCCTACTGTCAGTCGTAACCATTCGAGAGAAGAGGATATGATTATGGTTACGACTGTTTGTTTGATTGTTATCTCCATGGAATCGATACTACTGGAACTCAAATACTCCAGTGACTTCTCTTTTCGAAATGATCGTCGCAAGAACAGTATTTCTGAAAACTATCAATACGAACTCTGCAACTCTGCAAACTATGCAAAACCGGACACTCTGGACAGAATCACCCGACTCCAAATTCCCGGACAGTTCCGTTGACGGTGTTTCACAGAACGAGAGCCCTACTTGTAAGCCGTATCCGAGTGTGGAAGTTTTCAAAATGACTGTGTTGCCGAGAAAAGGATAATTGAATACCTGCGGGGATTCATGAATTTAATTATTTGATACGACTGATAACCGTGAAAGTAGAAGCAGAAGGCAAAAGAATAGAAGACAGGGAATATATAATTGCTTGAATTCAGAACGGTATAGCAAGAGCAGTATAGCAGGCATTTGTGGATGCGTACCCGAGACACTCGCAAGAAGTCATCGGAAGGAATCGCGACAGAATCGACCAACTCTGATTAATTTCTTATCCTTTTCGGTTGAATGTCTGTTGAATGATGGCTAGAGCCCTACTTTTCGAGAAGATGGTGATATCGCACAGAGTCATTTGTTCTGGAAGGGGTTGAAGGTACTGTACCGACGATGAGAAGTCGCCGAGGATGATGGGTATAATTTCAACTACCTTTGTTTATTTTTCATAACTGGAAATGAAATGTATTTATTGAAACACCACAAGCTCCAGTTTTCACCATGACACTCGTTCCAGCTGTTCTCGAATCTTAAATACATCATTCCAGAGCACCTTCCCCATATTTATCAATTCTCATCGAAATACATTCTTTTGTTCCGATTCATTCAGCCTCACCGTTATCACCTATCACTGATGAGTTATCAAGAACCCTTCTCTAATCCTCCCTTTCCTTTCTCTCATTCCCATCCATCGGGAGGGGGGAACACGTGGGAGAGAGGGGCAGTCGTGGGAGATGTGCACAGGGAAAGTGCTCCCGGGAAGAAGGGGAATTCCCACCCCGCCCCCTTCTGGGACACAGTATCACGCCCCTTTTGGGAGAGAACGGACGGCGGTTCGGATGGTATTCATTCTCTCATTCGACTCACTCCCGGATGGTCAGCTCTCCTCGAGCTCTCTCTATTCTGGTTTCCCTTTTCATTCTTCTCCGTGTTCTATTGGAATCTCTCTCACTGACTCCCCTCTTCTTCCAGATTATCATGTCCACCACCACTGCAAAACTTCCATCGCACCTCAACCAGAAGGCGTCGAACGAGAAGAAACGTCGCGAAGAAATCAATGGGAAAATGGACGAACTGCGGGATCTCGTCTTCCCAAACAACGGAGAGAAGCACATCTCGTAAGTGTTTCCAACCGTCTTTCTCATTCTCATCATCTCATTTTCAGTCAAGGAAAAGTGCTGCAACGAGCTGTCGAGATGCTCCGCGGCGACACCGTCCCTCCATGCACCTCTTCGCCACCATCCTCCTCCTCCTCCTCCTCCTCTTCCTCTTCATCGTCCTCTCCCAACTCACTCGGACCGATGAGATCTCGCAAAGAGATCCGAAAGAACCGAGAACAGTGCCGACGTGATCTCCAAGGATCCGGATACGAGGCACTCCGCGAGTACATCACTGCCAACGTGCTCACTGATCAACCGTGAGTGTGTGTCTCTTATCACCTGATATAATGATTGTCCATTTGCAGAGAACGACTCGACCGTGTCTCCATCCTCGACATCACCATCACTCAACTTCGCAACATGGCACCAGTCTCGCCGTCTACTCTTCCCTCCGCCGTCCCAGTTCCACTTCTCCCACCACTTCCACTCCTCCCACTTCCCATCTTCGCCAACCCCCAACTTCTCTTCTGCTACTACTACATGATGGCTATGCGATCCTTCGCTCCTGCTCCACTCCCAGCCGTTGATCCATCCGAACAACAACAAGAAGACAACGAGGAGGTCGACGTTACTAACTGATTTCATTCGTATCTGGTTGTACTCTTCTCTCTTTCCCCCCATCATTTTGCTCAAAGTTGAACTGGTTCTCTTTCAATTTCCCAACATTTCCTCTGATTTAACTGTGTTCATTCTCCATTTATTTTCTATTTCTAATCGCTTTCTCTGTAAATTCATTCTTTTTTGAAAATAAACGAAAAAAAAACCAAAATATCACTGTTTCCTCAATCGATCACAGTTTCTCTCATTCACAGGGTGGCCCAAAAGTATTGTCACCGTCTTCGTGGGCCGTATTTCAGTCAAGTTTCACTCTTCTGACTAGATATTGTGGATAGGGTTTAGATGGTATCTAGACGGTATTGATGCAAAATACATGTTATCTCAGAACGGCCTCTTTTGCTGGCTACGTAAGAACAATGTCTCTTGGGGAACGCGTCGACCGTTGCTCGCAGGTATCTGACGTCGATGGCGTCCCACGCCTTCACAAGGGCGGCGTTCAGAGACCCCCAGACTTTTATGAGCTTCCATAAAACTGTGGTCGAGCGAATCCTGACTTACTTAGGATACTTAGGAGGTCCATCTACCGTCCTCTCGTCTCGCCGTGTGACCTGCCCAGCCGTGCTTCTGCTTCGCAATGTGCTTCAGAGGGTCTCGAACTTTCGAAATCTTTCGGATGTCCTAGCGATGAAGTCCTTTTTCGTGTTGTTCTCTGAGCGTGATGCCTACAAGAGCTCGCTCCAGCGCTGCATGAGCAGTTCTCCGTTTTTCGGACGACCGTTTTGCGAAAGCCCATGTTTGGATTCTGTACGTGATCGCTAGCAGGACTGTGGCGTCGAACACTTTCGCTTTGATCTCCGGATTTCCACATTCTTCGAATACAACTTGGAGCGACTTGAATGCTGCCCATCCGGCTCTCGTTCGTCTCGTTATTTCGGCGTCGACGTCGTTTGTCGCGTTTAGCAGTCTTCCAAGATAAACAAACTCGTCGGTGTTTCGGAGCGTCTCGTTCCCGATTTTGACGTCGTCGGTGTCGGTGAAACGGTTCCGAAGGACCATCGTCTTCTTGTCGTTGATCTTGAGTCCTGCCATGGTGCTCGAGCTTCCGTAGTCGTCCCAATCGCATGTTCGGATAATGGACTCGAGGCAGGCAGAGAAGAGGTTCGGGGAGATTGCAATTTTCGTAGCATGCGCGGATTGCGTTGACGTAGCACGGTTCGACTCCTTGGTTTTCCAGCGAATTCCATATGTAGTCGAATTCGATGCCTTCTCGAAATCCACGAACGTGAGTATCAGCGGCAGTTGGTGTTCACGGTGCACTTCGAGCAGCTTGTTGAGGGCCGAGATATGATCCATCGTGCTGAATTTCTTCCGGAAGCCGGCCTGTTCCACTGGCTGATCTTCTTCGAGAGTTGTTCGAACTCTTGTCAGCAAGCATGTGGTGAAGACTTTGTAGATTGAGGGGAGTAAGCAAAAATAACTGTAAGTTAATCAGCTGTACGGTGGGAACCTATGCGGTCTGGGTGAGGAGAGTGGTGACATGTTTGGTGGGAAGGGGAGAGAGTGTTGGGGGGTATTCTCACGGGATGTCGGTGGGAGACACGGAGGAGTTGGGAACATCGGAATCAGAATACGACGACACGTTTGGAATTTGAAAAAGACGATTGGGTGTCATGTCGGTATGTGGATTCATGAGTGTTGGCTGTAAACAGTCGATTATTTTACAGCCAACACGAGAGAACACACCCTACTGTCAGTCGTAAAGTCAGTGTATCTATGAAGAGTATACTGTATTCGATACTTTACGATCACTTCATAATCCCAGGATATATGGTGCTCTAGAGGAAGATTGTGCGATACTGTGATCGATTGAGGAAACAGTGATATTTTGGTTTTTTTTTCGTTTATTTTCAAAAAAGAATGAATTTACAGAGAAAGCGATTAGAAATAGAAAATAAATGGAGAATGAACACAGTTAAATCAGAGGAAATGTTGGGAAATTGAAAGAGAACCAGTTAAACTTTGAGCAAAATGATGGGGGGAAAGAGAGAAGAGTACAACCAGATACGAATGAAATCAGTTAGTAACGTCGACCTCCTCGTTGTCTTCTTGTTGTTGTTCGGATGGATCAACGGCTGGGAGTGGAGCAGGAGCGAAGGATCGCATAGCCATCATGTAGTAGTAGCAGAAGAGAAGTTGGGGGTTGGCGAAGATGGGAAGTGGGAGGAGTGGAAGTGGTGGGAGAAGTGGAACTGGGACGGCGGAGGGAAGAGTAGACGGCGAGACTGGTGCCATGTTGCGAAGTTGAGTGATGGTGATGTCGAGGATGGAGACACGGTCGAGTCGTTCTCTGCAAATGGACAATCATTATATCAGGTGATAAGAGACACACACTCACGGTTGATCAGTGAGCACGTTGGCAGTGATGTACTCGCGGAGTGCCTCGTATCCGGATCCTTGGAGATCACGTCGGCACTGTTCTCGGTTCTTTCGGATCTCTTTGCGAGATCTCATCGGTCCGAGTGAGTTGGGAGAGGACGATGAAGAGGAAGAGGAAGAAGAGGAGGAGGAGGAGGAGGAGGATGGTGGCGAAGAGGTGCATGGAGGGACGGTGTCGCCGCGGAGCATCTCGACAGCTCGTTGCAGCACTTTTCCTTGACTGAAAATGAGATGATGAGAATGAGAAAGACGATTGGAAACACTTACGAGATGTGCTTCTCTCCGTTGTTTGGGAAGACGAGATCCCGCAGTTCGTCCATTTTCCCATTGATTTCTTCGCGACGTTTCTTCTCGTTCGACGCCTTCTGGTTGAGGTGCGATGGAAGTTTTGAAGTGGTGGTAGACATGATAATCTGGAAGAAGAGGGGAGTTAGTGAGAGAGATTCCAATAGAACACGGAGAAGAGTGAAAAGGGAAACCGGAATAGAGAGAGCTCGAGGAGAGCTGACCATCTGGGAGTGAGTCGAATGAGAGAATGAATACCATCCGAACCGCCGTCCGTTCTCTCCCAAAAGGGGCGTGATACTGTGTCCCAGAAGGGGGCGGGGTGGGAATTCCCCTTCTTCTTCCCGGGAGCACTTTCCCTGTGCACATCTCCCACGACTGCCCCTCTCTCCCACGTGTTCCCCCCTCCCGATGGATGGGAATGAGAGAACGGAAAGGGATGATTAGAGACTCCAATCACTGAATTGATAAGAATTGATGGAGATGGGGAAGAGGCTCTAGAATCCTGTAATCAGTGGTGATTTCGGTTCGAGTGTGGGGACAAAAATAGAGATTATGATGTTTTTATGAAATCTGTCAAATGAACAAAGGGCCGTGAAATGATGTCTTTCGTCCATTGACGGTGTTCGCGTGTCGCCAGAACATGCCCATCGGCCGCTTCTGACACTTTATCACCGGATGTTGCTGCTCTTCAAGATGTGCATACATCTCATCAAAGAACGATAGACAGCCGATCTGGCATTTTCAGTGATATGATAAGAAGGTGTGTACACTAAACAGAACGTCGGACTTATTCTCCGACCGTTTTCCGTGTTTTCTAATTTGGAAGCGAGAGTCTCCGGAATGTCCATCTGTCGATACGATGTTCAGGGATCACGTCGTAAAGTATTGAATACGGTATACTCTTCCTATCCCACATCTCATCCGTACACAGATCTCTCGAATTTCCAGGAAAGCCTCTCGTTCGCCGCCACAGTTTTGCAATACTCATGATTGACCTTTTTGGATTGGAATAAGCAATGTGTTTGTTTGGCATAATAGATTGATCCAGATCCAGCTATTATCTGACCTACAGAAGTTTCAGCTTTCGCAGGACAGATAATAAGTCAGTAGTTCAAAGTACCAACTCGTGCATCTGGTTGACATTCAATTCGTATTCATGAAAATGAGCGAAGTCTTGCCAGTTGAGAAAACTCCTTTGAAGACCATTACTTGTAGAAGGTAAGAGATGCTGTGAATGGTTGTATCTCTTTGATGGGCATCCTGGGTATCTCCAGAAAACACTGTCATTTTGAGAAAGTTGAATTCGGCTTCCACACTGAAAAGTTTATCATCAGTGAACAGCGTGGGCATATTACCGTACTGCCGAGGAGAGATTTGCAGTTCAAAACAGAACTTTCAAGAAGCCACCATGCTGCGGAAAGTGAGAATAACGGAATACAATCCTGAGGAGTATTATTACAATAAACAAAAAAATAAAGCATTGACCTAGAAAAAAGTGTCAGCGCCCGCACTAGAGCAGCAAACTCGTGTATTTATACTGTTTGGCACCCGGTGTTCTTTCCATCCCAAGCCCACCGATCTTCATTCAGACATTTTAGAGTTTCATTATTTTTTATCAAAGGATAGATGTGCAGTTTACTTACTTCATCAGACTGAATCAATCTCGAGTTGAGAGTTCTCCGATAATGTTGTAAGTTCAGAGTATGTCCAGTAGTATCGATTCCATGGAGATAACAATCAAACAAACAGTCGTAACCATAATCATATCCTCTTCTCTCGAATGGTTACGACTGACAGTAGGGTGTGTTCTCTCGTGTTGGCTGTAAAATAATCGACTGTTTACAGCCAACACTCATGAATCCACATACCGACATGACACCCAATCGTCTTTTTCAAATTCCAAACGTGTCGTCGTAGTCTGATTCCGATGTTCCCAACTCCTGCGTGTCTCCCACCGACATCCCGTGAGAATACCCCCCAACACTCTCACCCCTTCCCACCAAACATGTCACCACTCTCCTCTCACACACCTCATTGGTTCCCACCGTACAGCTGATTAACTTATCAACAGTTATCAACGCTTATGAAATACGGCCATAACCGATCAAGGGGCTCACGCCGCCTCTTGGGTTAAAAAATCATTTGAGCCCGTTATCAGTGATGAAAAGTTTTGAAAAATGAATTGATGAAGACAGAATAAAAGTTGTGTTCATGATTGGTGATAAAAACGATCAGAAAAGCAATCAATGCAACCCGAGTTTGAAATTTGAAAAAGACGATTGGGTGTCATGTCGGTATGTGGATTTATGAGTGTTGGCTGTAAACAGTCGATTATTTTACAGCCAACACGAGAGAACACACCCTACTGTCAGTCGTAACCATTCGAGAGAAGAGGATATGATTATGGTTACGACTGTTTGTTTGATTGTTATCTCCATGGAATCGATACTACTGGAATTCGAATACTCCGTCTCTTTTGGGAATGATCGTCACAAAAACAGTATTTCTGAAGACTATCAAAACGAGATAAACTTCATCTGAATCAACCTTCTGCAAGTTAAGCGATAATCAACGTGTATTAACCGATAAACTCTGCACTCTGGACAAGATTTATCGAGTATTTTCTGTGGAGACTGAAACATTTCCCTCGCTCTAGAAGATCATCCTCATATCGGCCGATTCGGAAACAAGACCTTCGATCGGAACGACAACGGATACAGAATCACCCGACCCCAAATTCCCGGACAGTTCCGTTGACGGTGTTTCACAGAACGAGAGCCCTACTTGTAAGCCGCATCCGAGTGTGGAAGTTTTCAAAATGACTGTGTTGCCGAGAAAAGGATAATTGAACACCTGCGGGGTTTCATGAATTTATTTATTTGATACGACTGATAACCGTGAAAGTAGAAGCAGAAGGCAAAAGAATAGAAGACAGAGAATGCTTGAATTCAGAACGGTATACTATCGGAAGCATCCGAAATAAACATTTTGACGAGAAAAAGCTTTGGCGGCCACCGGCGGGTCTCGCAACGAACGAGGCACAGCTCAACGTTTGTAACCGTAAGCTTTGGTCTAAAAAGACGGTATTCGGCCGATTTTCATTCGGATTTCTCGATAAAACGAATTAAGTATGATAAGAGAACCAATTGACACAAAAACATCTGGAAAAACGGCTGGAATTGAATTTTCCTGGCCATTTGAAATTTCCAAAACTTTTCCACAGTAATTCGCGCCGGCGCGAAACTGTCGGTGGCCTAGAAAACTCTTTCTCGCGAAAACTCGTCAAAATCTTCATCTCGGATGCATCCGATAGTAGTAAGAGCAGTATAGCAGGAATTTGTGGATGCGTATCCGAGACACTCGCAAGAAGTCATCGGAAGGAATCACGACAGAATCGACCAACTCTCATTCATTGCTTATCTTTTTCGGTTGAATGTCTGTTGAATGATGGCTAGAGCCCTACTTTTCGAGAAGATGGTGATATCACACAGAGTCATTTGTTCTGGAAGGGGTTGAAGGTACTGTACCGACGATGAGAAGTCGCCGAGGATGATGGGTATAATTTCGAATACCTTTGTTTATTTTTCATAACTGGAAATGAAATTTATTTATTGAAACACAACAAGCTCCAGTTTTCACCATGACACTCTTTCCAGCTATTCTCGAAAAACATGATTCTAGAGCACCTTCCCCATATTTATCAATTCTCATAGAAATACATTCTTTTGTTCCTATTTATTCAGCCTCACCGTTATCACCTATCACTGACGAAATGATCGTCACAAAAACAGTTCGTTTGAAGACTAATGATACGAGATATACTTCATCTGAATCAGTCTGCTGCAAGTAAAAGGCACATCGACCCTTCCAATTTGGGAAGTGGTCGTAACTCATCTGAAAACCTCAAACAGAGGATGTTCCCTTCTGAGTCCCAATTCGAGAAATGGGTGTACGGATGGGATTTGGGATATGAAGAGTATACCATATTCAATACTTTACGATCACTTCATAATCCCAGAACATCGTATCGACAGATGGACATTTAGGAGCCACTCTCGTTTCCAAATTAGAAAACACGGAAAATGGTCGGAGAATGTTCCGTTGAGTGTACCCACCTTCTTATCATATCACTGAAGATGCCGTATTCTGATTAGTATTTCAGTTCGAGAGATTCATGTTCAAGTATCCTGTCAATGAAGTTCTGATCTTCTAAAACTGTAATTCAACTCATTCAGATACCCATATTTATCAATTCTCATCGGAAAATCATATTTTCCGTCAATCTTTCTCAGATTTATTCAGCCTCTTCGTCATCAGTGATAATTGATAAAATATCAAACCCCTTCTCTAATCCTCCCTTTCCGTTCTCTCATTCCCATCCATCGAGAGGGGGGAACACGTGGGGGAGAGGGGCAGTCGTGGGAGATGTGCACAGGGAAAGTGCTCCCGGGAAGAAGGGGAATTCCCACCCCGCCCCTTCTGGGACACAGTATCACGCCCCTTTTGGGAGAGAACGGACGGCGGTTCGGATGGTATTCATTCTCTCATTCGACTCACTCCCGGATGGTCAGCTCTCCTCGAGCTCTCTCTATTCTGGTTTCCCTTTTCACTCTTCTCCGTGTTCTATTGGAATCTCTCTCACTAACTCCCCTCTTCTTCCAGATTATCATGTCTACCACCACTTCAAAACTTCCATCGCACCTCAACCAGAAGGCGTCGAACGAGAAGAAACGTCGCGAAGAAATCAATGGGAAAATGGACGAACTGCGGGATCTCGTCTTCCCAAACAACGGAGAGAAGCACATCTCGTAAGTGTTTCCAACCGTCTTTCTCATTCTCATCATCTCATTTTCAGTCAAGGAAAAGTGCTGCAACGAGCTGTCGAGATGCTCCGCGGCGACACCGTCCCTCCATGCACCTCTTCGCCACCATCCTCCTCCTCCTCCTCCTCCTCCTCATCGTCCTCTCCCAACTCACTCGGACCGATGAGATCTCGCAAAGAGATCCGAAAGAACCGAGAACAGTGCCGACGTGATCTCCAAGGATCCGGATACGAGGCACTCCGCGAGTACATCACTGCCAACGTGCTCACTGATCAACCGTGAGTGTGTGTCTCTTATCACCTGATATAATGATTGTCCATTTGCAGAGAACGACTCGACCGTGTCTCCATCCTCGACATCACCATCACTCAACTTCGCAACATGGCACCAGTCTCGCCGTCTACTCTTCCCTCCGCCGTCCCAGTTCCACTTCTCCCACCACTTCCACTCCTCCCACTTCCCATCTTCGCCAACCCCCAACTTCTCTTCTGCTACTACTACATGATGGCTATGCGATCCTTCGCTCCTGCTCCACTCCCAGCCGTTGATCCATCCGAACAACAACAAGAAGACAACGAGGAGGTCGACGTTACTAACTGATTTCATTCGTATCTGGTTGTACTCTTTTCTCTTTCCCCCATCATTTTGCTCAAAGTTGAACTGGTTCTCTTTCAATTTCCCAACATTTCCTCTGATTTAACTGTGTTCATTCTCCATTTATTTTCTATTTCTAATCGCTTTCTCTGTAA
This sequence comes from Caenorhabditis macrosperma, assembly GCA_963932285.1. Lineage (NCBI taxonomy): Eukaryota > Metazoa > Nematoda > Chromadorea > Rhabditida > Rhabditidae > Caenorhabditis > Caenorhabditis macrosperma. The sequence continues at coordinate 10,902,685 of OZ010621.1, read as the reverse complement.
ATTCATTCTTTTTTGAAAATAAACGAAAAAAAAACCAAAATATCACTGTTTCCTCAATCGATCACAGTTTCTCTCATTCACAGGGTGGCCCAAAAGTATTGTCACCGTCTTCGTGGGCCGTATTTCAGTCAAGTTTCACTCTTCTGACTAGATATTGTGGATAGGGTTTAGATGGTATCTAGACGGTATTGATGCAAAATACATGTTATCTCAGAACGGCCTCTTTTGCTGGCTACGTAAGAACAATGTCTCTTGGGGAACGCGTCGACCGTTGCTCGCAGGTATCTGACGTCGATGGCGTCCCACGCCTTCACAAGGGCGGCGTTCAGAGACCCCCATACTTTTATGAGCTTCCATAAAACTGTGGTCGAGCGAATCCTGACTTACTTAGGATACTTAGGAGGTCCATCTACCGTCCTCTCGTCTCGCCGTGTGACCTGCCCAGCCGTGCTTCTGCTTCGCAATGTGCTTCAGAGGGTCTCGAACTTTCGAAATCTTTCGGATGTCCTAGCGATGAAGTCCTTTTTCGTGTTGTTCTCTGAGCGTGATGCCTACAAGAGCTCGCTCCAGCGCTGCATGAGCAGTTCTCCGTTTTTCGGACGACCGTTTTGCGAAAGCCCATGTTTGGATTCTGTACGTGATCGCTAGCAGGACTGTGGCGTCGAACACTTTCGCTTTGATCTCCGGATTTCCACATTCTTCGAATACAACTTGGAGCGACTTGAATGCTGCCCATCCGGCTCTCGTTCGTCTCGTTATTTCGGCGTCGACGTCGTTTGTCGCGTTTAGCAGTCTTCCAAGATAAACAAACTCGTCGGTGTTTCGGAGCGTCTCGTTCCCGATTTTGACGTCGTCGGTGTCGGTGAAACGGTTCCGAAGGACCATCGTCTTCTTGTCGTTGATCTTGAGTCCTGCCATGGTGCTCGAGCTTCCGTAGTCGTCCCAATCGCATGTTCGGATAATGGACTCGAGGCAGGCAGAGAAGAGGTTCGGGGAGATTGCAATTTTCGTAGCATGCGCGGATTGCGTTGACGTAGCACGGTTCGACTCCTTGGTTTTCCAGCGAATTCCATATGTAGTCGAATTCGATGCCTTCTCGAAATCCACGAACGTGAGTATCAGCGGCAGTTGGTGTTCACGGTGCACTTCGAGCAGCTTGTTGAGGGCCGAGATATGATCCATCGTGCTGAATTTCTTCCGGAAGCCGGCCTGTTCCACTGGCTGATCTTCTTCGAGAGTTGTTCGAACTCTTGTCAGCAAGCATGTGGTGAAGACTTTGTAGATTGAGGGGAGTAAGCAAAAATAACTGTAAGTTAATCAGCTGTACGGTGGGAACCTATGAAGTGTGTGAGAGGAGAGTGGTGACATGTTTGGTGGGAAGGGGAGAGAGTGTTGGGGGGTATTCTCACGGGATGTCGGTGGGAGACACGGAGGAGTTGGGAACATCGGAATCAGAATACGACGACACGTTTGGAATTTGAAAAAGACGATTGGGTGTCATGTCGGTATGTGGATTCATGAGTGTTGGCTGTAAACAGTCGATTATTTTACAGCCAACACGAGAGAACACACCCTACTGTCAGTCGTAAAGTCAGTGTATCTATGAAGAGTATACTGTATTCGATACTTTACGATCACTTCATAATCCCAGGATATCGTATCGACAGATGGACATTTAGGAGCCACTCTCGTTTCCAAATCAGAAAACACGGAAAATGGTCGGAGAATAAGACCGACGTTCTGATGATTGTACCCACCAGGCTTGGTCGGAAATGACCTGTCGGTAATTTTTTTCCGACTCGAAATTTCTGAAAAAAGTCAGAAAAAAAAGTTGCGACTATTTTTTCCGAAAAAAAAGTCGGAAATTTTTGGAAATTTCGGAAATTCCGAAAATGAGCCGAAACTGGGCAAACTGTTGAAAATATTACAAATTATTCGGTTTTTCAGTCCTTCAAGTCGAAAAAACCACCGAATCAACACATTTTTGTTGAAATAACCATTCGGAAATCGTTTTTTTCACTTCTCGAAGCAGTTTTTTCTGTTGAGAAAATGAGGTTTTCGGTAACTTTCGGAGCAATTTCCGAAAATCATGTCGGAAAAAAAAGTTCCGACGGAAATAATTTCCGAAAAAAGAGTTCGGAAAAATTTTCGACGGAAAAAAGTTCCGAAATGAAAAGTCGGAAAAATTTCCGTCGGAAATTATTTCCGAAAATGGTCGGAAATTTCGGAAATTTCGGTAGTTCCGTTTCCGGTTCCGACCAAGCCTGGTACTCACCTTCTTATTAAATCACTAAAGATGCCGTATACTCGAAGAGCAGCAACATCCGGTTATCAGTTATCAGAAGCGGCCGATGGGCATGTTCCGGCGACACGCGAACACCGTCAATGGACGAAAGACATCATTTCAGGGCCTTTTGTTCATTTGACAGATTTCATAAAAACATCATAATCTCTATTTTTATCCCCACACTCGAGCCGAAATCACCACTGATTACAGGGTTCTAGAGCCTTTTCCCCATCTCCATCAATTCGTATCAATCCAGTGATTGGAGTCTCTAATCATCCCTTTCCGTTCTCTCATTCCCATCCATCGGGAGGGGGGAACACGTGGGAGAGAGGGGCAGTCGTGGGAGATGTGCACAGGGAAAGTGCTCCCGGGAAGAAGGGGAATTCCCACCCCGCCCCCTTCTGGGACACAGTATCACGCCCCTTTTGGGAGAGAACGGACGGCGGTTCGGATGGTATTCATTCTCTCATTCGACTCACTCCCGGATGGTCAGCTCTCCTCGAGCTCTCTCTATTCTGGTTTCCCTTTTCACTCTTCTCCGTGTTCTATTGGAATCTCTCTCACTAACTCCCCTCTTCTTCCAGATTATCATGTCTACCACCACTGCAAAACTTCCATCCCACCTCAACCAGAAGGCGTCGAACGAGAAGAAACGTCGCGAAGAAATCAATGGGAAAATGGACGAACTGCGGGATCTCGTCTTCCCAAACAACGGAGAGAAGCACATCTCGTAAGTGTTTCCAACCGTCTTTCTCATTCTCATCATCTCATTTTCAGTCAAGGAAAAGTGCTGCAACGAGCTGTCGAGATGCTCCGCGGCGACACCGTCCCTCCATGCACCTCTTCGCCACCATCCTCCTCCTCCTCTTCCTCTTCATCGTCCTCTCCCAACTCACTCGGACCGATGAGATCTCGCAAAGAGATCCGAAAGAACCGAGAACAGTGCCGACGTGATCTCCAAGGATCCGGATACGAGGCACTCCGCGAGTACATCACTGCCAACGTGCTCACTGATCAACCGTGAGTGTGTGTCTCTTATCACCTGATATAATGATTGTCCATTTGCAGAGAACGACTCGACCGTGTCTCCATCCTCGACATCACCATCACTCAACTTCGCAACATGGCACCAGTCTCGCCGTCTACTCTTCCCTCCGCCGTCCCAGTTCCACTTCTCCCACCACTTCCACTCCTCCCACTTCCCATCTTCGCCAACCCCCAACTTCTCTTCTGCTACTACTACATGATGGCTATGCGATCCTTCGCTCCTGCTCCACTCCCAGCCGTTGATCCATCCGAACAACAACAAGAAGACAACGAGGAGGTCGACGTTACTAACTGATTTCATTCGTATCTGGTTGTACTCTTCTCTCTTTCCCCCATCATTTTGCTCAAAGTTTAACTGGTTCTCTTTCAATTTCCCAACATTTTCTCTGATTTAACTGTGTTCATTCTCCATTTATTTTCTATTTCTAATCGCTTTCTCTGTAAATTCATTCATTTTCGAAAATAAACCAAAAAAACGAAAATATCACTGTTTTCTCAATCGACCAGAGTATCGCACATTCTTCCTCTAGAGCACCATATATCCTGGGATTATGAAGTGATCGTAAAGTATCGAATACAGTATACTCTTCATAGATACACTGACTTTACGACTGACAGTAGGGTGTGTTCTCTCGTGTTGGCTGTAAAATAATCGACTGTTCACAGCCAACACTCATGAATCCACATACCGAGACATGACACCCAATCGTCTTTTTCAAATTCCAAACGTGTCGTCGTATTCTGATTCCGATGTTCCCAACTCCTCCGTGTCTCCCACCGACATCCCGTGAGAATACCCCCCAACACTCTCTCCCCTTCCCACCAAACATGTCACCACTCTCCTCTCACACACCTCATAGGTTCCCACCGTACAGCTGATTAACTTATCAATTACTTACAAAGTTCTCCAATAGCTTCAAAATCGAGATTGATTCTGAATCAGTGTGACGTAGTTCTTTGAGTCGTTGTCGTTATTTAGTCCACAACAACTTTGACAAGTTTGGATTCAGAAGGGAGCATGAGTGCTCCTCGGAAAGTAGTAGTGCCTGCGGAAAGCTTCGGACGAAGACATCGATTTCTGAACTGTACATGTGATCCGGAGAAGATAATTGGCTATGGACAGTAGGAGATGTACGGTTTGAATTCCCGCGTCGTCGAACTGCGAATTGTTCGAATTTGGCTGCGCGCGGCGTCGCCTGAGTATTCAACGCTTACAATAATCGACTACCATGGTATGCGCTCTCGTAAATCGACACGAGCCACAAGTTGTAACGTTGAATACTCAGGCAACAGTGTGCGCCGCAGCCAAATTTGAAAAATTCGCAGTCCGAAAGCGCGGGAATTCAAATCGTTCATCTCCGAACCTCCTGTGGACCTTTTTCAGTTTTCGAATTTTCTGAGAGTGTCAAGATGTGGCTTAGGGGTAGCATAAATGATTCCCACGTGGAGATATTGAATAAATTTTCTGAATTTTTTTCGTCTCAAAAACTGAAAATACCCTGAAACTTCAGGGGCTCCTTTGCCGGCACAAACTGGATGAGTCGCTCTAGAAGTTCTCGAAAACATGTGTCATGAGGCTGATTATCGAGTGCCCCATTGGTGGATTTTAGAATCAAAATCTTTCTGTCGCTGATTGCAGCAGCATCGGAGTACAGGAGCATTGTTTTCGAAACTTCACGGTCACTAGAATTCCAGGACATACACTAGGGAAAGACTCTGCACTCAGAGTAGGAGAACGATCAAAAAGAAAGGTCCGTTGATCTTGTCTCCAGTTCCCTGAAAGTGATGCACATATTTCGATCAGGTCAACATCGGATCGATAGTAGGCCTCTTCGGAACTTAATGAAAAACCTTCGATCAACTCCATCTTTATCAATTACAGCCAACACGAGAGAACACACCCTACTGTCAGTCGTAAAATCAGTGTATCTATGAAGAGTATACTGTATTCAATACTTTACGATCACTTCATAATCCCAGGATATGGTACTCTAGAGGGAGATTGTGCGATACTCTGGTCGATTGAGAAAACAGTGATATTTTGGTTTTTTTTCGTTTATTTTCGAAAAAGAATGAATTTACAGAGAAAGCGATTAGAAATAGAAAATAAATGGAGAATGAACACAGTTAAATCAGAGGAAATGTTGGGAAATCGAAAGAGAACCAGTTCAACTTTGAGCAAAATGATGGGGGAAAGAGAAAAGAGTACAACCAGATACGAATGAAATCAGTTAGTAACGTCGACCTCCTCGTTGTCTTCTTGTTGTTGTTCGGATGGATCAACGGCTGGGAGTGGAGCAGGAGCGAAGGATCGCATAGCCATCATGTAGTAGTAGCAGAAGAGAAGTTGGGGGTTGGCGAAGATGGGAAGTGGGAGGAGTGGAAGTGGTGGGAGAAGTGGAACTGGGACGGCGGAGGGAAGAGTAGACGGCGAGACTGGTGCCATGTTGCGAAGTTGAGTGATGGTGATGTCGAGGATGGAGACACGGTCGAGTCGTTCTCTGCAAATGGACAATCATTATATCAGGTGATAAGAGACACACACTCACGGTTGATCAGTGAGCACGTTGGCAGTGATGTACTCGCGGAGTGCCTCGTATCCGGATCCTTGGAGATCACGTCGGCACTGTTCTCGGTTCTTTCGGATCTCTTTGCGAGATCTCATCGGTCCGAGTGAGTTGGGAGAGGACGATGAAGAGGAAGAGGAGGAGAAGGAGGAGGATGGTGGCGAAGAGGTGCATGGAGGGACGGTGTCGCCGCGGAGCATCTCGACAGCTCGTTGCAGCACTTTTCCTTGACTGAAAATGAGATGATGAGAATGAGAAAGACGATTGGAAACACTTACGAGATGTGCTTCTCTCCGTTGTTTGGGAAGACGAGATCCCGCAGTTCGTCCATTTTCCCATTGATTTCTTCGCGACGTTTCTTCTCGTTCGACGCCTTCTGGTTGAGGTGCGATGGAAGTTTTGAAGTGGTGGTAGACATGATAATCTGGAAGAAGAGGGGAGTTAGTGAGAGAGATTCCAATAGAACACGGAGAAGAGTGAAAAGGGAAACCAGAATAGAGAGAGCTCGAGGAGAGCTGACCATCTGGGAGTGAGTCGAATGAGAGAATGAATACCATCCGAACCGCCGTCCGTTCTCTCCCAAAAGGGGCGTGATACTGTGTCCCGGAAGGGGGCGGGGTGGGAATTCCCCTTCTTCTTCCCGGGAGCACTTTCCCTGTGCACATCTCCCACGACTGCCCCTCTCTCCCACGTGTTCCCCCCCTCCCGATGGATGGGAATGAGAGAACAAGAGAATGTAGGAGAGGTGGAATGATACGATCAGAAACATTAAAAAACACATTTCAAACCACATAAACGCGTAGAACATTCTCGAAGGGAACTGAATAATGGTTCAAAATACGGTGTTTTCAGTTGTGTGATAGAGAGAATATGGGTGAATGGAAAGAAATGGGAACTTTTGCAATGACTGTAAACTCTTCGAAAGATCAACTGTATTCACAGTATCTAGAATACAGTATGCCGGAATCGTTATAATCGTAAACTATCTCTCACAGATACCGTATACTCTTCATTATTCCAAGTGTGCACCAGGGTTGCCCGGAATTCCTTCTTTCGTGTTCCTTGACTTTTTCTTTGTTCCGTCTCCCACATATGGGAAATCAGTTCCGTCTTCCGCATGAAAAATGGTTTTCGAGCATAAAAACGTAAGGAAATCGCCCTCTCCATCCCCGCATAATCTGCCGAGTCGGCAGAGTTTTCACTTCGGCGGGACCCGTTTTCACACCGAAAAAACGCAATTTCTCTAATGAACGTGTGGATAATCTGTTACTCTGTAGCCTAGATTTGAACATTTATAGCCTTCCCTTGTTTTGTTCTCTAATTAATGATTTTCTTCATTCCGTCTTCTGTTTTCCGTAAAACGAGAATTTGAGTTCCGGGCAATTCTGGTGTGCACTCACTGATGTTCTATGGATTTGAGGCACATTCGTGGAACTCAAGTCCTCTGTTCATGTCTTTCTGCAGACACTTTCAAGTACTGACGAGAAGCATCCGCGTGTTTTCCCTTCCCTTCGTCCGCCGCCTTTCTATCCAATAACCTGCCATGTGTTGGAAGCGTAAACGGGAATTTCCTTTTAAAAAAATCGAACCCTCCGCTGAGTATTTGATTTTCAATCGATTCCATGGAGATAACAATCAAACAAACAGTCGTAACCATAATCATATCCTCTTCTCTCGAATGGTTACGACTGACAGTAGGGTGTGTTCTCTCGTGTTGGCTGTAAAATAATCGACTGTTTACAGCCAACACTCATGAATCCACATACCGAGACATGACACCCAATCGTCTTTTTCAAATTCCAAACGTGTCCTCGTATTCTGATTCCGATGTTCCCAACTCCTCCATGTCTCCCACCGACATCCCGTGAGAATACCCCCCAACACTCTCTCCCCTTCCCACCAAACATGTCACCATTCTCCTCTCACACACCTCATAGGTTCTCAGCATCTCTGATCAACTTACAGTTATCAACGCTCATGAAATACAATTATAACTGATCAATTGTGTTCGTGATTAGTGATAAAAACGAGCTGATTAACTTATCAACTGTTATCAACGCTCGTGAAATACGGTTATAACTGATGAAGGCGCCTCATATTGATAAAGAAAACGGAGGATGAAGCATAAAAATGAGAAGATGTGCTCCAGAAGGTCTCAGATTTCGCCGATAGTTATTTACTTCGATTCTTCATAAAAAGTGGAATCAAGAAAAGTGTGGTTAGAATTTGAAAAAGAGCTCTCGATTGGGTGTCATGTCGGTATGTGGATTTATGAGTGTTGGCTGTAAACAGTCGATTATTTTACAGCCAACACGAGAGAACCTGCGGGGATTCATGAATTTATTTATTTCATACGACTGACAACCGTGAAAGAAGAAGCAGAAGGCAAAAGAATAGAAGACAGAGAATATAGTTGCTTGAATTCAGAACGGTATAGTAAGAGCAGTATAGCAGGCATTTGTGGATGCGTACCCGAGATACTCGCAGGAAGTCTCCGGAAGGAATCACGACAGAATCGACCAACTCACATTCATTGCTTATCTTTTTCGGTTGAATGTCTGTTGAATGATGGCTAGAGCCCTACTTTTCGAGAAGATGGTGATATCACACAGAGTCATTTGTTCTGGAAGTGGTTGAAGGTACTGTTCCGACGATGAAAAGTCGTCGAGGATGATGGGTATAATTTCAACTACCTTTGTTTATTTTTCATAACTGGAAATATTGAAACACCACAAGCTCCAGTTTTCACCATGACACTCTTTCCAGCTATTCTCGAAAAACATGATTCTAGAGCACCTTCCCCATATTTATCAATTGTCATAGAAATACATTCTTTTGTTCCGATTTATTCAGCCTCACCGTTATCACCTATCACTGATGAGTTATCAAGAACCCTTCTCTAATCCTCCCTTTCCGTTCTCTCATTCCCATCCATCGGGAGGGGGGAACACGTGGGAGAGAGGGGCAGTCGTGGGAGATGTGCACAGGGAAAGTGCTCCCGGGAAGAAGGGGAATTCCCACCCCGCCCCCTTCCGGGACACAGTATCACGCCCCTTTTGGGAGAGAACGGACGGCGGTTCGGATGGTATTCATTCTCTCATTCGACTCACTCCCAGATGGTCAGCTCTCCTCGAGCTCTCTCTATTCTGGTTTCCCTTTTCACTCTTCTCCGTGTTCTATTGGAATCTCTCTCACTAACTCCCCTCTTCTTCCAGATTATCATGTCCACCACCACTTCAAAACTTCCATCGCACCTCAGCCAGAAGGCGTCGAACGAGAAGAAACGTCGCGAAGAAATCAATGGGAAAATGGACGAACTGCGGGATCTCGTCTTCCCAAATAACGGAGAGAAGCACATCTCGTAAGTGTTTCCAACCGTCTTTCTCATTCTCATCATCTCATTTTCAGTCAAGGAAAAGTGCTGCAACGAGCTGTCGAGATGCTCCGCGGCGACACCGTCCCTCCATGCACCTCTTCGCCACCATCCTCCTCCTTCTCCTCCTCTTCCTCTTCATCGCCCTCTCCCAACTCACTCGGACCGATGAGATCTCGCAAGGAGATCAGGAAGAACCGAGAACAGTGCCGACGTGATCTCCAAGGATCCGGATACGAGGCACTCCGCGAGTACATCACTGCCAACGTGCTCACTGATCAACCGTGAGTGTGTGTCTCTTATCACCTGATATAATGATTGTCCATTTGCAGAGAACGACTCGACCGTGTCTCCATCCTCGACATCACCATCACTCAACTTCGCAACATGGCACCAGTCTCGCCGTCTACTCTTCCCTCCGCCGTCCCAGTTCCACTTCTCCCACCACTTCCACTCCTCCCACTTCCCATCTTCGCCAACCCCCAACTTCTCTTCTGCTACTACTACATGATGGCTATGCGATCCTTCGCTCCTGCTCCACTCCCAGCCGTTGATCCATCCGAACAACAACAAGAAGACAACGAGGAGGTCGACGTTACTAACTGATTTCATTCGTATCTGGTTGTACTCTTCTCTCTTTCCCCCATCATTTTGCTCAAAGTTGAACTGGTTCTCTTTCAATTTCCCAACATTTCCTCTGATTTAACTGTGTTCATTCTCCATTTATTTTCTATTTCTAATCGCTTTCTCTGTAAATTCATTCTTTTTTGAAAATAAACCAAAAAAAACCAAAATATCACTGTTTTCTCAATCGACCACAGTATCGCACAATCTTCCTCTAGAGTACCATATCCTGGGATTATGAAGTGATCGTAAAGTATCGAATACAGTATACTCTTCATAGATACACTGACTTTACGACTGACAGTAGGGTGTGTTCTCTCGTGTTGGCTGTAAAATAATCGACTGTTTACAGCCAACACTCATGAATCCACATACCGAGACATGACACCCAATCGTCTTTTTCAAATTCCAAACGTGTCGTCGTATTCTGATTCCGATGTTCCCAACTCCTCCGTGTCTCCCACCGACATCCCGTGAGAATACCCCCCAACACTCTCTCCCCTTCCCACCAAACATGTCACCACTCTCCTCTCACAGACCTCATAGGTTCCCTTGCTCAGTTAATTTCTATCCTGAAAATATCCCGAGAACAACCTGGATGCTCTCCGGACGCTGGATACTTTTCTCTGTCTGTGACTACCCTGCGGATCCAATTATCTGTATAATATCCACGAGATATTTGGCTCTCTCGGTTGCAACTAAAACATCTGCGGTCCCGAAAATATCCGGAGAATAACTACCCTGCTGATGTAGTCGTTATTACGACGAAGGGCGGAATCCGCGAGATGTCGGTCCTTGTCGGAGTTACACGAAACCACTTTCAATTGAGAAATGAGTTCTTTCAGGTGCTTGTTTATGTGATTGTTGGTGTTAGTAGACTGCTTTGGGTAGATCCTTTCATTTGGTAAACCGGTGGGAATAATAGTTGTGAACCGACGTTTTCATGAGTACATCTTTTCTTTTTTCACTAACTCCTACTTCTATTTATCTTCTAAAATTTCAAGTTTCCTATCTCACTCCCGTGTCTTTTCCCCAGTTTTCTCCTCGAATTCGCCTGCGCCATTCCCTTTTATTTGATTGTATTTGCAAAAAAAAACCGACATCGTGAAAAGCAGTAATAGAAAGAAGCAATTGTAGCACTGATATTGTTAATAATTTTGATTATTAAAATGCGCCCGAAATGAAATGAAGAAAACAACAAAGACAATGTTACAGAATATAAATCAAATTATGACAAAAATTAAGTGGGAACTAAATAAAACGCTATTTGGGAGCTTGAGATTCGTTTGTCTCCTCGGAGACTTTATGTGTTAGTTGAATGAACTCGTAAATGCGAGGAAACTTCTTCGGGTCCCACTTCTTTGCGTTCAGTTTTGCGACAAGAACAATGAACGACTCGCGAGCTAGCTCTCGGATTCCTTCAACGAGGAAGTAGATCGGATGGAACACTTCACGGATACGAGACCAACACCACAATGCTCGTGTGAACGTTTCCTCGAGACTTGGGTGGAATGTGACGTCGAAGGCGACCAGGATCCGCAGAAAACACAAGTCTTCGGTGTTGAATTGCCATTTGTGCATTTCAACTACCAGTTCCCACAAACAGGCAAAACGGGAAACATCCTCATTTCCCAGCAATGCAAGACTTTCTAATGGTAAACTGAAACGATGATGTTGGAAACGTGGGACCTCTTCGAAACGTTTACCTTTCGCCTCCCTTCAGAGTAAAGGTTTCCAGTTGCTTGTGAACCATTACATAGATGAAATCCAGAATATGATTCATAACCCACGATTTTCCAAGCACAATGTCTCTGACCTCAAGCTGAAATGAAATAATAAAATTTTTCAAAACAGTATCGCTTTCGACTTACTGGCAATTCTTTGAAGTGTTTGAGAGTATGCGCAAGACTTTTGTGAAACTGGCAGTTATCCTCGACCACTTTCAATACGAAATCGAGCATATTTTCGTGAGCACCCAGCCTATGCCTATTCACGTTTTCGAGAACGTGGGATGGCAGGATGATCTTTTGCGGATACAACGAGATGATGCCATGTTCCAGCACTATTCGTGTCGCAATCTTTTGAGATGTTTCAACTACAACTTGCATGCAGGTTTTGCATTCGGCATCTTTCCGTTGCTTCGCCGAATCCTCATTCTCTAATTGCTCCTTCGGGGGTGGTGCCGCTGAAAAATTGAAGATGAATTCTTGCCGTTTCATAGTGAGAAACCTCGTTTCGCCAGCAGATCTCGCACTTTCATTTTCCTGGAATTCGGATTCTCCCGACCGCTTCCCATGAGTCCACGAGAATACTGAAAATGAACAGTGGTGACAAAGAATTGACTGACGATTCAGACAGAATACTGGATGCAAGACCAAACTTCTTCTATCGACGAATTATAATTCTGGGTGCTCACACGATTTATTTAACAAAATTTAAAACTTCGAGGTATCGTTGAGCATGCAAATAAATCAGATTATTATGACAACATGAAAACCTGGGGGATTAAGGATGCAAATGGGTGCAGGGAAAGGGTGCTCAATATTCGGGGGAAATCCTTTTTGGATCGAATGCAATTAAGTTAGTACACGTCATAATTAGACTAGTTTGAGTAGTTATGATGGTTGGGACGGGGTGCATTTAGAACGACTCGTCAATATCCGTAGTTGTCGCCATACGGGGCCGAGGTGCTGGTGGTGTTATCGTCGTCGTCGCTGTCTGCGGCTGGACCACCACACGATGGAACTGCGTTTGGCCAGTCGCAAACGGACAGTGCTGGATTGAACACTGTTCCCGACGGGCACTTTTGAGTGACCTTCCGGCCCCACACGCAGCGATAGAAGGTCGAGCAGCTGTGTACGTCGGAGATGAAAGCTCCGTGCTCGGCGCATTCTCCGACAGCCAAGCTGTGGTTCTCGCAACCGCTGACTTTCTGGGGATAATCGCATTTGCCGGTCAACTCGTTGAATGCCAAGTTTGATGGGCATGCTGGATGCTCGAACAACTCTCCACCGAAACACTGCAAATCAAGATAAAGCCGTGATAACTGAAACCGACGCACCTGAAGGATGGCGGAGCAATCTCTCTTGTTACCGTAGAGACCATCGGCTTTACCATCACAGAACGCATCCTGCTGATGGTTATTGTAGTAGCTCTTGACTGGCTGGTTTCGAGCAACAATGCACTCCGCTGTCGCGTCTCGGCTGACACACTCGAGCCGGGCGTTGGAGAACACGTTGTTCCCAGAGCAGTGCTCCAGCTTGGCGGAACCGTACGAGCAACGAACGTAGTTGCTGCTGCATGATCCGAGAGCAAATACTGCTTCTCCGTCGACGTGAGCGCATCTACCATCAACCTTCTTTGGTGGGACAGTTGTTGAAGTCGTAGCCATAACCTGAAAATTGACACAATCGACTGTGTAAAGCTTTTTTAGATTGACTCACATCTTGAACAGCCTGACGAATAGCATCTTTGCCACAAGAAACTCGTGCAACACATTTGTTGGCATTGGTGTCGAATTGCTTACCAACTCTGCAAACCTTCTCGACGTATCCGGTCGCAGTGCATTCCAAGTAAGTCTTGACGCAAAATCCGATAGGCACACGCGATCCAACCGTGCAATTCTTCTCTTCCACAGATGCGTCCTCATCGTCATCGGCAATACGCTCATACACATTAGGGGCAGTGACTGGAGCGTCGGTGGAATCGTCAACCGGTTCATATGAAGATGTAGTAGAGTCGTCAGCCGGTCCATACGAAGAGATGGTAGAGTCGTCAGCCGATCCATATGAAGACGTGGTTGCCTCAACGGTGACCTCGTCATCTCCAACGACGGTGGTAGTCGGTTCGACTGTGGAAGTGAGAACATCGTTCAAAGTGACGTATGGCAACGGCTGAGCAAGTCCAGCATCGGTGGTCGTCTCTTGCTCGTCGCACGCTTGCGCTGGAATGAGGTTGAAAGAGCGACAGTACTGGACTGACGGGTCGAATCCCTCTCCGAGAGCACAATTGATCGACTTAACGAGACGACCGGCCGAGCAGACGATGAACGAAGAAGAACATCCTTGACCATGAGACCCGTCCAAAAGACCGGTACACGCGTCTTGAGATGCAATTGGATTGTACGGCACGACGGTCGGAGAATAGGTTGTGGGTTGATCTTCAGCCGGCCCGACGACAGTACCATACCCAGCAGTCGTAGTTTGAGAGTAATATGATGGTCCGGATGTGGTGGAGGGGGCATCTTGAGCTGGAGTAGTGGTTGGGTATCCGTAGCCCCGAGTGTAAGATGGTTGGTCATCAGAAGGTCCTGTAGTTGTTCCATAACCGATTGTAGTTGATGGCTGCTCCTGAGATGGTCCAGTTGTGTACTCGTAGGCGCTGGTTGGATCCTGGGCAGGCAAAGTGACAATTGGAGCAAAAGTCGACGTGTAATCTTGTCCTTGACCTAAAAAAATAGTTTGACTAATTTACAAAATTTGGGCATACACTCTGGCACTTGATCTCTGAAGTCGCAAATCGATTTGGCTTCATTGAAGTACAGAGAAGCAGCGCATTCGCGAACGATAGCTGCTCCATTTGAGCATTGGATGTACTTTTGAGAGCACCCGAAAGCGGCAAAGAGACCCGAAGAAACTTGCGAGCACCGATCTCCGACTGGGGCCTTGGTCGTCGACGGCTGATCGTTGGCTGGAGTTGTTGTGTAACTGTTGGGGTAGTTTGTGGCACTGTTATAACCGGAAGTGTAGGCTGTCGAGGTTGCAACATCGTCGTCAGCTTCTCCAGTTTGCGTCGTGGACTCCGTAACGGTCACAATCGGCCCAGAGGTTCCACAAGTTTCCGAGCAGGCACGCAGTGTCTTATCGAATGCCTCTCCAATTGGGCAGGCCGCCATACGGTTCAATCCGGTTCCCGAGCAGTAGATGAACTGATTGAAGCAATCACCGAACGTCAGGAACGTTGGAACAGTGTACGCCTTGCAGTCTTGGTTCACTTGAGCTTGACGAGCACTGATTTGAGTGTTACTTTGTTGTCCGTATCCTGTCTGCTGCGCTCCATAGTACGCCGATCTCTTCTTTCTGGTGGCACCGAACAGATCCTTTGGCGCGAAACCGGATCCATCTTCGTAACCATCTGGATCCTCTCGTGGTCCAAGACGACGATTCGTGTGACGCATTGGGAAGATTTGCTGCACATCAGTAGAAATGTATCTGGGCTTGTGTCCATCGAATCCATCGTCAACGAGGAATCGCTTGTTTCCAGAAACCTTTCGTGCATCTCCGTACCGGAGTTTGTCCATTCTCACACGTCGGAAATCCTTGAAACCGTCTTGAAGAATAGCGCGACCACGAATCTTTGTGGAGAACGGAGAGTCGATGTGAGCTGCAAAAAACGTTGGTGAATAGAATAAAGTGCGGTAAACTTACGTCCGAAATGACGACGTTCTCCTCTGTGATGGCTTCCCCTGTGGTGAGGACCGTGGTTCGGGACGAAGAACGGATTCTCAACGAAACCAGGACCGTGATGATACGGGCCACGTCTTCTATCGAATCTCGGCTTCAGACGAACATTCTCATCGAACGGACTAACCACTATGTCTGGTTGTGGGATGTAAACCTGGTTGTATGTGGTTGGATACTTCGAGCCGACTGGAACAGTGACCGGTTGGCACTGTGGGAGATCATAAACGCACATGACAAGCGATGCTTCGAACAAAGTGTCCACTGGGCACTGCTTCGATTTGACAGTGTTGTTCTGACAGCGATTGAAGCGAGATGAGCAAGTACCGAACGTGGTAACCTCTCCTTCTTGACAAACTTGAATGGGGGCTTGCGTGGAGGTGGATGGAACGTCAAATCCAAGCGTCGTCGTATAATACTCGGAAGTGGTGGTCGTCGCCGATTCGGTCGTTGATGGGACGTCGTCTTGCGGCGTCGTCGTGTATTCGACTTCCGTCGTGCTCGGCACATCGAGCTCAGTTGTAGTGTATTCTGGAGCAGTGGTTGTTTCTGGCTCTTCGAATCCCTTTGTGGTGTACTCCGGAATAGCAGTGGTGGTGGTTTCATATTCTGAAGCCACAGTGGTGGTATCAGCAGCAACGCAATCGTAATCACAGGCCTCTGAAAATCAAAAAACCGTTATAAGCAAAGACATTCATTTCCTACTCTGGTTTGGATTGTAAACGGTCCCCTCCGGGCAGAACTTCTTGTAAGCACCGCCATTGGAGCATGTGTAGAAGAACGGTGAGCACCCGTCGGCGTAGATTCCGTCTTCAAGTCCAGCACAGTCGAACTCGACAGGCTCTGGCTGGTCTGTCGTTGTCTCAGCTTGCTCCTCGTCGTATCCAACAGTGGTTGGTGCTTCGGTCACCGGTTCGTCGTACACCTCACCATCATCATCGTCTTCTGAAGTGTATGGAGCGGCAGTGGTAGAGACCTCTTCCTCTTCATCCTCTCCGATTTCCGAGTCCGTGTCGCAAGACTCGAGGCATTCGTCGTAGTGCGCATTGTAGACCAAGTCGCCGGGGCAGTACATCGTGTAGGCGTGTCCAGCGACGCACTTGACGAAGTTGTTAACGCAACCCAAAGCGTAGGCCCCATCCTCCTTCGAGCTACAATCAAAGTCGATCGCAGGCCCTTCTTCCGTATCTGTGTCATCGGAGTCCACTTCGCATTCGGGTGATTCTTCTTTTGGTACGCAGTCAGAGTCATAAAAAACGTATCCGTCGGTACACGTGGCATCCTGTTGAACACCTTCTACGCATATCGAGTACTGGAAATATAAAACAATGTAGCCCAATAAGCCAAGAAAGGGACGGCTACCTCTTGACTGCACGAGTCGCCGGCTATGCTCCCATTGAAGTAAGGCGGGCATTCTGATGTTTGGGCGGAATACGGCGATTGGTGACTACGAACAACTGAAGAAAAAAATTTGCATTTTTTTTCAAAATTGGAACTTACAAAGGGTTAGTAGGATAAACAGGAGCGTGGCTAGCTTGGGCCCCATCGCCTGAAAATTACAAGTTAGTGGGCAAAAAAAACAATTTTTCAAGAATTAACGGTGACGTTGAGCACCTCCTCCGGAAGTCTAGGAAGACGGAAAGAAAACTCGATGAGGACCTTAGAAAAGAGCCGCTCACAACGTGAAAAGCTAAAAAAAAACGCGTGGGACGGGGAGCAGCAAAAGGAAACGCAGAATGGAACGTCTGGAATCTTCAAAAACGCTGTTCCGATAATGGGAACAGTTCGCGCGCCCGCGCCAAAACTAGAGATCACCTCGAATGGTCAACCTCGACACAGTTTAGAATATCGCGGGTCTGATTTCGAATGAAATTGATATTTTTGATGAATTTTCTAAAGTTTTAGCGACGAATTTGGAAAGTGTTGCGCGTGAAAAACAAATTTTTAGGACCACGAAATTCGAATTTTTGCGGGGACTAACTTTCGCGCACGTGATTTCCTAGTCCGCAAAGGGTTACTGTACTCTGCAGGAGCCGCCGAAATTTTTCTCGAAATAAAAAACAACGTTGTTCCAAACATTTTTCAACCCAAATTTCTAAAATTTAAAAGTAACGAGAAAAACAGAAATTATATCTTAATTGTAAGAAAAAAAAATTTAAAAAACATTATTTTTATTTCGCAAAAAAACCGACGAATCGACAATGCTATAAACTGAAAATCCTCGAAAAGAGAAATCCAAAACACAAACAGTCGAAGTATCGATCCGATAGCTTTCAAAACCTGAAATTGTCTGAAATTTTCAAGTGTTTCCATATTTTGTAACACCCTCGTGTTTCTATAAAATCTACAGACCACTCAACCTGATACGATTAGAAAACATTCAGTTTGGTGGTCTGGGTGAGCAAAAGTCACCCCAATCAAGCAAATCTTTTCCGATTACCCACACTGAAAAAATACGCGGATTCCGATTATCTTTTTATTTAGCTTTTCATTACCCTCGCTAGTTTTTTCGTGTTTTTCCGCACCGATTTTCAATAGGCAGACTTCCGACGCGCCCATTACAGTAAACCGGTGTGTACCAGAAAAAAAATTAGATCAAAAAATATGTTTTCAATGGCGGGAAAAATTGAACTCCCGCGATTCGCACTCTTTTTTGTTCTGAATGGAGCGCGCTTGCATCGCCAACTTTCAACGGTTTCCGTTTCGACATTCAGCTTCATTCCTCTCCTTTTATCGCAATTTCTCCAATTTCCCATTCTATTTGACGTGGTTTTCTAAATTTTTCATTCAGCCGACAATGCCGAAAGACGCCGGGCCCCTTAAAAGTCTATTGAACAACAAAAAGGGCGCTTGTTCAGTCTGTGGAGACGAAGACTGCAAACTGCCTTCCGGTCAATTTGTCTGCGATTCGTGCACGGTATCAACCATGGTTTCCCTAAAGATGTAAATAATAATCTTCCACAGACGTGTTTCGAACAATCTCTACAATCCGAACGGGTCGAGTGCATTGCGGACGGAATGTGTCCGTTGCGTCCCCAGAAGCCAATGTGTGAGGCCTGTCGGCTCGAAAAGTGCATTGCGATTGGAATGGGAAAGGCTGCCAAGCAAAGTGAGGATTACATCGCTACACATCTATGATTGGGAATTTCCAGGTCCGGACCCTGAGAACAATTCTAGCAGGTTGCTTCTGCGAAAACGACGTTCCGAAGCTTCTAGACAAAAAGAAGGAAACTTTGACGAAAATACCGAACTGAAGAAAGCTAGAACAGCAGAAGAAGGATTCGAAAATTCAGAAATATACTATCCTCTATCAAAGTGTCCACAGCTGATCCCTACCAAATGGACTCGTCTGAATACCGAAATGGGCACCGATTCCGCTGATCAAACCGCTGAGACCAGTGATTACATCGATCAATTGGTTTTCTGGGCAGAAAGTTCAGGGGAAGAGACTCTTATCCCCTCTCGATCGGCGGAAAACTTTAGGAGTCTGGTCGCTAGGCATATTCGTTGTACAGACCTTTTCACTTGCGCTGCCCATATTTTGCAAGAGAATTATTTTCAATTGCTTGAAAATGCCAGAAAAGTTCCTGGTTTCTGCCGTCTATATGTCTGTCAACGATAGAATGACCTATCAATTCCAATATGTTACAGGAGGATGGTCAGGCAGCTGTCATTCGAAACGCGAATATTTACATTCATATCCTTGACTTCCTCTTTGCCATTTCACAAAACTATCTGGACACTTCGTATAAGCTACCAAACGGAGAAATGTGAGTTCTCACACGCCGAGTTCCGTTGAGTAATTGCTTTTCAGGCATTTCTTGGCAGAAATAGCTATGTTTGGCGATAAGAAGTTAGCTCTCGAATTGCTCAATTTAGTTGACCTTCTACAGGAGCTGAAGATTGTCGAGACAGACTACCGAGCGATGCGGACGATGCTGCTATGCGACAAGGACCATTTCGTGTCGAACTTGCTGAGTTCGATGCACAATAAGGCAGCGTTCCTCTGGAGACGCTCTGAAAGGAACAAGTACAAACTGAAGATGCTGCACGAATTGATGGGCAACATCAAGAAGTATTCAGGTCAATTTCATCTTCAAACCAACTTCCGTTTTCAGTGAGATTGGTGACAAAACGAAGAAATTTCTCGGAGCGAGTGATAGATATCCGATATTCGAAGAAGCAACTAAAACAAAATGCTTTCTTCCGGAACTCATATGTACAAAAATAACAAAGCTGTAACTTTTTAATATCGCATTTTGACTCATTATTGACATTACAACTGTGATTCTTACTCAGAAATCGACAAGGAAACGTAAGTTGGGGAATGTTTAATTGAATTCTAATAAATCATATCAAGTATCAATGAAGCATATCTGGTATTATTTTTTACATTGTCGTCACTGTCGACGTACCATATTACTTTCAAATGTTTGTTTCGTATTACAACTGTTGCCAAGTTCACTTCATTTTCCTGAGTTTCGGATTTTGGAACTTGCTGCTTTCTCGTTTTTCTATTTTACTTTTCAGGCTTCCGCTCGGGTAGGCGACACTGCCGACTGCACTATCCACTAATAAGCGAAGATTCGACTTGCACTCGGAGATGTTGCTCATCGATAAAGTAAGCCACGTATTTGACGCACTCATCCGTTGCGATGTTTGTAAAGAAGAATTGACCACCGAGTTCAGTATCTGCACGAGCTGCCAGGTAAAAAATCTTGCTCTCCAAAGTAATAAACTTTGCTCAGATGTTCTTCCACAGAACAATTGCGACCGGTGCAAAGTTAAGATGCAGAAAGCTTGATGGGAAATGCGATATCACCTCTCAGCCGAAAAAATGCCACGCTTGCCGACTCCAAAAGTGTTTTCTGATTGGAGTCCAAGCAGAAGGTAGGACGACTAGGACGATACAACGATCAATGCTCATTTCAGGTCTCGATGAACGGCGTTATAAGAGTCTTTACGAGTGTCGGATGAAAAAAAGGAAAAAGGAAGTTGATTCCGATAGTTTCACGCGGTTAATAATTGAAGAAATAAAAGATGATGCACTTCCACCTGGTGCCATGTTCAATATTATAAATAAAGATGACGGGAATGTCCTCTCGATAACCCGACTGCTGCTCTCCAAGCCGCAGCCCAAAGAGATGCATGATGTGATAATAAGAAGTATCAATAGGCACTCAACAATTGATAAAGTAGCCATGTTTATACTCGAACAAAGGATCACTCGGTTGGACGAAATCATGAGAAGACTTCCACAATGCGAAAAACTATCAGTAAGTTGCCCGTATTCAGTAGAATAAGCTAATGAAAAACTTCATCAGAACGAGGATCACGATATTTTGCAGTGTTCATTTTTTACCGTCCATATCCTGGACAGCATTTGGGCTCACATGAACAACCACGTGGAGCCGAATTATGATGTGGCGCCACGACGAAAGTATACCGTCGCAGCATATCATCAAAACTCATTGTTTCAGAACACCAAGCCTCCGTCTTATGGTATTCGGTTCTCATAAAATAGCGGAATCTCTCGGGTGCATTATCTCCACAATGAAGAAATGGAAAACGTCCGAGATCGACTACAGAGCAATGAGAACCTTCGCAGCTTTTGCTTCACTCGAAACCAAAAGTCCGATCGTTGCGAATATCCGAGCAGATGCGCAGAACAACTGGCTGATGGTCCGAGCTCCTGAAACAGTCTGTGCTTTCACTGTAGTCCTCAAAGAACTGGAAACGTGAGCATTCTCCCTAGGCATATCACAACATTGTTATCTTTCCAGTAACTGCATGAAACAGATCGTCACATATTTCCAATCGCGATCAGAGTTGAAATTTGTTTTTAGAGGAGGATATCCGAATGTAAAAAAAGTTGTCGAGGCGCTCATCCGAAAACATGGGACAGAAAACAACAACTAACGAATAAAAATCACTGATGAAGCGAAACGAGTAACATAAATATCATAATTCCATTTTTGTCAATTTTTAAATGACACGTTGTTAATTTTCTTACTGTATGTAACTGTATCTGAAAATATGTTGTACCTGCCTCTTCTCACTCATCATCAATCGCAGAAGTTTGTAACTTCGCCTTCGCGTATCTTCCTTTTCAGATCTCTATACTAATCTCTGCTATAATACGTTCGATTTCAAGCCGGAGAAATGACATTCAATGACGTAGCTCTCTGCGTGGTTTGCGAGAAGAGTCTGCCCGACGTCACCTCCGAAACTCATGCGTGCAGACAATGCGAGGTAATTGAGAACATTTGAGACCGTATCTATAATTTCTTCTCAGAATTTCTTCGCTAGGAGTACACTTTCCGGGACACTCTTTGTGTGTCAGAAACTTGATGGGATGTGCAATATCGCCGTCCAATCCAAAAAATGCCGTTCATGTCGTCTGAAAAAATGTCAAAGTGTCGGAATGCAGCCGCATTGGATGCATGAATGTCTGAGAGCATACTCATCGAATGACCGCATGACAGTTGCTGCTATGGAAGCCTACCGTTTCCGTCTACGAAAAAGGAAAGCCGCTAATGATTCTTGCGACCGTCGTACCGTTCATCATCCGGTCGAAACTGATATCGCCACTTTTAATGCAAAGTCGGCGTCGATTCCAACTTCTGTGGCTGCACCTACTACCGCTGTTCCTGCTCCTGATACTGCACCTACCAGAGTTCATGCTACTGATCCTGTTCCTGTCGATCATCCTCTCGCCACATTGACACTCAATGCTTCAACCATTGCTCTCCGCGCTCCTTCAAAAAAGACCCATCCAAATACTGACAGTGCTTCGCAAGCAGCCCCCAAACGTGTTCCTGATGTACTTCCAACACCTATTTCTCAGAACGCAACCATTTACCTACCGCCTGACTATTTCACGAGAGCAGAGCCATATCCACCGGCTGTTTTCAAACTCGCTCCAACAACAGAGGTCTCGAAAATTACCGTCCGTCTAGAGCCTGCAAGTCCAAAGCGGAGTGCTTCTATCGAAAATGAACATTTTCCAAGTGCTGATGGTGAGTTCAATTCGATTCTCGAGAATAATCTGATGGATTCGAGTCTACAGATAGTGTCGAAAAACTCCGTATTCGCGAAATTTTCACAGAAGAAAAAATTAGACAGTGCGGACTGGAACCCGACCCCGCCGTGTTGGACTTTCTGATTCCCGGACCGACGCCTCAAGAAATGAAAGAAACGTTGAACATGGCTCTCCGAAAATCAGATCAGGCCAGATGCAGCATGGCAATTTTCGAGTTCGCGTGCAGAACCCTGAACAAGCGAGTTCTATATTTTTCATGGAAAGACCTTCAGGAAGTGGGCAGCTTGTCGTGAATGCACATTTTTAAACGACTTTCAGGCACAAACCCTTATCAACGATGCGCTCATCAGTGTTTATCTGATTGACTACATCTACGGAGTCATCAACCAGCACATAAGCAAAATTCAGTTGCTGCCGAATGGCAAAAAGTTGGTGTCCTAGTCCATCCATAACTAAAGTTTGCACTTCTAGAGTCTCTATCGCGCAACTCGTGATGTTCGGTACGAAGAAACACTCAAGTGATCTCAGCTCGCTCATTTCAATGTTCGAAGATGAGAAGTTCGACGAGCTGACGTATACATTCATGAGATCTATAACTATTTTCGATGAAAGACTCACCAGCATTGTCCAAAAGAGTGTTGTGTCGGAATACATTCGTGAGGCGTGGAAGCTTTCTGATCCGCTCAATTACGAAAGTTACATCTGCAAACTCCATCAAATCCAAACGTTAGTTAAGCTTACTGGGACTATGAGATTACCTCAATTTTCAGAGTAGCCACGTCTTTCCGGCTTTTTATTAGTCAGAAGCCACGAATAGACGGACTTCGACGAGAAGGATACAAAGAAGTCGCTTCGATGCTCACCGTCACCTCTCCAGCCGCCTTGTGGAAACGCGTGAAATCTAGCACATGAAATGGAGCGATGCCTAATAATGTATGCTTATTGTTTTTATTCCACCTTCAACGGTTTCCTGCAATTGGTGCTGTGAATACCTGTATTTATCAAACGCAGCCACTTTAACCTGTCGCTAACTTCGAAACACGTCTTGGTTTCCCGGTTATATTGAGCATAGTGGTCCTCCCCCTTACTCCCCCTACTTGTTCTCCTGTATTTTTTCCATATCTGTGTTATGGTTGTATTGTGTCATCAATTCGGTTTGTGTCTTTCTATTTCCCTCGAGGACCTCATCAGATTTCTTGCCGTTGTCAATGAAACTGTCTACACTTATCGAATACCAGATGGTGCCGGTTGATGTCGGGAATTTGAATGTTCTACTTGAGAAATTGATAGAAATTTGTTTGCTAATGCATACAGAAGGATTGAAGAATCCGTAGGAAATGGCGGAAAAAGTGGATAGTCGTTGTCCAGTGTGTTCGGGCGGGACGGTCGGTTCGAAAGTTTGCAATGCATGCTCGGTGAGACCGTTTCGAATCCATACAGCAAAACGTGGATTGTAATCTGTTCAGACGTTCTTCAAACGCAACAAACAGAAAGATTTCAATTGTCGAACAGGTGCATTCGATTGTGAGCTCACACAAGAAAACCGTAACACATGCAAAGCTTGCCGCCTCAAAAAGTGTCGGGCCGCCGGAATGGGAGACGAGAAGGAGAGTAAGTGGGATCGGAGGAACCCTGGTGCTCAATGGGAATTTCAGATTCCGCATCGCTCAAGAGAAACAGTGATACGAATCGAGAAGAGGGCGAAGTGAAGAGGAGGAGTCTTCTCGATCTGCGAAGGTGAGAAAGAGGGCGATTGTTGATTGAAGATCTCTCCTTTTCAGGTTGGCAGACAACCAAGAGGAGGCAGCTGGGAACAGAGAACAGAAGTCTCCGGAGCATGAAGCCAGAGTTCAACACATTGCCGCAGAGTTGCGAGGGATCGCAAGTGAGTTCCGAAAGCGAACTCTTTATTCCAGCTACCTATTTTTCAGACGTTATTGCTCAACCAGTCGCACCAGCACCACAACACCTTCCACCCGCCGCTCCTCAGCCCGACGTCTCGACCGCCTACCTTAGATCAATGGAAATACTGGGCAGAGTGTTGCCCCCGAACCAGTTCTATTCTGGCATTCTGGACAACAATCGCTCCCGTCCCGACTTGTTCACATTCGCTCTCCGGTCTGCGGAAGATTATCACATAAAATGGGCCGCTCACATGTTCACCTGCAATCCGGGACTTCGGGCTTTGAATGTGAGTCCTACGAATAATATGTGATTTCAAGAAGTCGATAGGGGGAAATTGCAGAATGAAAATAAAACTAAACTCTACAGAAGGGCCTTCTTTCTCATTTACGTCGTCGACGTCGCTTGGGCGATTCGAGATCGTCAAATACGCGCGTCCTATTCCCTGGATAATAATAAAAGGTGAGCAAGTCCGAACCCCTGACGGTTTCCCCTCGATTTGCAGAGCCACGATGCTGGAAGTGGTCGCCTTCGGAAACGACGCCGCTATCAGAGCGTTCTCATTGCTCATTGACCAGATGGAAACAGTCGGATTCACCAAAACCGACTATTGTTTCTTCCGTCAGCTCTCGCTCTACGATCCAGTTCTAATGTTCAAGGTCTTTGAATACGGTAACAACCATATAGCCACTCTGAACGCCTGGAAAGATGTGAGAGGGCTCACCAAGGTGGAAATCAAGTATTTGATGCGCCTCTTTAAAGTTTGCCTGTAAGTTTTCCTCCGTTTGCACATTTTCCAGTGATTTTTTCAAAATTTCAGTATCATTGCAAATGAAACGCATGACTATCTTAAGCAAAAGTTTGATCAAAACCCATCTACTAACCGACTCAGTCCAGCAATCTATTCAACTATCCAAGCAAGGAACCAGAGTACTCGAACAAACTCGTGAATACTCGGACTGGAAAATATGTACATTTCACTGTTTAAAAAGACCTTATTGTATATTTACAAATCATCCGCTTTATGAATACTCACTCGATTTTTCTCAATCTTTTCGGTGAGAAACTCTTTTTTTCCATCTAGCAGACAACACCAATGATTATGCAACCGTCAATTTATTACAGGGAATTCGATATTGCAAGATCAAAATTATATATTACAAAATTATATAATACAAGCCTACAAAGGCGTCGGTCTCGTTGAAGTAGGTCTCTTCGTCTTCCACTTCCATTCTCTCCTCGACAGCCGGTAGTTATTCATTCTCCACGAAGCTGTCGTCCATCGGGACGATCAAATTCTGATCCGAACTCGACGGAGATGGCCCATCGAAGTCGCTGGGGAACTCTCGATTGAAGAAATCCTCGTCGAAGTCTTTTTCGAAATCGTTGAAGCTGAAGTTCTTTCCGAGACCGTCGAAAACTTCCTCATCCATGTTGTTCCAATCGTGGAGCTCGACGTCTTCGGATGGCCCGGCATCATCAAAGTCAGCAGTTTCAGCCGGTCCGGTTAGTGCTGCCTCGATCGGACCACTTTGCTGAAGTTTGGCTTCGAATTCGTTCGTTCGAAGTCCGTCCGAAACCGCCAAGTAGCTGTCCGACGGCTTGTACTCTTCCTGCACGGCCACTCGATGCATCGGGTGAATCAACTTGACGGCTCCGACGGATTGCGGGTAGACAGCTTCCCATCTAACATTCTCCGTCGAGTTCTTCGGATCCGGAGAGCTTGAAGAAGACGAAAGTGAGCAAAGAGGGCTCAGAGACGTTGGGGTCGATCTGGAGCTCCTCTGCACGGTTCTGGTGAACGTGTTCGAGCTCTGCCGCTGATGTTTGCCGCTCAACATCTCAACGAGTGTGATCGGCTTCATCAGGATCGGGTTCTCCAGTGGCTCCAGAATCGAGCCTTCTTTTTCCTGGGCGGCTTTCGAGGACTTTGCTCGGCTGAAAAAAAGACGTTTCTGAGAATACGGTAAGCGGAAACTAACCTATTCGTCCTTCTTCTATAGCACTCTTTCGTGAGGTAGGCCTCCATTGTCAGACACCTCTTGTACCGGCAACTGGTACAACTTCTGATCGTTTTGTGCTCCAAGCAGCCCTCGTCGTATCTGCATTTCGAGGTGACACCGGTTTGCCGGTATTTTTTGAAGAACCTCTGAAGAGAAAACATAGTTAGATATCGACAAGTCTGTCAGTGAATACTCACTGCGCAGGGACGGCAAGTGGTCCCATCACCCGGAAGTAGGCCGAGAGTGCAAACGATGCACGGGCGCTCTTCCGGAATCTCCTCGACATGGATCGGAGGGTAGAGCATGTTTTTTTCATAAACGAGTTATGTATAGAGTACATAATCATTTTTAACATGGCTCTACGCGGAAGAGGTACTGTAGAGCTTCGTCTACGAAGGATAATCGGTCACACTTCCCGGCCCGGACGTGACTTAAACTAGGCCAACTTCGGATCACCACCGGGTGTCTTCGGAACCTGAAATCCGAGATCCGCAGCTCCTAGAGCTTGAAATACGGATCGACTTGATCCTTTTTTATCCTTTAAGTACTGTGTTTAGCTCTGCAACCAAAAGTCCGGATAGACTTGAAATTGGCTAAACTCGAGGGCAACGGATGAGTGTTCTCAAAGAAAGTAGAAGGACTCGGATTCTGGATTGCTTAAGAATGCAGGTCGTGGAAGCAGAAGTACGGTGTCTGCGGACTTTGTGGCGAGATGCACGGTTCCATGGCATTAGGTACACCAGCCGAGAAGTGTATTTTTAGTATCGATCTGGAATGACGAAGAAGTTTTTCGAATGAACGATGAATGGAATCTGGTTCAAGGGTGTCTGTACTGTCAGCATGGTTCTTCGGGATGAGAAGAGATAGATTGAAAAGTGTGTCCAACGGATCAATGTTTCAAGAGAAAATAGAAGGACTCGGATCTCATTCTTATCGTGGGAACACAAAGGATTTCGCTGGTCAAATGCAAACATTGGAGCTACCGAAGTTGCACTAATGAACTCTCCGACTAACTATTGGACAAGTTCTAAATATGTAAAAATCGAGTCTCTATATGTAAAAAAATCGAGTCTCTATATGTCTAATATGTAAAAACCGAGTCTCTCGCGAAGTCTGGAGACTTCTGTTCCCATCTGCTGCTACCTAATTGTCGGCCGACCTCTTCACTTCGCCCCTTTCTCGGTTCGTATCACTGTTTCTCGTGCGGAATCTGAACTTATTCTTGAACCCCGTGGTTTCTCCGTTTTCACCGGCAGAATCTGGTATTCGATAAGCGTAGACAGTTTCATTGAGGAGGGTAAAAAAATCTGATGAGGTCCTCGAGGGAAATAGAAAGACACAAACCGAATTGATGACACGATACAACCATAACACAGATATGGAAAACATACAGGAGCACAAGTAGGGGGAGTAAGGGGGAGGACCACTATGCTCAATATAACCGGGAAACCAAGACGTGTTTCGAAGTTAGCGACAGGTTAAAGTGGCTGCGTTTGATAAATACAGGTATTCACAGCACCAATTGCAGGAAACCGTTGAAGGTGGAAATAAAACAATAAGCATACATTATTAGGCATCGCTCCATTTCATGTGCTAGATTTCGCGCGTTTCCACAAGGCGGCTGGAGAGGTGACGGTGAGCATCGAAGCGACTTCTTTGTATCCTTCTCGTCGAAGTCCGTCGATTCGTGGCTTCTGACTAATAAAAAGCCGGAAAGACGTGGCTACTCTGAAAATTGAGGTAATCTCATAGTCCCGGTGAGCTTAACTAACGTTTGGATTTGATGGAGTTTGCAGATATAACTTTCGTAATTGAGCGGATCAGAAAGCTTCCACGCCTCGCGAATGTATTCCGACACAACACTCTTTTGGACAATGCTGGTGAGTCTTTCATCGAAAATAGTTATAGATCTCATGAATGTGTACGTCAGCTCGTCGAACTTCTCATCTTCGAACATTGAAATGAGCGAGATGAGATCACTTGCGTGTTTCTTCGTACCGAACATTACGAGTTGCGCGATAGAGACTCTAGAAGCGCAAACTTTAGTTATGGATGGATTAGGACACCAACTTTTTGCCGCAACTGAATTTTGCTTATGTGCTGGTTGATGACTCCGTAGATGTAGTCAATCAGATAAACACTGATGAGCGCATCGTTGATACGGGTTTGTGCCTAAAAGTCGTTTAAAAATGTGCATTCACGACAAGCTGCCCACTTCCTGAAGGTCTTTCCATGAAAAATATAGAACTCGCTTGTTCAGGGTTCTGCACGCGAACTCGAAAATTGCCATGCTGCATCTGGCCTGATCTGATTTTCGGAGAGCCATGTTCAACGTTTCTTTCATTTCTTGAGGCGTCGGTCCGGCAATCAGAAAGTCCAACACGGCGGGGTCGGGTTCCAGTCCGCACTGTCTAATTTTTTCTTCTGTGAAAATTTCGCGAATACGGAGTTTTTCGACACTATCTGTAGACTCGAATTCATCAGATTATTCTCGAGAATCGAATTGAACTCACCATCAGCACTTGGAAAATGTTCATTTTCGATAGAAGCACTCCGTTTTGGACTTGCAGGCTCTAGACGGACGGTAATTTTTGAGACCTCTGTTGTTGGAGCAAGTTTGAAAACAGCCGGTGGATATGGCTCTGCTCTCGTGAAGTAGTCAGGCGGTAGGTAAATGGTCGCGTTCTGAGAAATAGGTGTTGGAAGTACATCAGGAACACGTTTGGGGGCTGCTTGCGAAGCACTGTCAGTATTTGGATGGGTCTTTTTTGAAGGAGCGCGAAGAGCAATGGTTGAAGCATTGAGTGTCAATGTGGCGAGAGGATGATCGACAGGAACAGGATCAGTAGCATGAACTCTGGCAGCAGGAATTCATTGTGAAGATAATGCACCCGAGAGATTCCGCTATTTTATGAGAACCGAATACCATAAGACGGAGGCTTGGTGTTCTGAAACAATGAGTTTTGATGGTATGCTGCGATGGTATACTTTCGTCGTGGCGCGACTCCACGTGGTTGTTGATGTGAGCCCAAGTGCTGCCCAGGACGATGAGAATTGAGTACCGCAAAATATCGTGATTATCATTCTGATGAAATTTTTCGGTAGCTTATTCTACTGAATGAAACTTTCTCGCATTCCGCAGTTTTTTCACGATTTAGTCCATCCGAGCGATCCTTTGTTCGAATATGAACATGGCTATTTTATCAGCCTTAAAATGCTTATTAGAATTGCGGCGGTTGCATTTTTCTGAAACGGAAGTGTTTGATTTATGATACGATAGGGATGAAAAAGTTCGGAAAAATAATTGCAACAAATTAAATGTGAGAAGGAAACATTTGAAAAATATTTTAACGGAAATTAGAGATTTATTTCAAGCGGAATTGTGCTTTTCCGAAGAAAAAATCTTGAAATTAAATTAAAATTCATTTTTAAAAACATTTCGTGTCGAGACTCGTAAAAGTATTTTTGTATTGCGCCTTTAGAGTACTGTATCTATTTTTTAGCCAGTTTTTGCGAATTGACTGCAGTTATTCTATCGTGTTCAGTTTGTTTCCAGGCATTTTTCGGAATAATTACCTCTCGTAATTTCCGAAACAAAAATTTATATAGGCTCAACCAATGATTCATTCATAACGTTTTTTCTCCAGGTGAGCACTCCAAAACATGCACACACGACTGTCAATTTCCAAAGGATCATAGTGAACATTTCTGGTGATTTTTTTTATTATTTTTTGAACATAAAAATCAAGCAAACACACTTTGACGGTGTAATAACGCAAACGCGCTATAATGAGAATCATAGACCCGCCATGTGAAGAGTTAGGAGAGACGGAGGCGGCAAAAACAGAGCGAGTGCCATCGCGCGAAGTGTTCTCATTCTCTTTTCACCCAATTGCACTCTGTTTCGCAACCGCTGTTCGTCTTCCCGTACTTTACTCTTTTTGTCGGGAAAATGTTGCTTGAAAATTAATAATTTATCGTTTTTCAGCTAAACCATGAAAACGCCGATAATATCCGCGCAGCAAGAAGAAGTTGAGGTGAGTGTGGTTACTGAATTTTAAAATTTCGAAATTCTGTTTGCAGGCAATCATCGCCGCTCCCCAACATGCAACCGAACCAACCGAACCAACCGATCCAACCGATCCAACCGAGGAGGAAAAGAAAGAGGAGACACCGGAAAACGATGAAGACGACGTCAATCGAGACGACGAAAAAACGCCTGTTCCTGAATCGTGAGTTCGAAAAAAAACAGTTTTTCAAATAAAAAATACGTGCGCAGAGAGCCCCAAGAGTTCAATCCGCCGTGTCGTATGGACTATGGCACCATCGGACGTCCGATTCTCCTTCGAGCAAACTACTTTCGCCTCCAGATGCCCCCTATTCAAGTGCAACATTACAACGTCAGTATTGTTCCGGATGTGGCGAGAAGAGTGAACCGGTAAGTGTTTCGTCTAGCAGCTCGAAAAACCGGTTTCGTGTTTTCAGCGAAGTCATCGGAAAGCTGGTTAATTCGTTCTCCAAGTACTTTGTGAATGCGTGTCCAGTCTACGACGGCCGTTGCAACATGTACACTCGAAACCGTCTGCCCATCGGGAGTGATAACATATTTTTCGAAGTGACTCTGTCGAACGAGACCCAGCCATTCAGTGTCACGCTAACGTACGCCGGAACGATTGACACGACGCACATCGATGAGGACGCGAGAGCGAACCGTCCATTCCTTTCGCCGGATGCAACTCACGCCGTCGATGCGATACTTCGTCACATCTCGTCGATCAAGTACTTTCCGATCGGCAGATGCTTCTTCTCTCCGCCTGGTCCCAATGCTCTCGGATGTCCATCGACGGGATCCAGCACCACACTTGGACACGCGAGAGAGTTGTGGTTCGGGTTCCATCAGTCGCTCCAACAAACGCAATGGAAGTTGATGGTGAACATCGACACAACGACCACTGCGTTCTACAAATCGATGCCAGTGCTCGAGTTCTTGGCCAGCGTCCTCGAGCTACCAATCCAGGCGCTGAATCACCGAGTTCCTCTCTCGGACGCCCAACGAATTCGATTCACTCGAGAGATCAAAAACATGAAAATCGAGATAACGCATTGTGGAAATGCGCGTCGGAAGTATCGAGTGTGCAATGTGACTCGCAAACCGGTCCACACACAAACCTTCCCGCTTGAGTTGGAAGAGAGGATCATCGATATGACCGTCGAGAAGTACTTCTTGGACAAGTACCAGATGGAACTCAAGTATCCACATCTTCCGTGTCTCCATGTAGGATTTTCTCCCCAATCATTCGAATTTCATTGTTTTTTACAGGTCGGAAACGAGAAAAAATTCACGTACTTGCCACTGGAAGTGTGCCAAATTGTGAGTGGGCAGCGATGCAACAAGAAGCTCTCGGACGCGCAGACATCACTCATGATACGCGCATCGCAGAAGAACGCGCCAGAACGAGAGGCCGAAATTTTGGGACTTGTGCACAAATCGCAGATTTGTGCGGATCCGTTCATCAAAGACTATGGCATCACCGTCAGTCCAACTATGACGGAAGTCAAAGGAAGAGTGCTGTCGGCTCCGAAGCTGCTCTACGGAGTCAATTCGCGACAGAGACACTATCAGTCGGTGCTCCCGCAAGGCGGCACGTGGGACATGCGAGGAAAGCAGCTGCACAGCGGAATCCAAGTCGACACGTGGGCGCTTATCTCGTTCGCTCAACAGAGCCTGGTCAAAGAGTCGGATCTGCGCACTTTCGCAGTGGATTTGCAAAGGGTGTCCTCGGACGCTGGCATGCCGATCAGCTCGCTTCCCTGCTTCTGCAAGTACGCATCCGGTGTTGAGCACGTTGAGCCCATGTTCAAGTACATCAAGTCATTGTACCCGAGCATTCAGATCATCGTCGTTGTTCTTCCTGGCAAAACTACCATCTATTGTAAGAAATTCAAGTTTTGCTCTTCAGTAGACCATATTTTACAGCGGAAGTCAAAAAAGTCGGAGACACGATTCTCGGGATTCCCACACAGTGCATCGCTTTGAGAAACGTCGTGAAGACGGCTACCCAATCTCTGTCCAACCTCTGCCTCAAAATGAACGTCAAGATGGGCGGCACCAACACGGTCATCGTGCCGACGTTCCGCCCGAAGATCTTCGACGAGCCCGTCATTTTCATCGGCGCCGACGTCTCTCACCCGCAAGCCGGAGAGAGCGTGAACCGGAGACCGACGATTTGTGCGCTCGTCGCCTCGATGGATGCGCATCCGAGTCGGTACGCGGCGACAGTGCGACTGCAAACGGCGAGGCAAGAAGTGATGGGCGATCTGACAGACATGATCAGAGAGCTTCTTGTCAAGTTCCGTCGCAGCACCGGATTCCGTCCGATGAGAATCGTCATGTACCGAACCGGAGTCTCCGAGGGACAATACTACAATGTGAGTTTATCGAGTTCGTTTTCAAGTAGGGATTGTTATGTTTCCAGGTTCTCCAATACGAGCTCAGAGCGATCCGGGAGGCGTGCATGTCGCTCGAGAAGGACTATCATCCGGGTGTCACCTTCATGGCCGTGCAGAAACGACATCACACTCGTCTGTTTTCCGCCAACCCGAAGGACTACACCGGAAAAGCGAACAACGTTCCGGCCGGTACAACAGTCGACATCGGCATCACGCATCCGTCGCAGAACGACTTCTTCTTGTGCTCACACGCTGGAATACAAGGAACCTCCCGTCCGTCTCGCTACCACGTACTCTGGGACGACAACAAGCTGTGCGCTGATGATCTGCAACAGCTCACCTACCAGCTCTGTCACACCTACGTCCGCTGCACTCGCTCCGTCTCCATTCCGGCTCCCGCCTACTACGCCCATCTCGTCGCCTTCCGCGCTCGCTACCACTTGGCGGATCGCTCGGCAGAGTCTTCGTTCGTCGAGTCGCTCTACTCGACGACGAGCTCGGAGATGAGCACGACGATGAATCAGATGACGAAAGCCGTCAAGGTTCATCCCGATGCGAGCGATGTCATGTACTACGCCTAGTCGCCAAAACTGCCCCTCATATGTAGTAAAATCTCAGAAAACAAGGGTAATAATTGTTCATCACTTGTCACACATTGTCTTATTTGTCCTCCTCCTCCGCCACCAGTGATATCCACCGTTCCGGTTATTCTTTCCGGTTTTCTTAAATTCACACTCTCCGTCCCCCAACTCTTGTTATTGTTTCCATTTCATATATTGTACTGTTCGCCCCTTCTCCCTGAAAGTGTCTTGTTTCTGTGGCTCCTGTAGACACGTTTGTTTGATCAGATAATAAATAAAATGCAAAATAGAATGCAAAACGGTTTGGGCCGAACCGGGAGTCGAACCCGGGACCTCTCGCACCCGAAGCGAGAATCATACCCCTAGACCATCCGGCCGCTGGGAACTGCTCTCTCTTTGATTGCTCACGTGGCTCACGCTGATAACGTGAACCGTTTCCCGCGATGAAGAGTTTCGTGAGTTTTTGATTGTTGGGGGTGAGTACACATGCCTTCCGTCCAATATACCCGAAGACGTCGTCGCAGAAAACGGGCCGTCGCATATAATAACCAGTGTGTGAGTGGGTGTCGGTTGATTTACATTCGCTTCATCTTCTGGACAGAGTACACTAAAATCCGATGCCAAG
This sequence comes from Caenorhabditis macrosperma, assembly GCA_963932285.1. Lineage (NCBI taxonomy): Eukaryota > Metazoa > Nematoda > Chromadorea > Rhabditida > Rhabditidae > Caenorhabditis > Caenorhabditis macrosperma. Next base: position 10,868,725 of record OZ010621.1, on the reverse strand, counting down.
CTTCACTTTTTCAAGTGAAGAGTGCCCGGAAGAACGTCTTCTGATGCTCGGCTGCTCCTTTATGAGTTCTTTCCCTTCGAATTCTCGACAAGGTTGCCAGACGACGAAACGTCGATGAAAGAAAGGGCGGGCAGGTGGCGCATGTGCCTTATTCTTGCGAAAGGCGCGCCGTCGAAAATGGCACGTGTTCCTTCCTTTTCTTTCGGCCGGAATTCCGGAAAAGGCAGCCGATGAATAGCTACTGTAGTTCAACTGTAATTCCTGTTGGAAATCGCCTCATTATCGATTCAATTTAATTCAGCGATAAAGATAATCAGTGCGGTGTTGGTTATCGATCAAAGCATCCGGCTATCCGCCAGCACACACACACACTCTGAATCACATCAATATTCGAATATTCGGCCAGTGGAAATATCAGTCTGCGTCTCTCTCGGCGCCCTCGCTCTCTCGTCGACCGTCTCCCCCTCGCCCCCTCCCGCTCTGTCACCTCCTCCCATTCGGAATCACCGCGTTCAGTTTCGAAAACACCTCTCGTCCTTCCGCACGCGCACACATTTTCTCGCCTTTTTCATTGTTTCGAAGCGTCGATCATCCCGTTTCCAGTAGTTTCCGAAGAGATGGACACTCCGAACAACGACCAGTCGGAGGACCATCAAGCGGCGGCTCCACCAAACTTGAATGCAGGCACTGGACCATCGCAACACATTCCAGCACCGCAAAGTGAGTTTTGTTTCGAATCGTTTCGAAATCCATAGAGACCCTCGTGAGTCATCCGAGAATACTTTCACTTTCTCCGCGGGAGATGTGGGTTCCGAGGAGCTGCTTTCTTTCTTCATTTCATAGAGCAAATTGTGGGTTACGAACACATGCTCGCGTCGGTTTCCGATGGACACAGACGGCGTGCCGTGTGCCTAATAAAACGCGCCGCGCCGCTGCCACGTCGTTGCCGGCGTCCCGCCGACCGACTATATATTTGTTACCAAAGCATCCATGAGACACGAGTTGCACTTTTATAGCGAAAGACATTAGAGGCCGCCACGACGCAGAAAGTTCCCCATTTGGTGTGGGAAAGGTCATCCGGAGACAACGGGAACGGGAGGGAGAATTAGAGAAAGAGAGAGAGAGTTGCTTACAGTGTAGAGCACATAGATTTTGGGTTGATTGACGGAGACGAGGTCAGGGGGGAGGGGGACATTGATCGGGAAGTTGCTGAGACATCGTCACTGACTTCTGTGGTCATCGGCAGCTTCAGCAAGGCGCTGAAAGCAGGCAACTTTCGATTTTACCTCGTGGTCAGTTGACTTCTGAACACTTCCCGATATCAAAAGAAATACGGGACCATGTGTATTGTGCAATTCCGAACTTACCGCACTCAACGAAACACGGGAGCTTCGGAGATGTGCGGTTTGAATTCCCGCGCTGCCGGACTGCAAATTTTCCGAATTTGGCTGCGAGCGTTGCCTGATTATTCAATGCTGAACCATATGCGCTCTCGTAAATCGACCCGAGTCACACGCTTTGAAGTTGAATACTCAGGCAACGGCGTCGCAACCGAATTTGAAAATATTGCAGTCCAGCAGCTCGGGAATTCAAACAGCACATCTCCGAAGCTCCCGTGCGAAACTGGGAGAACTGTTGGCTCGATTCCGGAGACAAAAACCCGCATCTTTACCACATTTCGCCGCCCTCGAAATGCCTGAAAACGGGCCGTATCGCACCAGAATGGTGTAGATTTTGTGCTCGTTTTTGCCGGTAATGACGTCAAATTTTCTCGGTCAAAAAATTGTTCGAAAATTACGAAGCTCTGCCTCTTTTTTCCGGCATTCGTTCCGTTTTTTTGTTGCTCGCAATCGTTTTGAAAATGCCCCGCAAATAATCAAAGTACGGTTCTGGAGTCAAATGTCAGCGCCAATTGCGAGGCTGCCGTCTATTCGCAACTCTTCTGTCTGCCGTCTGTCGTCTGCAATGAGGGGTCATATGCGACGCGTCGCCATGTTTCAAATGAAAACACTCGGCTGCCTGCCTGCCGAAAAAGGTGCTCGTATTGCGAGAAAACGATCTACATAATGAGTACGTGAGAGAGCCTTCGTGCGGGAGTCTTCCAGATTATTTCCTTGTTTCCGGACAACTGGATACTTGCCGGGGGCCTACCGGATGGCCTGAAAGCTTATGGGAGACTAGAGGGAGCAGAAGATCAAAGTCTAATTGAGTGATATTGATACAAGAATTTGTTATCACTACTGTCTAGCTAAACTGGTAGGGTGTGTCCTCGGCAGCATATGCCCGAGTTACGAGCAGAGCTAATGAGCCTATAGAATCTCTTTTTCTCCTAAACACTCTCCCACACTGCTTGCTGAACTGAATACTTACAGACAATGGACAATTCATCCGGAATATAGTCGTCTTTCATCCGTACAATCTGGCTCAGGAAAATGGTGGGTTCGAGAGAAACGAAGAACCGAGAGCTGCATTAGTGACTGCTCTGTTGTCACTGTGTTCTTCGACACCATTGCGCTATGTAAAGAGAAACACTCGGATGACTGCATACTTGCCGAGGGGTCGTAATGTGTGAGAACTTTGTGGACAGTGTTGGCACGAGAGAAAGAGAGAGAGAGAGAGAGAGAGAGAGAGAGAGAAAGAGAGAAAGAGAGAGAGGTCCTGTGCTTGCTCCGTTGTTGCCATCGAGCATCGAGAAAATGGAGTGAAGAAGCCTGGAATAGCCTTGTCAATAGATTAAATGATCGAGATCGTCCTGTTCTTCCAGCCCCGAACTATCCTCCCGGCTGCCATCCAGAAGTGCTTGCATTTATGCAACAAGTGTTCCCAAACAGTCAGTTTCTAGTGATAAGATGATGAGTGATCGCTTGATTTAGACCCTTCACAACATCTTCTTCCCCAACCTGCACAACAGCAAGAACTGGCGCTCGGTAAGGATTTCATTGCAATCGGAGGAGAGTCATCTACATTTCAGCCTCACCACCACCGGCCCCGTTCTACTACGTCCAACAGAGCACACAGATGTCGACACACACATTTCGCGGGTGTCACCCTCTTCCAGTGTACGGACAGCCACGGCCAATTGATCCTTCTCGTGAGCTGTTCATTTTTCTCCATTTTTCACACTCACTACTTCCAGAAATGGCCTTGACAGGACCGAATCCGCAGATGATGAGAGAGCAGGGTAAGTGCCGTTCGGAATGCACACAGAGCACTCATCCATTTTCAGTCTGGAATCCCCAGCCACATGCAATTCCGTTTGTGCCGGATCCTCGTTGGCGCAATCTAGTGCCCTTGAGACCGGATCTTAGTGAGGCAATATTCAGCGGCCACTCAAAATATCGTCTTGTTTCAGTTCCGGAGTCGATAAATCTGGTGCAACTTACAATGATCCAAGCGAGAGGGGAGATGAACAAGATCTTGTTGAGCCCTCGTCAAATGAAAAAGTACGGATTCCCGTATCTCAGCGAGGGCGGAGGCCTCACCTCCGACGCATCGAACTGGATCAAGAGTGGATGCGGTGAGAATGTTCTGCGACAATGAGGACAATTGATTCGTTTCCAGAAGATCACATCAGATGCGACCAGTGCCATGTACTGATGCCCTCACCGGAACCGTGCCGTTATCATCCGGACAAAAAGTTCCAGAGGTGTTGTATACCAGGTGCGAACTGCAGGTTCGGGTGTCAGACACGTGCGGATCACGTGCCCGCGAAGACGTCTTTGAAGGAGCTGTCCGAGTTCCGAAAGACTCCGGCGCCGACCGACAACAAAGATATGAGAACGTTCCACGTGAGTCGTCGAGTCATCCCACTGAGCCGCTCAGCGTTCAGGTCCTCGCCATCGACACCGAGATGGTGTACACAACGAAGGGACTCGAGGCGGCGAGAGCGGTGATCATCAATCAGTACGGACACACTGTCCTCGACGTCTACATCCGTCCGACGGCTCGCATCATCGACTACAATACGATGTACTCGGGAGTGAGAGCGGAAGATCTCGAGAATGCGATGAGTCCTGACGAGGTGAGGAGCATATTCAGAGGGGCCTATTCAGAACTCCTCGATGTTTCAGGCGAGACAGAAGATCTTCGACGTGGTCAATGAGAACTCGGTTCTCATCGGTCACCACCTCTCGAACGATCTGAAAGTGCTCAAGATCCTCCACTGGCGCGTGATTGACACCGCCGCCCTGCTCAAGGATGACAGGGGACGGCTGCCGTCGCTCAAGTATTTGGCATGGACGCACTTGAAGAAGGTGATCCACAACGATAAAAATGGACACGACCCGATTGAGGACGCGAAGATTTGCTTCGAAATTGTGCAGAAGAAGTGGAAGTACTTGGTGACGCGCGCGATCGTGCACTACAGTCCTTGGTGAGTTTAGTGCAATTCGTATGATCAGGGAACGTTTTCCTCTCGTTTTCTGTTCAAAGAAATGTTACAGACATGCTACTTTACACAAGCTTACAAAGAGAGGTCATTTTACACAAGGTTTCAGAATTTTTTGCAACTTTGCAAGTGCGTGGAAGAGCTCTTTCTGAGTCCAATTGTTTTTTCCTGGCCAGCTGAATTGGGAAAAAAAGAAAACAGGAATGGACTTTGGAAATTTGCACTTTTACCCTCGATAAAAGTCGAGTTCATATCTCCAGAATTCTGCAAGAGTGGAGGCTAGAATTTCACGAGTGCATTCAGAATGAGCTCTTTTATACCCCTGCCAAGTTGTCTAAAAAGCTCTGAAACCTCGGGGAAAGGTAGAAAAGTAGTGTTGAAACGTTCTGTGAACAGTCAAAATGTTCAAAACACCAGTCTAACCAGTTTGATTGAGTGACTCCGAGAAACTGGCAGGAGGAAGTCAATAGAATTTCATGTTTCAATCATTGGATATATTTCAGAATGCTCTCCAACAACACTTCGTATTCCTCGAATCTTTCTCATCTCGCAAACTTCCCGTTTAAACTTCTCCTCCCAATCACACATCTAACCATTCACCCCCCGTTTCATTGTTCGATGAGATCTTCTCTTTCTCACTCGAAACTTTCTCTTTAAATATTTTAGAAAACTTTTAGGGTACTTCCAAGATCGCTTTCAGTTCAACTGAACAGTTGTTGACATTTCACCTCGCGGAGCCCAAGAGCAAAAACTGATTTTCCAAAACTTTCAAATTTCAGTCTGAATTCTGCGTGAAAAGTGAAAAATCATTAAATGCCGTCGTTATCAGTGCCGGTGATATGAAATCTCAAAAACTCGTGTTTTTGTTATAACGTACTTTCGGATGTCATCGAAATGGGTCAGCAATTGAGGAGAGCTCTGCCAGAGAATCATTATATCTCGAGATTGATAAGAGATATAATGATAATCCGGCAGAGCTCTCCTCGGTTGCGGGGCCATTTCGATGGCATACGATAGTAGCGACCTCGAAAGTACCCTAAAGGCGCCCTAGAAACCCGAAAATATTCCACGAATTCCACTATTTCTCGGTTCCTTCTCGAGTTTTTGTCTCGAGACACCGCTTATAACCATAATCATCGGAGCAACCAATTGCTCTCTTCTGTCGCTTTCGAAATTAGCATTCTATATCGCCTCTCTCATCATAAAAAGAGAACCCTTCCCGTTCTTATCTTCCTGTTTCTCTAGTTGTTCTGTGCTTCTGTCCTTCAAAGACTCTTCCTGTATTGTCCTCTATCTCCCCCATTTCTACTGCATTTACCCCTCTTATTCCCTAATGGTCGGTTCTTCGGAACTAACTTGTTTCTTTTCCCGAACTATTCTTCCGGTTTCACATTCTCTAGATATGCCCTCACTTCTCCCGATTGCGTTTTCTTCAGATTATCCGTGATTTTCATTTCGCAACACTTCTTCCCGTTGTCCTTTGCGTCGTCGAGGTGTCTAGTGCTCTCATGCATGGAAACTTCACCGGAGAGTTCGCTTTTCTTGCTTCACCCCCCCGTCTTAACTATTCCCCCACCCAATCGACGAGATTCCCTCCTCATCCACTGCATTTCCCCCCTCTACTTTGCATTTTATCCCCGCTTCTCACAGCCCTCTCCCGTGGTTCATCCAATTCCCGAAACTTGAATAACTTCTCCCTTTTTCGCTTGCATTCGATTGTCGATTATATTGAGAATTACCTGCTTCGGCCTATAAATTTGGTTGATGGGCAATTCGTTTATAGTTTTCTTTTAAATTCGATTTTTCCAATATCCTTGTCAAGCAAAACCATCCGACAGTGCACAATTCATTCTCGATTTGATCTTCTCTCACAAGAACTTCTTCCGTTTCAGCGATCAGCTCTATTGTTTCCAGGCAATTCGAATCAGTTGGCGCGGCGAATATTTATCAAAAAACATTGAACAACGAATGTTGCATTTAGAAACAGCACACAGGTAGCAGTAACAGCGTTCCTGATTCCCGATCAAACCGGCGCAAGTTTCCGGAACTGTAAAAGACGCGAAACTGTCAGAAGATCAGACTGAAATTCAATTTCCAGACGTATGCTGGAGGTTGAGAAACCTAGAAACAGTAATCAATCACAGTATTCAATCAGCGTCCATTATTCAAACTTACCTATCCAATCGGTGTGATGCCGAAGAAAACGAACTAAAGTCTCGATGAATACACGACGACCTTATATTGTTTAGTCACGTCTATTCTGGAAGCCAATGAGCACAGTTGCAGTTGGATTTGATACAGGATTCTGTGCAAAATATGTACGTATTTATTTGTATACATGTTTACTGATAGGGGAGCTTCAAGTTTTTGTGCGGAAATGGTCGAATATAGTGGCTGGACGGTGCACGTTAAATTGAATAACAATCGGTTTGCCAAGCGTTGCCGACCACGATTCGGAAAGTAAACTGCTAGATTTGAAGACTATAAAGAATTCGGATTGGGATAAGTGTCTGCTGAAGAATAAGTTCTTCATCGTCTTTTTGAAGCAGTCCATTCAACATTTTCCTTTTGTGGTGAGTAAATAAAAAAAGAATCAACGTGTGTTTTCCCACGGTTTCCCATTGAAAAATCACTTCTTCTTCTCGATTCTTTCTTCGAAACATGAGAAAGCAGTCGCTTTTCGTACATCCGTCTTTGATATTCAACAACTGTACAACTATTTCTGTTCGAGATCGATGAGTTTGGTGGGGTGTATTCCGGGTGTGCACACAACACACACCTCCTCCAACTTGTTATCACTTTCTGACGAGACTATTATCAGCGAGAGACGCAGAGAGGGGGAGGCGAGACGAGGATGGTCACATATTTGCCAAAAAGAGATTATTTTTGACACAACTACACTTTGTTTCATTTTCTTCAAGCAATTCTCAACAGTTCTCCCTTCAATAGGATGTGATGTACTCATCTCCAAGAGCACTTCTTCCCACCTAACCCCTTTTCTGATCTCTTCTCTCCCGTCATAATTTGTGATGTGTCACCGACGATTCTCTCCCTGAAGTGCGGTTCAAAATCAGCCGAAATGGATGAAAGTTGAATCAGATCAAGTTGATGAGCGGGTGAAAGAGGGAACTTTGCTTCATTCGTCTTTTCTCCCGTCCATTGTTTTCCACTGATTTTTGTTCTGTTTCAAAGTCAATTTTTGACAAGCATAATGGCTTTGGACTCCATTATCAGATTGCGTTAGGCACGAATGGAAATAACACTTCCAGTTTGATAGAGAATTTCGAAAAATAGCAACGTAGATTTGCTTACAGTCCAGTCTCGATTTTTCCAACAGTTTCGGGATCTTTTGGGCTAGAAGGCCTAACGACTCGGGGGAAAAATTGCCACGAAAATGTCAATGGCAATTGAAAAATGAGACGTGCAGGCTGGCGAATTCCTACTGATAAGCGTTTTCCACTGGCTGTATCAATGATATCCAGTGATTTGCCACTGGAAAGTGCACGATTTTGCAACGAATCTTCCAGTGGCATATCACGTTTGTCAGTCATTTGCCAGTGGAAATTTGTTAAATCAATGGCATTTTTCTGGCAATTTTTCCCTTGAGAAGAGATGTTTCAGAACATTAGCTACTCGGCGATGATATCAAACAGTGCATTCTGGAACTACTCAGCATCAGATTTTGCGAAAGATTCCGTCGTTTTCAACACTGATCCCAATACTAATTCGCTGTTAATTTCCGAGGCAAAACTCCCGTTATTCATTCATTTCTTCGCGTGATTCGCAATAGTTCCCGACAAGGGAAAATCAACTGAGTTCGGTACAAAGTGGCAGCTTCGAGATGTGCTGCTCTGAAACTTTATCGAGTGGAGCCTTTGGGAACTTTATCGAGTGGAGCCTTTATGATTTCTCTGGTGAAAAGGGCAGAGATATGGCAGCATTGCCAAGGCCTCTGTCATAATCATTTATGACTCTGTCATAATCAAATCTGTCATAATCTCTGCTCTGTTTCAAAATCTCTTAATCTAAACTCTAACTGTATTTGAATTGCTGTTCTTAGTCTTAATTCGAACTAATCCGACAACAACCCCACTTCCCGTTATCCAATTGTTGATTATCCGGCTCACTCACCGGCTGCTCTCTTTTTAATCTCTCCGAATCTCCATAGCAACCATTATTCTCCGTTCTCATTCCCCCTTCCGCTATTCTCTCCCGAGATACACATCAGCATCGCATCTTTGCATTCCCAATTCCGAATTTCTCCGGCTCGGCGAGCATAAAAATCATGGAAACAACGGGCAAATATAAACGTTTTGACGAGCACACGGATTGGCGTTAGCCTTTTTTTTCGCCTCGTTTCAATTTTTTGTCCATTTTCTCAACTGGCTTCTCGGTCCTTCCGTGTTTGAGTGTTTAGTTGTTTCCACAGGTTGTTCGCCATTTTACGAGTTCTTCCGTCCCCGAACACGGACGAAAAGCATGTGTAAGCGGTGTTTTATAGTGCTTCACCCTTTGCGTGCAACTTCTTTTTCTCTCCTCTCTCGCCACCTTTTTCTCCATGTTCGCTTCGTTGCAACCCAAATGTTTCGCTTTTTTGAGAACACCACCAATGAAAAGTTACTTTTCTGCTACACACGACAAACGTTTCCATCTGAGTTCCGTCTTGTGTATAGTTTGCATTCTGTATCTGTGAGTGTGTGCTTGATAAAAAGGCAACACTTCGTCAGTGATAACCAACAGCGCCCCATATACTTGTGCTAAACTCTAAGTAGAAAGTTCGATCGATTAGGGAACAATGAAACGTTTTTCACTTTATTGCACTCACATTGAGCTGTTTATGTCATCAAAACTGCCGAATCCCAACTGATCTATTTCCATCTGAAAATCGAATCAAAAGTACCGTTGAGCGAGGCGGTGGGACCATTTTGAACAAGTGAAATGAAGAAGAAACCGTTGATTTGACTTATCAGGTGCTTTGATATTATATCAGTTGTCACAGAGCAAGACTCCAACAGTAGTTCTCGGTTCCAGGCACTTCACAAACGTCTCGTTATTCTTTCTATGGGTTGCTTCCTCTATAAATTCAATCCTCTCCAGCCTTCCCCTTGGTTATCAGTTTCTACAGAAACGGATGATTTAAATGTTATAAGGTTCTTCTTTTATTGTTTGAAATACTCCAATTTGTCTTGATTCCAATCTCTGAATGAAAAAAAAAACAAACAGAACGTGTCTCATCGAGACACAGACACGAACATCTGGTGCGAAGGGAAGACCAAAATCAACTTTTCTGTCATCAACACTCCCTCCACTTCCTTCTCCTTCTGTTCCGTTTTCCCCTCATTTCCACGTGATTCAGATGCGCAGTAAGGTCCGTTACCAGCTGTTGGACCCGTCGAGTGCGCCGATCAACTGCCGCTACCTGTGGCTTCTTTTGTTCTTCGCGGCGTCTGGTCTCGTCTATTACAAAGTGTTCCACTCGGATCATGGATACGTATTCAGTGAGTTGATTGGTTGATTGAGGAAGGGAATTTCCACTTGCAAGACAATAAGAAGGCAAATGTGTGTCAGTAGTTATGATAATTCAGAAGAAGGAAGTTTCTGTTTCTGAGGGTCTTGGTAAAAAAGTGAAATACACTGGGCAGTGATATTTCATTCGATATATTCGATAGTAAAAGTCACAGTTGAATTTCAGATGAGCTGACGCCAGACAAGAGGCATCCGATGACGTATGAGAAGATAATGGACGAGTTGAGAGACGAAATCAAGGAGAGGAATCTGATAATCGACGAGATGCAGAAGGACTTCAAGAAGTTGGACATCAAAACAGAATTCGTGAGTGTTTGTTTTGGGGGAAAGAAGAAGCCATCCGAACTGAAATCACAGTTTCAAGTTGTTCACGAATTGACTTCCAACTCAAGAAGCACAATACAGCAGGATCTTTCGAATCCTTTACTTTTACTGATAATGTCGTGAATAAGTGATAACGATTACATTAATTACCTGTTCTGCAAAAGTTGGAACTTTTACGCCGGGTTGTCGCCGCGAACACGCGAAGAAGATGCTTTTTCTACCGTACTTTCCATCGAGAACCACGCGTCGCGGCTGCGTCGCGGTCGGCGCAGAAGCTTCAACTTTCGCAGGACAGATAACATGTCGATTTATCATTTTTAGTTCGTGTCGAAAAGTTACTCCCGGTATTGTAAATCTGAATAGATTGGCATTCAGTTTGATCACCGTCTCACTTTCTTCTGTTCCAGAAGCACTTCTACCGGAGACGAGCTGAAACTCTGCACGTGGAGTGTGGAAGGGTGCTGTCCGGGGACAAGGTGACCTCTTCCCCCCATTCCATCCGAAAACCTCCTCTCTTCAGACATACCTTGCCGCAGTGTCAGGCGACAATCGGATAAAAATCCGTGAAACTCCCAACTTGGACATGTCCTGTGGAGCCATCATGGACAGGATTCTGCCGCCCGGAGCCAACTTGAGACCGCTGAAGAAGGGAGTTGCGTTCGCGAGGATAGTGTACACGGACTACGAGATGATCGAGAGGCAGGTGCAGATGTCCTATCATCCGCAGAACTCGTTCTGTTTCGCCATCGATCGGAAGTCGAATGCGCAGTTTCACGAGAAGATGAAGGCGTTGGCGGCGTGTCTTCCGAACATTCTCCTGCTTCCAGGTGAGGGCCAAATGTTTATTTATTGAATACTTCATTAAGAAGTGAATATGACATTAATGAAATAAGAAAAGAAATGAAAAGAAGGGGCGGGGGCTATAAGGGGAGTGCCGAGGACAATCACTGCATTACAATAGAATAGTATCAAATATGGACAATCACTGTAAAGCAATAGTACAAACCAGTAGATGGTGACACGTACTGTATTTCCTCGAATAGATCGGAATCCCAAACGCTGTCGGAGAATCATTATATCTCGAGATTGATAAGAGTTGCTAAAATTTCATCCACAGCAAATTTGTAGTGTTTGTGATGATCTCTAATGTTTCCTATGAAACACAAAAAACAGAATGCCAATGTTTAAAAATTTCGATTAAATATGTATTCTCTCTGAAATTCGGTCTCGATTCCAGACGAAGAAACCGTCGACTCCGCCGGTCACAACATCAACCTGGCGCACTACAACTGCATGCGCGCCCTCATCAACAAACCCGGATGGAGCTACGTGATACTTCTCCAGAACCACGACGTCATCATCAAGTCGATATACGAATTGGAGCAGATCTACGAGTGGCTCGGCGGAGCGAACGACGTGGAGATTACACCGGAGAACGGGCGGCTCGACAAGAAGTTCAAGTGGGATCCGAAATCGTTGAAATTGTTCAGAAATGGTGAGGCCTTCGAGGGTTTTGAGGGGCAGAGGTCTATATTTGGGAATGATTACAGAGAGCGGAATAGATGAGAAAGTGCTGAATTCGAGGATGAAGTTCGCGAAAGGAGCTGCCCAAGGGTCGCTGTCCCGGGAGGCGGTCGATTGGATGGTTAGAACGGCGGACCTCTCGACGTACATTGCACAGTGGAATAATGGGGTGGGTTGGGGGACGAAGACGGCAGTTGGTATCTCTGGAGAATGGGATTGCGCGGTTTCAAAGGTCAATTTGCTCTCGAAGAGACGTGGTTATTAGTTGTGTAATTGTCCCCAAGAACGTATACTATCGGATGCCATCGAACTGGCCCCAGGAGAGCTGCCGGAGAATCTCCGGTAGATGGCATCATATGTATGTAGTACTTCTGAAAGAATATGTAGTTTTGAAACATCTTGCAAACAGAGGGGCTTCAGCTGGTTCCCAAAGAAATTTCTCAAAAGACAACACGTTTTCGCAGACGGCCACTATGTTTGACCATTTTGAACATTTATGGACATACTTATAAGTATCCGGGTACATGTTGAATGAGTCCCTACGGAATTAGAGATCTTTGCGTGAAACCAACCTCTTGATGTATCTGTCCTGTGCGCAACTAACTGATGACCAAAGTCACGGAGTATTAACGATATGGAGTCATATAGCTGATATTGGGACAATGAAACAGAAAAGTATTGTGTCTCCTTTGTTCATAAGTGTAACCTCACCAAGAAAGTGTTCTTTCACAAAGTTTTGGAATTGTCGATAAGTTTGCAATGGTGCACTTTTTGATACTAGGAATCGATCCCACATAATGACTTCCTGCGCAAACTTCTAGTTTTTCAGATATTTCGTCTCAAAGTGCCCCAAAATACAAACTTATGGACAATTCCAAAACTTTGTGTAATAACACTTTCCTTGTCAACGTATTCGGGTATTTTGGCGCAGGAAATTGGCAGCGGAATGCGTCATTCCTGCCGAAATTTGCCGATTTTCTGTCCCAAATTACCCGAGTATTGGGTCTACCTGTGTCACGTGTTGGTCAGTTTCATGTTGGACAGTGAGACACAGTAGTGATATCGAGTGATCTATACATTTTCCTTAAATGAGCGTACAAAAACAAACGACCGCGTTTCTCGCTGATCATACAAAGTTTCCTAGTTTTCTCAAAACTATCTCTCCTGGACTATTGTAGGCGGTGTGGTAGTGCCACGTCACTTTCGATTAGATCGACAACTTTTCACCCATCTGACTCTTGCAGACATTCGGCGTCGACGAGCAGTTCATCCAGAGTTTCCAAGTGAGTTCCGACCTCGGAATGCCCGGACACTTCACCGACGAGTGTCTGAAGCAGCGGAAGAACACTGACTTCGTGTCGAGGTGAGTATCTTCGAAGAAGTGCTCGAGTCCTCGAATCCCCCTGCAGAATGTCTCAATGGATGTACGGAGACGGTCAGAAGTGCGGTTCGAAGACGGTCAGGCACGCGATTTGTCTGCTGGGAATGGAGGATCTTCGGACGGTGGCTGCCTACCCGAACATCATGTTCAACAAGGTCCGTCTCTTTGTTGAGACACTCACCCATCTAGCCCTCCTTCAGATGCTCCCCTCATTCGACTACGCCGTCTTCGAATGCACCGCCGAGTTGCTCTATAATCGAACGTTTTTGGGTCAAGAGGATCACAAACTGGAGGAGGATTACTACACGAACATGGTGAATGTGAGTGTTTTAGTCACTTCAAATTGAAATGGAGCTTCCCAGGTACTGTACCACAAACATCACAAAGAGCCGGGTTTCAAGCTGAACTGCACACCGAACTACAAGAAGTGGGCTGCACGGGAGTATCCCTTATAACCACGATGTTACTGCAGATATACTGTAGATATTACTGTAGAGATGTGTAAATCATGTTGTTTTGTTGGGTTCTTTCGGGTCTCGGATTGTTTTTATGGTGATAAATGACTTGTATTTTATGGAATTTGGTCAGATGGATCACATTTGTTGAAGTTTTACAATGAAATGAATCACGGTTTCAAGGTGGTTTTCTAAAGGATCGTTGCCTCATTCATTGTTTGGCAGACGGTGGAAGATCTAATCGAAAGCATGTTTCATTTTCCCATTAACTCTCAAAACAAGTCCTAATTCGTGATCATCAGCATCCATGACAGAAGAACTCTGAAGTGGTGAACAACCTGAATGAAAATGGCCTATATCCGAGGTCTGCAGCTCCCAGAGCTTGAATAACGGATCTAATACTTTGCACCCTTTGTTGTTGTTTTCTCCGAATCGGCAGCCTTGTAACCATTCTCCTGGAATCTTGACAATCACCCTCCTGTGGCTTCTGAACATGGACTCTTTGGGTCTATTCCCTTTTTTGTTAGGACCATGGAAGGCATCTATCTCTCGCGCATGGACCCATTTCCTGCCCATTATTGTTTCGTCGCTAGACATATATTCCTCTGAACTCGATTGTCCCACATTGTCGTATTTGTCCTCCTCCTCCGTCACCAGTGATATCCACCGTTCCGGTTATTCTCTCCTGTTTTCTTAAACTCACTCTCCCCTTCCCCTCTCTCTTGTCTTTGGTTCCATTTCGTATTGCCCATTCCTCCCGAAAGTGTCTTGTTTCTGTGTCTCCTGTAGAAACGTTTGTTCGATCAGATAATAAATAAAATGCAAAATAGAATGCAAAACGGTTTGGGCCGAACCGGGAGTCGAACCCGGGACCTCTCGCACCCGAAGCGAGAATCATACCCCTAGACCATCCGGCCGCTGGGAACTGCTCTCTCTTTGATTACTCACGTGGCTCATGCTGATAACGTGAACCGCTTTCCGTGATGAGCATCAGTATCATAATCCATGACAAGTTAGCCCACGATCGTCATTTCAGGATCAAACTCTCAAACGTTTATCCAGTTGTTCCGTAAAATCACCGTTTCAGGCTCACCTCGTTTGCAAGAACAGTGGCAATCCACAATCTGATTGTCACTAAACGAACTGTAACGCGAGTCGGTAAGAATGCGGAATCCGAAGGACATCGCCAAGTGGCCATCACGGCATCAACTATGTTCACTGTTTCAATGGTCCTTCAATTGCTCTCGAATGTCCACAGTGAACGTTAGACTGTAGAATTGAAAATGGTCGTGAACCGCATGAATCACAATTCCCTTCCGAATGTCCCTCATAAATAGTAACATAAAGTTCCGTTTCTTCAATTTCACATCAATAATAAAAAGATCAAATGCTCCGACAGACAGTTGAGGGGGAAGAAGAAGAAGAAGAAATGTTTTGAAATGTATGGAAGCAAGGAATTCCTCCTCCTCGTCTGCGTCTCTCTCCCTCTCGCCTCCTCCAGATGCTCCATTCCCTTTGTTTTGGCCCCATTTCCGCCCCATTTCCGAATGTTTATCTACTCGAAATGCTCCAAAGTCGTGCTCTCAATCGTAATCGCCGCCGCTCTCATCTATTCAATGTCTTCGCGAATCGTCGATCAGTTCTGGAACACCGAGAGAGTGAACATCTCGTGGAGACGCAGAGAGACACTCGAACTGGATTGCGGAAGAGTTCTCGCCGGTGATAAGGTTTGATTGCACTGATTTCCCACTGCGAAGTGATTGATTCCTTACAGACCTATACCCGAAAGTTCACCGGCGAGAACCGGATCCCTCTGGTTCCCAACCTCGAGTATCTCGACATGTCGTGTAGATCAATCCAGAACCGAATAGTTCCCTTCTCGTTCCACCTGAAACCTCTGAAAGTGGGCGTAGTGTTCGCGAGAGTCGTCTACAGAGATTACGAGTTCCTCGAGAAACAAGTCCAAGTGTCGTTCCATCCGCAGAACGTCTTCTGTTTTGCACTCGATTCGAAGGCTTCGGACGACTTCAAATGGAGGATTCGAAGGCTTGCGAGGTGTCTTCCGAATGTCCACGTCATTGATGGTGAGGAGTTTCACACTTGGAATGGTTGAGCTGAAAGTGCAGAACTTTCTGTGTTCTGCACTTGAATTCCAATGCTTCTGTCATTGTACTGTTAGGAGACTATCGACATTCTTCCAGAAGAGCTTCCCGTCGACTCAGCTGGCCACAACATGAACTTTGCTCATTACAATTGTATGCGAGAGATGATACACGTCCCGAATTGGGGATACTTTGTTCTTATGCAGGTGACCAGTTCTCGAATACCGTATTTCCACGAATAAAGTGGAACCGCTGCCGGAGAATCATTATATCTCGAGATTGATAAGAGATATCGAAATGATGTCAGAGGCAAACTTATAGTCTTAGTTTTGATCTACAAGTGTGTTGTTGACAACTTTTTGATATCTCTTATCAATCTCGAGATATAATGATTCTCCGACAGCGTTTGGGGTGCCTCTTTTTTTCGAAGAAACACGGTAGTTTCCGGAACAATGTTTACTTCAGAATCATGACGTCATCGGGAAGACAATCTATGAAATGTCTCGGATATTCGAGCTATTGGACGGCGCGAATGATATCGAGATTGATAAGGAGTTCGGGAGGATTGATAAGAGTTTGCGTTGGGATTTGAGGTCATTGCAGCTGTTTAGAGATGGTAGGCGTGTGAGGAAGAGGTTTGACGTCTAACCAAATGATTCAGAATCCAATATCCCTGATTCACTTCTGGACGAGGAATTGATCAATGCGAAAGGTTCAGTTCAAGGTTCATTGTCCCGGAAGGCGGTGGATTGGATGGTTAGGACGGTGGATCCGGAGATATTCATGGATCAGTGGAACGAGGGGGTGGGGATCAGAGAGAACGAACAGAGCACTCTATGGAGTGGTTTCAGGGCTACGGAGTAGATGAACAGTGGCTGGCGACGTTCCAATCGAATGAATTCCTCGCGATGCCGGGTCATTTCACGGGCACATGTGTCAATGAGACAGGCAAACGGACGGACTTCATTTCGAGGTATGACCAGTTTTCGCTTTTTGCAATGTTCACCGTCTCATTGTTTCCTTGAATATTCATATCAGCAGTTGAGTGTTATTAATAAGTCAAAAGTTATCACACAAAGAGAAAAATAAGGCTATGAACGTTCTCTAAACTTGACCCACACTATCACTTGAAAAGAGATTTCCTCACGTCCCCTGTTTCATTTTATGTAGTTTGAAAAGTTCCTGAACGTTAACAGTTTCCAGTGAAATTCGGTGCCGGAGAATAATCATATCTCGAGATTGATAAGAGATATTAAAAAGTTGTCAACAGAAAACTTGTAGTTTTAGTTATGATCTTCAAGTTTGTAGTTGACAACGTTTTGATATCTCTTATCAATCTCGAGATATAATGATTCTCCGGCAGAGATCTCCTCGGTTGGTCATTTCCGATAGTACAGTCATCCTGAAAAACGTCCATCGTGTTCGCTATGGAAAAAAACGGTCAAGCAACATTTTCAGCCAAAAACATATTCCATTTCTTTTATTGTTGAAAGTGAAAATATATTTAGAGGGTCCCAAAAAAACATAACTTTTTTGTTTCGTAGATAACATTCCGTGTTCTCCCGTTTCACTGAAAACGTTAATTTCATTGATGTAATTATAGAAACACTGGATCTGCGGAATTAGTCTTCTTGTTTTCAGATGGAGCAAGTGGTCATTTTCCGACGAGAAAGACGTCAAGTGCGGCAGTAGATCAGTGAGACACGGAGTATGTCTTCTCGGAATCGAAGACTTTCCCGCTGTCGCTCGAATGCCGAATATCATGTTTAATAAGGTGAAATCATCTCCTCGTTGACTCATTTCGTTCATTTCTCTTGCCAGATGATGCCTTCCTTCGACTATTCCATAGTGGAATGCACCGCCGAATTGCTCTATAACCGAACGTTTTTGGGCCAAGTAGACTATGAATTAGAAGAGGAATACTATTCGGGAATGGTCAATGTGAGTTCCTCTTCTATCCAGAAAACCTCTGTGATCTCTCTCAGGTGATCTACCACAAACACCATCAAGAGCCGAACTACGTGTTGAACTGCACACCGGGTTACCAGCCGTGGAATGCGAGAAAGTATCCGTTGTGATTTCACTGTTTCACTGAATAAACAATGAGGAATTGGAATGTTCAGTCATGTCCACCTGGAATTAGGACTCGCTCGCTTGAGGGATATCACACAGTCGGGGAAAAGCGTAAAATCGGGGAACGGTTAGAGATAAGAGAGCACAGGCAAGCAGAGCATTTTTTTCGACTTCTGAGCCAGAAATACTGAAAAATCGGTGAAATTGTTTGTTGATAGATACTTGTAACCACTGACACACCGAATAAATAGCTCTCCTGTCTTGACTGTACCTTTTTTCGGGTGACAGGAGGTGGCTCTCGACGCACTTTCACCCGACACTGGGCTTTCTTTTTTCCAGTGCATTTCTCTCAATTTCTGAATATTTATACTTTCAGATTTCTCAGAACTTGCAACATTTTGAGAGACTTACACTTGCAAAAAAAATAAAACTGTTGGGTTAGGGTGTGTTGAGGAAACTTCTTGTGTATCCTTTCTATTGTATGATAACCAGTTAGGTGTATCAAAAAACATTGTTATACATTGTTTAAAAGGGACCTGTCAGAAAGGCTGTGAAATGGGCCGGCCGCAAGAAAGCCGCATTCAAATGCGAAAGGCGCGAATTAGCAGGAATCAACCAATTTCGCGTTCGCACTTTGTTTTAGAGTTGTTTTTTCATAAAAATGAATGAATGGGGTGTAATTTTTGAACTAAAACAGGCTTTCACCAATTTTTTCTGCTTTTTTTTCGGAAAATATACACTTTTTCCAATTTTTTCGTTGTCGTTGTTAAAAAATAGAAAATAGAATTTTTTCCGATTCGCGCTTGTGTTCAAAAAAAAAAAAGAAAATTGTTCGAAAAATTGAAAGAAAACGACTGTTCACATACAAAAACAAGAGAAAAATCCAACGCGTTCACGTGACGTGTAGCCCTAGAAGACGTGTGAATGATGCAATAGTTTCAATACTCGACAACACGATTAACTATGGCAACCAGGAATCAGAAAGCGACAACAATGGATGATCAAGGATTCGCGTGGAAAGTGGAACACTGTGGATCCACTGGAGTCGAGCTGATGTACTGTCCCTTGAGGTGAGTCTTTCGAAGATTGTTTCATAAATAATCATGTCTACTGTTCAGAAGAACAAAGGAGAAATGCGCGGCGAAAGCGAAGAGGATGGCCGACGGCGTCTGGCACTACAAAGTGCCGCACAGAGGACATCAGTCGCAGAGCGCAAAGAAGATGGTGATATTTGAAAGTTATTTCTTGGTAACTGTCTACTTTCAGCTCGACGACGAAACGAAGGCGGCGGTGGAGCGTCTCGTCTTGGCCAATCCAGACGAGACGCCAAAAATATTGATGCTCAGGGAAGGGCGATGGATGAAGCGGTGGAAGAAATTGGTGAGTTCAAGACATTCTTCATTCATTTAATACGTGTGAGAAAATCGCTTTTCAGCTCTCCCAAAAATATATCGAATGATCCGATCCGCGAGAATGAAGAACGCTGAGACCAGTTGACGACCGAAGCGACCACCGAAGCCGCGATCACAGGAAAACCGATTGAACTCCTGAAACTGATAAGTAAATAAATAAATAAATATAGTTGCAACACCCGACCAAAAAAGTATAAATTTACATTTACGAAAAAATGTGCATTTACGAAACTCCCCTTTTCTTGCATCGCCTCTTCGGGGGAGGAATGGATTTCTGGCACATGGTTAGAGCGGCACTGATTTCCCTAGCCTCGATGGGTGGAGGTGTCCAGCATCGGGTTCAGGGGAACGGAATCGGCGATAGCTGGCCATTTTGAGCTGCGACTCCATTGTGGGAATCCCGTAGGGCATTGCTCCGGAGGTTTAGGGCTAGCGAGATGAATCCAGCACTCACCTTCCTCAGGGCTGACATGTTTGATCCTTGTGTGACTGGAGTTGATTTGGGACCTTTGGAGAGCAGTTTGGTGCAGTTTTCGCTCAGGTTAACGTCGCCGAGTGTTGTGATTTTCCCCGTGTGAGGATAGTGGACAGCGTGTTGTGGGGTCTTAGCTGGCTCGAGCTTATCGAACTTGTGTTGGAAGTGTGCTTTCCAGTGGTCCTTCTCACTTCGGTAGCGTTTTTTGGAGAGATAGTTGATGAGGGGGCCCGGTGGTAGGTGGGGGAGGAGCAGCGTTTCCGTGTGTCGAAGTTGGTTGAAGGTCTTCTTGATTAGCCTTTTCTTGTCCACAATCTCCTGATTTAGTCAAGTTTTTTCGAACCTCGCGAGCCAGCTTTTCTTAGTTCCCCCGTGCGTAGTCCAGAACTTAGTTTAATAGTAATGAAGTCCGGAAGAACTTCCTTTCTTCGGCATCGGCAGAGGAGTTTGGATGATTCTTCTAGTTTCACCAAAGTCCTCCACTTTCGTACGTGGCGGAAGGGAAAAACGCGAGTGGGCGGGACTTTGAGTCTCGCCGCGAAGAGTTGTCGATTTACGGCAGCGGCGCCGCGGCAGCAGTCGAAATTTCGGTGATTTCCGAAAATTGCGCATTTCTTTCATTTTTATCGGTTGTTTTCCCATTTTTTTTTGCATTCATGTTACAAAAACAAGTGGTCACAACGTTTATTGATGTTTTCCCACCCATTTCTCACTGTATTACCAGCATAAACGAATGTATCACGCAAAAAACACGACAAGGCGGTAAAACGGACGAACAACAGGAACAAACTAATAAAAA
Organism: Caenorhabditis macrosperma; assembly: GCA_963932285.1. NCBI lineage: Eukaryota > Metazoa > Nematoda > Chromadorea > Rhabditida > Rhabditidae > Caenorhabditis > Caenorhabditis macrosperma. The sequence goes on along the minus strand of OZ010621.1, from coordinate 10,848,267 downwards.
AAAAAGGAAACAAATCGACAGACGAGTTAAGTTATAGATACTTATCGTGTTTAAGCGAAGATTTTCCAGAAAAATCGAACATTTCGTCGGAAATCAGTCGGAAAATGGAGCGGCGAGTGGCGGCGACGCACAAAAATGCGACGAAACGAGCGATTCTCTGCAAAACGGATCGAAACAGTGAGTATTTCATGTTTCCGACTGATAATTTAATTTATTATTCAGGAAAATCTAAAACCCACAGTTTCGATCCGTTTTGCAGAGAATCGCTCGTTTCGTCGCATTTTTGTGCGTCGCCGCCACTCGCCGCTCCATTTTCCGACTGATTTCCGACGAAATGTTCGATTTTTCTGGAAAATCTTCGCTTAAACACGATAAGTATCTATAACTTAACTCGTCTGTCGATTTGTTTCCTTTTTTTTATTAGTTTGTTCCTGTTGTTCGTCCGTTTTACCGCCTTGTCGTGTTTTTTGCGTGATACATTCGTTTATGCTGGTAATACAGTGAGAAATGGGTGGGAAAACATCAATAAACGTTGCGAACACTTGTTATTATAACATGAAAGAGGGTGAGAGAAACAGAACGAGAGAGAGAGAGAGAGAGAGAGAGAGAGAGAGAGAGACAAAGAGAGAGAGAGAGAGAGAGAGAGAGAGAGAGAGAAAACATTCGATCTGGAGGATTCCCAGGTTTGCCACCAGGTCCGCCAATTCCTCCTTCGTGTTCAGAGCTGGATTGTCCATTCTGATGTGGGTGCCTTCCAGGATTCGACGTTCCCATGTGTTTCTCTCCACATCCAGCAGCTTCAGGTTCAGAGACAGTGGCTCTCGCCCGTGTTCTTCCAGGGAGTGCTTCGACCATGTCGTTGTCCTGTATGAGGGGACTTGCGGCTTCTCTGCTGCTCGGAAGAATCCCCCAGATCTAAAGTTTTTTCTCTCTCTATCTTCCTCCCGGTGCTTTCTAAATAAAATGATCTACTCAAAGCAACCTGCTCTTAGTGCTGATAATATCAATAAGCACCTCAACGAACTTGTCTCTCAACTGATTACAATTATTATTATGCAGTCGTCAGCGAAGGTCCCGCAACGAAAGAGCGAGGCAGCACGTAAATTTCAGAGACGCAGACAATTTAAAACTTTTCGCGCCAAAAACATGTGAATTGTTCGAAAAATTAAAAAGAAAAGGACCGTTCACATACAAAAATAAAAGAAAAATCCAACGCGTTCACGTGACGTGCAGCCCTAGAAGACGTGTGAATGTTGGAATAGTTTCCATCATTTCAATCACTTCTACTCGACTACTCGAAGAGCAATGGCAAACAGGAATCAAAAGGAGACAATAATGGATGATCAAGGATTCGCGTGGAAAGTGGAGCACAAAGGATCCACTGGCACACTCCTGCTCTACTGTCCACTGCGGTGAGTCTTTCGAAGATTGTTTCATAAATAATCATGTCTTCTGTTCAGAAGAACCAAGGCAAAGTGTGCGGCGAAAGCGAAGAGGATGGCCGATGGCGTCGTGCACTGCAAAGTGCCGCACGCAGGCCACCAGCCGCAGGGAGCAAAAGAAAAGGTGATATTTGAATGTGACTTCTTGGTAAATGTCTACTTTCAGATCGGCGACAAGAAAAAATGTTGATGCTCAGGGAAGAGAGGGCGATGAGGCGGTGGAAAAAATTGGTGAGTTGAAGACATTCTTCATTTTAATACGTGTCAAGAATTCTTTTTTCAGGTTCCACAAAACTCTACCGGATGATTCGTGCCGCCCGACTGAAGACCAGGTGACGACCGAAGCCACGACGAAAGCCACGTCTGAAAGAAAGAATGAAAAAGCTCATCTCTACTTTTCTGGCCCCTTCGGGGGCAAGATAAAGATTCATTTTACCTGTACTGCGGTGTTTTTTGTGTGTTCTTCCTCGTGCTCTCTCACTCGTTCGTCAGTCTAATTAGCTCTAGCTTTCGCATTCTTTACCACTGAACCTTTTCCGAGTACAATATTGTATTCCATCTACCCCTTGTTCCTAAGAACGTTTCGTGAAACCGAAAATGTGTCCTCTCCTCCCTCGTGAGTTAACTTTCCATTCGGAAATTAAACTCTCCCCTTTAAACTTCTGTCTTCGCTGGCTCTCTCTCTCACTCAATTCCTTTCCTCATTCCATTTTGGGAGTGAAAACACATTCGGGGTTGACGAAACAGAAATTGAGCAGAATACGCACCATTTTGTACCTGATTCTAATGTGTTATGGCAAACCGACAGCACGCAATTGATAATGTGCTCGTTTGAGCAATCCAATTTTGGTCTCTTTCTCATGAAGTAACAAAGTAACAACCACCTGCATTTTGGCGTCTTGTTGCTCTATTTTCGGAGAAAATGAGATATGTTTCAAGAAACAAATGAATGAATTGGTCCATCATTTGATGGGCAAGTTTTCTCTAATGGACCTAATTGTAAGCGCGAATCTGCAAAAAAATGTTTTTTTTTCTATTTTTTTAAATTCTATTTTTTTTCTATTTTTTGCCGCGAAAGCTTTGGAAAAACAATGAAAAAGAATAGAGGTCCATAGTCTGTCTTCTTTCACCTGATCACATTCTACTCCCAGTGACACTTTTCATAACAGAACAGAAAATCTTTTACAGATTTCAAGTATCATTTTCAAATTGCCTATTCGGCTGTCATTGGAACTTTTACCGTTTCAATAGCAGCACTAATCGTGAGAGAATTGTTATCATTGATGTAAAATTTGTTCAAAATAAAAATATATAAAGGGCAAGAGTGCAATAGAAATCGGATCGGGAATCCCTCTCCACATAACAGATGTTCCCTATTATACCAGACTGTCGCGCTCTACCGTACCCCAAAAAGCTCTACAGTAAGAGGACCGAAGACTGTCTATCGGTTTCTTTCTGTTTGGACATTTTGCCTGGAATTGATTTGAGAAGCCAGTGGATGTATTCGTCACCACACTTGGTCGGATCCCCTTGTGAACCCAACCCTCTGGTCCATAAGATCCTCCAGCTACTGCAGTGTCTGGGAGGAAACGAAGCAAAAACACATCGTGTTCAGAATGCCAATTCGCACAGACATCATCCACTCGTCCATCTCGTTTTCCGGGCCGTTTGCCGGCCGTTTCACTGCCCATCGCATCCATCAAACGACGGCGAGAAGGGGGGGGGGGGGGGGGGGAGTTGTGACAAGTGTGTGTACTTGTCTCCTCTCGGCTCAATGCCTGATTAACTGATTCATTGAAAGAGAGAAGAAGAAGAGAGAAGGGAAGGAGGGAGTGAGTAACTAAGTCAGTCACCCCTTACTACTACTACTACTACTCATACCCTCCGGTTTCTTCTCTTCTTCCACACAATGCTCTCCTCCGGCGCGTGCTGCGTCTCCTCGAGCCCGTGTGCTCCGTCGTCGAGTCGTTCGTGGCCCTGCGTCTCCTCCCCCCCCCCGGCCGGCTGATTTCTGGAGGTCCACCAAGGTCTCCGGGTTCCCCCCTTTCTGCCCCCCACGCCACCGTCGACATTTTTATTTGTCCATCGTCATTTTTCACTTCTCCCCTCCCGTCCGTCCTCTGCCATTCTTCTTCTTCCTCCTCCTTTTTCTTATTTCTTCTTCTTTTTTTGCAGACTGATTGACAACACAAACAATGCGACAGGCGGCCAATAATCGACTGCGGAGTTTCGAACGGGAGATTCACCTTCTCAGGTGGGACAAACTTTCTGGAATTCCAAGAGAACATAGAGTTGTCATTACATTTGAAACATTGATGTTGAAAAAATTTCCAAAAAATTCCCGTTTCACACTGTCACTTTCTGTTCACTTTATCATTTCCAAATCACTATTCTCAACGCAAGGAGCCGAAAAATGATTTGAAAAATTCACATTTCCACTCGAAGTTCGAAACAAATTTCTGGGGGGGGGGGGGGGGGGGATTCCTCTTTTCCGTTTAGGAATTCCAATGAAATTCGATCCTCTCTCCTTCAAATTTCGAGTGCTTCAATTGACCTTTGGACATTGACAATTGAAAGTGCGCTCTATTGAGAATGGCTTTTACTCGAAAAAGGCGGGAATCTTGAAAAACAGGTGAATTGCGGGAAAGTGTTTGGATTATCTTCGAAGTTGGAGCTAAAATTTTACAAGAGAAGTGTTTCAACTGTCCAGAACCGATAGAAAAGAAATCTTGCGAGATGGAAAGAGGTCGGTTTCAGCTCCCCAAATCAGTTTTCATTTTCTGTTTGTGAAGAGGTGTTACCAAAAAAAAGAGTCTTTGAAACTGGGAACAAAGATTTCTGAGCAAGAACACAGATTCTGAGGTTCGTTGTACAGTACTTCGTCTAATTGGCTCAGTTTTTGAAAAATCAAGATCATTTCTAAAAAACAAACAAAAAAAACCAGAGTGATATTTCATGACGGTACTACTATCGCCGTTTCAGCAGCAAATGATATTTTAGTTGATGACATTTTTCACAGTTCGGCTTCACCTTCAAATCTTGAAATCCTAGTGAAATGGGAACTATCAAATGTTCCTGAATTCAAGGCAAAATCTAGGAAAAACCACTGCAGAAAGAGTGAAACTTGATTTTCAAAAACTTTGAAATTCACTCATTTTCTTCTCATAGATGTGTTAAATCTGCAATCCCTCCTCAAAAACTGTTTAAGTAACAGCAATTCGCCCGGTTGTATCCTCCCGATTCTTTCAAATTCCAAGAAAATCGGCATTGTGAATACCCCCTATAATTATCTCTTCTCATGTTCAAATCGAGAGATATGTGATCCATTCTCAGCGGCGTTCGAGAATGTGTGTCTCTTATAATTCATCGCCAGACGATTTTCGATATGTTCCCACTCGAATTTCCTCCCTTTTTCCGCTTCTGTTGACAAGCAATTCCGCCCGATTGTTGACTTTCCTCGGCGGCCGCCACGGACGGCTGTCATTGGAAACGACATTCGGGAAATGAAGGGAAGATGTCCCCCATCTGATCTCCCTATTCTCTCCATCTGAAAACGACCCGATTCCTGTCTGAAAATCACTGAAAATCCAAGTGAAAAAGAGAAGGGAATGGGTAGACAGAGTGTCTTCTCCGGAGACCTTTGACTTTTCTTCTCCCCATCTTTTTATTACTTTTCGGTGAGTCGTCATATTTTTACGGCCTCTTCTTCCTCCTCTTCCTCCTCTTTCATTCCTCTCGTTTTCCTTTTTTTTCCTCCTTGCCGACAGACAAAAAGTTCAGTTTGTCTATCTCTCACTTTCTCTTTCGGCTACAAACAAAATCTCGTGGGAATCAAAGAAAGAGAGAGAGAGAGAGAAAAGAGAGAGAGAAAGAGAAAAAGAGAGAGAAAGAGAGAGCAACACTCGTCGGCGAAATCCGTTTTTGATGAAAGAAAATGGTGTGAACATGACGAAGCGATGATGGATTGTACTGCGTTGCTCTCGTTTCCACTCCCATTGGATCCCTTTGGGAGGCCCCCGATCGGCGAGTTCTCGTTTTGAGGGGAAAATGAAGAAACGAGGAGGAAGGCGATGATCAGGGACACATCAGATCTTTGCAACTGTAGATATTCCGTATATCCTCGAAAAGAACGCTGCTGGAGAACTATCATATCTCGAGAGTGATAAGAGGTATCAAAAAGTTGTCAACTGCAAACTTGTAGATTATAACTAGGACTACAAGTTTACTGTTGACAACTGTTCGATATCGCTTATCAATCTCGAGATATAATGATTCTCCAGCAGCGTCTCTGCTATACGAAAAACTATGGGTATTGCTTCTAGTCGCCCCAGTTTCTTGTAATGTTTACCATTTCACTGATAGCTCTTTCACCGCCTCCGATATCTCACTTCCATTGCGTTCTATTGTAGTTACCGTCTGTTTAGGAATTGAAAACTGAAAACAGGTCGTCCGAAATGAATGTATTCACTTCTGGAGCATCACGTTCACTTTTGTTAAAAGTTGGTCTTTGTAGCAGTCCAGAAGATTCAGTTCAGAAAAAATAACTTAATTGGTCATTACAATACTTTTTCTTGTTAGTTTCATCAAGTTTGTGTGAGCAATTGAATACTCAAGTGATGAACTTTCAACTGTTTCCATGACTTGATACAGTGAATACTCCAATACAGTTTCACATGTGCTTCATAAGTGATGTGGCCGAGATGGCGCCGCTAGCTGGTCTCGCCATATAGAATCCTGAGTGCTTGTCACAAATTCACTTAAAAATGGCGTTTTGAATGGAAAAAGCGGTGAAAAACGTGCAAGAAACAATGAAGTGAGAGGAAATAAGTTAAAAATGTTAAATACAGAAAACTGTTTTCTTCGTGGCGAGACCAGAGATGCCAAATCCGCTGGATTTGACACGGGGTGCTGAGGAAAACCTAATTTGAATTTTCATTTTTCGCGGGGCGAATTCAAAATAAGCGTGTCTAACTGAATTTTCTCCGAGACTGTTTGGTGTAGAAAACACGATGATTCATTTTCGCAAAGTAATCGACGGAGGGCAATTTTAGGAACAGTCGGAATTTGAAATATTGTCCGCTGAACCGTGTTTTTCGAAGCCATTTAGGACCTCTCAAAACGAGGTACCGTATTCCGTTAGTGAAGCGCACTTGCTGACCACGTCGGCCGCAGCACCCCGTGATTTGATAATGAACAAAAATAAGAAAGAAGGGAAAGAACCCAAGTATCTCTCAGCACGATTGGCGAATGAAATGCACCGGTTGAATAGGAAACCGAAATTGAGTTTCTCAGAACCCTCCAGAAACTATCTTTCTGGGAAACAAAGAACAGAACTCAACGAAGATGTAATGATTAGAACACGCAGTCGACAGTCGTTTTTTGTTCATTCTCCGTCGAAAAGTGTTGCCGTAAATCACTACCACACAGAAATTCGGCAACTTTTCGGCATTTTGACAACCGACAATTGATCACAAAATCTTGTGAAGACCGCCCAAATTATTCATGGAGTACTCACTGTGAGTAGATCTGAAGTTGTGAGATTCGCTGCACACTGAACTGGCGATTTTTATGAGCTGGACGCCTTTGGTAGATCATTTTATCGTGGATCACTTTTCATGTAAAATACTATCGGATGCATCCGAGATGAACATTTTGACGAGTTTTCGCGAGAAAGAGTTTTCTAGGCCACCGACAGTTTCGCGCCGGCGCGAATTACTGTTGAAAAGTTTTGGAAATTTCAAATGGCCAGGAAAATTCAATTCCAGCCGTTTTTCCAGATGTTTTTGTGTCAATTGATACTCTAATCATGTTTAATTTGTTTTATCGAGAAAACCGAATGAAAATCGGCCGAATGCCGTCTTTTCAGACCAAGGGTTACGGTTACAAACGTTGAGATGTGCCTCGTTCGTTGCGAGACCCGCCGGTGGCCGCCAAAGCTTTTTCTCGTCAAAATGTTCATTTCGGCTGCATCCGATAATACTCGGTGCAATAAACAATAAAGTGTGAATATGAAACATAACCCCTCTGAAACAGAGACCTCCCACTCTTTCTTTTCGCTCTGCTTCTCATCAAAAATGCAACAATCGCCGCTGCTGTGCCCGTTCTCAATTGTTTCTCTTGTTGTTTGTCCTCCGTTCACCACATCCATCCATCCCTCCAGAATATCGTCCTCCTCCTCCTCCTTCCCTTTGATTTCTGACGTTTCTCCTTCTCTCTTTCTCTCTCTCCCCCATCATTTCTCACCCGCTTCCGGAACATATTCTCCTTCGAAAAAAACAAGAGAAGGGAGAAGGAAACGCTGTCAATCAGGCGGACCCCCTGTGTGTTTTCTCGTTATTTCATATGTGTACAAGGGGGAAAACGAGGCGGAGATACATGTGGTTTACACTCTCGGGTTTACTTGGTTTCTACTCACCACACACACACAACTACTTCTCCCCATCAGGTTTCCGTGCTCTTTGAGTTGGTTCCCAACAGCGTTTCACTGCCTTTTCCTGACAGCTTCAGCAGGGTTTTGGGATAAGAATTTGCTGGAATCCACGTGGATTAGACCTCTCGACTTCCATCCTTCACACTGTGATTCAGCGATTTTGATGCTTCACAAATTCCTCAAATGACCCTTGACCTCGTTCCAGTTGCTAAGCGACTTTCATGTTTCAGAAACCCGTAAAGTAATACAAGTTGACATTTCTTCTCGATCCACCACTCATCAGATAAGTGTGTCCGGTATTTTGAGCGTAGTTCAGTGTTCATTCATCGTCTTTCCAGCTACAGTTTCTCACCATTCCAGCCAGATCTCATTTCCGTTTTTCACAGAGTTTCTAAGCCTTTTTTGCCACCATGTTCTTCAATCGTTGTTCCGAAAAAGTCTACGTTCCTATTTATGTACTATACAGAATTTCTATTTCTCATATTGAAATTCGTCTGTTCCGAAACACCGTGAAGCATGGAAATTTATTGTTTCTTTCTCAGTTTGAGCTTTTGTGATCGGTTCTGTGTATTAGCTATTCGTCGCTGCGTTTCTCCGCTCCAATCGGCCTCCAATCGGCTAAGTAGTTTCTTAGATACCGGACGCATTAAGAGCCTAGAAACCAGTCGAGTTCTCATGGAAACTGTCCATTTATGGTCTTGTTTTCCTTGTTTCAAACACGATTTAGTCGTCTTTCTCGGGAACTTTTCGTGACTTTTCGATCATGAATTCTCGAAATTTTGTGAAATTCTTCATAACCAAAACTACGAGATCCCAGTTTCCAATTGAAATTCCTGATCTCTGTTTTTTTGTTCTGTTTCGCGTGTTCCCCAATTAAGATCCCTCTGTCCACTTTGCCACTCTTCCTTCGACTCTCAGACATTTCGAAACCGCATGAAATTTGGAGGGAAAACGCTTGGATATTCCGTTATACCTGTTTTTTCTTGTCGTTTTTCATAGAATAACAGAATTTCAGTTTTCAGAACTCGTTTCCATGGCGTTTGTTCGCACGTATACCATCATTTCGAAAATGTAACAAAGTATTAGGAATAGCAAAAATGAAAATTAGTGTAAACGTTCAGAAATTATAATTACTTCTTCCTAAAGTTGGTTTTTTTAAACTGTCGAATACTTTGTTACATTTTCGAAATCATGGGTCTTTGAAGAAAAATGCGCGAACAATAGCTATGGAAACGAGTTCGGGCTACTGAAACTCTGTTATTCTATGAAAAACGACAAGAAGAAACACGTAATATCCAAGCGTTTTTCCTCCAAACTTCATGCGGTTTCGAAATGTCTGACAGCCATTCCTTCAGAATCTCCTCCGAATCGTCACAGATTCACGGAAAATCGTTCTCGCTCATTGAGAAACTCTTTTCCTGTTTCATTAACTGGTAAAAGGGAATACAGTGAGACCGGTCATCAATGAAGTACTCTTAATCTTCTGGACCATTCTTCTGTTTCACCCATAAACCAAATAACAAAGTTAGTTTCGGTTCTTGATGAGAAAATCTCATGCTGTTCACTTCAACTCATTCTTTGAATCCATCTGTCAACGTACTGAAATCCAACGAATTGCCTCACAAATCTCTTGGCAAAGGTGGACTCTGATTGTTTCTCCCATCTGTCTCTAATGAACATGGTCGTTCGCTTACACTACTGAATAATCATCAGCTTCACTGAAAGGGAAAATGAATGTTTTCTGGAGGTGTTCAACTTAGAAATCCTTATAAAAACGCAACAATTCTGTTCACTTGTCATTTTGTCTTTGAATCAGAACAGTCTCCTGTTCCCACTATATCTATCAGCCATCACCAACTAACAAGACATCTTTTGGATATCACTTGAAGCTGTCATCTTGTTTTCCGACGTCAATCTCTGTGTTTTCATTCGTTCGCATCTCGGATTGTCAAAACACTTTTCGTATATTCCGTGTGAAACTGTGTTCTGTTGTTCGTGTTTTCGTTCTCTATTTCCGTGAGATTCAACACCTCCGACCACTTGCGAGTCGCAGCTTTTGTAAACTGTGACACCAGTTTCCAAAATTTCATAATACCTAGAAATTACGATTTCCAACAAGTTTTTAATAACTATAATACATTTTTTGACGATTTGGGAAATGCCTGAAACATAAAAGTATGCGTAGCTCAGAATCAGATACTCTTTTGTATCGCTCCAAAACTTTACAAAGAGCTGTTGTTTTGTTGTTGGGAAACAGAAATGTGTAGTTTTAATTCCATTTCTGTGCAATTTTTCAAAAACTAATGAACTTCTATGTCTTCACTTAAAACAAGATTCAAGATGTTCTCTAAGTAGGCAGTTTGAAGTCAGTATGTAACAGTAAGTTCTCTCGTTTTGAAGATTAAGTTCTGTCGGATAGTGTTCACAGGTGATAAGGGATCCACTCCCAAAGGATCGTATTGTAAGACCCTCATCAAGTAGATTCTGCACAATATTCAACTTCAGATCCCAAGCAGAGTTGAGCGAAATCTGAATTCCCCCTTCTATGAGAATATTCTTCCGGGTTCCAGATTCCGGATTTCGGATGATCGCATTCCGCCTAGTTCTGATCATAATACGGGAGCTTCGGAGATGTGCGGTTTGAATTCCCGCGTCGTCGAACTGCAAATTTTACAAATTTGGCTGCGCGTGGCGTCGCCTGAGTATTCAATGCTTAATCGTATGCGCCCTCGTAAATCGACACGAACTACACGTTTTAAGTTGTTGAATACTCAGGCAACGGTGTACGACGCGGTCGCAACCAAATTTTAAAAATTTACAGTTCGACGACGCGGGAATTCAAACCGCACATCTCCGAAGCTCCCGTGTATAATGCGTATAATGCCTTTGCCGGAAATACAAATGTCTTGAGGTCATGAAAAAAGGACTGTTTCATGCAGACTAGTTTACATTTAAGTGCTCCTAGTACCTCGATATGAAGCCTTCCATTGAATTACTCGAATTTTCGTAAAAGTTACTGTTTCTCGTTCCCCGTATCCCGCCCTCTTTCGTAAATGTCTTCATTAGATCGTTCGACTCTTTTTCCACCCATCACCTGCTTCATCCCGATCCATCCATCCACATTTCCATAACATACATAAACGCGCATCAATGCCTGTCATGTCGGTTGCTCGTCCTCCTTCTCTCCCCACACACACACGAGTAAAAGTCACATAAATCAGTCAGTTTCTCGTACGAACACCCGCCCATTTCGTCTCGGCCGCCCGTCTTCCGTCCTTCGAGGCGCCCGTTTCCTCCTTCTTTTTCATCCCATAATAGCCGGAAACCACTCTGCCAAGACGGAGGCCCAATTCACAAATATACCCAGACGGCTCGGTCTGCACGGCTTCCAGTCGGAATGCTACTGCTCGAAAGAGCTGGAAACAGCTTCTTTTGTAGAGTTGGATGATCCTTCGCCACAATGTCAAAATGTGGCCAAGAACCTAGAAATACACCACAAAAGTTCGGCCGCGATTAGGGTGGCCGTGGCCGAGCGTTGATTTTCTAGGCCACATGAGATATTCGGATCATGCAGGCAAACCATAGCTCCGCGACACCTCGCAGATAGACAATTCGCAAATAGATTTCATAAATCTTGAAACGTGCGCAAACGCGCTCCGCTGGACTCGTGTTGGTCTCGCCACGACTAGCGTCTCTGTCTCGTGTTGAACACACAGTAAGCCTGTCTCATAAGAACGTTCGATTTAATGTCTGAATATGATGATTTTTCATGAATTGAAAACTTTGTCCAGTTGAGAGTTGTCACGAACACATTTGCGAAAACCCTTGTTAATCGTGGCCCTTCCGTTAACCGATGTGTTACTTCAAATAACCTCCCTCCCTGTTTCTTCTTCCCTTACTGTCATTCGACCGCCCGACTCTTGCGGGTCGACTGATCATCTTTCTTATATCTATTCACCCAATTCACCCTCTCACGTTCCTTTCATAAACTATCACCCTCTACTTTCCCATTAACTCATCCACTTGAAACGGTAATATCATCATTTGTCATCGCCATGCCCTTTCCAATCCCCTCCTCCTTTGATTGCACTTTTGTTCATGAGCACCTAATTGAGCATAAGAGCATGAGCATTCCACCTACTCTCCTCGCACTTTTCATCCGCCTCATTTGTCTCGATTTGTCGATTTGTCCCCCCTATTCTATTCTCGGTTCCATGCTCAATCTCGGCTGATTTGTGAGTGCTTGGCTATTTACGTGTGATACACCCTTTTCAAGTCTCAAAGTGTTCAATCCTTTTCATTCCATCAATTGTTTTTTATTGGCGATAACAGCAGAACTGATTTCTCACCGCGTCATCTGCCCCATATCCAGTGGTTGAAACATTGAAAAAATGGCCAAAATACAATGATCATTGAGTACCGGAAGCCAGAATTTCAAGTTTCAGTCTCAAACGACGACTTCCTCCACCCATTTTTAACTGGTTTCCTTCTCTGTGTTTTGACAGAAAAAACAGAATATTACGGTAGGGGTCATATTCCTAAATGCAGCTGAATGACTGTTTCACGCACGTCACTTGAGTTCATGGACTAACTTTTGCTCAATAACTTTAATTTGTGAAGTGCGTTTCAATTCAAAAAGGGGCAAGAACTTGGCACGGGAGTTCATCGAATGTGTCGTTCGAGTTCCCCGCACTGCGGAACTCCAACTTTTTCGAGATTTCTCTGCTTTCCGGTTGCCCGAGTATTCAACGTTAACTGCGTTTGTAGACCAGAACTAGGCGGTTTCGAGATGCCGAAACTCGGAATTCCGCACAGCTCTGCTGGAAACCTCACCTTTGGCGCGAAAATGTCTCTAACTGTCTGCGTCTCCAAAGTTCGCGCGCTGCCTCGATCTTTCGTTGCGGGACCTGCGCCGACACCGCGACTCCGAAGGCCCCTAGTGTGCATTGTGTCAATTAACGAGACATGGCCAGGCGTCGATTACTCAGTCAACGGTGTGCAGAGAAAATGGGGAAATGTGTAGCTCCAAGAAAACGCAGTTATGACTCTGCCAACGGTTTTAAGAATGTACTGAAACAACAGTTCACTGGTCGAATTTTTGTATTCGAAATTCCGTTCATTTGGCAATGTGTTTTAAAAAGACGGGATTACAGCAAGGCTGTAAAATGGGCCGGCCGCACAAAAAGCCGCATTCAAAAAAAAAGCCGCGGCCGGCGATGCCGATGCACCCTTAGCGGGAATCAACTAATTTTTTATACGCAATAAATTATCGAATTGTTTCTTTTTTTCACAAAAATGAATGAATGAGGTATTTTTTTCAATTTATGAACTGCGACAACGAAAAACTTGAAAAAAAGTGAATATTTTCCGAAAAAATTGGTGAAAGTCTGTTTCAGTTCAAAAATTACACCCTATTCATTAATTTTTATTGAAAAAAACAACTCTAAAACTAAGTGCGAACGCGAAATTGGTTGATTCCTGCTAAGTGTGCATCGGCATCGCGGCCGCACCGGCCGGCCGACCGCGGCTTTTTTGTTTTGAAACATGTTTGGCCGGCCGGCCGCAGAAATTTACAGCCTTGGATTACAGTACTTGTTCGAATGCAATCTCTCCTTCGAATGGTCCTTCGTTTGAGCTGAATGAGCAGTGAAGTTGTTCTGGACAATGGTGGCTCACCTCTAGTAGCTCCGTCCTAAACAGTCATCTCAAAACATTGCCGTTTCATTGAATGCATATTCGAAGAACGTAACAGTTGAAAACCAATTGATCGGGTTTTTTAATGACCGTTAGTACATAAGTGAATACGAACCAAACGTTTCGTAGTTCACTAACTTTTGGAACAATTCATCGAGAACGCGCTCTTCGCAAAGTACGTGGATTCTCAAGAGTTTCCAGTTTTCAGATTAACAAATGATGAAAAGTATTCATTGCTAATTGTATTAGGAACTCGTTGAGCCGTCTCCTCCCGAAGGCGCATATTTGGGAAAGTAAAGCGAAACTTGTGTCTTCTTTGTCTTCTTCTTTCCGCCGTTTCGCATTGCAACCTCGCGCTGTGAACATGTTCCGAATCGGCAACTCCCGACGGAATTCGCCTCTTCGGTGCGCCAATAATTGATTCGCCCCTCGTGAGAAGCGCCTTCTTCCCCTCCCCGTCTTCCCCCAACTCATTCTGTAAAGTGGCGCTCCTCCTTTGGTTTTTTGCCTTTCCTTATATTCCCCCCCCCCCCCCCATAAATCTTCGTGAACCCGTCAATTTCTCATCCAATTTAGTGATTGAAAAGGGAAAGAAATGAAAAATAAGAGATGGAAAAGGGTAGATAAGGAATTGACTACGAAATATAAAAAAAGTTCAGAAAATCATAACTTTTTTGAAAAATTTTATTTCAACTAGCTCTTTTTTCCAGTCGATAGAACATACGCTTTTGCACATTTTTTGTGTTGAACACAAATTTATAGCATTTTTTTGAAGGGTCGAAAAATGAGATTTTAAAATGTATCTTTCAAATTTTAGATGTTGCCTGTTTTATAACATAATTTCCACTGTTCCATCCATCCATTTGACCCGAAACTCAATCCTCGGAACTCCCACGAACTCATTGTGCTCATCGGAGAGTGTTGCTCATTAGCGATTCCCGGGTGGCTCCTTCTCTTCGGCGGTGGTCTCCTTCAATGGTCACGCATGTGTCCGTTTCAAGGGCACTGCGACCAAACGAACAAATGAGAGCAAATTGAGCATGAGCACACACGAGAGATTGGGCGGTCCCTTTCGGTCGATTTGTCTCAATTTTGTGCGCGGAGAAAGGAGAGAATCAAAGGGTACTTGCTGTCCCTGCTACTTCTCCTGCCACTCCGACAGAATGACACGTTTCCGGTGGTGACGGCTCAGGGAGGCTCACTCACTTTTTCTCTGTTTCAAACACACCATTTGGTCATGTTCCCTTTTCCCCTGATCATCTTTTTACCAGCCGTTAAGTGTTTCCCGCGTGCACCTCTACGCCGTTGCAACCTGTTTCCACGGGCGGAGAGATGGCCGAGCGGTCCAAGGCGCTGGTTTAAGGCACCAGTCCCTTCGGGGGCGTGGGTTCGAATCCCACTCTCTTCAGTTCTTCTTTTGTAGAATTCGTTTATAGTTTTTCCAGCAGAACATCAACTTTCCTTCGGCTCAATACCAACTAACTCCTCGTAGAGAAAAGAAACAAACAAATTTGGGGCGGCCGATTCGTCTCCAATTTCTTCTTTTTCCACACACTCGAAATTTGTCAAAGTTGACCGAAAAGTGAAATTCGATCCGATCGGTGGGGTCGGTTTCGTTGAGATTTCGGCTCAAGATTACCCAACTTTCACTCTCTTTTTCTCTATTTCTCTCCTGCACTCGCCACTGAAAAACCCATCAAAATTTCTCGAAAAGTGTGAAAAAAAAACTCATAAAACATAGATGAGAGTTTTGAGATTTTTTCAAAGTTCAAACTTCTCGCAGTCACGAATCTTCGGAATTTCTGATAAATTTCCTCATTTTATTTATCTTCATTTCACTTTTTTTTTTCATTTCAGGAAGATGGACGGCGAAACTGCTCTTCTGGACGAGTACAATTCGAATTTGGCGTCGTCGAGTTCGGCTTCAGATGTCGGAGAGCGAGCGAATTCGGGAAGGAATCATCACCGAACGACAGAGTTCAACGAGTGAGTCTCCTCTTTATCATCTCGCGCCCGCTGATCACTCGCGCTCTTCTACGCCCTCACAGCAGCCTGCCGCCGGCGGAGAGATGGCCGAGCGGTCCAAGGCGCTGGTTTAAGGCACCAGTCCCTTCGGGGGCGTGGGTTCGAATCCCACTCTCTTCAGTTCTTTTTTTCCAACCCGGAATTCGTTCATTCCGTCGCTCTCTAACCGAAAAAACGAAAATAGAGCCACGCCCACTTTCTTCATTCCATCGGAAGCGGCGAATCATTTCCAGTTGGCTTCGTCTCCTTCGTGCCCCCCGTCTCGTGCTCTTTCTCCTCGTCCCACTATTCATTCTTTACGCCTTCCCCTCCACTCTTCTATCAATATTTTCTAATTTATTTCTTGCCCTTCTCAAAACAAGAAATATGGGCCACGGGTCCGCATGCTTTTGCTCATTTCGTTTTTCGTTTTCCTCGTTTCGCACCCAAATATTTCATTTCCGACACCCCCCTCGGCAACTTTGACACAGACCATCCTCCTCTCTTTTTGCTTATTTTGGCCCCATTTTCGGGTCGACGCCGAATTGAAGGTCCGAAATATGCATGCATTCATAATTTGTTTCCATTCGCCGCCCTCTCTCTGTCTCCTCCGTTGTCCCCTTTTCCAAACTATTTCCCTCTCTTTTCCCCCGAATGAAGAGGTCCCGTTGTGAAAGGAAACACTAAACACTTTACACCCCTTCCGCTCCTCATCCTCCTCCTCCTCCTCCTTCTTCTCCCACTCGCTCCTTATTGTCGGCTCCTCTTGTTTTACGATTCTAGTAATACTGGGTTAGGTATGGTGCTCTTCCAAGTACAAGTCTCCGGCTCTCCTGCCTGCCTCATCAAATTTTTATTAGTAGCCAGTTTTCCCCGGAATTCCCTCGTCCACAGATGTTTTCGTGGCTCAAGTGGTCAGTGCAAAAGTGAACTGAAGAGAGTGGGATTCGAACCCACGCCCCCGAAGGGACTGGTGCCTTAAACCAGCGCCTTGGACCGCTCGGCCATCTCTCCACGCCGAAACAGCGGCTGCGAGGGCATAGAGGAGCGCGCGCACTTGGCGCCGTGATAAATTAGGTCAGCCGGACAAGTGACTGACAAAAAAAAAACAGAAAGAGGGGTCTCAAGATATCCATGAATAATTGATTACCGTAATCCGATCCTTCTATTATTCCTACTATTATTATTTTGCCCAATTTCCCTCTCTGTCTCGCCATCAAAAACACATCATCCTCATGGCTTTTCGGGAACCTTCTTCGGTCTAATCATCCTTCATCCCTTGATAATTTGTGAATTCTAATTAATGTCTGCTCCTCGAATGCGTCGAAAAACTCAATTTTCCCTCTCTCTCTCCTTCCTCTTTTGCTCATTAGAGCCATTTCGTAAACGACTATTTGCGACTTTTGGAAGAAGAAGAATACGAAGAAAACGCTTTCATTTTAATTGGATTCCGGCGCCCAGAAACACACGGCTAGAAAAAACGAAGACGTGTGTGTGTGTGTGGTCAAAACAACAACACCGCTGGTCGTGTCCCTCGCCAACGTTTCATTTGTACTAGTCACTTCTTGAATTCCGCACGTCATCCCATTCCATTTCGCTTCATTGAGTTCATTCCCCCAAAAATATCTTGCCATTCCCATCTTGTTTTCTCAAAATATCCTTATAATTCTAAATATGGGTCAAAGCAAAAGAGAACTGAAGAGAGTGGGATTCGAACCCACGCCCCCGAAGGGACTGGTGCCTTAAACCAGCGCCTTGGACCGCTCGGCCATCTCTCCGCCGACGGCAGGCTGCTGTGAGGGCGTGGAAGAGCGCGAGTGATCGGCGGGCGCGGCGGGAGAGATGATAAAGATAACTCACTTTTCTCGCATTACAAAAAGAAACGAATATGCTCTTCATTCCTTCTCTGTTTCAGATCTTCCAACGGCTTTCCCTCTTGTTCCCGTTACCAATACGAAATGCAGCAGTCAAACGGGCATGTCACAGTCGTCCAGGTACCCATCTGAGACATTCCCATTTCACAGTTCCCACTTCAGCCGGGCTCCTCCCAACCGGACCGTCTCGAGACTGCAGTCGACATAAACGACGGCGACACGGACATCGAGGAGGAGCTCTCTCACTCGTGCAAACAAGTCATCGTCCCCTCGAAATCGCAAGTGCTCTTCTACGTCTCCACGTGTACACATCTCCGACTGAACCACCAGGGATCCGAGTTGCAGGTAGTCCATCGGAGACTCTCTCTCCCGACATCTTCCCTCTTCCAGGTCACCGACCCCTCCGACTTTCCGCTTCTGGACATTTGGTCGGAGAACGTGTGCGATGAGTCCCCGTTTTGGATCGTCGAGTCCTATGGTAACCCTCTCGGAGCCCTTCTCCCACTCTCTTCGTTTCCCAGGTCGTCGAGTGGCCGTGGTCACAGATACGGCTCCCCGATCCATTCTCTCCCTTCTCGTGCCCTTCTTCCGCCCCCGACGGACAGTTCCCACGTTTTCGATAATCGACTGGAACGGAGAGGTGCTTGGATACTATGCACTGGGTAGGTGGCTATTAGAAGATTTACTGTTGCAAAGAAAAGTGAAGGAGGGAAGTCTTGATATAGTCAACAGTGAAAAATAAGTGACATCGGGAGACAATTTACTGAAATTGTACTTTCCGTATTTCCTTGAATAGAGCGGCACTCCAAACTCTGCCGGAAAATCAATATATCTCGAGATTGATAAGAGATATCAAAAGGTTGTCAACAACAAAGTTGTAGTCCTAGTTATGATCTACAAGTTTGCTGTTGCCCACTTTTTGATATCTCTTATCAATCTCGAGATATAATGATTCTCCGGCAGCGTTTCCCCTCTATTCGAGGAAATACTGAATGTTGTCTGTTGTACCGACACAAGAAGTCAAAATGACTTGTTCATTAAAGCTCCCCGAAACAAACAAGGAAAAGAAACACTGAAATTCGCAATAACATTGAAATTTGCAATAAAGCGCGTTTTTATTAAAATCACAATGGAACAGTAACTTTTAATAAGGATGTCGAATACAAGAAAAACGCGCTCTACAGTAGTGTGATTGAATGACATCATCGCCAGACCATTTCAATAGAGCGCGATAGCTGAAAGGGGCTTCAAGTGCTCCAAGACGAATTCATAATCTTTCGAGGCTGCAGAAGTAGATCTCTTCCTCCACCCGCAAACGCTCTCACTCTGCCCCTCTAAATCTCTTCTCAATGTTCCAGGAAGCGACGGAATCGAAGTGCAAGACACCCGCCACGAGCCCATCGCGAAGGCCTTCTGTGAACCGGATCCCTCGGGTGGATCCACGTGGCGAGTGGTCTGCGAGAAGAACCCGCAACGCCAACTGGCCATTCTCACGCCGGACGGCCGTCTCTCGTTCTCCTCCGAAATCGCGCTGCCTCTGAAACTGCTGCTCATCTGCACTCTGAGCCGGGCGGTCGTCAATCGAACGTCGTCCTCTTGTTTTCCGTTCTTCCGATAAACACCTCCGCTACTCTCTCTTCTTCTGCGACTTTCGCTTGTTCCGCAGTCTGCGTCTCTTCCCTCTCTCCCGATCGGCCTCCTCCGAACCCCTCATCCTCAGATCGCCCTTCTCGACTGATAACCGGAACTATCATCAAGAGACCTTCGTTTGATTCTTTTGCATTGTATTTTTGGAAAATGTGTTTGTCTTTTTTTGTATAAAAAGGAAAACGAAATCAAATAACCTAACTATTTCAAAAGTGAATAAAAGTATCGAGAAACTGAGAAATGTACAATCAAAAGAGATGAAAATGGATAAGAGGTGACTGTGGACACTTGACTACTTGTCGTTGAACTCCGGATGAGCGAGAGTGTACGCACGGTAGCCGGCAAGGAAACTGGCGATGATCTGTAACAGATGTCATTGGAGGATCAACTACTGAGGTCAAAGAGTTCGGATTCCTGCGAATTATGGGAAATCGGCAGAAAAATGGCAAGATGGCCGGCGTTTTGCCAATTTCTTGCGGAAACTTTGCCGAATGAGACAGCAACCGACCAGAAACGGCCTAACAGAAGAACGTTTCGACGCGGACTCTTGGAGCGTATTTCAGTTTTGTTATATTCATTGACGACGCAGGAAGGCATATGTACACGTGACCCCGTCACGGCGTGTCAACACGTTTGTGGTATAGCATACCAAAACAAGTTTGAACCCCCCGTAGGTCCTTTTTGAACCCCCGTACTGTCAAAAATTCGAATGACCTTGATCACTTTCCTAGAAATACGTTTTTACGGCGACGCGTGCACCCAACGCGCCAGTCCATGCAGTGCAGCGCATTTTCAAATAGATATGCTCCAAAGTTCACCGGCATTCGCGTAGGTAACCACGAAATGACTGATTTTTTTGAACAAGGCGTACGGTAACAATCGTTCTCGTTCGTTTCGAGACACATCGCCCCCAACACCATTTCGGATGATTTCGATAGTAACAGTATTTAGTTACATAAATAGAACAGAACATAATTTGGTCAACAAACAGTGCTGGTTTGATAGGAGGGCGAAGCTTCAACATTAAGGTGAAACGGAAGAAAGTTCGAACATTTCGGTTGATGCTTTTTGTACATTTATGTACATTTGATAGTCTTAATTGACAGTCAAAGACCAGAAAACTGTCCCAAACTTGAGTGTAGTTTTGATGATTGTCCAAAAGGACAAACATCGTTGAAATAGGAGAACCTGTCTCTGATTGTCAGGGAACATGCATATACCCTTGTGAGATCAAGTGTTTCAAGAGAGCCTGATTCAATGCAGCGGAGTGATCATATGGGATTTCATATAGTTTTTGAAACACAAAACACTTCATATAGAATGGGTGCAAACATTTCGAACATTTCCCAAAAGTTCACTGTTACAGACAATAAGTCTCTGTGAGCCTCTATTATGTAATAGGGCCGTACTCGAATTGGAATAGTCACACTGAATCCCATTTATTCTTACGTTCTTTTTGTGTCTCTGATTGTTCTGACACCACGAAACTTGGTATCCTACTAGTTCGGTGCTTCTACTATGGGGATGTCCGGGAGAGCTCTTCGAAACTAGGGACAGACTATACAAATTGAGATCCGGTCAATAACAGATGGTAATGACCAACTGTCAATTCACTGGACAGCGCAAGAGTCTGATCGAAGAAGAACGATGCAGTTTCAGATGAACATTTCCAAAAGTTCACTGTTTTACGCAGTTAATATACGTTTCTACCTGTTCAGTGTAAATGATGCGAGAGAACAATCGGGAGTTGGTCCTCAATTATTATTCTTGTTAAATGTTTTTTCGCTCTCTTGGAAGAGGAGGGAAAAACTCGGCCACCACGCTGATTGGCCTCTCCAACCAATCAGCAATGCTGGATCCGCCCCATCGATATGAGACCCACAAGGGACTAGTTTTGGATTTCTCTTCCAAGTGAGCGAAAACATTTTGAGAATGATACAAAAGATCGAAGAAGTTGGCAGTCGTTGTGGTTTGCATGATACAACTTCATGAAGACAGACGTCCAAAGTGTTCAATGTGAGTAAATGATGTAGATTCGATTTTATTTAAAACTGGTAATAGACTACTGTATGTTGGTCTAGATCCACGCAATATCCGTTCTCTGTTTCACTACTCGCTCAACTGACCCACTTTCTCCCTCTTTCAATCGTTCACGCAACCTGCTTCAAAAAACGTTCTGGAACTCTGTGCACCTCGAGGTACGTGATAAACAGCACATGGTCTCCAGAACTTTACGTGTTTCGCTCGTTTTCTTATCGCCTCACGCCCCGGTTTTATGGGATTCCGCCTCATAAACTAGAGCTGAATGAGTTTGATCTCGTGCTCTCTGCAGGTGTACACTCGTGGTGGCGATGTTTGGAAGTGGGGGGGGGGCAAGTTGGAACCTTGAGAGCCTTATCACTTATCACTCACCTCCACCACCAACACTCCCATCGACGCGGCGCCCAAGTACTGAGCATCTGACGAAATCTTGCTCCTAATCACCTTCTCGCAACCCTAAAATCATCATTACTGATATCATTGTAATCAAGTGATTACATCGTTATAATGCCTCTGATAACAGTGAATCGTCTCCAGATTCGCTTCCGAAGCGGTGATTCCCCAGGCGACCGACCAGTCCGTCGCGTTGTTCACTCCACAGCAGCCGAACTGAAAACGGAAGAGTTACTGAAAGAGAGAGACGATGAGAAACCCACAGAGTTCTGAGTGTGGGACCAGAATTGAACCTCGGCGTCGTTGGAAAGTGTTGTGACGGGAGGTTGACTTCTGAAAAGGGGAAGTTGAAGAACTGGAATATCTGGGAAACAACGGTTACTTCGCAGCCGCCTTGAATAGAGATTCGTAGAGAATGTCCTCCGAAGCCAACTGGTTGATCTGATCGGAGTAGGTGAAGGCGAGCAGTCCGTCGACCAACTGCACCACGATCATCAGTCCAATCATTGCGCAATACTGGAAAAGGAGCAGGAATTAAATGGGAGGAGAACTGAACACTTGAAAACGATATATATGTAGCTAGGGTCTAGACAATGACTGTTTTCTATTATCCACTGGGAATGTTACGTGCTTACGGACCATGAGTACTGGATCTGAAAACGCGCTCTAACGAACAAGAACCACGCATTGCAGATGAGTCATTCAGTCAAAAAACGTTTGGTTTCCATGACAACCATTGGGAAAAGGCGGCGTATCGTTGCTTATCAGTGGATATCCTCTCTAACTCACCGCTCTCAGCAAGAACTTGTTCTGTTTGAGCGTCGAGAAGAGAGCGACGAAGAACGAAAGACACAGTACTCCAGCAGCAGCGACGAACAATCCGAAGATCATATCCAACCGCTTCAACTCCAGAAAGTCATTGTCCTAGAATTCTTACTGTAGACCTCTTCGTAGCACTGTTCTACCTGTTGAGCGTACGTTGAGAACGTCCCGAACCCCCCGCCGAACCTGAACACGAATCCGATAACGATGAGAGCGATTCCGATGATCTGAAAAGAGAAAGGATGCAAAGGAGGGCAGCCATCGGGCGGACATACGGCAGTGGCGAACGAGGCGCCCAGGAACACCTTGTCCTGGTTGTTCAGCTGCATTGCCTGAAATAGAGGTAAATCACTCATGGAAACCGCTGAAAAAGAAGAAGAACAATGAGGAATCGTAAAGCATCGCCGAGTGCACCATCTACCGAAATTCCGGAGACGACGGGTGATAACCGGCGAAACGCGTAAAACACGTCGAGAATTGTGGTAATTAAATCTGGACGACATTAAATATGCTTTAATGGCCGCGTGCCCGTGATGATAGCCAACAACTTCCATTGAGCAAACAGCGCGACAGTCGACCGACGGTCATTCATCGGGAAACCGGAATTCTGGAACAACTCATTCTGTACCCGCGGGAGGGAGAATGATCATCTCCCATCTTTCACTGCTTCTGGAATATCTCTTCTGAATTGACTGTCGCCTTCGAATTCGACGTTTTCCAGTGCAGCGTCTCCACATGTGCCAATCTGACGAAGGGTCTCGAATCTCTGTCCTGTGAGATTTGTCGATTGATCCATTCTGTGTGAAGATGGTGGGTGGACAGCACCGAATGAAGCTTGAATGCATCTCCAAATTTCACAGTTCGGTGAATAGAACGGTGATCCGCAATTTGTTTGACTAACATCGTTTGAAGCTCTTTTGCATACACTAACTAATGTTTGTAGCAAAGTATTTTACTCAGCTCATTGCAGAAACCGCGATATTTTCGAATGGTTTACACCATCGAAATGACCCCGAGCAACCGAGGAGAGCTCTGCCGAAGAATCATTATATCTCGAGATTGATAAGAGATATCAAAAAGTTATCAACAACAAATTTGTAGTCCTAGTTATCATCTACAAGTTTACTGTTAGCAACTTTTTTAAATTTCTTATCAATATATATATATATATATATATATATATATAATAGATATAATGATTATCCGGTGGCGTTTGGGGTGCCGCTTTATTCGAGGAAATACGGTAGCTTTCCTTGCTATCTTGTTCTATCAGAAAACAATTACTGAAATCTATCAAGGAAATGCCTCTTCTGCTCCGACCATAGGAAACCAGCTCAAAAAATTAGAATCCAATGATTTGAACTTTGAAGATGAAGCACGTCCCGAAAGACCACACTCGAACTTGGATTGCGAACACGAGAAGAGTCGGATCCCTACCAAACTTCCCGTGAGTCGTTCAAAAGGCAGCCACTGACCAGAAAGAAGTTTGAGGCAAATTGCTCTCAATTCTAAGAAATCTTGCGTTTTTCCTCGAAGAATGGCTCATTTTTGACAGGTGAAAGTCACGGTCGACACTGAAATCACTTCACGGAGACAATGGGCCACTGAGCGGAATCATTAAAAAAGAAGAGACGTCACCGCTCACAAGCGACAGTTCATCAGTTTAGCCAGTGGCCGGTACGCACGCGACTTTTGGAGGCAAATGTGTTTTGTTTCCATTCCACACATGAATTTGATGATCAACGGGCCAGAGGCCTAAGTCTCCCTATTCTAAAAACCTAACCCATAGTGGAATTCAGATGTAATCACGCCAGCGGAGAGGAGAGAAAGTGGTGTTAATAGCGAAACAGAAAACAAATTATTCGGGCTCCAAAGAGCTTCTCATGTTCGATAGAGCGAGATTTCGGGTGAGCTTGTGTCAGATCTAAAAGTCAACCCAAACCACATAGAAACTTGACAATGATCGTTCGCCTCGAACGCCGCCGTCGTCTTCTCGTTTGTCAGCGACTTCACAAGGTGGTACTCGGTTTTAATCTTCTCAGCATCTGGAATGATGGAAGTTTAGTGGGAGGGGATAAACCAGAGGGTGATTGTAGGGTGGAGGTTGAGATCCACCTATTCAATAGGTAATCACTTTGCCACCGTGAAAGGATCTTTGGAATAGAATGCGTTCAATCGAAAAGTCCCTCACCTCCATTTCTCTCAAAGCATGCCAGCTTCAATTCCTGCCGACATCCTCTTCGGTTTCAACGCCTTCTCCCTTTTCTCCTTCTTTCACTCTTCGGTTTCGATCGATCCTTCGCCTTGTCATCTTCCTTTGATCTACCCTTTTTTCCTTCTCTTTTTCATTTTCCTTCGATCTGTCTTTTCTTTCCTTTTGTCACGAAAGGTGGCTTCAGTGGTACGCGAATGCAGTATTCCGAAAGAGAGAGAGAGAGAGAGAGAGATAGAGAGAGAGAGAGAGAGAGAGAGAGAGAGAGAGAGAGAGAGAGAGAGAGAGAGAGAGAGAGAGAGAGAGAGAGAGAGAGAGAGAGAGAGAGAGAGAGGAGAACGCAAGAAAGAGGGAAGAGAAATAGACAAAAAACAGTCTGATCAACAACTCGTTTATCTCGCCCAATCGGGCATAACACAGAATTAGGAGGAAGATCCTTGCAACTGCAACTTGCGACTGATGACTCCCACTTCCAAGTGTCCAATGCCAAATCAACGGGCCAGGTCGGGTCGGGGTGAAACGGGTAGAGCGAGCGAGACGAGTGGTTGACAATGAGAATGAGAATGTTGGAGTCGGAGAGTCCGTCGATTGTTGGAGGTCGAGGTTCTAATGAGACCCCTGAGTTCGCGACACCTTCTGCTTGTCATTCTCCTTCGATCTTTCCTTCGTCTCGGTCGCTTGTTCTCGCTCTTCATTCTTCACGGAAAGAACAACAGTGGGTATGTATGCATCCGAATTGGGTTGGTCATAGTCACACGTATCCATCCCGCTCGAGATCTCCTCGGTCGCCGACACAGCTTCTCTCTGAAATGACCAATTTGCAACAGTAGCCTTGTTCAAAAACGAAAGCGCGCTCGATGGCAAAAATTTGGAAAACTCAGTTGATTGACAGAGAAGACAGGGTGCCAATTAGGAAAAATCGTTTTCTAAACTCAACAGTCTGCTGATTTGAGCAATATTCATACAGTCCAGTTCGCAGAGGAACCAATCTGTGGCCACCCGGGCGCTTAAGCTATCACCATCCCATTTCAGAGTGAACTACAGAGAGACTCGTGAGTGTGGACACAAATCAACTCACCGACACATTCGGCGACGTCGGCATGTCGCTCGAAGCACATAAACTCGACGCCGACAGTTTGGGGATCCCAGACTTCTTCGCGGCTTGTCCTGCGCTCTTCTTGCCTTCAGTGGAGACGGTGTCGGGGGAAGGTGGCGTTTGCGCAGCCGTCTTTTTCTCGACAAGACCTTCTCTCTGAGAGGATGACATCGAATAATGGGGACAGATCTTAAACTCTTTCGGGGACCTCTTGCCAGAAACTTCTACAGAGGGGTCCATTTTCTCTCGCTACGCTATCTGGTGTTATCTACTTTGGAACGCTTGTAGAATTTGGAACAGAAAACTGTGACACTCAGGAAAAAAGTGTCAAAGCAGACTCAGAAAAGAATGGAAGCCAATTGGGGGATCTACTGTTCCGAAAGAATGGACCACGAGCGAACACTTTCAAGGGTTCCGATCTATTCGCTGCGAAATGTCAAAAGCAAGAAACAATCTTCAACCAGTTATTTGTCTCAATTCTGGCATATTATCTCTCGGCTCCCCGCATCTCCCAACTCACCGACGGCTTGTTGTTCGATGACGCGCGCTTTCTTCTAGTTTTCGGATTTTCATTGTTCTCCGACTGCTCTCCTCTGAAAACCCTTCCATTTTTCCGACGATCCACTTACGGTTCAACTCACTTCTTTCCTTTCTTCCGCAAAGTGTTCTTGCTTTTGCTATTGCTACTGCTTCTACTCAGTTTAGAAGTAAGTTTCTTGACGAAACCAATCGTCGGTGCCATTCTCGACGGATGTTTCGTCGCGTCTTCTCTCGATGTTGGCAGAAGGATGGAAGGAATGATGGGAATTGCGGAGAGGGGGCGACAGAGAGACCGACACGTGGAAGCACATGAGTTTACGTGGAGTCCCGTGAGGATAACGTACGGAAAACAGTGAGCCAGAATTCCTGATCGGAGAAGAGCAACGCAACTAGCAACGAACCGCTCCCTCAGGAGAGCGAGGAAGAGAAAGCAGACGGTGCACTAATTCCGGTCGAGGTCAAAGGATGTAAGCCCAATGAGATAGCCAGCATCACGAAGTGGGGCGGGGAAGTTAGAGCTAGCTTTGGAAGTTCGAGCTTATTTGTCCACTCACAAAGGGCCCTTCTTTATACCCAATGGACCAATGGACAGAGCCACAAGGACAATGATTCGAGGACCTGCGCCAGATGACGTTTGGCATAGGTGGAGACAACGCAACAGACACCGATAAATTCTAGATCTCGCCCATACGTTCACTATGTGTCACCTGGTCACTATACTTCTTTAAAATTCTTATCCACTTCTTAATGAAGTATCGAAATAATAATAATAATAATAATTCAGGAACCGCTCGAATACCTGGCAAAACACGGCTGCGCAAGACAAAGATGAAGGGATGGAAGGTGGGAAACGGGGGAAACACTCAACTGGTGTACACGGTGGGAGTGGACGCTGATACTAAGTTAATGGTTCCGAGCATACAACGAACTACTTGTACTGTAGCTATCCAATGCATCCAATCCGAACAACTTCTAGCAAGTATCAAGCAGTTTTCTTTTAACTTTTCATAAACTTTCATTGAAATTGCAGAAAAAAAGATAAAATACCCGAAATGTAATAAAAAAAATCACAGAGCTCCTCTATATTTTCACTTGGTTTTCTTCGATTCCTTTGTCTTCTCCGCCTCGATAACTGCCACTTTCGGAAGTTTTTCTCCGAATCGGAACGTCAAAATGAACGAAACGATGAAGAACATGAAGTAACTGTAGAATCCCTCGTGCAGACTCGAGAAGAATCGTTGTTTCATCTGAAGATAGGCAATGTGATAAGGGATCGGGGGAGATATCAGTTACCTGAAGAGGTCGAATGATTCCACACGTCAAACCGACGATTGAGGAGATTTTGAACAAGTGCCACGTGTTTCTTCCCGGGTGGAATGCGTATCCTTGGGCACTGAATAATGCAAATATGACGAGTACACACAGAAACATTGAATACAATCGTATGTTTTGGCTCGAATGACTTTATGATTCCGGGGAGGTAAGACCAGGAGACTTCTTTTCGGTGGTTTCACGGCTACTTTGTGAATATTCATGGAACACTAATAAGAGATGTACGTCTTCTAATCTCATGTTTTAGGAAAAACCTTGGCTCAGGGACATTTCGGAGACAACCATTTCGCAGCCGCTGAAACGTACACAAGTAACGCAATTCGTAATTAAAAATTCCAATTTTCTGCAAAATTTGCCGGTTTCTCAAAAACTTTTTGTTTTCGGAGAAGCGTGGACGACGATGCCGGCAAGTATTGCAGAAAATTGTTGTTTTTAATAACGAATCGTGTTAGTTGTGCACGTTTCAGCGGAATCTCGGTTGCCCACTGACCACGAGAACGAGCCGATTTCTATCTATCTATGAGACCCAAAAGACTCACAGAAGGAGCATGAGCACAGCGACGACGATGAGCACCGCCTGGAGAGTCCTCTCCAAGTGTCCCATGTTGTCGAGTTGGTGTCTGACGAGGGCTCCCGCCGGTTTGTCTGTCATCACCAGATCGATCGGAAGGTTCAGTGTCCACACGTAGCCGTGCATCCAGATGCTGAAACAAAGTTCTTGAAGAGGTTCGGGAACGATGCAGTGATCCCCTACTTCTCAATGGCCTGTTTACTAGCAGTAGAAACAGAGAGAGTGTGAGATTTGTAATCTTTTTGTGGCCTGGCACTGTCATTTCAAAAGATCCCTTCAAAAGCCACGGTTCTAGTCACAAAATACGGCAATCCGGTCTATTTAGTATCGGATACGTCCAAATGAAGATTTTGACGAGATTTGGCGAGATTTCAATGGAAAAGTTTTGAATATTTCAACTGACCAGGAAAATTCAATTTTAGCAGTTATTCCGGGTATTTTTGGTGTAAATTCACTGTTTTATCATGCTCAATTTGTCTCATCAAAAAATGCGTATGAAAATTGGACAGATTTTGAAAAATAAATTTGAGGTTCACTGGTTTGAAAACTGACAAGGAGCGTTCTGTTCATGCTCTGAAACAGTGATTTCTCTCGTTTGAAACGTTTATTGAAAGACACAGAACAATAACAATTCCCGTTTCAATACGATGACTTCTCGTTCGAAGTACACTGCTCAACAGTTTAATTGGAGCAAAATTCGCCAAAAAATTTAAAAAAAAAAGGATCGCTCGATAGGGAAGTTCAGGAGTTTCGCTATGTTTACTCTCGCAAAGCATCTCATGAATGTTATATAGTCGCCAAGTTTCTTATTGGCATGGTTGTGCCACTGGCAAGTAGCTATACCCACATTGACATCAGAAGAAAACAGAAAACGTTGGCAGCCACTTTCCGATGACACCATACAGTAAGGTATGGTCCGTACTCTTTCGGTAGAGTATGGTCCATACGGTTCCAATTAAGCCTACTATCAGTTTCACCAGAAATGTTGCTTTTGACAAGAAATTTCATTTGACGGCTGCTGTCGGTCTCATTGAGAACGTGTAAGAACGTGGAAGAAAAAATGGGAATTTCTCATTTTTGTACTGGCAGAATTGAAGATTTCAAAAATGAATCACACGTTCTCAGCGGGACCGACGGCATCCGTCAAATGAATTTTCTCGTGAAAAGCGTAATTTTGGGTATTCGAGTATTTCTTTGCGATCCTGGAACATGCTAGTTTTTCTTTTAAGACTGCAATCTGATACAGTGAATTCTACGAGAGTTTAGAAGTCACTATTATGAGATCATCAAACTTTTGAGCATAAGAGTCCAACTTTTCGAGAATGTGTAAGAGATCGATTAGTGGCTCACCTTGAGAACATGAAATCAAACAAGTGTGAAACGGTGAAAACAGCGACTGCCAGCCGGAAGAGCAACGAGAGCAGCCGTCGAATTCTCCGCTCCCCGGGGCTGATGAGACTCTCGTCTTCCGGCTCCAGAAACGGCGGGAACGCCATTCGGAAAACGAATTGAGAAGATTTCGAGATTCGATGAAACTCGACTTTGGAATCGGAGACAACGAATTGAATGAGAAGAAGGCGAGAGGGACAGAGAGACAGTGTGCCGATGGAGGAGACGCAGAGACGGCCTTGACATGGAAACGGAGGAGCGATTGGGGGAAAGAAATGGGAGAAGAGGATGCGGAAGGAGACACGGCGGGAGGGGGTTAGTAGGTGGGAATGGGAGAAAAACAGAGAGATTTATGATTAGGTGATTAGGTGATTAGAAGAAGTCCTTTGAAGAAAGTTCATCCGAGAATTGGGGTCATTAAACCAGATCTGCTGGCAATATTCTGAAACTTTTTTCTTCTCAACTTTCCTCGAACTGCGATTTCCGACTCGAAATTTGTTTTCCACACGGAACAAATCTGAAATGAGAATGCCCCCAGAACCCTTGAACGACTTTAGAATCAGTTCCCATTCAGTTATTGTTTTCAAACAAATGGATAGGGTACCGATTGAACCGTTGTATTACATAATTCTGCCAGAAGTTCGGATTACCGGAGGACAAAAGACATGGTTAGCAGGACGGAAAGCAATTATAAAGAGAACGTCGTCAACAGAAATCCTCGAGTAATTGAGTCCGTAAGTAATGGGCAAAGTTCCGTAATAGACAATCTAACAAGGGGACTGTTTCCACTCAAGAACATTGTTTGAAGTAACAGAGCCCAATTGAGAACTGATTCGGGGGTTTCAAACCGACCGTCCCACAGAGTGATCTCATTCCAATGACCCTTTGGCAGTCAAACAGTTGGTGATATTTGATCAACGACAATCGAAGGTCCTTCTCGTGGAATCTGAATGTGAAGGTTGGGAAAGTCAATGTGTGTTTCAGACTGTTTGAGAGCAGACAACCACTCACTGAATTCATAAGAACTTCGTTTCGGTTCCATTTTTGTCGCGAAGCGTACTCGTTGAATTTGGCTTAGAACATTCCCAATTAGTCCGCGGCTCCCGTAAATCGACACACAGGGGGGCGAGGTGGAGGTTTCTCGGCCAGTGAAACATGTTTCTCTTCCTTTTCAGATCCTTTCAATGGTCCGTGTTATTTGGCGAAATGGAGGGGGAAGAGTTAACTCAGAAATCTGGAGAATAGAAAAAAACCAATTTTATTATCAATTGAAAAATGAAAAATGTGAGATCCAGACATGAAAATTTGAAAAAGAAGACAAAAAAAAGAGAAATCTAGAACACTTCGGGAATAATCGGCAGAGAGAAAATGAACTAATTAAAAGACATTCGGTTGATAGTTTTTTTGAATTTAAAAGAAAAAAAACATAATAGGATAGTTGATTCAGAAAAAGAAGAAAAAGAAGGAGAAGAAGGAGAAAAGTGAAGATGAGCAGGAAAGAAACTGGTGGGTCGGGAGCGGACTAGAGACGGGAATAATGAAGGATCGGATTGAGGAGGGTTCCTAGCAAAGGAGGTTATCGATTAGATGTGTTATCACAAGGGTCGGGATTCAAAGGGACAATCAAGGAGGAGGAGTTAGACGTCGGTGACGGTGGGAGTGTGTGTTATCACGAGGGGTCCGTCCTCGGCAAGTGGCATTGCCGGCGGCAGGGCGACTATCGACGAGGGGGGAAGAGCCGCCTGGAAGCAGCAGATCATCGATTATCACTCACTGATAACAAATTGTGTACCTGTGAACAACACGGTTTCCTCGGCGGCGGTGGTGGTTTGTGATTGGCGTGCGAGTGCACTTGAACCACCGAAGACGTCGACGAGGTGGCCATGACGTCTGTGGCTCCGGAAGACGTCGAGGGGACTTCTGGAGTGCAGACAGCGACCGCTGCGGCTGCAGACTGTTGCGATTTGAGTCTTGCAAGGCTCCGATCCACTCGGTCGATGTCTTTCTCGGCGCCTCGGAGGATCTTGTCGGGTTGCGGTCGGCGGATGAGCGTCGCTTGGGGAGTCACGTCTCCGAGTTCTGCGGCGGCGTTGACGAGAGGGGTGGCGACGCCTCCGGGAGGGGCGAACGAGGCTGGAAACGGAGCAAGTACTGTTTCAGAGACAGTTGAGAATAGGGAGTCGTTTCGACTGATTTAATGCTTCCTAGTGTTCGTTCTATTCGATTTGAAAGTTTGCTCTAGCGGTTTTTCAATATGAGTCCATGAGTTTGTTAATACAATTGCAGATACATAACTTCAAGCGTCGGGATTTCGTGGAATCGTGACACATAAGAACCTTTCTTACGCTCTTCTTGCTCATGGACTCTGGTAACTCAGAAATGCCTCGTTCATTCGCTGCGAGACCTATGACAACGGTTTTGTTTTCTAGATTACATTCAGCGAAACAGGGTACTTATATGTATGCGTACGTCGAAATGATACTAGTTATGCATACAGTGTCCCAATGAAAATGAGACTATGAAACAGACATTCCCCCTTTCACTCACTGCTGGGACTCTGAACGTCTGCCGTGGAGGCGATAGAGCTGCGGATCGAGATGTTGTCCGAGAGCACCGCCCGACACCTGCACTTCGGGCAGTTCTGGTCCTGTCGCTGCAGCAGGTACGTGTGCAGACACCTGAAATCTCTCCAGTCACCACCCAATCGTCCCTCATCCTCCCTCACTTCTCATGGAAGATGTGCGAGCATCGGAGCGCCTGCAGACTCTCGTCTTTCAGTCCGTATCGCTGTCCACAAAAGTTGCAGAACAGCTGCATCTCCTGCGTCAACCGCGACGCAGCCCGTCTCGCCGTCTCCTCCGAATCGTCGTCGTTGAGTTGCGAATAGAGCTCGGCGAGCCGGAGGTGGCATTTGAGGACGACGTGCTGCAAGAGAGAGATGAGAGAGATGATAGAGGGGAGGGTACCTTGCAGCCAATCTGATTGGCAATCTCGATGCACTTCTTGTTCAGTTGAATCGCCTGACACTCGCATTGGCCGGTGTAGTGCGATCGGCTTTCGGATGCACTTTTGGCCATTGAGGAGAGCACGAGCACCTGGAAAAGTTGTTAGGTGTATCGATGGGAAGGTTCAGGTGGTTTGAAAGAGAAACAGAGAATAGTTGTTTAGTTGAAATTGGAGAATGTCAACGGTTTTCTCTGTTTCAATGAACCAACTTCCGTTCAATCGGTTCTGTTGGTAATGATTAGAAGGATTTGGTTTTTTTAACAAATAGACGTCCATTGGAAAAATAAATGTATTTAAAAAGAATAGACGTTCTTTCCCAAAGGACGGCCATTTTATTTTTTGATAATTTTTCAAGATTCTGAAAGTTTACAATTTTCAAAGATTCAACTAATTCCTCCATCTTAAATCGAAAATCATTGATCTCGTCCGTATGCTTACTATGTATCACTCTCCTCTGCAACCGTACTTTTTCTTGATCCCAATTCACTTATTTACGAAGAATCGAAAGAAACTCGGGGAAAATCGTTCTGAATCTGATTTGGCCACATTACTTTCTAAACTTATCCATTTTAGACCTGGAGTTCATATAATAAGATTCAGAATGATTTTCCTGAGTTTCAAAGCGTTTTTCTGTATAATCTCCGTTTCACAAATCTTTGAAAAACATCGCGAAACAATTGTTCTCACTACGTTGTGTATAACCGAACACTTGCACAAGGCAGTCTCTCCGATTCCCCCCTGCACTTCCTCCTGCTTTCCCTCTCCCCCTCACAACCAAAGAGTCATTTGCTCGTTGGATTTATGTGCACGTCGTTAAAGTTATTTGATGGCAAATCGAATGGTCAATGGGATTCGGGTAGATTAATGGGGTTCCGGCGGTTAGAGTACTCACCTCTCCCATCTTGTCGTTTGCACCGCGCATTACTCGATACGCGTCTTCGTATCTCGCCCACGACTTCTGGAACCGAAGGAAGGTCATCGGAATGATTAAGTGGCTTCTCCTACCGTAATCGTCTCCTTGGCCTCACTCTCTCCCAATTCCCTATAAATATCGGCCAAACTGCACATACACCTCGCGTGGATCGCCCGATTGCCCATCTCATGAGCCAATTGCGATGCTTCCTGAACACTGAATAAAGCAAAGAATAGGACTCTTGGTCTCACGTCACAAGCCTCCTTCGCGTCCACCAAAGAGCCTTTTATCCTCAACGCCACTGATAAGTGATAGAGGATAAGGCAGCGGTACTTGGCATGCACGTCGTCGACGGTGACCGATTGGACGATGGCGAGGGCGTTCCGGAGGAAGATTAGCGCCTTTGTGATGTCTCTGAAAGGGTTTTAACATCGAAATTGAGGATTCCCCGTTTCAGATGGAAAAGAGATTTGTACATTTTATTATCCCACAGTTGCTGGATGAGATATTGCTTGAAAAAAAAGTTGTCAACAGCAAACTTGTAGATCATAACCAGGACTTTAAGTTTGCTGCTGACAATTTTTTGATATCTCTTATCAATCTCAAGATATAATGATTCTCCGGCAGAGCTCTTGGTTGCGGGGTCATTTCGATGGAAACCTTCGAATAAGTTTGGAAAATAGAAATGGAAATCCCTGGATGCGTATCTCGGCAAATTAATTTGAGTTGGAAAAGTCAATCTGGCTCACCTCAACAACGTGAAAAGAGATCCCAAGCCGACGCAAATCTGCAACTCGAGCAGTCGATCCGACGTCTCGTTGGCCACATTCATCGCCGATTCGAAGCTCTCGAGACACTGTTGAAACTGCGACATGCCGAGATGCGCGAGGGCGATTGCTGAAAAGAAGAAGAGAGACAATCCATCCATCCCTGCTCTTTCCCTCTTACTCAAATGGGCGTATCCGGGAGTCCTCGGGTCCATTGAGGGGTGCTCCAGAGACGCCTTCCCGTACTGTAGGGCCTTCGTGAAGTCGGCGAGTCTCTCGTAGGCCTTCGCCAGATTCAGAAACGCCTCGCACTTCATCGCCGAATCGTTCTGATCGGTGGCCAGTTGCATTTGCGAGAGAGCGTACGAGAGCATTCCCTCGTACTCCCCCTGGTCACAGAGGGCCTGTGCCAGATAGCCGAGAGTGATGAATCTGTCTTCTGCATTACTGGAAATGGGGGGATGAATGGGGGGAAGTGGAGGGGGAGGACTCACTTCAACCGGTTCAGCGACTGTCTCCATTTGTTGATTGCCTGCGCGTAATGTCGTTGATGATAGAGTTTGACGCCTGCCTGAAAGTACTCTGTTTCAAATAGGTATCAAGTGTTTCGATATGATTTTGTTTTTAATGATGTCGTCCGTTCGGATAAGAAAAGTGAAACTGGAAAGTTCAACTAGCGGTACCAACTTGAGAAATAGTCCGTTATGGTGAAAACGAGCACATGAACAGACGATTTTCGACACGAAATCAACGCGTTAAAACAATAAAATCGAACAGAGTTCAACTTTTCTGTTTCAAGTGCCTCATTTGTATTGGTCATATTCCTTGATAATTATTTGTCACACTGTAGATTAGATATGTTCTGTTTCTCATCGAAATCATTCAGAAAATCAGTCGAAATTTCAACAATGACCACAAAAGGTGTACACAACTGACAAGATGAATGCCCTGTTTCAAAGTTATAACTTTATCCAAGAAAGCAATAGAAAACAATGAATAGAGACTTGTATTCATACTTCCATTCAACTAAAACTGTTTTCCCGACCTAATGCTAGTCTAGTCACCCACGTGTTCCCGCGTGTCACCCACCTGCATGTGTTGCTTTGCTTGCCGCTGTCCCATTGATCGTCGATGATTCGTGATGAGATTGATGTTGTCGCGACGCACAAAAACACCCATTGACCTGTAATTTGTGCTCTTCCCCGGGGGGCCGAAGCGGTTCTCCTCACCTTCAGACCGGCGGCAAGCAATCATGTAGTGTCCTGTGTTCTGTGTCTAGAAGCGTGTGTCGTTCGGAAGAGCCAACTAAGTGATCTATCTCATCTGCAAGAGCATTCGAATCGGAATGTGGAGCCAAATAGGGGGAAGAAGAGTGTGTACAAGGGAGAGAGAGACGGAAGGCAATTTATGAATAATTGTTTTTGAATCCCCCTCCTCCGCTTATTCGCATTTTGATGGAGAACACGAAATCAATTATGTGTGCAAACGAGGATTACGGTGGACTCCGAGGGACACACGAAAACCAATTAGTAATCGGGGACTCTCTCTCTCTCTCCGGGGCTCATGGAGCTTTTTTCTCGTCGAATGAATGACTTTTGATTGATATTCGTGCGGAAGGAGGCGAAGAATCTCGGAGAGCGGGAGGTGAGAAAGCAATCAATCAAGTTGAGGTCATGAGACGATTGGCAATCGAATGCGGGCAGAATGGGGGGATGGGAGCGATGAGGAGATGGAAGGGGAATGAGAAGATCTCGGGAAATGGAAAAAGAAGAGCAAACTTCTAGGAAGAGAACGGGAAAGAGCTCTGTTTCAAGAGATGGTCATGTTCTGATCACTCCCATTTCAGTTTATTTGGCATAAATTGTATTGGACAATTGTTGTGTTTTTAAGTCGATTTCAACCGGTCTCGGGTGCTTTGCAATTTTCACTTTTTCTCTTTTCCGGAACAAAAACGGGGGACATAAGTATGTGCCAATGACAGAAGATGTCTAGAAACCGTCAAAGCTCGTAAAATGGCATAGGAAAACTCAAAATCGTATTTCAGTCCAAAATTTCCACAGACTGATTGTGAGATGAGAAGGAACTGGAACATTTGACAAATTTCTACAATTCTTCGCCTCATCAGTTTCGGATCAGTTCGACGGAATTTAGAAAAAGTACTGAAACCGGAAAATGAAATTAGACCAAACTCCATGCAACGATTGGAAACTTCTGTTTTGGGAAAGTGATTTGAACTTGTCCGCCCTTTTTTTGATGACTCCAATGTTACCTCCGAACTCATTGCGTATTTTGAAGTGAAAAAGGAAAGAGTAGCACAATTATCTGTCGTGCAAAAGTTGAACTTTCTGCGCCGACGCGGCCTTTTCTACCGTACTTTTCGTCGAAAAACAGTTTTTTTCGTGGCGAGAGAACGCATGGGCGGCTGCGACGCGTTCGGCGCAGAAGTTGCATCTTTTGGCAGGACAGATAGTAATAGAACTTTGAAAAGGAACATACAGAACATGTAGTGTTCTCTGGAACCCGCTGATTCCCACTGAACGAGATTAATTTTGAGGAACAGTAATGCTAGTTCATTAAAGGTCCATCCCCATTACAGCCCACAAATCAACCAAGCCTAATCATTGAAACAGGAAACAATGATCCAGCTGGTTTTTTCAATGAACGTTCTCATGAAATGTTTGTCTTGGTGTGCGGAAGTGTTCGATTCTAACTTGTAAGATCAAATAGCAAAAAAGGAAACAACGTAATCTCAAAACGAACAGTTGTTTTCAGAAAACGTTGAAACCGAAGGAAAATGTCATTTGTTGAAGTTATGTGAAACTGTTTTGGAATATAGCACGAAAGTCTTTCATAGAGCGCCTGAGACAGAAAGAGGTCTGTTTGAGACCTTCTCTCTCTCAGCCAACGGACCACTTTGGATAGTTGCTCCGAGAGCTCCGCCCTTTCATTTCTTGCTCACTCCTCCTCTATTCCATTCTAATCCCCCCCCCCTCCTCCTCTTCTTCTTTCGTTTGCTCCGTTTCTCAAAATCACTCTGTCAAATTGGCGAAGGATTCAGAAAAAGAGGGTAGGGGGACACTAATGTGACCCGAGCACTCGGCGTGCTCCTCAGGGAAACCGAATCCAATTTGGGCTCGAAAATAAAGGAAAGAATGGGAGGGGGCGAATTGTTCGTCTTCTTTAGAGAGAGAATCTTCTTCCGAATCTCTTTCCTCCAGTTCATTGAGAAGTTGGGAGCCGAAAAGTAAAAGAAGAAGAGAAAGAGAGAGAGAGAAAGAGAGAGAGAGAGAGAGAAGAGAGAGAGAGAGAGAGAGAGAGAGAGAGAGAGAGAGAGAGAGAGAGAGAAAGAGAAAGAGAGAGAGAGAGAGAGAGAGAGAGAGAGAGAGAAAGAGAGAGTATTCGGTCTGTCCCCGGGGAAATCCAACCCAAATTGACATTTTTGCGACGGGAAACGGAGGGCAAAAAGATGAGGAGGGGGAGACGGAGAAAACGATTGGGAACGGATTAGATTTGAGAAGTTTGATACAAGAACATGAAAGTTGACGAGCGATACGGGCATCGGGGGGAAAAGAAGGGGACAGCGGGGAAACTGGGAAGAGAGGAATGAGATCAATTCTGATAAGAACAGTTCCATGCCTCGAAAGGACCGACGAGAAACTGTGGATAGGGTTCCAGGGGGATGATTGGACTCATGACAAATTGAGTCTAGCGGGGCGGTTGTCGATTAAAATGCATCCATGATACAGAAAAAATGAGAAGTTAGGAATCGGTGATTTCATCTAATCCATATATTCAATGAAACAGTTCTTCTCATTCTCACTCACAGCATGTTTCGTTGAACTCTGCTCACTTATGCACTCCGAAATGAAGTGCCACTCCCCGTGACCACTTGTTCTTCGCGACCATGTCTTGGCACTTTGCCAACTAAACTTGCACCCGGAACGAAATAATGACGTACTTCAGAGTGAG
Organism: Caenorhabditis macrosperma; assembly: GCA_963932285.1. Taxonomy (NCBI): domain Eukaryota; kingdom Metazoa; phylum Nematoda; class Chromadorea; order Rhabditida; family Rhabditidae; genus Caenorhabditis; species Caenorhabditis macrosperma. The sequence goes on along the minus strand of OZ010621.1, from coordinate 10,810,126 downwards.
GTGTGTACTGCCCGATAAATCACTGTTTCATGAAACTGTGATGAGCAATTCCGATTGAAAAACAAACGCTAACTTAAAGATATTACTGTGCCCTCAAAATGGATATCTCGGAGACAATAGCCATCCGTTTGAGGTCTCATTTTTCGACGTTTCTCGGACATTGTTTTCGTAACGAAAAAAGTGATCAGGGAAGAAAAGTCTTTGAAACTGTTCATTATCACAAGTTCGTAGCAAGCATCTTTGGGATCATCTCATAACACTTTTGAGATATCGGATATGATTTTCAATACAATTTTTTTCCAATAACATATTCAGTACACCACAAAACATGAAATGGAAGCGGCGAAACAGAGATTATGTGTTTTGGGAATAGGACCGAATTCGAAAAAATTCCGGTTCCAAAGACAGAAATTAGGAAGATTCAAGTGGGAGGGCCGATAGTAATGAATAAGTTTTGCCCGAACTAGCGATCAGTTGAAATTTGATTATCAACTGGCCAATGGATCAACTAGACAGTATCAAACGGAAAGTGAACAGAAGGTATCTTTTGAGCTCAAAAAGCAAGTATGCGGTATTTGGAGAAAACAAGAAATTTGTCAAAAGAAGCAGGAAGAAGCGTTCCGGTCGGTCCGGAAAACTTTGGCAACACACGGGAAGAAACTGCAGAGACCAACTAAAAAATCGCTTGTGCTCTCTTTCTCTTCATCTCTCCCCCTCTTGCTCCACGGAGCCACACTCGGCACCACCACCACCAAACACACACAGACACACATACTGCTGGAGTCTGGGCGAAGAGGGGAAAAGAGAGAAGAGAACAATAAAAGAGTTTCATCAACACACCCGCCGTCGCTGCGTCTCTCGGCTCGGCGTGCTGTCTCGCGCGTCGGGTGCCCCAGTGATTAATTGGCGGGCTCCAGGAGCCGGGGAGAGGGGAAGAGATGAAAGAGTGTGTGTGTGTGAGCCCACAGGGCGCCAAATGTCATCCGTCAAAAAATTCTTGTGGAAATGTGAAGGGAGCCGGGCGGAAGGGAGGGAGGGAGAGCAAGTTTCTCGCTTCGCAACAGCTCCGTCGGCTCTCTCTCTCTCTCCGATTTTTCGCACATTCTTTAATTTTACGGCTCATTGAGCCAAGTCACCAAACGAAGTCAACGAGAAGGGACGGAAGTGGGGGGAAGTTGAAGTACGAAAGTGTGTGTCTCTCTCTCTTCTGACACAACTACAAAAAGAAAACAAATACCCGAGGATTAGGTGAGAGTGAGAGATCATAGGGCACCGAGAGACGCAGAGACGACGAAATGATTGACAGACGGTTTGGAGCATCGGAAGGATGGCAACATTCTCGAAGGTTTCTCGGATTTTGCAAGAGGGAATGGACATGAACTGGAGGGAGCAAGGGGTGTAACAGGGGGAGGACAAACAGAGTACGAAGTGATGAGGTCAGATCGGAGGGAGAAGTCAAGAATCGAAGTTGAGATAACTGTATCTATGTGGACAATGTGAAACTGTAGTTAGGTGCAAACTTGGGATGTGTACTGCGGCCTCTTTTGAAAGGAAGCGCGCTCTATTGCAAGTATGGAACTGTTCAGTAAAAGAATGAGGACGCCTTCAAAGAGTCTATTCGAAAGTGACACAGATCATACCAGTGTCTTCATTTCCCATTATGCACTTTTACCAGCGGTCCACTAATCTCTCTGATTCTAGTGGTCATTTTCTACGATTCTTCTACGATTTTCTACGATTTTCTACGATCTAGTGGTCAGTGTACGAGTGCACATGCTGCATAGTTTCAGAGAAACGGCAAACATTTTCAATAGGATGAAACTTCGCCGTAATTTTGCTAGAAGTGTGAACAGAGAGATAATCATGAATGGATATTGAAAAACTACTTATGATAGTTTCAAACGGAACAGGAGAAATGCGCGGTGTACCATGCGGATAAGGGATCACGTCCATTGTGGGCCCAGTTGGGCACATATGCCATGGATCCGCCGCATTTCACCAGTGGGCAGCATTCTGTTCTTTTTCTTCGAGACGTTCTTGAGAAACGGAAGCTTCAAACAGGGTTCTGATTGATATGAACTGCAGTGAGAGGAATACGATGGCTACGATAGTACTGTTTCGAAAAAAACTCAGAACAAGTGAGAACTTTGAAACAGCCGAAACTGAACAAATTCACTGTTTCTTCAATTTTTCTACCCACTAGACAATACTTTTTATCGTTCAGAGCGAGAAACTTGTCTTGTTTCATTGTTGCAGGAGAAAGAAGAAGAAGAGGAAGAATATCCGGTTACTGACGGAAACTTTGTGTTACTTCGAACTTTGATCCTACCAGAAACTTTGTTTCTCGGTTTCATAAAGTTATTGAATGATACAGTTATTAAACAACATCTGATCAGCAAGAAATCAGCAAGAAATGGCCAACGACAGTTGGCGGTTGCCCATTGGGGGAAGTGTTCCCGTTTTCCCACCGAGTGCAATCATCCTTTGTCTGGTGTATTTCCAAACGGCCGATGAATAATGGAGGGCTCTCCGGATTCTCCCACGTAGGCAATCATTTCTCAATTCCTGCGTGTGACAGGAAAAGTGCACTCTTGTGACACAACTGGATGACGATCACCAGTGTTTCAGATGGGGGAAAGGAGCTGAAACTTCGGGGACTCTAATAGGGGAAAAGGCGGAAGGATTCCTAGTGAAATAGACACTGGAAAATGAACAAAGAAGGCGGGGATGGGGGGGTGTCGAAAGTGAGAGAAAATGAGAGGAGGAGTTGGGGGTGGGGGGGGGGGTATAGTGGAAGGAGGGAGCATGTCTAGTTCCTCCGGGGGTGCTCCCGGAGCACACACGGACCCCCTCCGCCACTCACTTGCTCCGTGAGCCCAGAGCACAAGAAGAAGAGGAGGAGGAGGAAAAAAGGAGTGTGGAGATGACAGACGGAGAGGCGGAAGAGAGGCAGCCGAAGGGCGAGAGAAGAAGTGTGCGCGGTCCATTCTTCGCTCCGAAACTTTTTTGTTTTGTTTTGAGAGACACACACACACATTTTGATATAAAGTTGAGATTGGAAGAGGGGAAAGTGATGACTCTGTGACAGACTACAAACTACAAATCTAAGAGGAACTTTCTATCGGTCGCACGCTTATCACAGGAGCAGGTCGTTTTCTTTGATCATTTCTGAAGAATGACTCTGGACAGAGCAGAAGAGTGTGCGAATGATGACAGACAAGACTACAAACTACAATTTGACTGTGGGGGTCTTGATGGATTAGAAACGGGATGAACTGTCGTCATCTCTAACAAAAGAGGTCATTTTGACCAGGGGTTTCAGAATTGTTTGCCATTTGGCAAGGGTATAGAAGATCTCATTCTGAAGGCATTCGTGAATTCTAGCCTCCACTCTTTTGCGGAATTCTGGAGATATGACGTCTCAAAGTTTCGATTTTACACTGAAATCTGTTCATTTTCTCTATTAGGACAATTGTCACCATCACGTGAAATGAAGAATTGGAATGAAGTTTTGCCCGGAAATCAATTGAAAATTAGTACTGGGATTCGTCTTAAAAATGGAATATCTCCAGAATCCCGCAAAATTTGAGGCTAGAATTTCACGAGTGCATTCAGAATGAGGTCTTCTATACACTTGCCAAGTTGCAAACAATTCTGAAACCTTGGGTAAAATGACCTCCCTTGTGAATCCTGTTCATGTGCTCACTGATAATAACCTTTTGAGAATCTCTGTTTCTAGTTTTGCATCAAAGGAATGGAACATTGGATTTAGCAGTCTAACTGTAGAATTACAACAGACACTTTTACTCAATGAAGCGGAGGAGCGCTGATTTCAAAGTTGAATGGATCAGGAGATCAGGGGACACAACTTTCTGTAGCTATCTTCACTATAAAATACCGTAAAGCCTCTAATTTAACGGTACCCGCTCTTCAAAATTGAAATGCATGGTTGCTAATCAAAAAATCAAGGAAAATCCAGTTTTATAAGAAGAAGAAGAAGAAGAAGAAGATGTTCTAGCCACTCGTCTCACTTATTGGGTATTGATGTATTATATTTTCTTGAAAAACAACAGTTTTGTTTGTCCTGTTTTTCGCTGAACCGTCCGGTCTGCCGGATGCCATTATATATAGAGGTCTTAGAGTGAATGAAGTTGGCAAAAAATGAAAAAAAAGAAAGATGTCTCTACGAAAAAGTGTCTCTCGGTTAAACTTTCCGAATGAACCAGATATGGTTACTGTGTTAGAGTATTCATCGAACAAGCTGGTTAAACAGTAAATCATATGAACTCTTTCCCCTGTTCTCTGTTTCGAAAGAAACTGAAATTCAATTCATCCATGTCAAATTTTGATAATTTAAATGAAATGAAAACTAATTCACTATTTCACAAAACTGTTTCTTCAAAAATAGTCAACTGTGAGAAATTGTTGTGACAATAATACCAAAAAAATATGATGCTTTCGGAATCAGACTGTAACAGGAAACGGAAAGATATTCTCACACATTCGCAACTTTCTTCCCCTCCTCCTCGTCTCCTTTTCTATCCATTCACACACACACACAACAGTCACAATAAACAGATTAGAAGAGAGTATAGGCGAGAAGCAAAGTGACAAGTGAAGCAAGTCCCCACGCGCTTTTCTGTGCTCGAAATTCAATTTTGGACCGGGCGGGGGCGGCGTTGTGGCGGGCGGCGGGCGTGCGGGAGGGAGGGAGAGACGCCTCTTGATGATCACTTTCTTAGGGCGAGAGAGGGGGGCTCACAGATGTATATAGTTGTAAAGGGGGCCCTTGGCGGTGTCGGATTTCATTGATACATGATCCGGGGCGTCTGAAGATATCACAGGACGACGACGACGACACGCAAAACATTTATTGGTTCGTTCGGAAGGAAGAACTGAATGTTATGGAGAAGAGTACAAGAGTACTGGGGGAGGAGCAATTATTAACATTATTAAGTGATTATTATTATTATTAAGTGACTATTTGGAAGGGTCTAATGAATGAAAGGAATGTTTTTTGGGGGGAGAAGAAGAGTAAGAGAAGAGACAATGTACACGCATTTCATTGAGAAGTCACAAGGGTCGGAGGTCTTTTGGAAAAGGGAGAGCACTCGAGTGTGCTCTGAGGATGGCCTCTGAGGATCACTTTCTACCGTATCCCTGGTAGCCGGCGTGTCCTCCGCGTCCTCCCTCGCCACCGTATCCTCCCTGCTGTCCACCGTATCCCTCGTCGGCGTTGTAGTCGTCGGCGCGGATGCGTGGCTGCGGTCCCGGGTTGATGAGCAGGATGCTGTCGACGTTCTGGCACACGCAAACTCCCGGCTCTCCTGGAAATTTGAGATTCAGTGGAAACAGTTTCTCTCTCTTCTATTCACCTGGTGGTCCCTGTCCTCCCATCGGTCCCTCGGGTCCCGGGTATCCTGGCTCCCCGGACTCTCCCGACACTCCTGGCCATCCCCTCTCTCCCTGCGGTCCCGTCAATCCGTTGCGTCCCGGCAATCCGGGCATTCCGGGGGCTCCGATTGGTCCTGGCGGTCCCTCGTCTCCCGGTGGTCCCTCCTTCAGGTCCCCTTCGGGCGTCGGTCCCTTGTCTCCCGGGGCTCCTGGTCCTCCTCTGTATCCTGGTGGTCCCGTTGGTCCGGTCTCTCCCGGCGCTCCGTCCTCTCCGTCGATTCCCTTGAGTCCTGGGGGTCCTGGCGGTCCGACGTCTCCCGGGAATCCTGGCCATCCCTTGATTCCTGGTGGTCCCTTTGGACATGGACGGCATGGTGGTGGCTCGCGGACCTGGTTCAGTGGGCACGTCTGGTTCGGTGTGGATCCCGGCATTCCTGGCTTTCCGGCGAGTCCCGGAAGACCCGGTTTTCCGGGTGTTCCGGATGGTCCACGTGGTCCTGGAGGTCCCGGAATGCAGCATCCGGGGCACTCGGTCTCAAGTGGCGAGCCAGTGATCTCGTCTCCGTAAGCGGTCGGTCTGAATCCGTGGGAGGCTCCCGAGCCGTAAGCTCCACGAGCAGTACGGTTGCCAGGAAGTCTCGTCTTTCCGTAGGACAACTCGAGGACGGCTTCATCGTTGGAACGCTGAACGGATCTGATTGAGAAGACACGGGAGACGGGGCTCACCTCGCAATAAGCCATCTCTCTGTCGACGTAGGCAATGGTGTTCTGCACGTGGTTGTACATGATCGGAAGGGCGACGCAGACGACGACGAACGAGAAGAAACTAAACCCGATTTGAAGACCGGTGACACACCGGTACATCATTCGCCGCGAATAGTTCGTTGTCAGCGAGTACGTTCGACAGCTGCAAACACGGACACGTTGGGACTTTTTTTTTTGAAAGCTTTGGGAAGTTCAGGGAATGAATTTGAATATAGCTTAATGATGCACCATTGAAGTGAGTCAAAAAGTTTCAGAATGAACAAAGGGCGAACACTGCCACAAATCAAGTGCACTGATTGGAACAGTGAACATTGTGTCAAGGAGAATTGTTGTAAAATGAAGATGTCGACTAAGAACAAAACCATTGATATTTCATGGAAGCTTGAACAATCACAGAAACAGTGATTGTTTGAAGATCGATAGATACGATTAGGCATCTGAAGTTAAGGTAAACCCCGCTTGAATCTAGTTAAACTCATTCTGCCAGAAGATTTGTTAACGAGCAGCTCTGTATGGTTCTACCCGCACTCTGAAACAGATCCCTCCCCCACAATCTCTTCTCACTCACTCTTCTCTGCCGTTGTTTTTCATGTTTGCTGACGGTGTTGCTCTCGAAGAGGAACGCGAACAACTTCTTTTCCTTGTGCTCTTCCTGTGCGCCTGCTCTGAGGTCTTCCGTCGAAAAAGTGTACGACGCCTTGCGGCCCTTTCTCAGTAGACTCGGGCGGCCCAGCGGAATGCAAAGGAAGCTGCGAGGGGTGTCCGGGATGTCGCTGAAACGGGGAAGAAGGGGGATGAGGGTCTGAGAGGGCTCCCGACTCACTTCTGATTCTCGTCCTTGCGGGTCTTGCCTCGTTTCACCTGCTTCACCGACTTCTTCTTCGACGTCTTCTTCTCTTCCTCTTCTGGAGCGGCGGCAACGACGACGGTCTCTTCGACTACCTCGGTTACCTGGAAGCAGGGCTAATAAGTTGAAAAGATACCTAAACAAGAGAAAGGTTGCGGGTGCGTGCGCGCGGCGGCGGCGGAAGAAGGGGGTTGAGAAACACAAAAACGGGGCCAAAACCGAATGAGAGGGTCAAAGAGGGAGATCGCGCGGGAATGATTGGATCATCTCTCTCCGGACGGATAGCGATAAGAAACGAGGAGACGGAGAGACGAAGAGGTACGGTAGATGGATCGAAAAGTGAAATTCGATGCGCGCCCGCGGCGGCGATGTAGTTGTCGATCGACGGGGGCGAAAAAATTGGGTTACGTTATCATCCGTTATCACTCGTCTCCCGCAATCCCATCACCATCATCAATTTCGCTCAGTGTGTCTCTCTCCCGCAATCATCGGGGTCAGTTCACCACAAAAGTCCCCGACGAGGGTGTTATCAGTGCAAGGCAAAGATTTATAGGTCAAAAAACTTTCTTTCTTTCCTTTTCGCCTTTTTCGACGCCCTAGAGAATGCGCGGAATGTTCGTGAACTTACCGGGAGCATCCGGTTACTGTAGATCACCTCGAGTGGAAGTTTCAGAGATGGGGAGATGGCGCTGAAATACGGGGAAGATTAGGGTACGAGAGAGAATCTTCTCGAAAGAAGGGAGGAAGTGAGAATGAAACAAATACGGAGTATGATATGCAAATGCCCTTTTCGAATGGAGGAAACACGCCCGAACGGGAGTGACCTTGATAAGATCATCGCTTCGGGGAGGTGTATGTACGGGTGGAGGGTTGTCAATAACAACACGGAGAGACGGTGGCAATTAGGACGGAAAGGTGTGGGCACGGACGGTAATTATTGGCGGGAGAGTCCATTGGCGGGGCAAATGGGCAGATGGAAGTGTGTTCTGTGAAACGGGAGCTTGTTGTTGGGAACTAGTGAAAGTGCAAGGATCTAGTGGATAGCTCTGCGGGAGAACTATTATATCTCGAGATTGATAAGAGATATCAACAAGTTGTCAACAGCGAACTTGTAGATCATTTCTAGGACTACAAGTTTGCAGTTGACAACTTTTTGATATCTCTTTTCAATCTCGAGGTAATTTTCCACAGATATTGGTCGAACATTCAAACCTTGAGTATTTGAGGATGAAATGAAACAGAAAAGACTCGATGGTCTCTAAGGGGCTGAAAGCGTTTGCCGTCCGTACAGTTTCTCTATGTATTGCTGGGAATTGAAAGTGTTCCTTCCGGCGATCATGTAGATCACAAAGCATGTTCCAATGATTCCCAAAACGCCTGGAAGGAGCTGATCACCGAACTGCTCAGAATTGAGATCCTAGAGGGGTTGACTTCCCATCATCATCCGGCAGATCTTCATCTGATAAATGTTATCTGAAACAGGAATTCGTTCTTCTCGTTGTTCTGATACTATTCTGATGAACTATTTGAAGTTAGCTGTAGAACTGTGCTCAAGGCCTTCCGCAGTTTCAAGTGTCATTTGAAACAGTACTTGTCCATATTGCCACGAGAGATCTCTGGAACTTTCTCCCCGATTCCTTCACCACTCCTCAGTCTTCGCAACCCATTTCCGCAGCAACTCTTGCAACTTTCCCCCTCACTCACTCATTCCAACGTGTGCCGGGAGGAGCGGAGAAAGTGAAATCAACCTCCCCCCTACGCCTTCCCCTTCGTCGCCGTCGCCGCTCCTTTTTCTTTTTTGTGTGTCATTATCCCCCTCCTGCCTCTTTCTCTTCCTTATCCCTTTCGGTGGTGATAAGGTACTAATCATTACGTGACCCCGATTCCTCCCCTTTCGCCGTTATCTCCGTCGTCCCGGGACACACACACATTCTTCTTCTGGATCGGATACCTCTGCTGCGATCGAAAGAGAAATCAGAAACGGAGAGCGAAAGAGAGCGAGAGATGGCGGAGACGAACGAGAGATGGTTTGACCCCCCAGTCCCCGGCGCGTTAAGTGATACTCATCTTTCTCCTTTCGACAAAACAGAACAACACTTGTCCCCCCTCTTCTTTTCCTTCTTCTCTCTCTCTCATTCTCGAATTGTGCTTCATTTTCCAACTCAATCTATCGCCAATTCCAGGTTTCTTCCAGCGATGAAATCGCAGACGAGTGGGTATGTGGACCCACAACACGAAGATTTCAACGAGGTTTCTGACGAGGAGCATTCTGACCTCCATCGCGTGATTTCAGGTCCGCGAGCGCGGCTACCAAGTGCTGATCACCATCTCGGGCGTCTTCTCGATCACCTCCCTCCTCATCCTCGTCCTCTTCGTGCCTTCTATGTACAACTACGTCGACAACATTTCCCGCTTCTCCAGGAGGGACTTTGACTTCTGTCAGGTACACAATTCGATGTTCGAAAGTTTAAGATTGTCTCCTCTTTTCAGACGTCGGCCGATGACTTGGAGACGGAGATGATGTCGGTCCGAGAGGGGCTTCTGAAGGGAAGGAACGTGACGAAGAGGGCCGCCGGCTACGGACACTACAACCCGTCGATGCTGGCCGCCGATTCGCCGCAGTTCCAGGAGTGTCCAGGTGAGGAATTGGAGACGTGGGAGGAGGGGGGACGTTCATGGTTTCATAAAGAGCTTTTTGAAGTTTTCCGTTTCTCAAAGGACACATAACCAGTCACCAGCTCTCTGAATAGTTCATCCACCTTATTTTCTTCCAGCCTGCTGTATTCCGGGAGAACGAGGACCGTCCGGAGACCCAGGTCTCCCGGCTCTCCCAGGAGCACCAGGACCAGACGGAGCCCCCGGAAGACCAGGAACCACACCGAACGCCTCGTGCATCCCGGAGAGAGTCTTCGAGCCGCCACCATGCCTCCCGTGTCCACAAGGACCACGCGGAGTTCCAGGACACCCCGGATTCCCGGGAGACTCTGGAGAGCCGGGAATCGGTGGAAGACCGGGATCCGACGGAATGCCCGGAAAGCCGGGAGAGCCGGGACTTCCAGGACCAATCGGACCACCGGGAGAGGCGGGACCACTCGGAGACAAGGGAAGAACCCCCGAAGCGCACGTGATCCCTGGACCGCCGGGAGACTCTGGACCTCCAGGACCATGGGGACCACCTGGATCCGCTGGAATGCCGGGCGAGGACGGATACCCGGGAACGCCGGGAGAGAAGGGATGGCCAGGACCACCAGGAGCGCCGGGACCAATGGGACTGCCGGGACCTCTGGGGCCAAATGGAGAGCAGGGACCGTCGGGAACACCCGGAACATGCGTCTGCCAGGATACCGAGGTGGTGATGAACGACGAGAAGGGCAGAATTCCGGCGCCACGGGACAATGTGAGTGGTGGAAGTGGCTCTTCTGACCTCTCATCTGGACATTTTCAGGTCGCTCCGGGAGCCACCGGTGGCTCTTATGGACCACAAGGAGGCCACGACGCCGCCGCCCCGTCGTCGATTTCTCAGAATCAGAACGACGGCTACGGAACGGAAAACACGTTCAGCGAGCACAAGAACAACGGCGGATACTACCACTTGCGCAAGTTCACGCAGTAGACGTCGCCCCCTTTCCCGTACCGTACCTCATTATGATCTGGCCCGATTCGCGGCAGTTGCTAAGGGTTTTCTCCGCATTTCTTTCACTGTTTTCTCCTGTTAATTCTCCACTTTTTCTCCCATCCATTCATTCGATTCATTCCCGAAAAACCAAAACATTCCATTGAAGATGACCTAATAAGTGTAATTATTAATAATAAAGACTGCTAAATTAGGAGTATCGTCACTTGCAAAGTACACACGGCAGGTGACAGGAACAGAGGACCGCGCCGCCGCCGCACGATACATCGTCGACGCCGTCAATCAAATTGGACTGACGAATCGGAGAAATCGGTCATGACCTTCTTATCAGAAGAGAATGGGAAGAGATGAAAACAAGGGGGATATTCGAGAAGAGGACACTTTCGCAGGGAACAGTGCACTTGAACGCGAGAACTGTGAACAGCGCTACGTATTCGCAGAGCACGGTCAAACAGGTTGGGCCAATGTACGTAACCCTTATGAATCTAGAACGTTTGTCCGTTTTCGAGACAAAGCGTTCGCCTGGAATGTACTAATTTTGTGTGGGACTGGAGCAATAATAGAGCCTCTGCTGCCGTGGACCGGGATATTTCTCGGTTGTGGTGTTTCTGGCTCTCTGAAAACTTTAGGACTTGATTTGCAGGTGCAGAGGTTATTCATGTCCTCTTCTGACGAACAGCTTGTGTTGGCCGGGTATCAACTACACATTAAATTGGTTGGGGCACACATGGTCGTCTTCCCGAACGTTTCATGGTCTCGACACTGTTCTTCCCTCTCGCTTCTCTTGTTCGTTCTTTCCGATGTTTTCTTTATGAGAGTGGTTGGATTATTTTTGAGTCGTTGTTCTTCATATCCTTCACTGCTTGGAAAACTCCGTAAATTTCTTCGAAGGGAAAACGTGATGAATCGTAGAAGATGTGCCGCCTCCATGGTCCTATGGCGCCTCTGTCGGCTATTCTGGAGCCGTTGGGGCATTGGGGGGCGTTGGGGCGTTGGGGCAGTCGAGGGGACCCTGGAGGCTTGTCCCCAGGGTCCTATGGCACCAACTCTCTGTCGAGGGGACCCTGGAGGCTTGTCCCCAGGGTCCTATGGCACCAACTCTCTGTCGAGGGGACCCTGGAGGCTTGTCCCCAGGGTCCTATGGCACCAACTCTCTGTCGAGGGGACCCTGGAGGCTTGTCCCCAGGGTCCTATGGCGCCAACTCATTTGAGATCCCGGGTCTGAAAAAAAGAGAAAAGACTCACCAATGTACAGCTGACCAGTAGAGACAGTTGCTGAGTTGTTGTTGTCTCCTCGTGAGAAGAACGCGAAGAAGGAGAAGAAAATAAACTCACCGTCCTCGAGGAGGACCGAGCGAACGAATGACCATCTCCCTCTGTGAGAGCTGTCGTAGACAACTCCTACACCCCTGGTTCACCACACCAACGGGCGGGACACTTCTGGTCTCTCACGTACCCTTTTCGGTGTAGGAGGAGGGTGACATCATGGCAGTTGTAAAGATGTGGAGAAGAGGGACGATGTATCGACGTGAGCGGCGAGTGGATGACGTACTACAGGGCTGATACGGGTGAAAGATGAAGACTTTGTTGTTCAGTTGGTGTATGACGAAAAGTGGAAAGTGGGAGTGATACAACGGAATGAATGATGCAGATCCTCGAGATTCCGTCGTTGCCACGTAGTTTGGTTGACTGTCCGAGCAGTAGATTAGACGACTACACCGTTTTTATCGGAACGACAGCACATCTGAGGAGTTACAAAAACAACGGGTAACTGCAGAAATGACGAGAAACAAGAATTTCAGAATTCCGGTTTCCAGTCACTCCGTCAACTTCGTAGCTCACTTCAACCAAACATCTCACCCAATTCTCTGCGTGTAAACCCATTGAACCACCTGACGCAACCGCTCCATTTGTCACCATGCCGCGCCCCCATTTCCAGTACTTTGTCCGTTTGTCTTTCAACTTTTCCGACCAAAAAATCATTTCCTGACTGCTATATAAGTGCGCCATGCGGTCTGACTCTGATAACTGATAACGTGCCGATTGCACTCGTATTCCACCCAAACCCAACCAGCGAGCGCGTCTAATACACCTCATTTACAGCTTAATAATAGACATTTAGGTGTGAAGTGTTGAGCTAATCCAGTGTTGATATTCAGTGACATGGCCACCATGCTCGAAGCCGTTCCACGGAAAGATCGCTCTCGCGTACGAAATGACAACGAAGAAGAAGTCGAAGGACGTGATGCACTTCATCAAGACCTACTTGTACAACTCGACCAACTACAAATTCGACGACGGAACCACACAGGCCATCAATGTACCGTATCCAGACTCGGGCATCTACGAGAACTACATCCTCCATTATCCAGATGCCACGTGGGTTGTCAAAAACCCTCTATGATCGACTCTCTCCCCTTTCCAGAAACGTCGAGATTCTCGACATTAACATTGACCAACTCTACAGCGAAGTCGTCTCTCTCACCGACCCTAACATCGCAAGGTTTGATGTTCTTCGAACCATCGCCTACTCTCACTCTCTCTTTCGGTTTCCAGAGGCTACGAGTACATTTACGAGGAGCGCGATCCGGGAAACTCCACCACAAACGTGCTGATTACCGTTGGCGTCGAGTGAGTTTCTCATTTTCCGCTTATCAGTCGTCGCAGTGAGTATCGGAGCGAAAGCTAATTCAAGTGTACAGAGATTCTGACAAAGAGTACAGGGATCGATTGAGAACGACCCAAAACTATTCGCCTGTGCAAGCGGGCAAATTTTAGCGGAAAATCACATCTTCGCGTCCTAGTGAGAACTGAACGTGTCTGTCCTTGAGGACCATACTCTGAATTCGGAGCACTGCGAGCAGAGTTGGGCAGTTTTGACCATCGGAAGAGTTGATCTGACAGTAACATGAAGAATTCAAAGTTATAGAGACATCAATGAAGGAAAGGAAAGGGAGAGGTTTCCTTTTGAGCGAATTCCTACCCGGTTTCACAGAAAGTTTCTAGTTTCGACAATTTGGAGTGGTTTTGAGTGGATAATCATTCGGGGTTTTCCATTCGGAATACGCTCTCCAATGACACAGAGAATATCTCTATGTTTAATGGCATCTAGTGCATCACCAACTCTATGACCAGTATTTGACACGGCATACTCTGATAGAGGTTGAGTTGGTACAGTTGATTAGCCAATTTGGTCAATCCTTTGCTCAAACAGTTGATTGCCCACCGACAACATGAACATCCAATTCACCAACAACTGACACTGACTTTTCCATCTTCCAGCGACTTGGACGTCGACGACGGCAGTGCCACGTACTACTTGCATCGTCTCCAGCTCAAGTACGGCTTCCGTTCGCTCGTCGTCTCGATCGGTCCCAACTGGAGTGGTCTCGGGCAGTTGGCCGAGAGCGAGGACTGGTACTTCAAGGCCACCGATGACAACGGACAATGGGTCGCCGATCAGATATCGAGAATCATTTGCAACTTGTGATCAATTAGTCAATGTTTGTCTCAATAAAACCAACTGTTTGTTCCTGCATTTCATTTTTGATATCGGAAGTTTTCATTGATAAAGAGTCACATTACCCGTCCTTCCTCTTCACTCATCAATCGACAGAAAAGAAACTATTACCCAAGCACACAATTCAGAAGACACCCATTCCCATGCGCGGCGACGTTAAAAGCGTTTCAGATTGAACATAATGTTGATTCAGGCACTTATCCTTGCAACTCGCAGCCAAACGTGGCGGTGGTCTTCGAGTTGACAGGCTCCGAATTGGATCTCCAGATTCAGAACTTCATCGCCAATGACTTGTTGTTCTACCCAGGATCTCCGTATCAATTGGGAGGACAGAAAGATGGAAAGACTGCGGTGAGAGTCACTCATGGCTAATTAAAGTTACGTCCGATTGTTTCAGCTATCCTTGGTACCCTACCCCAACGACGGAACAGCGGGACCACTCACCCCGTTGATGGACTACGGATTTGCCAAAACGCAACCAGAAATCAGATCCTCATTTGACTTATTCGACAACTTTGCCCGAGGACCCGCTTCGATCGTCGACGCATTCAACCTCGTCCCTGATCTTCAGAGAACTGGAGCTCCTGGATTCGTGATCCTTGTCGCCAACTCGTGAGCATTCCCCGAAGTGTTAAGATGTTCCGATCCTCTCCATTTCAGTGCTGATTCTGTGAACAACGCCGTCGCCTCTGCGGCAACTCTGAAGAACCTCGGCTTCCAGATCGTCACAATCGCCTTCAAATCGACCGGATTCTTCGACAACTTGGCATCGCAGGCTTCTTATAACTTCAAAATCCAAGAGGACGCCGATCGGAAAACAGTCGCTTCTCAGATTGGAAACATTATCGGTCAGTTAATTCATATTCATTGCGTTCTGAGAGTCTCTTCCAAACTTCAGACGATCGGAGTTGCCTGTCTTCTTCGACAACTACACCACAGCCAACATCATCTGGTTGCACCGGAAGATGGGTTTACAACGGGGATCTGTCAATCGCCTTTGAGTTTATTGAAGGCTCCAATGGATCACAGGTGACCATTCAGTGACTGTATGTTCAATTTGAACGCATTTCCTCACAGAAAGTGGTTGACTTTGTGGCCAACACACTGCTCAAAAACGCGAATTCATACGGATTGACTAATGATGTAAATGGGAACCAACCGTCGAAACTTGAGCTCCTACCTTACCCACAAACGGACCAATACCCAATCTTCGGTTATGGATCCATTAAGTGAGTCAATGGGAGGATAGCCGTCAGATATTTTTTTTCAGATCTTCCGAAGATATTGCCAATTTCATTTCCGCATACCAAGGAATTCAATTCCAAGACACCGATCCATCCATTGCAGATGCCTTCGACTACCTAAGTGAACACCCGGGAAGATCGAAAGTTCAAGTAGTTCTCCTCGTGGCTTCTGATGGCTCCGACGTCCAAAACACTGTTGCTACCGCAAATAACCTCAAGAACTCAGGGTACCTGGTCATCACAGTCGCCCAGACGTCTCCAGCCAACGACTTCACTCCTTTGGCATCTGGAGACAAGTACTCGTTGCAAATCGGAAACGGAAACGACGACGATGTGGCCGCTCAGATCGCGAGTCTCCTCCTCGACTGGAGCTTCGTGTGCTTCGATGATGGCTCTTCCACTGCTGCTCCTGCCACAACCAATCTCTCGACTAGTCCCTTCCCGTCAACCACTCCGATTCCTCCATGCGATTCGCCGTACAGTGGAAAGATTGCAACCGTGTTCGAATTGAATACAGAACAACCAGAGATCCAGGTGAGCTGTGCGAAAAGAGTTGTCAGATGCGAGAATTTGGTTTCAGAGTGTGGTCAACTTCGTGAGGGACAATCTCTACAACTCTAACAACTACAACTTCGGAACGATCACCAATGCGATCAACGTGCCATACGCCAACACCGACAACTATGCTGACAACATTCTGGCTTATGGCGATGCCAAGTGAGAGGAGAATTGAGAAGTGGCCATTGAACTTGATTTCCAGGAGTTTGGCGGACCTGCAGACGAACATCGACAATCTTAACACTAATGCTGTTGTCACAGTTAATCCAACAATCTCCGAGTGAGCGCCACTGAACAAATCATCAGTTTTACCTTACAGTCAAACAATTTCAGCGGTCTCCAATGGCTCTACGCTAACAGAAGTCCTGGAACCACAAAGGCGGTGATTGTGATAGTTGGAAATCAGTGAGTCGACACGAGTTGTCTTCCCTCTTACGATTTCTCTCTTTTCAGCCAAGACGACGATACAGGCTCCACTACCAACTGGCTACGAAGCTTGAAACAGCAGGGATATCAAGTGATATCAGTGGGCGTCGGTTCAGCGCACGCCGACTTCTCCTCACTGGCCGACAAGCCCGAGTGGTACTTCCAAGTGGGCGACACGAACGGACAATACGTCGCCGATCAGATCTCTTCCATCCTTTGTCACTTATAATTTATCTCCCCGTTTTTTTTTCATGTTCTCCCATCCTTTGTAGCAGCAGCACGGCCGGAAGTGTCAGTGATGGATTTTTCCGCACTTCCAATAATTCCCGCAGGGGATGAATACTTTCTTAAAGTTTTGATCATATCTTACAAAGAATTTTCAGCGGTGCACCGGGAATCGGTGAGATATATTATATTTCGTTAAGTAGATTGCATTAGACAAATTGGGAAAAGGTTTCAGCTTTATATATTTAAAAAATTTCAAAACAAGATAGGAATTATTTCACAGTATGTTTACTAAATATTTGATTCAAAATGAGGAATATTTGAACTTTGTTAAGTAAAAGCTTATTATGGACTTATTCAAGTTGCATTTCGATGCTATTTCGCGACGTTTTTTTTCAATTCAAACGACGTCGCGAAACGACGCGAAACTCGAGTTTCACGACGTTTCGCGACGTTTCACAACAGTGCAAAAACGCCTTCGGGTAGATTTACGAGCGATCGCTGCGAGACCCACAGTCGCAAAACTATTTAGCACTGTTGTGAAACGTCGTGAAACACGAGTTTCGCGTCGTTTCGCGACGTTTCGCGACGTCGTTTGAATTGAAAAAAAACGTCGCGAAACGACGCGAAATAGCATCGAAATGCAACTTGAATAAGTCCATTACATTACCGAGTGATTAATTCAGGATGGAGTGTCTTACTCTGTTTGAATCTCTTGGGTCATTTCGATGTCCTCTTCGTCGTCCTCGGCGTAGACTATTGATGGAGAATTTTCTCGTTGTGCTCTCCGTGCCGCCTCTTCTGCCTCTTGCAACCTCCGCGCCGCATCTTCTTCCTCTTGCAGCCTCCGCGCCGCATCCTCTTGCTCTCGTCGTCTCAGTTCCACTTCTTCTGCCTCTCGTTGTCTCTGCGCAGCTTCGTCTGCCTCGCGACGCTCCTCCTCCTCATCTTCTTTCCTGGCGGCGTCAAGTCTCCGCCGAGCCTGGTGACGTTGGTAGTAATGGCTTTAAAAACATTGCTACGAATAGAAGCGAACGAAAAGGGAACTCACTATCCGACGAAAGAGGCTGCGCCAATGACAACGAGGGCGGTGACGCTGGCGGCAGGGCCATACGAGGTGAACCCGTCCCTGCAGTCGCTGGCGATGTGGAACTCCGTCAGACTCTCCATCTCGAACTGAAAGAATAACGTGAGGGTATTAGAAATTCATGAAAAGAAGGGAGGAGAACAAGCGGAATATCAAAAAAAGATGAGAGAATTATAGAGAAACAACGAGAAAAAGATGAAAAAAGTAGGTGAGCTCCGAATGAAAACGTATGATTAAAGGAATAACACGAGGTAAAATAACAGCATGTGTGAAAGGAAATCGCTGGGAGCCGAGAGCGAGAGACGCAGACGGCGTGACGTTTTCAAGGCGCAGCGCCCGCCCGCACCCGGATATCTCGCCACGAACGGCTGCCGCCTTCAAATTTCGGTTTTCTGAATACAGTTTTCCGCGCTAATTCCTCTTTTTGGCTCGGAATTCAATTGTTTTTCACGCTTTCTGTGTGTTTTTGTTCAAATTGTTTTATACAATAAAGTAATTAATTTGTTCTACTGACTTGAGTATTTATTCCTTCAGAAGGTCAGCGATGGCGGCGCTGATCAGGACACTATTCAAGAGCAAGAAGGCGAGGAAAGAAGAAGAACCGAACCAGGACGTCGTGGTAAATTTTCTATTCCTTGAAATCTTTCAAAGTAACGAGCTTTTCTGTAGTTCCAGCCTTGTACGAAGAGGCAACCAACTGCTCGTTTCGCCGATGACTGCATGCTTCCTGCAACTGCCGCGTATCACACAACAAGTGCGCCAAAGCTTCGAAAAGGTCCACAGAGCTGTCCAGGTGGATATCGGGAAGAGTCGAATGCTCAATTTCCGGAATTGCTGAAGAAAAAGAGCTTGGCACGGAAGCGAGATCTGCTTAGTCATTCGTCGAGACAGGACTTCATGATCGATGTTGAGCGTGAGCCACATCACCACAAGCGCTATCAAAGCCGTGTCGATCTTCGCGGACAGTCGCAGTTCGATCTGCACAGGGATGAGTACGAAAACGATGATAACAGCCAAATTGCGGCCATGGAACGGAAGAGTCAGTTTTATTTGCAACGCTGGGAAGACTCGGAACGGCAAAGGAAAGAAGAGCAACGAAAACAAGAGCAGTTGGAGAAAGAACGCAACAGCATTCAGAATGCAATGTCCAACATGGCGTATTGTATGGCGTCTGTCCAGCAGATGGAGCAGTTGAAAAAAGAGCGAGATCAGTACAAGAAGGAAATGAGTCGGTACAAGACGAAATGCGAAAGGCTCGAAACCAAGTGCGAACAGTTGGAAACTGCGGCAATGTCACCAAGCTACGGCGGTTTTGTACGTTTTTGAATTAGTCTTAAAGTTTATCAGTTTTCTATAATTTCAGCCAAGTCAAAACTTCAACTTCCTTCATCCATCGCCATATCAGACTCCTCAATATCCTGCACCGATGTCTTTCCAATTCTCCAACCAAGTGCCTCAACGTCATCCACAAGCAAACGCGAATTTTATGGCGCCTCTCCCTGTTCAGCATGCTCCACCAAACTTCCCGAATTGTGGCCCAATGCAACCGCTGCATCGCTCTACGAATTTTCTAAACAACGCACCGACGGTGTCACAAAATTCTTCTTTGCCTAGCTTCTTGAGCGGAAGTTCATCGAATCGTGTTCCAACCAGTTTCACTATGAGTAACACGTCGACGACGATAAGTGACGGGGCCGGCGAATCGCTCGTCAACCCGGCAGACGTCAGTTTCTTGCGCAATTCGTTCCTTCAAGGACCGTCCCAAATACTTTCCGGATCTGCGCATTCGGCGAACATCAGAAGTATGTCACATTGAAGAGTTATTCGAAAGTTTCACAATTTCATTTTTCTAGACCGAAACAATTTCTATGAAGACGATGAGGATGAGGTCAAAAACTTCCGTATCGAGCATCCTCTTCCAACGCCAAGTCCATACAGTGAACTGACACAAAGCACTGAAAACGCTGTTTGAACAATACGAAGCCACCGCTAAAACCAAATGCTGCTAACTCGATGTATTTCCGTTGTATATCATGTATTTATTATTCTTGTCACACTTTTGTCAGTTTTCACTCAATTTGTATCGGGAGATGTGCATAGTAAATCCCATTGATCTTTTGGTAAACGCGAAGCGGGTCAATTTAATCCATCGCATTTTCGTGAAAGAGTTCATTGGAATTGGGAGAAAAGGCGGAATTGGAGGCACCCTCGGTGAGTTACACGTAAAATGGAAATTAGAAACGAAATGATTGCAGATTCTTAAATATCAAGCATCAGAACGACGTCGCACACGGTCCTGCATAATAATCGCACTCGTGCTCGGGATATCGTCGGAAGTTCTGAGGAGTCCGATGATTCGACCGCCCGTTTCCATTTCCTCGCTCCATGTATTCTCCGAGATCGAAAGGCGTTCTGAAATAAGTGTTCAGAACCATGGGTATCGAGCTACTCTTACGGTCTGGCAATCGGGAACATCGGAATGCCCAAATTGTCGGGAATTCCGCCCATTCTTCCCGAATTCTTGTTGACGTTCATCCCGCTGCCGACCTTTTTGTTATTCTCCCGCTCCCGGTTATTGGGTCTCCGTTGGCCTTCCGGATATCCAATTAGCGTCGGATGACTGGAAGAGAGTGAGTTTTCTTTGAAAGTCACCGAGAAAGTTCACTTACATAATGCCCCTGTTCACATTCCCATTCATATTGCCTCCACTTTTCGGAATCTTTGGCTTTTTCGGGAATTTTCGATAACTCTGTGAAGCAATTTCGGGTTCTGGCAATGTGACACGTGGCATCTGTAATAATGTATATTTTGCTCCCCTAGATTGTTTGCTCTTTATCGTTTCACGGTCTCGCGATTATTAGTGATATTTTGATCTGATCTTTGACACTTTTTTGTGATTTCATCGACGGAAAAGAAACACCTTATTGTTTGCCCGATTGCCATCTAAACCGGCGGTTTCGGACAATCAAAAAAGGTGGCGATCTCTAGATAATAGCTTGGCACGACCAAAAAATGATTTCATGATGATTGAGCGGAAAACGATGAAAGAATACCGTCGGCGCTTTGTCCATGACATCCGGAAGCACTCCATTCTTCGCCAGACGCTCCACATAATCGTCGACGAGTCGCTTCACGTCGTACTTCGAGGCGCCCATCTCAGAAGCACGCAGGACTGATTTCTGGGATAAAACAATGAAAATGGATTCAAAA
Organism: Caenorhabditis macrosperma; assembly: GCA_963932285.1. NCBI lineage: Eukaryota > Metazoa > Nematoda > Chromadorea > Rhabditida > Rhabditidae > Caenorhabditis > Caenorhabditis macrosperma. The sequence goes on along the minus strand of OZ010621.1, from coordinate 10,789,216 downwards.
AGACGAGAACTCACCAACAACTGCTGATAGAGGGGTTTCGGAAGGAGCTGCGCATAAACGGAGCACTCGTGCTTCTTCGCCTGATACTCTGCCAACTCGGGAACTATCGAGTGCCATTGCTCTTCAGTGATGTGACCGTACACGTAGCGATTCGATTCCTCGAGAATCTGAAAACAATGAAAAAGGATCCGAGATCAAATTAGTGCCTACCTGTTCAGAATTGGATCCATCGAATTTGGTGTGCACCATCTTCCTCAACTCGGTCTTCTGTTTGTCGTTGAGGAATCGCTCGAGTACCGACTTCGGTCCGATGCATCCGCCGACGATGAACGCGAGCGTGGGAAGTGGGAGCAGCGCGACGAGCGACCAGAGTAACCGCATAGTGTGTGCGGACAGTTTCAGGAGCGTTCTGGGACACTGGGCAACCCGATAGCTTATCGTCAACACACAACAAATGTGTCTCCCATTGTCCCTCCTCCCCTCCTTCCCGCCCGTACGTCCACTCGTGTTTGCTCTTTTTGTGCTCTCCAAACCTGACACCTTTGGGAAGGAGGCTCTCTTTTGGAGGAGCAGCAGTGTGTGTGTGTGCTCATCAAACTTTGATCCCCCGCGTGTTATCTCCTCATCACTCTGATCAATTCGACCACTTTTTTTCGATCGTCTCGTCCCTCTCGCTGACACTTTTTGGTTTGCGGTGGTGGCGCCCGACGCCTGAACCTCGCCGCAAACACTCATCACGAAGTCGGTGTCACAATTGAACACGCGAAATGGATGATTTGCATACGAAGGGCATGAGCCGATTTGTCAACGAACTTTGAACTTGTGGAGGAGAGAAACCGGCGGGTTGGAACTAGAATGTTCTGGAAACGAACTCACTCGAAACGAATTTATTCATTGATAATGGAGAAATTTCTTATACATATTTTTGAAGATTTCGAGAAGCAGAAATGTTCAGGTGAACAGGAAAACACATAACAGTCAGCGCACAATTGGAGAGATGACATTTGGAGAGCCGTGATATGGTTCGTCGCCCTGTTGTTGTTGTTGCTGTTGTTGAAAGCTGTCCGCATCGATCTCCCACCCACTTGGGGGTCTTATGGAAGAAGTCATTTAGTCCCAGAGGCCATGGTCTAGGGACCGATTGATCATATGATCAAAACTTTTATCAGAGCATCTTTTGTGCTTTGTTCCGTGGCGTCCGTATTGATGTTAATTCGCTTCGAATACGTTGGAGTTGCTCCATGGAGACCGTGTCAACACCGAAGAGAATCAGGGTTCCGATGAAGAGAGAAGGAATCAGCAATGCGATTGCGATGACAATTTGTCTCGGCAGTTGCTTTCTCCTGATTTTCGCCGGTGTTGACACGGGCTCGCGACAGTTGAGCAGTTTATACAGAAATAGATGAAAACTACTATCTCTGTGCTGATCTTTGGCTACTTTCTGCTCTCGAACTCCGATCGGCCCGGATTTGTGCCGGAATTGGTCGGGAACAATGTGAAATTTGACCCCCTGGGTTAATTTTCATTTAAAATCAAACTGCGCTTACAGATTTTTTTAAAAATCTATTAAAATATCTCTCTTAACTTTTCCAGGAGAACCCAAAAAAGGGGGTGGTCATATCGATATTGACCGCACTATATATATGTAGAGTTCAGCCCAAGATCTTGCGGTCCTCGAATACGTCGAGGAGTATGACAACTTCGATGCTTTAAATCAAAAGAGAGAACTATCAACACAGACCTCTGTTTCAGACCCAGTGGATAAGGTTGACTGCATGGAAGGAATCGCTGATGTGTTGAGGATGACTTTAATATATCTGTACTTTGAATATCAAATCCAACTAAATAGAACTGATGAACATGTTAGCCATCAATTGATAAGAATTTCAATATCAATGACGTCTCTTCATGAATATTCTAACTGATTAACCAATTACGTTCGGTTTTTTTTTCCAGTGATGATCAAAACGGAAAAGTTTAATAGAGGCAGCACTTTTACTGTTCCAAATAGGTCGATCGAAAACAAAAACAAACTATCGAAAGAGAAGATCACGTGGAACCACTGAATCACTGATAAACTCGTATAATAGCCAGCCACCGTTCGGATGATGAAATCTCTTCCCTCTTCAGAAACTTCGCTTCATTTGAATTCCAATTAAAGATTCAAACACTGGCCAACAATCTAAATTTCCCCTGAAACAGTGCACTCGAAGCGCCGCCCCGACCCCCATGTAGCCAGTTTGTCGAACGTCTTCTGTGTTTTTTTATTTGCAAATGTCCATCACAACCTTCCAATCTATCATTCGTGTTGTTTCTCAATTGGAAATGGCGAAGAAGTTGAGAAGGAAATGCCAAAAACAGTCGTTCTCTTTCTCACTTTCACTCTCGAAAAGTCTCATAGACAGCCCTCGTAATCATGCGTCGATCTCTTGTTCTCAGTGTGTACCTGGTTCTTTTCTCTTATCATTCATCTCTCGTATCACTCTTTTCATCACTTCTCTCATCAAGGAAGTTCCTTCAGAGAGATTGCGAGATTGAGAGAAATGACTTTCGAAACCAGAAAACAAATGCAGAAAACGGAAAACACTCGCATTTCAAACTGCGATAACTTTTTTTAAAATCAAGATTTTCATTCGGTTTTTGAAGCAAAACATAGTAATAATTCTAATAATGCTTTTGTTCTGTTAATCTTAAAATTGAAAATTCGCTTTTAAGTGGAGAAAATTTAGTTTGAAAATGCCCCAAATCTCAACTTCCCCCAATATTCAAAGTTGGTAAAACATACCGAAATTCTTGTTTATTCCATTGAAACAAAAACGATTTTTACAGCTCATTCTGATTCTGATTTCAGAAGTCACCCCCAAATTTCAACGATTCTGGAGTGAATCAGCAGTGGAAAAGTGCTCGGAACGAGCTGTGCAACATGAGTTTCGAGTACAAACAGAACGGTTTTGAGGTGGTTTTCGGGGCGAATTTCAAGCCATTTATAGTATTTTTTCAGGAAACCGAGAAGTCGTGGGTTTGTTGGCACCGTACACGGTTTCTCGTGTTGTTCATCGGGTGGGTCGTTTCCAGGGAGAGAACTGAAACTGGACGAATTGCAGATTGATGTGCATCACGTGCACCAACGCCAACATGATTCTGATGAACTTCACGGTGATTTGCATGAGTGACGTCATCGACGAACAGACAGCTGATGGGAATGCGACGCGTTTGTTTTGCAGGAAAACACCCCGATTCAGAAGATTATCGAGTTTCAGATTGGCTCGAAAAGTCGTCGGATGTCTCTTTGACGTTCTCGGCGGCCGCAGTCGGAGCCATATTTGGCACAGTGCCAGCAGTGACGTTGATTTCGAAATATGGAATACGGTAGTTGACTGCTAAGAAGACATATCTAATTGCTGCCAATTTCCAGAAGAATCCTCACCGTCTACGGTCTCCTATCAGCCACTGGAACTCTTCTAATGCCTCTGGCCGTCGATTTCGGACTGTTGCCCGTGCTGACCGCCCGTCTGTTCCAGGGAATCGGAGCCTCCGTGCTCTACTCCTCGATCGGCTCAATTTCAGAGTCATGGAGTCCTCTGGCTGAAATCGGGACGTACGTGGCATTTCTGTCGTCGGCGTTCCAGGTGAGAAATGATGAAAGATCCCAAAACGCTGCCGGAGAATCAATATATCTCGAGATTGATAAGAGATATTAAAAAGTGGTCATCAGCAAGCTTGTAGTCCTTGTTATGATCTACAAGTTTGATGTTGGCAACTTTTTGATATCTCTTATCAATCTCGAGATATATTGATTCTCCAGCAACTTTTGGGGTACCACTCTATTCGAGGATATACGTCCAACGCAGCGATTATGCTACATTTGTTGAGTGTAAATGAGAATCTTTGAAACTGTTTTATTTGGGAACAACAGATGAACATCTTTGCAAAAAAATGGCTATTGAGCCATTCTGGAGCAAAACAGCAGAATGTCTCTCTATCGGGAACCCCACTGTCCTCCTATCTTCCAGATCAGCAACATCGTCACAATGCCGTCGGCTGGGCTGCTCTGCGAGTCGTCTCTCGGCTGGAGATCCATTTATTACCTCTTCGGAACCATCACAGTCACTCTTTATTTCATTTTCTTCTGCTTCTACAGGGACTCTCCCGAGGGCCACAAGTGAGCATTTTCTCGTGTTTTCAACTCAAAACTACATATTTTTTCCGCAGAAACGTGAGCGAGAAAGAGCTGAAAAGGATTCGATTCGGGAAAGAGATCCCGAGTGGGACGTCTCGAAAGAGAGCCAGATTCGTGGAAGTGTTCAGCAATTGGGAAGTGCTCGAGATCAGTGTAGCGGTGAGAATGAGGGGGGATTTCGAAGAAACCGCACCTCCGTTCCAGATAATCGGAGCAAGTGCCGCAGTGATCTGCCTCAATAACTACGGTCCGATCTATTTGAACAAGGTGAGGAGAATGGTTGAATGGACAGTTTCGGATGGTTTTGCGGCACTAAGATGTTCAGTCGGAGAGCAATATTGTGCCAAATGAACCGGAGGCTATGCGAAGATTCGATTGATCAGCTCCTGTTAGTCGGAAGAATTAGAAAGTCGAATGAGAGATGGAACCTTTTCTGTGTTTTCCACGAAATATGGGAATCATTGAAACTAACCGACGACAAAAATAACGGAAACACAAGGCGAACAGCCAGTTTAATTGGGCCATTTCGATGGCAACCGATAATACAACTCATAAAATTAAAATTTCACTGCGATATTCATGTCAACTTCTGGAATCTCTTCCAACTGCGCTGACGAAATAGCGTGCGAGACAATGAGGTGAGACAACGATGGAGGGAAGGTTTGCATCGGATGTACGCCATTTGCTCCCGTCCCATTCTCTGATTTCGGTCCGTATTCTCTCGAGGGGTAAAGTGGAAAATGCATAAGTTTCGGGACAAACGCTTAAAAATTGTCTAATGTGTGACATCGCAGCCAAGTACTTGTAATTTTTAGATGTCTTTTCCAAATTCCTTCAAATCCTTCCAGGTCCTTGGTCTGAACATCCGCGAGACGGGATACTCGAACGCCGTTCCGTACTTGTTCGCGGCGATTGTGAAATTCGGTGCGGGGCCGGTCACCGATAGACTGGCACACGTGTCGGAAAGGGTGGGTTGACCGGTTCAACTGATAATTACTGACTTCCTGATCTCTTTTGATTGATTGACTGATAAGCAAGTGATTGTTGACGTACCGATGTTATGCATCAGAGATCCGGTCGGAAGGTGAAACGGGAATTAAATACAAGGGAACACTTTCAGAAACGGCTCATTCTCTTCGCCCTCGTTCCACAAATCGCCATGGCCGCTGGTTTTCTCACCATGTCTTTCGTGAGTTTCAGCTTATTTTTAGAGAAAAAGGCGGACTTTCAGACTTCGAACGTGGTGCTCGCCCAAGTGGCCTACACGATTTCCGTCGTTTTGGCAGGATTGAATGTGATCGGAATGGTCAAGTGTGCACAGATTGTGAGTTATAACTTCCTCTTCCTCTCATCCATCAATCTCCATTTCCAGGTGGCAAAAGAACACCTCTCACTGATAATGGCGGTGATATCGATGAGTTCGTGGCTCTCCGCCTTCGTGCTCCCCATCGTCATCGGCATCGTGTGTCCGAACAACTCGCACGCCGAGTGGTCCCGCTTCTATCTCTCCGTCGCCGTTTTTGTTGTTCTTTCCAACATTCCTTTCCCGTTTCTCGCACGAGTCAACGGAAAGGAGATGAGACGTGTGGGTCCTGCCACGAAATTCTGAGAACGAACGAGCGAAATGAAATGAATTGGCACAAAAACGACAACAAAATTTATAGTTCTTCAGCAACCAGATGCTCCCCGTTTCCCCTGCAATCTTTTCAAACTACAAGTTGTCTATCGAGAAGAATGATCGGGAGGCGTCGGGTCGGAAGAAACATAATAGAATAAGAGTGGCCAGGGAAGAGGAGAGAAATAGAAAGAGACAAATGAATGATAACATGAAAAAAAATATAGGGGGATGGATCCTGACAGAGAAGAATAGTATAAGAAAATAACCAAAAGGAAAAACAACGAGGGAGGGAAGGTGAATGGGTGGCGACGATTCGATGAGGCTTTCAGAGCTTAGAGATCATCAGCCTTTCGGACGGATCGCCAAACCAACACAAAACAGTTAATATAGGGGGAGAGTAGGGACTTCAGACAATTGAAGTCCAATGATAGAAATGTCAGAAAACTCGGCAACACTACGGTAGTTGGGGTGGAAATCGGGATTGTAAAGTGGACGGGCGATGGAGGAACTGATGGCGAGAATGAAAAGTTTCAGGAGGGAAAAGGAAAGAGGAACGAGACTACACGCATTGCGGAGATTGAGAGGAAATGGAAACCCAGGAGAACGAAAAGAAGACCGAATTTTGCGGAGGAAAATGACAAAACATCTGATAGACATCACTCGGAAGTGTCAGAAATTGTGGCATTTTACACAACACAGTTTCTGATAGAGAGAAAGAGAACAGTTACTCGGTTATTTAAATTGCGATGGATTGCAGGAGGAGAAAGTTGGCAAAGAGTTGGGGTACAGGAATAGAGAGACAGGAATGAGATGAACGGGAAAGGCAGGAAGAAAAGAGAGAACGGAAAGAAGGAAGAATGCAGGAGTAGTAGAAGAGAACGTTTAGCGACGCGATGGGTTGACCGGGGCAGTTGGAATCGCGTCGATCTCTCCCTTGTTGAGGCGGTCCGAAGCGGCGGCTCCACGAAATCCGAGAATGTTTCCATCAAGAACTTGCTTAGTGTTCTGGAATTTTTGTTTTAGAAAATGAATGCGAGGTCACATTATTCCTACCTTCTTCTTTTTCTTTCCGCCTCCGTTTCCGGAGTTTGAGTTGGATCCCGAGTTGGAGTCCGACGGGGCAGCCTGAGCAGTGCGAGCCGAAGTCAAATCCTGGAAATTAACAGATAGATGGATAACTAATGTCCAGGTCACTTACATCGACATCCGGACGGCCTCCGGCAGCGCGCATAGCGATGCGACGCTTGATGAATTCACGAACGAACTCCTTGACGGTCTTCGATTCGTCCAAGTACGACATGACGATGTCTTCGACCTGGAACTATTTGTTGGTAAACATATTTAGGTTCTAGGAATGCGAAGCGCGTTGAGAACGAAAGAAATGAAGCAGTTTATCTCAGACTATGTCACTTTTATATCTGTTCAATGTCTAAAAATATTCAATGACTGATAACTTTTTGTGATAAGATATTTGAATCCTTGATATAAATCTCAAAATAGAACGCCTATCGTCACTTTTCGAAAAAGAAATGGTCAGTAAATAGTCTATTTTTACCGTCTACTCAAAATTAACGAATTGCGGGGAGATAATAGAAAAGAGCCGAAAATAGGCGTCGTTTTGCAAGAATGATGTATGGAATTCAGAAACCAATAGATAACTTCCATGATGTGTCGCCTTCAATCTTTGCAACGAACTATTGTGAGAAGGAAACAATTTTGAAGTTAGCTGAAATTCCTTTTAAAAGGAACGGATAATACTCGCATCCGGCTTTGCAAAAAAATGTGCGACATGATGTTAGAATTGTTGATCTCTAGGAGCTTCTCCATAAATGTCACGACGAGTCTAGATGATGTTTTGTTTTTAACGGTTCAATGAATGAATTAGAATTGATGTTGTCGCCTATTGGTCGAACGGCTTACTTCGTGGTTCTGCGCCATCAAACGCAAATAAATGTTATGTCGGATGGCTGTGAAAAAAATGTCCACACTTCCGCTAATAGCTACCGAAATTTTCCGAGAAATTCTCTTCTCCGAATCTCTTCACATGTGATTAGCGCGTATTTAAGTTCCACCCACAAATTGACGTTTGCTGTTGAAATTTTCATGCAGCACTGACAGAAGAAAATACGGGCTCGACTGATTTTGCTAACACCAAAGCTCGCTTTCGAAAATAAGAACCGCTGAATTGCAAACAAGATCTGCAATTTTGAGTTTCGCACGTAGGCTCTCGGCTAACGGGGAGAAGCAGGAAAATAAAGTTGCGGAAGGGATTCCCGTAGGGGCTGCAGTATTTACTAGTGATAGGGTCCTTTTAAAAAACACAGATCAAGCGACGAATTCTCAAATTTACAACGCCGCAGGAGGAGACGAAATTATTTGCGAGTGGTTTTTGCGTCGTTAGGTAGCTACCGCAATTTCGAAAGCTGGAATACTAAATTAACGGAGCTGTCACCACATCAAAGAACATTTAGAGCTCCAAAAACAAGGACGGCTTCTTGGAAACGACAGCGGAGATCTTTCGCGAGATTCGAGAGAGCATTCGGATTACCTAGAACACCGAAATGTTCTCTAGTCGTTCTCGCATCCAACTAATGGGGGCTGCCAAATCATTCGAACAAAACACTTTTCCATAATGAAAATTTCACTTTGAACATTTTTTCAAATACCAGGATTCAACGAATTCATGCTCAAAGTCCTGTTGTCAAACGATAACAGTGACGCAATATAACATCAACCGATGAAGTGTACTGCAATACCGATCGAAATGGATACTCGCGTATTTTCGATGAAAAACAACTAAATGCACTGTTTCAGCAAACGGCTACAACAAAACAAAATGAGTGGTATCATGAATGAATGAAATGGAAAAGAAAGGAATGCCATTCTATTCTCGTTGCATGCGGAAGACTCGTTGTTTGCAAAGGGGGAGTCCAAAAATAGACAGAACGAGTGAAACGAGCGAGAGGGAGAGAGAGGAGAGAACCAATAAATGAAAAGGCACCCTTGTTGGCTCCAAAAAACAGAATTGAATCGAGGGAGACAGAAGAAACGCGGCTGCTGCTGTTGAAAGCTGCAGGAGCAGAAAATGCATACGAATTCCCTTTTTTTCACAACGCCACTACTACTTCTGGGCGGTTGAAGTGTGCGTATTGGCATCGAAAACAAGCGGAGAAGAGCGCGGACAGACGGACGGATGGCCGGCCCACCCTCTATTTTTAGACCTCTTCTCTCTACTCGCCCCGCCCATTTCTATACTATTTCCTAGCGGATTTGTTGAGTAATTAGACTAGAGAATGGGTACGAGGCACTATGACACGGAAACGGAAAAAGAACAAAAAGCACGAGATTTCTGCTTATTTTTAGATGGACTATGACTAAGCGCGTGCACTAAGAGCCTCTTTTGAGTCCAGTGGGAAAACGTTTCATAGTTTTCGAAAAGCACCCTTTCTGTCGAAAAGCGTTTCTTTTTGATGGAGCGGAAAAAAACGGGCATTGTCTTTCGTGTTTTGGTCATGTAAAAAGTACACTTATGACAACGCGGAAGATAAAAGTATCAGGATATTTGAAAAATGTTGGCACCTGCTTCTGTGCAAAAGTTAATTAAATATTTATACAGCCATAGCGTTTTTGAGTGTTCTATGAACATATCCAACGATGATTAGTTTGTGAAATGAAAAGACCGACACACTTCGCCCTTGAGGAAGAACGAAACGTTGCTTCTGAACGTATCATTTCTATGTCTAGACGGCCTCTAGACAACTGGGATGAGCCAGACAAGCTTGAAGTATGCTGAAAATAATCGAAAAGTCATTTGACTTTTCTCGCTATTTTTATAATAACAATGACACATTCGCCCGATTCGTATAGCAGCAGTAGCGTGTGGGAACTCTATTTTCAATTCCAGCATCCGCGCGCCTCTTGATCTCCCAAGGCTCTTTCTCCGTTTAGTCACCCTCACATGCATACATATATAAATACATTTGAAAAGGGATGTATTTGTGAACCATGTGATTATTGTCATCAGCTATATAACTTCTCTATGCTCTCAACTGACTGAAATTCGACTAAAAATAGGGGTGTAGTCAGAAAAGAGAGAAGAAAAGGTGAATGGAGGAGGGGATGAGAAGGGAAAGAGGGCAACCACACCGCCACAAATTCTTCAAAAACATGCACTTTCCTCGTTCACTGGTCTTACTCTGCGCCTCTTCTGAGCGACGACGAAAGCCTTTCAAGGGGAGTACTTCAAAAGTTGGATTGGCGGTGGGGGAGAATGTGCTCATTGAGCATTTCAGAACAGAATTTTTGAGTGTTCTGAGGATCCTTTCTTCTATTGTTAATGAATTCGCCTACTATTGCAGAGAATAAATGAAGCAGAAAAAAAAGCAAAAGAGAATGAGCAGAATAAGAGAGCGCATGTTTTTCAATGCGGTTGAAAGACTTTCGTGCAATTGAAAAACTCTTTCAAGTTATATGACGGGAATGAGATACAAGTATGTGCTTTCAAGCTTCGAAGAAAACACTTTGAAGACGAGGAGAGAAAGCAAGAAGTGCGCTTTTCTGAAGAATGACGAATTGCAGTTAAATTGCAATGGGATTTTCGCAAAAAAGTGCTCTCTAAAGAAGCGTGAAGAATAATTTCCGCTTTCTAGGAAAGCGCAACGTAGGTTTCCAAACTTCTATTTAGGGAGCGGAGGGAACGAAATAAATGAACGGGAAGCGTACCTCGTTGGGATTTTCGAGATCCAAGAGACATTCGAAAAGCGTATTGACATCAACGTTGACTTTGAACAGCTTCCATCTTGCGAAGAACCACTCGCTGAGAGCCTCGGCGGCAGCCTCCTGCTTCGTCTTCTTCTTTTGGGCCAACGATGGAGTCGTCGCAGTAGGTGTTTTGGCTTTGACTGGAGTAGCGATAGGAACCGGTTTGGGTGTTGTTTTCACTGGAGCTGGTTTCACTGGAGCTGCCTTCGGCTGCGAGTTCTTCTTCTGGAGAGCCATCTGAAAAATGCAAAGTTAGAATATAATGATAGTTTTTGACGGGTTTGCCTTGTTAGACGCTTCCAACGATGGTCCATCGAGGAAAGGTGGAACGTAGCTCTTGGAAGGAGTGACGACTTCTGGAGCAGCCCATGTCTTGGCTCCCCACGACGCCTTCTCCTTCTCTGCTGCAGCTGCCGCACCAAGATTAGCAGCCTGTTCCTTCGCCTTCAATCTGGCGAGTTGCTCACGTTCAGCGCGCATGCATCTCTCCTCTTCTTTTTGAATTTCGAGCAACGTCTTCTCGGCCGGGACAGACTCAACCTTCGAAGCCCAAGGAGCAACCTTTGTATGCTTCACCTCCTTTTCCTTCGCGGCGGAAGTCCATCCCTCGGAATCGTCGCTTCCGGTCGGAGAGACTTGTTTTGGGGTTCCTGACGCAGCGTTGCTGGTAGTTACCATCGTCGCTTTCTTTGTGACCCAAGTAGCTTCGAGTTCAGCCTGCTGGCGAGCAGCCACGGCGGCCTCTTTCGCCAGTCTCTCACGTTCTTCAGATTGTCTTCTGGCGGCATCTGCCCTCTCCTTCTCCTCCTGCTCCTTGCGAATCCGAAGTTGACGAAGTGTCTCTTCAGCCTGTCGGGCTTCGACGGCTAATCGGTTCCTCTCGTGCTCGGCAGCCTCCTCGGCCTTCCGGACCCGTTCCGCAGCATCTCTTGCAGCCGCTTCTCGTTGCTGCTCTTCCGCTCTCTGACGCGCCTCCAGGTCCAACTGAGCCTTCCGACGCGCTTCGGCTTCCAGTGCAGCTTTGCGCTGTTCAAGTTCACGAGCTTCCGACTCCATTTGCTGCTGCCGAGCGAGCGCCTCCTGTTTCAACTCAGCGTCTCGCCTCTCCAACTCTTCGCGATGCTTCTGCAGAGCGAGCTCTTTTTCACGGAGCTGCTGCTGCGACATCTCCTGATGCATCGTCATTTGACGATACATTGCCTCTTGGAAATCGGCCATCTTCTTCGCCTCCTCAGCCAACCGCCGGTTGTGTTCTTCCATCAGTCTCTGTCGCTCCACCATCAATTGTTGTTCGAAATTTGACATCAGACCGTACATGTCATTCTGCTGCCCCATCCCACTCCACATGCCCATGTTTCCGAACGGAGCTTGAGGGAACAATGCGTTCCCAGCGTTGGGAAAACCGGCCATCGCTGGAAGTTGCGGAGCAGCAGATGGCGCATTCACCGACGCCATCGGATTGGCAATGGCACGTGGTGGCGGCTGCTCAACATCTTCGGGATAATCGAACGGAGTTGCGACTCCGTGAAGCTGCTTCAGCTCACCAACCGTTTTGTATTCACCCTGCTCTCCTCTCTGCACTCTCAACGTCTCATCGGTGAAGTATCCTGCCTTGAACCAAACAGTCATCTGATCCTTCGGGAAAGGTCCGCGACGAGTTCCAGATGGATCCATGTAGTAGAAATCGACAGGCTCGTCTTTCACAGGTGGCGCCGGTGGCGCAGGTTGCGGTGGTTGATAGAAGACACCCATTCCACCGCCCATCACATTGTTAGACCATGTAGACGAATTCGGAGCGAAAGTAGACATGGGGAGTGACGAAACATCGCTCGTTGTTCCCAACTCTTCAGAAGAGACAGCATGCGCCGTTGATTGCTGCTGCTGGAGATGTTGTTGTTCCTGTGGAGACGACTGAGCAGGAACATTGTCGGCCGCCGTCTTCTTGACACTCGCAACCATCTGGTTCCGATCTTTCCAGACCGTCGAATCCCCGTCTCGATTGTTCCAATGAGTGATTGGCGGTTGTTGGGCTTGTTGTTGTTGACTAGCTTGTTGATGTTGCTGCGTCCTTTGAATCCATGATTCCGAGCGCGCCCACGCCGGTCGTTCAGAAGAGGTTGGAGTAGCCGCGGAGCTGCTGTGGCGGTTAGTAGCTCCTACTTTCGACCAACCTCCTTCCTCGTCGTCGTCGTCACTCTCGCTCTTTGTAACGGCAGTTGCCACCGTCTTTGGACGATCTTCAAGAAGAATTTAGTTATTATTGAACACATTATTCCACACTGTTACCGGTTGGATCGTTCGGGTTGTACAAAGCGTCGGCCCTTGTGTTGAAAGTGGCGCCTGACGTGCTGCCGCCACGCCCGACGCTCACTGGTCCGCCGCCACGACGAAGAGCTAAAAATGAAGACGAATGTTGGTTTTCGAGAACTCTGTGACTCACAGGTGAACTTTGGTTGGTAAGCTCCCGGAGAATCGTCGCCGCTCGGTGTTCCCCCGTTTGCCGCTCCGAAACCGTTCTCGCCAATTCGTCCGCCGCCGCGCCCCGAGAAGAACGTCCCGGAACCGCGTCCGACAGATCCACCGCCACGTGGAGTTGCGCCGAGTGAGCGATCCGGTGTCGTTTTACTCCACGAAGACTTCGGAGCCCATCGATTAGTGGGAGACTGTCCGTTCTGGAGTGGGCCTCCGGTGCCTATGCCTCCGCTATACCCACTTCCGTACGCAGCACCGGCAGCGATAGAGGCACGATCGGAGTGAGACAGCAGAGACATGGCTTTCGACGAGTTGACGTTGTTTTGAAGTCTCTGCAACTTTTGGAAGGATTGCACGAATAATGTCTGCGGAGTTTTGTAGGAAAGAGTCAGAAAGAACAACGACAACGAGCAGAAGTGGAAGCAACAATAGGTGAGCGTGAAGAGACACGGAAGCGTGGAGAGATGGGAATCGATAATGCATTCATTCTATGCATTTGTTTCATTCTCATTTTCTTTCCGACTCTTCCTCTACAAAAACAGAGTTTTTTTTTCATTCTCTAGAACAAAAACCAAGGAATCCCGTAGAGATATGTCAGACACTTGACATTCAATCTGAAACGTGCTCTCCATTAGTTTCAAGCCTCAAAACATCATCGGCAATATCAAACTGAACGTGGAACAAGCAACCGAAATACGGGAAATAAACAAATATTTAGTGTCGGTCATTCTGACAAGATTACTACTGCCTGCCCTCCTCCCTCCGAGGGCTATTTCTTCATTGAGCTCCATCAATTTTGGAGCTCTCAGAGACAAGTACATTCCACAAACGTTTTGTAGCGGCTCTGAAATCGCGGGCCGAAAATTTACTTAATCGAAATAAAAATTTTTGGAATTCCGTAAAATAGTCAATTTTTATCCTACCTGTTCGAGTTCGGAGAGCGGCGTGTTCGAGACGAGCGGCAAGTTGTTCTCGTTGAAAAATAGATGATTTCGCAGCGCTTCGGGCATAGTCGATCCGGTGGGAGCCAGTTCGAGAAGACGATCGCGCGAGTACGAGAATTCCGACACCACAGGTGGGGACAAGATCGCAGCCGCCGAAGTGGAGTCCTAATTGAGATTCACTTATTTTTGTTTTTTTTTCAGTTTGGAGGGAAGTGTATAATTTTGTCTTTGTACGTGGGAGGGAGGTAGGGAAGGGCAGAGGAGAATAAATAAATTGGAATACACGAATGAGAGAAGGAAGGAGAGAGAGAGTGAGAAGTAAGCGATACCCATTGTTTATAGGCTTCGTTCAGGTGACAGTGAGTGCAGGGAGTGTTTTACCCATTTGGTCGGGGAATATGGAAACCCTCGAGGTTTAATCAAAAACAGAATAATCGAAGTTATTTCGTTGAAGGGCAATTTTGAACGGTTCCGCAAACCACACCCATTTTTGAGGAAATCTAATGCGGATACCCGCATTGGAGTGACACTTACTTCGCTTTCATCGTACAACGGCGCTCCACCTCCCGATCCGGGCACACGGCCACCTCCCGACGAAATGATACCGCCACGGTTCGCTGCGGCGTTCGGACGCATCCTGGAAACAATTGAACGTTTTGCTGGCCAATAGTAAAAATCGAGGACTAGTGTCTACGTTTCGCGTTTACGAGCTTTGTGCAAACCTCATATTAAGACATGTTTTATGTGCACGCAATTATTAGGATTGCTTTTCTCATAAACAGCACGAACAATTATCTCGTGCCAACATTTTCGGCGAGCTCACGAAAATAGATTCCCGATTTCCGACGTTCAAAAAACCTAGAATGGTTGTTATTTCATATTATTTTTGATAAAAGACATTCTTCTAAAGTGTAGATACGACCAATAACTTACCAGCTAGGATTGAAGTTTTGAGCAGCAGGCTCGGCGGACGAAACTGACGACATTTTGAGTAAGTTCTGTAAGGTAAACGGTTATATTGAGAAATTGAATTGTGACAAATCGAAAAATACGATCGGACAAGTGGAAAAAAATGACGAAAATCTAGAAAATTCCACAGACTTTAGGCCAAAATGTTTAGGATTCATGTGTGTAACTCTCTGCCGGCCGAATTTTCGCGAACGTCGAAACCTCGGCCAGCGACGAAAGAGTGCGCTGGCGGCGGAGGTCGCAGACAACAATGTGACGTGGCAATAGGCGCGATCTACTGTTATCAGTAGACGAATTATCGACAATTTATTGGAAATGTCGAGAATCGGGCGTCATTTCAAGTTGAAGCGCCAACGGGAAATAAAAGGAAAGACGTTTCGAGACTGGTGTTGGTGGCCATACTCAACTGCCGGGCGGTGGTGGCGGACAAACGAATGTTCTCATTCGTCTCTGCGTCTCTCCGCTCACGAGGCTTTTCTCTGTGAAAAGAGAGCCCGTCGACCGAGGAGACTTTGAGAAATGACTGATGCGTCGCGGTCAATAGCCGCTACGCGTCTGATTTCCCCAAGCTTTTTCTCGACTCAATTATTAATGAGAAAAGTGATAGGGATAGGTGAAACGGCCTCTCCGGCACCAACTCTCTCGGTTCCGACCAGAATGTACTATGGCCCCGGGGCGTTGCGTCAAAGCGCATTCAGACAGCAGGCAAACTCGGCTACCCTATAATTTTCTTACAACTAGTTGGAAAGTGGCAGTTTTCCTTTTGTTCCGCGCAGGTAATCCGGCAAAACTTCAAGTTTTCAGAAAGGTTCTGAGAAGAGAGAAAGAAGAAGAAATGCGGAAGGCAGTACGGAAAAATCAATTGATAACATTGATGTACGTCTTTATTCGGGGCGAAAACCTCTCGTTTATTATCAAAAAAAGTGACTCGATTTCACTTCTAGCCGGTCTCCGAGAACAATGACAATCGATAGAGAAAGAGAGAGAAGCGATTCATCGACTGCCCAAAAAATGGAACATTTGGCCTTCTTTGCGATGCGTTTATCAATCAAAAAGATCGCAAAAACGGAAGCGAAAATATCGAAGACTAGTGTCAAAACGACCTTGATGCGTAAGGTTGCAAGGGTTTCAGCCGTTTTTGATGAGATATCATGTCGGTTGAGGTCAAACATCGAACAAGCAGTAAGCTTCACACGGAAAATGCCACGAACGATGGGAATTTGGAAACTAAACGGACTTTTTATGAGAAACTGACTACTTTACCCTCACAAAAATCGGGAATATAAAACAAAAGCGCCGTCGCGGCGACCTTTTCGCTGGTCGAGATATGCGCCTTCGAAAAAAGTGATTAATCACTGTCATCAGCGGAAAAACGGAAGAATTTCACCTTTTGTCGTATAGTGAACTTACAAATAAGTAAAAAGAACATGAAAGTTCAACTGAGGCTATTCAGAAACGTCGTTGTCTTTCTATTATTAAAAGTTTTCAAGGGATGCATAGTAAAATGAATTAGTTTCAAATAATAGAAACATTTACGAGCTATCAGAAAAACACAAAAATCAAAGAAAAAACAGTAGAAAATGGTGAAAATCGATAGAAATGGGAGGAAAAACAAGAAAAAGTGCGCGAATCAAATGTCAAATTTTTTCGAGAACTGTATGTCGTGCCAAGACCATTTGACAAAATTCTGTTATGCGCCTTTGAAGTACGATGGAAAATTGGCAATTTGTTGGAAAACGATTTATTAAAAACAAATTTATTTTCTTTTGAAAACGTCATTAGGAATTAATTTTAATCGTGTTCTTGTACGCATGAGAAAATAAACATTGTGCGGAGATTATTACTGAGAGTTGATTCAGTAATGGCCAGCGAGTAGTAGTTCATTGTATTCCACTTGTAGACGGAGCGCCTAAAATTATTTGTAAAAATGCCCTAATTGTTTACGAGTGTATTCGAATACCTCTTCCTTAATGCTTTGATAATCAATTTCATTCTTTCGCAAAGTAATATCGAACGTTTTCGCAGCGACTCTCTTCTCGATAGCGACCAGCCTCTCGCGGAGGACTTTGTGCTGAAAACTCGATTATCGAAATTCAATTTGTCAGAGTTTTCCAACCTGCTCATAACCAGGAACTCCGTGCAATTCGTTGCGGAGGCTCGCCACGTTCTGCTCCAATCCCTGCATTTCATCCGAAAGTGGCGGCTCTTCCATCTCCAAAGTTCTCTGACGGTCTTCGAGATCCTGCAAGAACATTTCGAAATCCACACCGTTTCGGGCATAATTACTCGTAGGTAGCCATCAGAAGTCGAATTTCTACCGAGTGCATCCATCTCCGATTCAATTTTTCTCTTATCGTTCTCCAAATTGTCAATCTCTTCGTTCAGCGCCATTTCCATGTCCTCTGTGGAAATTAGCTCCTCTTGAAGGCGCACGTGCACTAGAAACAAAAATGATAAAATCCGTCTAACACCGTTAGTATCACCAACTTTCTTTGAGTTCTCCCACGTTGCCAGTCTTCAAATTGAGCCCCCGCTCGTCCAAATCAGTGATCTGATCGCCGAGATTCACTTTCTTCAAATTCGCCGAAATGCGTCGCAAATTGAGGACGATGGCGTTGGAGAACTCCTCGATTTCTTGTTGGATGAGGACGATCTGCTGCGGGTAGTTCTCAGTCGTGTCGTCGAGCATCGTGCTCTTCGACAGAAGCTCCAGGTATTTCGTGTGATGCGCCACTGGAAATGGATGTAGATCAGAGGGGAAGACAGAAAAGAAGAAAGTGTCCTCTAGGCGGAGTGGAATGAATTTAGTCCGGAAAATTCAATTTTCACTCAAGTTTCCCTCTTTCCCAAAGGATTTTTCTTCGCGAATTAAATAGTTCCGTCAGCAAAATAGAAAATTGTAAAATTCCTGTGAACATTGAAAAAAACGTTATTTTCGATGCGAATCGTGTAAATATTTCCCAAAATACAAGTTTAAATTCCAAAAAAATGTTCTGCGCAATCCGGAATACTGAAAACTTATCACGGGCTGTTGGAGCGTACCGATGCTTAAATTCTCGCTTCGCTACAGTAATAACCTGCATCTCTTACTGCGTAACGTTAAAATGATACGCAGCCTTTAAAATGGCCGGGGCCGCATAATTCCTAGGCCACTGGCCTAGAATTCCGGCAACTTGGCCGAATTTTCGCAGGTAATTTTCAAAAAATTTACCGCGACGCGTGCCGCAACGCGCCTGTCCAGTAGAGCGCGTTTTCGATTTGGTACGCTCCGACAGCCCGTGAACTTAGTATGTTTCCTGATAACCTTTTCCCCTATTTTTCTTTCGATTTCGCTCCGTCGGCGAAAAATTTTGTCAATTCGTGGAGAATTCTCAGAAAAATTAGAATTTCATATGGAAAAATAATGTTTTTTTTTCTGAAAATGTTCGTTCGAGGCAAAGTTATTTTTTAAAATGTGTAAGAAAATTTCTGGGACTCTTGAAACCGGTTGAAACCGGTGAAAAACAAGAAAAAATAACAATGTTGGCACGAAAACTCACTGATCTGCGCCTCTCCCTGCGAATCGTACTCGTGCAGTTCCTCCGACGCCAACGCAATCTGATCTCTGACCGCCTTGTGCTGCTTTTCGATGACGGCCAAATCAATGTTCAACTGCTTCATGCTCTCGACCATCTTCTCCTTCCGTGCCTCCGGACTCAGCGCACTCTGCATGTCCTCCATCAGTTTCTCCTCTTGCTTCTTCAATGTGTCGAGGGTTTCTTGAAGTGCGACGGCTCTCTTTTTCAGTGGGTTACTCCGAATCTCAATTTCATACTTGGCGATGCGATCGTCGAACTCCTCAATCTCTGCCTCCATCTTGGTCACCCTTTCTCTCAGAATCTCAGCCTCCGATTTCAGATCCTCGTACCTCTCCTTCACCTGCGGATCCATCGCGTGCGTCACCGCCTCATTCAGCTTCTTCCGCTCCTCGAGCTCAATCTCCAACTGATCCGCCTCTTCCTCTTTCGCCTTGCGCTCATTGAAGTCGCTCTCGAGTTGCACTCGCAACGCGTCCGCCGCCTCTTTCGCCTTGCTCGCCTCGAGCTCAATGTCCGACATGTCGCCGTTCAAATGGATCGTCTGCATGATCTTGTTCAGATCGAGCAGCTTCCCCTGCATGTCGCCAATCTCCAGGGCCATCGCCGACGCCCTCGACTCGTAGGCGTGCAGTTCGCTCTGGTCCCGCAGCCCCTTCTCTCTCTTCTCGCGCATCCGAGAGATCTCCACTTTGATCGCGTTCTGCTTCGCACGCAACACCCCAATGTAGTAGGTCTTGTCGAACACCTGACGGGCGTCTGAAAGTTCTCTATCAGTGATGCTCAAGAGCCCATTGCTCACTTGCAGTGCCCATTCGCGACGGCGGAGCCCTGAGTCCTTGCTGCGTGACGGGACGGAGGCCGGCAGTCGGCGGACGAGCCATTCCAGTCGTCGGGCGACCGCCCATCTGGAATTAGACCTTTCTCTTGAGCACTGTGACATCTTCCCTTACAGAAGTTGGAGCTCTCGGTGGACCTCCGGCTCTGGACATTGGCATCGGGATGGGAGGTCCCCCGGATCGAGACGGGGGCACAGGGATGGGTCCACTTCGCGAGGGCGGCACTGCCATCGACGGTCCGCCGTTCATCATGCCCATTGCAGTCGGTGGACGAAATTCGGGAGCAGGCGTCGGAGCAGCGGCTGCAGAGTTAGATAGAACCCATAAGGATTAGCCACTCACCACGCATCGCCGACGGAGGTCTTGCTCCCGCTCTGGCGGACGGAGCACGTCCTGTAGAGGTCCTCGGTCGAGAAGAAGCTGTCGACGGACGTTCCATTATCCTCGTTTATTCGGAAGCGGTGAAACGGGGCGAATAACAAGCGCAATTTTCTGACCCGCGCTCGCCGTTTCCCTGGCAACGGATTTCCCCTTCTTCCGGGAGCGTAATGCAGACGCGCTCCATCGCAACCCCGAGTAACCATGGAAACAGGGTGTGAAGAACGATTCATAGGTGAAAGAGACGAGGTGGAATTGAACATGAATAGAAAAACGGGGAGATAAATTACAAGTGACAAAGGATGGAAGAGATCTGATCGGCGACGTATTGTCCGTTCGTGTCGCCCACTTGGAAGTACCACTCGGGCTTGTCGGCCAGCGAGGAGAAGTCTGCGTGCGCCGAGCCGACGCCCACTGATATCACTTGATATCCCTGCTGTTTTAAGCTTCGTAGCCAGATGGTAGTGGAGCCTGTATCGTCGTCTTGGCTGAAAAGAGAGAAATCGTAAGAGGGAAGACAACTCGTGTCGACTCACTGATTTCCAACTATCACAATCACCGCCTTTGTGGTTCCAGGACTTCTGTTAGCGTAGAGCCATTGGAGACCGCTGAAATCATTTGACTGTAAGTTAAAACCGATGATTTGTTAAGTGGCGCTCACTCGGAGATTGTTGGATTAACTGTGACAACAGCATTGGTGTTAAGAGTGTCGATGTTCGTCTGCAGGTCCGTCAAACTCCTGGAAATCAAGTTCAATGGCCACTTTCTCAATTCTCCTCTCACTTGGCACCGTCATAAGCCAGAATGTTGTCAGCATAGTTGTCGGTGTTCGCGTATGGCACGTTGATCGCATTGGTGATCGCTCCGAAGTTGTAGTTGTTAGAGTTGTAGAGATTGTCCCTCACGAAGTTGACCACACTCTGAAACCAAATTCTCGCATCTGACAACTCTTTTCACTCTTCTCACCTGGATCTCTGCTTGTCTCGTATTCAATTCGAACACGGTTGCAATCTTTCCACTGTACGGCGAATCGCATGGAGGAATCGGAGTGGTTGATGGGAAGGGACTAGTCGAGAGATTGTCCTGGGTGACTGTGGAGGTGGCAGCGGGGACAGTGGTCACAGTGGATCCAGCTGTGGTTGAACTTCCAGATGGTACTTGGGTGGTTGAAGATCCAGAGTCAGTGACTGTTGAGCCAATAGTGCTTGAACTTCCTGGTGCTTGAGTGGTTGAAGATCCAGAATCAGTGACCGTCGATCCGACAGTGCTGCTAGCAGCTGGTTGAGTCGTGGACGATCCAGAGTCAGTCATTGTTGATCCGGTATTGGCCACAGTTGAACTTGGAGGCATCGTTGATCCGGCTGTGGTAGAGCTTCCAGCCACTTGAGCGGTCGAAGTCCCGGAATCAGTGACTGTTGAGCCAACAGTGCTCGAACTTCCGGTGGCTACAATGGTCACTGTAGATCCGACAGTGCTGCTGGCAGCTGGTTGAGTTGTCGATGATCCAGAGTCAGTCACAGTCGATCCGATCGTTGTTGATCCGGTGTTGGCAACCGTGGAGCTCTGAGACACTGTGGATCCAGCTGTGGTTGAACTTCCAGAGACTGGTTGAGTTGTCGATGATCCAGAGTCAGTGACCGTCGATCCGATCGTTGTTGATCCGGTGTTGGCAACTGTGGAGCTCTGATACACTGTGGATCCAGCTGTGGTTGAGCTACCAGCGGGTACTTGAGTTGTCGATGACCCCGAGTCAGTGACCGTCGATCCGACAGTGCTGCTAACAGCTGGCTGAGTCGTGGACGATCCGGAATCAGTGACAGTCGACCCGGCAGTGGTTGAGCTTCCCGATGCTTGAGTGGTTGAAGATCCAGAACCAGTGACTGTGGATGCGATAGTGCTGCTGGCGGCTGGTTGAGTGGAAAATGACGAAATGGTACTCGAACTGGCAGGAGCAACAGTAGTGGATCCGGCCGGGCTACAAAGGATGGAAGAGATCTGATCGGCGACGTATTGTCCGTTCGTGTCGCCCACTTGGAAGTACCACTCGGGCTTGTCGGCCAGCGAGGAGAAGTCGGCGTGAGCCGAGCCGACGCCCACTGATATCACTTGATATCCCTGCTGTCTCAATTTTTGCAGCCAGCTGGAAGTGGAGCCTGTATCGTCGTCTTGGCTGAAAAGAGAGAAATCGTAAGAGGGAAGACAACTCGTGTCGACTCACTGATTTCCGACTATCACAATCACGGCCTTTGTGGTTCCAGGACTTCTGTAAGTGTAGAGCCATTCGAGACCGCTGAAATCATTTGAATACTAGTTAAAATCGATGGTTCTTCTCACTCGGAGATTGTTGGATTAACTGTGACAACAGCATTGGTGTTCAGAGTGTCGATGTTCGTCTGCAGGTCCGCCAAACTCCTGAAAATCAAGTTAAATGGCCACTTTCTCAATTCTCCTCTCACTTGGCACCGTCATAAGCCAGAATGTTGTCAGCATAGTTGTCGGTGTTCGCGTATGGCACGTTGATAGCATTGGTAATCGTTCCGAAGTTGTAGTTGTTAGAGTTGTAGAGATTGTCCCTCACGAAGTTGACCACACTCTGGAACCAAACTCTCGCATCTGACAACTCTTTTCACTCTTCTCACCTGGATCTCTGCTTGTCTCGTATTCAATTCGAACACGGTTGCAATCTTTCCACTGTACGGCGAATCGCATAGATGAATCGGAGTGGTTGATGGGAGGGGACTAGTCGAGAGATTGTCCTGGGTGACTGTGGAGGTGGCAGCGGGGACAGTGGTAACTGTGGATCCAGCTGTGGTTGAACTTCCAGATGGTACTTGGGTGGTTGAAGATCCAGAGTCAGTCACAGTCGATCCGATCGTTGTTGATCCGGTGTTGGCAACTGTGGAGCTCTGATACACTGTGGATCCAGCTGTGGTTGAGCTACCAGCGGGTACTTGAGTTGTCGATGACCCCGAGTCAGTGACCGTCGATCCGACAGTGCTGCTAACAGCTGGCTGAGTCGTGGACGATCCGGAATCAGTGACAGTCGACCCGACAGTGGTTGAGCTTCCCGATGCTTGAGTGGTTGAAGATCCAGAACCAGTGACTGTGGATGCGATAGTGCTGCTGGCGGCTGGTTGAGTGGAAGATGACTGAATGGTACTCGAACTGGCAGGAGCAACAGTGGTGGATCCGGCGGTGCTGCTGCTGACAACTGGAACGGCAGTCGTAGAGGAGACTCCCGATTGGGTGGTTCCCTGTGTTCCCGGACATCTCGTAGTTGGAGCAGCAGTGGAAGAGCCATCATCGAAGCACACGAAGCTCCAGTCGAGGAGGAGACTCGCGATCTGAGCGGCCACATCTTCGTCGTTTCCGTTTCCGATTTGCAACGAGTACTTGTCTCCAGATGCCAAAGGAGAGAAGACGTTGGCTGGAGACGTCTGGGCGACTGTAATGACCAGGTAACCGGCGTTCTTAAGGGCATTAGCGGTGGCAACAGCCTTCTGGACGTCGGAGCCATCGGAGGCGACAAGGAGAACTGCCTGAACATCAGATGGTCCTTGATGCGACTCAATGTAGTCGAAGGCATCTGTGATGGATGGATCGGTGTCTTGGAATTGAATTCCTTGGTATGCGGAAAGGAAGCTGCCGATGTCTCCGGAAGATCTGAAAAACAAACAATATCTGATGACTATCCTCCCATTGACTCACTTAATTGATCCATAACCGAAGATTGGGTAGTCGCCCGTTTGTGGGTAAGGTAGGAGCTCAAGTTTCGACGGTTGGTTCCCATTTACATCATTAGTCAACCCATAGGAATCGGCGTTTTTGAGAAGGGTGTTGTTGAGGAAGTCAACCACCTTCTGCGATCCGTCCGAGTCTTTAACGAATTCGAAGGCGATCGACAGATCTCCGTTGTACACCCATCTTCCTTGGCATTGACACGGACCGACTGTGGGTCTGGTGGTGGTGAATGTGGTCGTTGAGGTAACTGTGGATGTGACTGTCGTTGAGGTTTGTTGAACCGTGGAAGTGATCGGAGCGGAAGTGGAGGGCGTCGGAGGTGGACAGTAGACTGCCGGATTGGAAGTTTCCAGTTTCTGGGCGATCTGATCGGCGATTTGTTGCGAGTTTCCGGTGAATGAGTAGCCGGCGCCTGAAAGAATCAGATAGGAGTTTCAGGACGTGCTCTTGGTTTACCCGAAGACAGTCCCGATAGATCGGCAGCATTGTCTCCGACGGCAACAGTGAAGATCGAGTAGGTGTTTCTGAGACCATCAGCCAAAGCGGAAGACCCGGCGTCAATCATTGCCGCACTGTTTCCAACGATAATCAGAGCAGACGGTGCATTTCCAGACGATGGGTTGCTGGTTACGTATAGAAGTGCACTGAAAACATCACATCGTCTTCAAATAACAGCCTTTTTCGACTCACTCTGAAAGATCGGAACCGCCGGAAACCGGTTGGATGGCTGCGTTGAATGCGTCCACTTGACTGTTGAAGTCCGCTTGACTCCTCGTCAAACCGTATCCCTGAACATTGTACTTGTCGGTGGATGGGTACGGTATCGCCGAGACGAGGGTCCGGTTCTCTCCAGTCAGATTGTCGACGGCGAGACCGTAGAGATTCGAGTTGAGGAGGGTGTTCTCGACGAAGGCGTTGATGACGGACTGTTGGGTGGAGGAGCTGGATGGCAGGAGCTCGAAGATGACTCCGATCTGTCCCTGGAACACCACTTGCTGGTTGGGGCAGATTTGGGAAGTCGTGGAGCCGGAAGTAGAGGGAACCGTCGAGGAGGCAATTGTGGAAGACGGGGCTCCAGTGGTCGTCGGGACGGTGACAGTAGTCGATGCGGCTGGAGACGTTGATCCGATGGAAGAGGAGGATGCAGATTGAGTGGTGCTCTGTTGAGGAACTGTCGATGAACTGCTGGGGACGGTCACAGTGGATCCGACTGAAGAGGAAGATGCCGACTGGGTGGTGCTTGGTTGAGGCACAGTGGATGATGAACTGCTCGGGACAGTGGACGATCCGGATTGAGTGGTGGTTTGCACAGTTGCCGTCGAGGAACTTCCGTACACAGTTGTCGTGGGTGCAGCAGTCGATGACGAAGCACTCTGGCTGACGGTAGAAGAGGCCACCGAGGAGGAACTCGCTGGAGCTGTCGAGGCGGCAGAAGACGAGGAGCTCGGCTGAGTTGTGCTCTGCTGAGGCGATGTGGACGAGGATTGTGGGACGGTGGCAGTGCTTGAAGAGACACTCGGGACAGTGGTCGATGACGAGATGACAGTCTGAGTGGATCCTGTTGGTCCAACAGTCGTGGATCCTCCCGACCAGAGTGTCGAGTCTGAAAGGAGTTCGTTCATTACTAAATGTGTTCATAGACCTACTCAAAAGGTTTCCAATCTGAGAAGCGACTGTGCTCTGATCGGCATCTTGTTGGATTTTAAAGTTATAAGAAGCCTGCGATGCCAAGTTGTCGAAGGATCCGGTCGATTTGAAGGCGATTGTGACGATCTGGAAGCCGAGGTTCTTCAGAGTTGCCGCAGAATCGACGGCGTTGTTCACAGAGTCAGCACTGAAATGAAGAGGATCGGAACATCTTATCAGTTCGGGGGAATGCTCACGAGTTGGCGACAAGGATCACGAATCCAGGAGCTCCAGTTCTCTGAAGATCAGGGATGAGGTTGAATGCGTCGACGATCGAAGCGGGTCCTCGGGCAAAGTTGTCGAATAAGTCAAACGAGGATCTGATTTCTGGTTGTGTTTTGGCAAATCCGTAGTCCATCAACTGGGTGAGTGGTCCCGCTGTTCCGTCGTTGGGGTAGGGCACCAAGGATAGCTGAAACAATCGGTTGTGCCTTCGAATAGCCATGAGTGACTCTCACCGCGGTCTTTCCATCTTTCTGTCCTCCCAATTGATACGGAGATCCTGGGTAGAACAACAAGTCATTGACGATGAAGTTCTGAATCTGGAGATCCAATTCGGAAGCGGCGTCTGTCAACTCGAAGGCCACGGCCACGTTCGACTGGTAGTACTTCTGATCGGGCGAGAATGTGGGAGCAGGTGTGGAAGTCCCTGGGACGGCGGTGGAAGTGATGGGTGCGGTTGATGAGGATTGGGCAGCAGCTGTTGAGGATGACGCTCCGATGGTGGTGGTGGGGGAGGCTGGCGCTGCTGAGCTCGACTGTGGAGCAGCAGAGGACGTGATTGGTGCTGCTGAGGAGGAGGAGGATGGGGCGGAGGACGATGTGGCTGGCGCAGTAGAGCTCGTCTGTGGAGCCGCAGAAGACGTGGCGGGGGCTGCTGATGAGGACGTCGGAGCAGCGGAGCTAGACTGGGGAGCCGTCGTCGAGGTAACCGGGGCAGTCGAAGAGGACGCTGGAGCAGATGAGCTCGATGCAGGAGCAACTGAGGAAGTGACTGGAACTGGTGACGTCGCGGGCGCCACCGTCGTGGATCCTTGTGTGCAGTACGTGGAATCTGAAGGACACTGATCCTTCCAGCAACTCATTTCTCAGCTCTACTCACTCAATATGTTTCCGATTTGCTGAGCGACACTCAATTCGTCGGAATCCTTGTTCACCTGGAATGAGTAAGTTCCGGATGCGAGAGGACTGAAATCGGCGTTCGAGTTGTATCCGATCGTGATGACATTGAATCCGAGCGCTTTGAGATTTTGAGCCGAAGCGGCGGATTGGGCGATTTGCGATCCGCTGAAAGGAAAGAGTGGAAACTGGATCGAGATCGAATGGGAACTCACTCGTTGCCGACGAGGATCACGAATCCAGGAGATCCCGAGCGTTGCAAACTGGCAATGACGTTGAATGCGCTGGAATTCGAATCAGGGTGTTATGAGGGGTTTGATCTACTGGAAACCCACCCAGAAATGTCAGGGCTCTGCTGAGCAAAATTATCGAACTGGTTCACTAGGGCGACGATTTCCGATTGAGTGCTGAAAAAGAATGATTGGGCTCTAATGCCACCCGGAGATCACTTACGCGGCTGCTCCGTAGCCCATTAAGGATTCCATCGCGTCGTTGGGCGGGTAGGGAACGAGTGCCAGTTGTGTCAGTTGAGTGTCCTTCTTCCCGAACTGATACGGGTTTCCGGGGTAGAAAAGGAGGTTGTTCTCGATGAAGTTCTGGATCTTTTTGTCGGCGTCCGAATCCGGATTGACCAGCTCAAAGGCGACGGCGACGTTCGACTGGTAGTAGCACTGATTGGGGCCGATGGTGGGCACTGAAGGTCCGGAAGTTGAGGGGGGAGTGGATGGTTGAGGTGTCTGGGTGCTTGTGGCGACTCCTTGGGTGGATGAGGGGGTGGATGAGGGAGTGGTGGGGGATGTGTGGGGGGCTGTGGAGGAGCTGACAGCTCCTGGTGTCGATGAGGGGATTGGGGAACTACTGGCGACTCCTTGAGTTGGTGACGTCTGGGGAGCTGAAGTGCTGGGGACAGGGGAGGGTGTACCTTGGGTGGTGAGGACAGTGCCTGCGGTCGTCGTTGAGGATTGGCCTGAACTGGACGTCGATGTCTGAGTGGGAGTGCCCGTGGCTCCTTGCGTAGAGGAGATGGAGGGAGTGGTGGGGGATGTGTTGGGGGCAGTGGAAGAGCTCGCGGCTCCTTGAGTCGACGAGGGAACTGGGGAACTAGTGGGGACTCCTGTGGTGACTGGGGGACTGGTGGCTCCGGGGGTTGATACGGTGGTACCTTGGGTGGTAATCGGGGAGCCTGTGGTCGAAGTGGCTGCTCCTTGAGTTGTCGTGGGTTGACCTAAAGAATCCGAAGATTCCAGTTGACTAACAAGGAGAAGAATGACTCACTGGTGGCGGGGGCAGCTGTGGTGATCGGCGCAGCGGAGCTGCTCGCAGTAGGAGCCTGACTGCTGGTTGCCGGTGCTGCAGAACTGCTGCCCACGGGGACTGCGGACGAAGTGACCACTGGCTGAGGAGTAGTGCAGATGGTCTGAGTGACTGCCGGACAGGTTACTGTGGGACAAGTGACTGCTGGACAGGTGACAGAAGTAGCGCTCGTCGCCGGGGACGCCGACGGACACGCTGGACAACTGACTGACGGACACGATGGTTGCGGGGACACCGACGGACAGATCGGGCACGATGTCGCTGGGAGAGTTGAGCCGACGGTGACAGGAAGAGATGTCGGGCAGGCGGGACAGTCGGTTTTGTTGCTGCACGCTTGTGGAGACGCTGAAACGGCTCTGTTGAACCGAAGCGGTCTCCTAACTCACTTATCACAGTAGAGTAGGTTGTGTTTTGGTTCTGAATGACTTGCTGCACCTGATCGGATTTCGGGATCTGGTCGATGGGTTGGGCGGATGACACAGCGCCCGATCCAACGGCTACCACGGTTTTCCCATCGGTACTTTGCCTGTAGAACGGTATTTTCGAAGATGGACTCGGTCGTTGACTCACTCGAGGCTCAAGATTTGAACAGCGGCGTTGTTCGATTGAGCGTCCACGGTGGCCGCGAGGATTCGAATGAGAGAACTTTGAGCGTTAAGTCCAGAGTTAAGAGATTGCGTCAGCATGGCTTCTATGTCTTTCCTGGTTTGGTTGGTCGCCGCATCGTTTGGATTGTGATAAGTATCATTCCAGGGAATACTCAAAACATCTGTTCGGATGGAGAAGAGCTGACTGTTGCATGGCTGCTGAGTGATGACTGGAGGGCATGTTGGAGTGGTTGGGCAGGTGTGGGTAGCTGAAAATATAGTGGATGAAGTGAGTGACAGGTGCTCTCGAAACTTCTCTGACTATTATCGGATGCCATCGAAACGGCCTGGCAAGAGCTCTGCCGGAGAATCATTTTATCTCGAGATTGATAAGAGATATCAAAAAGTTGTCAACGACAAACTTGTAGTCCTAATTATGATCTACAAATTTGCTGTTGAAAACTTTTTGATATCTTTTATCAGTCTCAAGATATAATGTTTCTCCGGCAGAGCTCTTGCCAGGCTATTTCGATGGCTTCGATAATAGTCCACTTTGCATTTTTCCACTGATGGTGCTCAAAGAAACTAACAATACGGGACTTTTTTAGTACTAGGACAGCAGACATTTCGAGGATCTCCTCCCACTATTCACTCCTAGCAACCGTCTTTCTCAACAACGCACCGGTGCCGAAGACGATGGCCAACACGATGCCGACGATGCCGACGACGAGACCGACGATGCCGACGGCGAACGAGGCAATGTGGACCCTGCCGAGGTCGCGGAACATGCCGGACGAACCTGCAAAGAGACGGCGTTGGTGCAAAAGCGCAATGTGACTCAACTGCGAATGGCAAGGTGTGGTTCAGGGGAAAGTCTCTTATCAGTGTATCACTGGCCAAATGTCACTTTTTGTCATTTTTGGGGGGAGTGTGTGAGTGTGAGTTGTATTCTTTTTTAACTTTTAATCGCTCGTCAAAAGGTGTCGATAATCGGACGGATTAACTCGAAACCTCTCGGAGAACTTTGCCACGTCATTTTTCGAAATCGATGGATGACATTGAGATGTGGAAGATGTCAATTGAGGAGGGGCGGAATGATTTGGAAGCACTCGGAAACTGTGCAGTAAACAGAATGGCATTTGCAGGAAAAAAGAGAGCGTAGTCGGAGGGAAACAATAGATGGGCGAGAGAGGAAGAAGAGCAGCGTTGGCTTCTTTATCGCCGACTCGCGAGACCATCGCTTCAGTTCAAAATGCTTATCAGTTTACAATCATTTCAAATGTTTGATGCTGGTGGCGGCGGGCACTCGAGTACAATAGAAAAAGGGAATGTGTACTGAGTTGGGGTTTATTACTGAAATGGTGCAAGGGCAATTGCTCGTTGTTCGAATCAATCAAACTGTTGGCAGTGGTCGAAGATCGGAAGGAGGAGTTGATGGAAACCAGTTGACTCACTGCCAATTTCAAGAGTATATCATATACTATGCTGTGTATGTATTCGTCCAGTGCTGAAACAACACAGCAGACGTTATGGGGGTGAAAAGCTCACTATCAGAAGGTTTCAGGTAATCGTCGTGCCTAGCTCTACCTGAAGTTCCAGACGTTTCTAACGACATAATCAGCGTATTTCGATCTCAATGACCTCACTGAACCAAACGATCTCTCTGATACCCTCCTTTGGGACTTTTTTCATCGTCCTTCGGTATCAGAGTCCTGGCTGCCTGTGTCCGGCTTCCTACTATCTGATGCCATCGAAATGACCCTACAATCGAGGAGAGCTCTGTCGGAGAATCATTATATCTTGGGATTGATAAGAGATACAATGATTCTCCGGTGGAGCTCTCCAATCCGTTGGTACTTGAATGCTCGAAACTGTTATCCACACCGATAGTGTCCCTTTTAACTCATTGTTTCGTCGGTGTCTCTTTTCTCAAACTCAACTTCTCCTATTTGATCAAATTTTGCATTTTGTAGCTCCAAACCTCTAGTTCTCTAATCCAGTCAATTTCAAGAACCCATAGACCTACAAGACACAGGTTGTCTGATGAAATCGAAAGAACTGTTACTCACCGATCACTCCCCACGTTTCGCCCTATTGCACAATCGACGTGGAACCCATTCAGGTTCACAACCTCTTCGCCAACGCCCAAAGACAGTAATCCGATGTGTTAATGACGCATCGATAACCGGAGAAGATGGTTTGGAACTAACAGTGTTCTCACGTGTCAGCCACGTGGTTATGCTTGGAGCACTTATCTTACAAGGAACAGGTGGCAAAAAGCAGGAATCAATCAAGAAGAAGACCCACATCATCCTATAGGACTTGGTTGAGCTTTGCGAAATCAGTTCAGACGCGAAGTTATGTACATACAAAGTTTTTTCACACGAAATACACAGTCTCAATTCAGACTCCTCGGACCAGGATCTCTCGGATAACCAAGTTCTTATTGCGATTTCCCCCTTCACAGTGCTCACTGTCCGCGTGTCTGGTCCATCTATATCGGTCTCGTGGAATGTCTCTTATCAGCAGGTTCCTTTATGGTTTCCGCCGAATGATCAAACCACAGCCCCACCCTGCCAGTGTGTATTTTCGTGTGAGAAGCGGCAGAATTTCAGAAATGCTCGTCTTCCAGAGTAGAATTAGATGCCGTCTCGTATGATAAAGTTGCAATGGAATGACGTCAGCAGCCGAGTGGCCGATCAGAAACCGAAATGTTGCAGGTGTTATAATCTTGAGACTGTTTTCTTTTTTCGACAGGGACGGGAGAGAGAGGGGGTGTTTTGCGTTATCTTTCTGATCAATCTTTATCAATAAAATAACTAAACGAGCACGAAATGATTGAGTAATCACCGCAGAAACCGTCATTCGTCATTTCCCACAATACGATTTATCTGGAACAATGGAACAATCTCGAGTTGTTCTCCAACCATTGCTCACCCAAGAGTCTGTTGATAAGCACAGAGACGATCCTTTGATCCTTGTCATGGTCGATTCGGAAGTCATAAGAAGGACCGGAAGACAGGCCGTCGAAGTATCCGTCGGTTTTGTAGTTGACCACTACGATCTTGTAGCCATTGGTCTTGAGGATGTCCGCCGAGTCACCGGCTTCCTTCGCGTATTGGTAACTGGAAACGAGGAAGTTCCAGAGAGAAGTCAACTAGATCATCATCTTTGTGGGACTCCGCAACAACTCGCCAGTCCCACATCTCGCAACTCTTGCAGCCCTCGTAACTGACAAGACAGTTGACACAAACTATGACGTATGAAATCGGTTCTAAACTTTCGAAAAGAATAGAATTGCAAAATTGAGCCAACTACACCCAGAAAATATCCGGAAGTTGTACAATTTATCAAGGACAATCAGTGGCGAGATGTGGCGAGGAGTTCTTTGTAGGGGGGCATTCGAATGAGGTTTGCGAAGAAAGCTGATTCCAATTTCCTACTCATAACGCATTCTTAATAGAAGAATTTCAATTTTGATTCTCAGATAACTAATTTTTGAAACGGCAGTTCTATCTTGCGTTCCAGACAACTGTAACCATCTGAACTCACTTATTAGCCACCAGAATTACGAATCCGGGGTCTCCGCGGTGTTCGAGTTGTGAAATCATCTCGAATGCATCTGAAATTCTTGCCGGTTCCTTGGCAGTTTGATCGAATTGATCCATGTTTTTGGCGATTTCATCAGGGGTTCTGAAACAATTTCCGGTTGAAACTGTATCAAATGCAAACGGATTACGTGGTGTTCCCATAGGCCATCAAGCCTTTTTCCGATTGATCTGTGGGATACGGGACGAGAGAAAGCTGGAAAAGAGAATGAGGCGGAAGGGTTCCGTTTAGAACCATTACTCTAGTCTTATTATCACTTGGACCGCCCAAGTTATAAGTGTTTCCACTGAAAAAGAACAAAGAATTGGTCACAAAATCCTCGATTCCAGAGCCAATGATGGATGTGGGATCAGTTAGTTCGAAGGCGACAGCGACGTTTCCACGGTAATAACATGGCCCTGGAATAAGGAATTCCTCACAGAAAGACTACAGTCGATAAAGGGTTTTCTTCTGAAATGTGTCGGTTACGAATATCAGTTGGTGGTTGTGATTCAATTAGGAGACTCATCAACTGTTTCTTTTTATGTGAAAGATAACAGGAAACAGTGCCGGATTCAACTGAACAAACTAGACACAATTCCGTTTCGCAGTTGTCATCACAGAGTGATATCAGACGGAAAGTTTTGATGGGAAATGAAGGAATCAGTGCAAACAGTGACGATTCTCTGTTTCAGATACTCTACCAAACAAACAAGATACAATTACTTTTATTCAGAGACAAGGACACCGATCGGATGTTCATTTGTGGGCCTGAAGAGAGACGGAGTAGGACTCCTTGCGCGAGTGTTTCCGCTTCTTGTCGGTCTTCGGCTTCGCCACCGACTTGGCGGCTTTCTTGGCTCCTTTGGCGGACGGTTTCGGTGGCATGGTCTGGTGGTGGACGAGTGTGAGCGACGGCTCGTCGGCCGGAGTATTTATATAGGTTCACCAGTGGAGAGGCCGGTCTTCCGGTCAGGAAACCCTCTCCTGCGGGGAAACACCTCGACTCCGCCCCCACCGGCGGTTTGTTTAAAAAGACACGCGTGTCTTCAGATTGTTCTATACACACCCCCAACCAACCAATTCAACCATGTCTGGACGCGGAAAAGGAGGCAAAGCCAAGACCGGAGCAAAGGCCAAGTCCCGCTCGTCGAGAGCCGGACTCCAGTTCCCCGTCGGACGTCTTCATCGCATCCTCCGCAAGGGCAACTACGCCCAGCGTGTCGGAGCCGGAGCGCCCGTCTACTTGGCCGCCGTGCTCGAATACCTCGCCGCCGAGGTGCTCGAGTTGGCCGGAAACGCGGCTCGCGACAACAAGAAGACGAGAATCGCGCCGAGACATCTTCAACTGGCCGTCCGAAACGACGAGGAGCTGAACAAGTTGTTGTCCGGAGTGACGATTGCGCAGGGAGGAGTCCTTCCCAACATCCAGGCCGTCCTTCTGCCGAAGAAGACTGCCGGAGACAAGGAATAGATCTCCCCGAGCACTCCACCCAACGACCCTCTTCAGGGTCACATATCCCATTCAATCCACTGTTTCATGCGTTCACAATAAATACTCATTTTGTTTTTATCGCACTCGTTGCTATGGATTCCATTTATATTATTTTCAGAACAGAGTGGAATCGCCAAGGATGCAAAGTCGCATTTCTGACTGTTTGACGCGTTGCCCTAATAAATATCTGATTTAATGCAAAGTGTTTCGTGAGATGATTCGCTTCCGAGGTCACAAAACTGGATAACATCTGTCATTCTTGATCCCGTATTTCCCGGTGAAAAGTCGTCGTTTCGAGGAAGTATTATCCGAATGAGGTCAACTGAAAAAGAAGATAGACAACGTCCGTTTTCCGAGAGATGACCTATGGATCAGAGTGGTGGACCTGGATGGATTTTTTCGATTTTATTCACGGCCCAAATAACGAAATGCTGTGCATCAAGAAGGTCGAACGACTGTTGGGAAGAGGCCAAAGTAATCGTGAAAGAAAACATTTGGTTGCACTTGACATCTGGTTCTTTCTGCTGCCTGTGACACGCGAGATGGATGGCTGTTGTACCTCTGACGCACATTTGAATGTGGCCTCGTGCGGAGACCTTGCAGATGCACGGGCCGATAAGACCACAAGGTTGTTTGACTTGGCAACGGGCCAAGAGAGACGTCCTAACGCTTGTTTGAATACTCGTCTCGCTTTTCAGATAACACAGTTGGTGAACAAGAAAAAGGAAACATTACATTTATTACAAGAACATGGGACATTGGATTTGGCTTATTTGTGGCCCTGAAGAGGGCCGTTGGGGTTCGGTTGATGTGCTGTTCGGTGTTGAAGTGAAGAGAATTATCCTCCGAATCCGTACAGAGTTCTGCCTTGACGCTTCAGAGCGTAGACGACGTCCATAGCGGTGACGGTCTTTCTCTTGGCGTGCTCGCAGTAGGTGACGGCGTCGCGGATGACGTTCTCGAGGAACACCTTCAGAACTCCACGAGTCTCCTCGTAGATGAGTCCCGAGATGCGTTTGACTCCTCCTCTTCTGGCGAGACGGCGGATGGCGGGCTTCGTGATGCCTTGGATGTTGTCGCGGAGCACCTTGCGATGGCGCTTCGCTCCTCCTTTGCCGAGGCCTTTTCCTCCTTTTCCACGTCCGGACATGTTGACAGCAGTTGAAGAATACTCACGAGTGAGATGGAGAACACTTCCCGCTGCCCGGGTATTTATACGGCCTGCGGTGGCGAGGAGGAGTCTCCTCGAACCCCCCTGCGGGGACACCACCTCGGCTTCCCCCTTCTCCCCCTCCTCTTCCCCCGCGGGTCTCCGCCCCTCCACCGCACAGCCTATATAACCCGCGTCGTTTCATTGTGTACTCAAGTCCAATCGGATTCCCAACCCCTATCGAAATGGCTCGTACCAAGCAAACCGCCCGTAAATCCACCGGAGGAAAGGCCCCGAGAAAGCAGTTGGCGACGAAGGCCGCTCGCAAGTCCGCCCCGACCACCGGAGGAGTCAAGAAGCCCCACCGCTACCGCCCGGGAACCGTCGCCCTCCGCGAGATCCGTCGTTATCAAAAGTCCACCGAGCTGCTCATCCGCAAGCTGCCCTTCCAGCGGCTCGTCCGTGAGATCGCTCAGGACTTCAAGACGGACCTTCGCTTCCAGTCGACGGCCATCTCCGCCCTCCAGGAGGCCTCCGAGTCCTACCTCGTCGGACTCTTCGAGGACACCAACCTGTGCGCCATCCACGCCAAACGAGTCACCATCATGCCGAAAGACATGCAGCTCGCCAGACGCATCCGTGGAGAACGCGCCTAAGCGCCGCCTGCTCGGTCCATTTTGAACTCACCGAACCCCAACGGCCCTCTTCAGGGCCACACATGTATACAAAATCCTTTTTTTTTGTTATTTTGAATAAAATGTCTAACAATCATATTTATTTATCTATTCCGTATGCATCACCACTTCGGAACTAGGTAGGAACTCCACCGGAAGGGGCGATTGTCAGAATAGGCCCTGGAAAGTAGGGGGCCGTCCACGTCGGCCAGGGCGGGTAACGCCAACTCCCCTACACCCCCCTCAAGCTCTCGACTGAAGGGGAACGCATGCCCTCTAATCACACCAGCCGTCGGGGTCTGCAGAGGAGCTTCAAAGGCAGCACTAGCTCCAGAGCTCCCTGGACCCCAGCAACACTGGAGGGCTCAATGCACCACTTCTGCCGAACAGCTTGCACCAACAACAACAACATTGTCAGAATAGAAACATCGTTTCCTGTTTGAGAAGGATGTGAAAGTTGGATTATCTTTGTCATCAAGGATACGTTTATCTGACTGGCGTATTCGGTATACTTAAGTAGGTTTTATCTGAACACTGAATCTCCCCCGAATTCTGCCAGTTTGTCAAAGCTTCATGAAACAGTGGATTCGATGGGACATGTGGCCCTGAAGAGGGCCGTTGGGCGGAGTACTCGAAGATGTCTATTCCTTGTCTCCGGCAGTCTTCTTCGGCAGAAGAACGGCCTAAATGTCCTCCCTGAGCAATCGTCACTCCGGACAACAACTTGTTCAGCTCCTCGTCGTTTCGGACGGCCAGTTGAAGATGTCTCGGCGCGTC
Source organism: Caenorhabditis macrosperma (assembly GCA_963932285.1). Classification (NCBI taxonomy): domain Eukaryota; kingdom Metazoa; phylum Nematoda; class Chromadorea; order Rhabditida; family Rhabditidae; genus Caenorhabditis; species Caenorhabditis macrosperma. Next base: position 10,753,349 of record OZ010621.1, on the reverse strand, counting down.
TTCTTGTTGTCGCGAGCCGCGTTTCCGGTCAACTCGAGCACCTCGGCGGCGAGGTATTCGAGCACGGCGGCCAAGTAGACGGGCGCTCCGGCTCCGACACGCTGGGCGTAGTTGCCCTTGCGGAGGATGCGATGAAGACGTCCGACGGGGAACTGGAGTCCGTCTCTCGACGAGCAGGACTTGGCCTTTGCTCCGGTCTTGGCTTTGCCTCCTTTTCCGCGTCCAGACATGGTTGAATTGGTTGGTTGGGGTGTGTATAGAACAATCTGAAGACACGCGTGTCTTTTTAAACAAACCGCCGGTGGGGGCGGAGTCGCGGTGTTTCCCCGCAGAAGAGGGTTTCCTGACCGGAAGACCGGCCTCTCCACCGGAGAACCTATATAAGTACCGCGGCCGACAAGCAGTCGCTCCCACTCGTCCACCACCAGACCATGCCACCGAAACCGTCCGCCAAAGGAGCCAAGAAAGCCGCCAAGTCGGTGACGAAGCCGAAGACCGATAAGAAGCGGAAGCACTCGCGCAAGGAGTCCTACTCCGTCTACATCTACCGTGTCCTCAAACAGGTGCACCCCGACACTGGCGTGTCCTCGAAGGCCATGTCGATCATGAACTCGTTCGTCAACGACGTCTTCGAGCGCATCGCCTCCGAGGCTTCTCGACTCGCTCACTACAACAAGCGATCGACGATCTCGTCGCGCGAAATCCAGACCGCCGTCCGGCTCATCCTGCCGGGAGAGCTCGCGAAGCACGCCGTCTCCGAGGGAACGAAGGCTGTCACCAAGTACACATCGAGCAAGTAGACACACTCAATCGAACCCCAACGGCCCTCTTCAGGGCCACAAATGAACATCCGATCGTTGTCCTTGTCTCTGAATAAAAGTAACTTATTTCCGTTGTATCTGAAACAGAGAATCGTCACTGTTTGCACTGATTCCTTCATTTCCCATCAGAACTTTCCATCTGATATCACTCTGTGATGACTATTTTCCAATTGCGAAACGGAATTGTGTCGAGTTTGTTCAGTTGAATCTGGCATTGTTTCGTGTTTTCTATGGTTAACTGAGAGCACTTTAAGAGTATTTCTATTGAATCACAACCATCAGTGAATGACATCTTTAACTCTCCATTCTCTCTTCCCACAGTTTCCCCGGAACTTGATCGTATAGTTCGGTGCTTTGTTCCTGTTATCTTTTGGCGGGAATGGAGCATTTCAACGCGTTACCTGCAATCAAACCATTCTCTTTGTTTGCAAGAACAAAGTTGTTTGTACGAATTCCCGTTTCGTAATGGTGATAAGAAACAATGATTATTGAAAAGAATGGTGAACTATTGGCATCTATGAATTATTTCATCAAGAGAACGCGGAAAACAGAAGACAGTTCCAAAGACATGGAAGTTTCGAACTATGTAAATAGTAGACAGTGGGAACTGTCTCATTGTAAACTGATGTTAAACCACACACCAACCGATTGAATGAATGAATGAAAGTTCGGAAACATTTTGATATATCCGTTGGTCTCTCCCCTCGGATTACCACTCCATCATCCCCCCACCCACTACAAACAGATCATGTTCATTCCAGCGGGTATAAAATGTGTCTGGGGTCGAGTATCGGGTACATTCCTCTCGTCATGCTCTCTTCTAAAATCTTCATCTTCCTCATTCTCGCCATCGCAGTCGTCCTCGTTGCTGCGAAAGGAGGAAAAGGAAACCAGAACAATCAGGCCGCTTCGAACAACAACTCGTCGAGTTCTCACGGAGGACACGGAGGATTCAGCAGAGGACCAGGTGGAAGGAACGGAACGGGCGGTCCAGGAGGATTCAGCAGAGGAAACCGAAACGGAACCGGAGGTGCCGGAGGATTCGGAAAGCGATCTACCCCGGCTGGAGGCTTCGTGGGAGGTTTCGGAGGCAACAACTCGACCGGCGGACGTGGTGGAAAGGCATCCAAAAGCCACTGATTAATTCTATTGAGCTCTTCTATTTCTAATGAATATCTGACAGTTTGGATCCATTTTCGACATTTTGTGTAAATAACAAAACGATGTATTTGGATTTGTGTGTTTTGGTTTCAAAAGTCGTTCCAATCGTGAACGTATTTGAATGAAAACGGCGTTTTTCCGTTTCACCAATGATCGGATTATGGTTTGATGGGTTTGGAGACCAAATGTGAATGGGAAAATGGGAAATCGAGAGAATCGAAACAAAAAATAACTGAGGTTTCACACGGCTGAGATCTCAATTTTCAACTATTCTGGTGTTCGAAAAAGGCACGATTAAAGGACGGATGACACGTGATGTGTCTGCCTAAACCCCGATTTTCAATTCTGTCTCTAAACAAAGCCGTGGAAGAGGTGGACTAGAAAACCTCTTTTCGTTCCATTCGCTGAACATTTTCTGCGAACTCTCTTGTTTCTGTCTTTTCTCGTCTGCAACCAAAAAATCTGGAAAAACACTCGAAAACAAAGAGTTTTTCAGCGAATGGAAGAGTTTTCCAGAAAGAGGTTTTCTAGTCCACCTCTTCCACGGCCAAAACTTCAAACGGTGTTTAGAGATAGAATTGGAAATCGGGATCTAGGCAGACATGTGAGGCGTTAACTGGAGGAAAAGGCAGTCAAGAAACATCACGTGTTTCCTTTGCTCCGTGAAGTTTTCGATTTCTGAAAAAGTTTCGTGAAGCTGTTGGAGACGAAAAGGACCTTAATTTATCCGAGTGTCCCAAAGACCCAGTATTGGAAATGCAAATCGAGTATCTGATATAAGTCCCAATTGAAACACGTTTTCTTTGCAGAAGCTGTTCAGTGTTACTGTGTGGTACTTCTCTTCCGACGAAAGCCGCTGATAGCCTACTATCATAACTAGAACTACAAGTTTGCCATTGACAACTTTTTGATATCTCTTATCAATCTCGAGATATAATGATTCTCTGTCAGAGCTCTCCTCGGATGCTCGGGGTCATTTTGCTGGCATCCGATAGTGTACGTCCATGGAAGTTTTTCTGAGAAATGTTGCACCAATGTGGTTGGTAAACCGTATGTGTACATAGAACATTTTAATAGGCAGTTTTTTTATTCAAAATATCAGCTTTGCCAGCCATTTCCCGATTGTCAAAGATCTGTTCGTACCGGCTGGTGGAGACATTATAAGTGGTTCTCCACAATTCAGACGACCATCTTTCCAATTGAAACAGTTTCAGGCCGCCATCAAAAGAACAACTATTCGTGTGATAAAACGTTTGATTCTGTGGCTCAATTTGTCAGATGCATTGTTTTTGTAATGGTTCTATGGTGCATGTTGTCTATGTAGACGACATGAGTTAAACAACGACTGTTCCGTACCGCCCCCTGAAATTTGGAGGGAATGACAAATGATTGAACATCTTTGGAGTGGTGGGAGGGTATCATCAGATGGGAAATTGATCTACAAGAGCAGGATCTGAATTGATCGGAACAACATACCGACACTTGGAAGCTACCGATTTAGTTGACTGCCACAGGTTCTTGGGTGTTTTCCTAGATTGAAAGAACTCTGAGATGTGTTAACACAATACAAGAGCTCCATTCGAAACGAGAACCATCAGGGCTCGTGTGCCCCTTGGAGATCGCAAAATCAACCTCACCACACAGCATCAATTGATCTCTATCTCTCTTCTTGCCAACAGTTCATTTGAACCCTTAACCAAAGTTCCTGCTATAATACCCTTGGCTGTAGTCGGCGGTCTACGTCAAACTTGGCAAAACAGGACCCGATTATGCAAATGGACGCCGAGTCAAAGTGTCAAAAGATCTTGAAAATGGCAGTTGCGCCGCGAGTTTTCCGGTCGTTTAGTTTGAAAACGAAGTGAAAAAAGGACTGGAACCACGAGAAGAGATGGTCGCAGTGGCAGATGGAAAGGAGATATCGGACGAGCCGAAGAGACTCGTTTTCGCCAACAAGACCAGATACGTCGTGCTGATCCTCGGGTAACCGGCAGGCTTCGGAACGGTGAGCTCATCGTTTCGATTTCAGAATCTGCTGTATCATCTGCAATCATGGAACGTACTCAACGATCAGCTTCACCGTCATTTGTATGCAAGACGTTGTTCAGGAGCATGTGGCCATGAATCAGACGCGTAAGTGGATAACATTGTGGAGTACAGACTGAATACACTGTTTCACTTTTCTGATATAACAATGATTTGGAACAATTTATCAATTTTTTGAGAAATTTTTAAAGAAAGTTTGGAGCTCCCAGAGAACGTCTTCTAGTTTTTGCGCCGCTTTTTGATTTAATTTCTTAACAAGAAACTTGAGTTCTTGATATTCTTCAATTCCGGCATGAAGTAGAGCATCAGTTGTGTAATTCAAAGCCATAAACAGTGAATCTTTGGCCGGGGGATGTTGTTAATGGACACTCATAGAAACAGTTCATAAAGAGTTCAGGTGAGCATAGGTGAGCAACTTAACAGACTTCTGGGAATGGGTTCAACTTCAACTAGTATTATGGGTTCGCCGCGAGCGTGGACCTCATTTTTGACGTGAAACGTGTTGAACTTGTCTGCGTCTCTGAAATTTACGTGCTGCCTCGCTATTTCGTTGCGGGACCTTCGCTGACACCGCGACTGCGGAGTCCACGCTCGCGGCGAACTTATAATAATCATAGTTCGTTGAATCGACTGAGGATAAGACCGAGAAACCGACAAGGTTGCAAGTCAATGTTTTGCGCTTGGCTCAGTTATAGGATTCAATGAAACAGAGAACTTCAGAGTATAAGAGAGTCGGAGACTACATACTATCGGATGCCATCGAAATGGAGCTCTGCCGGAGAATCATTATATCTCGAGAGTGATAAAATATATCAAGACATTGTCATTAACAAACTTGTAGTCCTAGTTATGATCTACAAGTTTGCCGTTGACAACTTTGGCTGCGGGGTCATTTCGATGGCATCCAACCTTTCGCCGTTTCAAACTCATTTGATCTTTTTAGACATTTTCCTCACACAATACAATCGTGTCACTAAAATTGAAAACAATTTTGCAGATTGGCTCCAGAACTCGGCCGACGTTTCGTTCGTCTTCTCGGCCGGAGCAATCGGAGCCATAATTGGACTGATTCCGTCGGTTCCGCTCACTTCGAAATACGGAATACGGTAGGGACGGTCGCTTTCTGTGCCACTCGAACCCTTCCGTCCATTCCAGAAACGTGCTCTCCTTCTACGGACTACTGTCTTCGATTTCCACGTTACTCATTCCATTGGCAGTCTCGATTGGGTATTATCCAGTCGTTGTGGCTAGAATGATTCAGGTATCATATCAGTTGATAAACTGATAAGACCATAATGTCCTTGAAGGGTTTCGGCGCCTCAATCCTCTTCTCCTCCATCGGGAGCATATCGGAAGGATGGGCGCCAATCGCTGAGATCAGCACCTATATCGCTTTCTTGTCAGCTGGATTCCAGGTTTCTCATCGTCCGGAACGTCTTCTAATTCTTTGTTTCCAGCTGAGCAACATCATCACCATGCCACTTTCGGGTATTCTGTGCGAGTCGTCGATGGGTTGGCGATCGATCTACTACATTTACGGAGGATTCGCACTCTTCGTCACCGCCGTCTTTTTCGCCTTCTTCCGCGACACGGCCCATGTTCACAGGTACACTGGATGCTTCACAGAATCATAAAGTCCACTGCAATCGTGCTCCTCCGCTCCACAGTGTCTCCCTCTCGCCTGTTTTCCCACTATTTCGGCTACGCAGCTTGAAATAGTTAGAGACTTGTGGAGACGCAGACACGAAGTACGCAGCGAAATTCGAATTCAATGCATTGGAACCAAAAAGCGCAGTTGCATTCGACATCCGCACTGTGTTTCCCCCTTAGTGAGCAGGCAGTACTATGTAATACGGGATTTGGAAAAGTTTAGGAGCTTGGTGAAACCGAATTTTAGTTTTCGATGTGGAGTTTGACATAACTTCTGTTTCATGACATTATTTTATAATTTTCTTGATTTATTGTTTTCCGGTTTTCCTGTGCGCAACCAAACTCTTATCAGAAGAGGCAGAGTAGACTACGGATCTCTCTCGCTGGGCACCGGACTTCCCATATCAAGCTCTATCAGATTTATCTTATCAAACGCAGAAGGCATTTCCATCTGTCCTACCTAGTACATCCAAAACCATTTTGAACAGCTGTTTGTGGCATTTCTCCAGTCCATTAACATTTACAGTTGCACAGTCTTCACTTACTTTGAGAGATCTATCGAGTTTTGCTAAAAGCAGTTGTCGACGTTTACAGAAACGTGAGTGTGAAAGAGCTTCGGAAGATCAGTGAAGGTCGCTCGGTGACGTCCGGAAGACGGCAAGTGCCCTATTTGGCCGTGTGCAAGGACAAGGTCGTTCTGGCGATCTGGGGATCCGTGAGTTGGATCCTTTACTGTTCTCTTCTTTAACTCTTCGTTCAGGCCCTCGGAGGCAACATGTCCCTGATGACTCTCATGATCTACGGTCCGATCTACCTGAACAAGGTACTCGGACTCGACGTCAAAGACACCGGATTCGCGAACGCAATCCCTTATATTCTGGCGACGGCGGTGAAATTCGTGGCGGGACCATTGTCTGACAAACTGACAAGTGTGCCCGACACGTGGAAGATGATCTTCTTCGGCGCCGTCTCCCAGGGAGGCATGGCTTGCGGATTCTTCGTTATGGCGATGGTGGGTCATAGATGTTTCGACACCAGGAGACAGTTCGTTTCCGTTTTCTGTCACCAAGACAGTTCGGACTGGAAAACCCGTAATGGGCCACGTTGGCGAACTGTCCTTGTGTTGAAATGACTGTCAACTTTATTGTTCAGAAACTTATTCGCCGTTATCTTCTGAAAATCTTGTGAAACAGAACTATAGTGTCCGCTTGCAGACTCGTGTAAAACTGATTGCACAAATCGCCTACACCGCTGCCATCGTGCTCGCCGGAGTCAATATGGTCGGGGTGGTCAAATGCGCTCAAATGGTACGTTTTTTGGTTTGAAATGATAGCGATTGCGGACCTTTTTGGAGGAAAACAATTTCACGTGAACTCTACAGTTCAGGCTCGCGAGAAATCTTATTGAAAATACAAAATTTTCCGCTGATTCTGATAAAAACATGATAAGCACTGTGGCTGGACCAGAGCACAGAGTTTTTAAGAGTTGACCACATTCATTTCATCACTCACTTTCTGTCATTCTGTCAAAAGCCTTCCCGTTGGACTCCCGCGTTCATCTTTTCACGCCGCCGCATGAAAATAGTCTGGTGATCCGAACCGTTAGGAATTGAGGGTACCTAGGACGCAGTGTACTTATGGAAATAATCTGATCATTCGAAAAGTCAAAGTCACTGTTTCCGCGTGTTCCAAGGTTTTCTATTCAACATTCCTGCTTCACAAATCGTATAAATCCACTCATTGTGCCAAACGAACTGATGGCGAAATTTTCAAGATAGGTACTTAGGACTCAACTTCAAAATGCAAAACCTTCCACAGAGGGCAGTCGCAGAGAGTTTCGTTAAATAAGGAGTGGAGCGATAACTTTCCGCAAGCCGCTTTTATAGGGGTCATAATTCTGGAACATACATCACCCTCTGGCGCTGACGTCACAAGAAGCAGAGGGCTTCAGTGAGAACATTGAATGGTTTCCGAGCAGCCTTTTTTTGTTTAAAACTTAACTGTTAAGGAACAAAAAATTGCAGTTTCAAAGAGATATAAGTATTTTGAAGCGAAATGGTGATTGACCACGTAGACATTATTTCATTCCAGGTGTCCCGACAGTACATCCACTTCGTGATGGCTGTCAATTCGATGATCTCCTGGATCGCCATCTTCATCCTCCCCATCATAATCGGCATTCTGTGTCCCAACCACTCCCCGGAAGAGTGGTCCGTCTTCTACATCGCCGGCGGCATTTGGGTCATCATAATGAACATTCCGTTCCCGTTCCTGGCCACCACTGAAGCCGCCGAGTACACGAAACCCGGGTGGGGAGAGAAGAAAGAGGAGAGTCTTTCAAAGATCTGATACACGGAATCAATATTGATTGACAATGATTGAGTGCCATGTCTTTGCCCGGAAACAAAAGTGAATAAACATTTGATCCAAGTCCAATCTCTTCGAAACAGAAAAGAACACAACACGAATCACAGTTCGGGGTGTTCAAAAAAAAGCAAAAAGTCGACGTTTCGTCGTGAATTTCAACGAAATTCTAGAAATGTATGCAAAGTCGCTAGTCTATGATGTCAAATATCATCAACGTTGAACCGGAAAGGCGGTACACTCCTCGGCACGGTGTTTCCGGCGGTATTCGATGTGAAAAATGGCGATGGAGAAGGACGGAGGAGACCATCTGCCGCAGCAACAGAAGAACAAGAAGAGCACCACTTTCGGAGACAAGACACGCTTCATTGTGTTGGCGATCGGGTGAGTGGAGGAGAGCAAAGAAGATGAGCAGGAACATGTTCAGACTATGGTGCATTGTGTGCACGAACGGAAACTACAACACCATCAACTTCACAGTGATTTGCATGCAGGACGTCGTCGAAGAGCAGTCAGTGGCTAATAAGACACGTGAGTCTAGAGACGTTCTGGGAAAACTGGTGACTGGACAACCGTAGTGACCATGTAAACGAAACTTCTTTGAAACTGTGACTTTTTGCTATTAAACATTATTCTTTTCGGTGATCAAAGTCATGGGAAATGGTTTCTAGTTGCTTCACGGGAGCTTTGGAGGTGAGTGGTGTGATTTCTAGTGTCACCGCACGGCCTCCTAGATTGGAAGTCTCTCCTCTCTACACGCTCTCTCACGCGCCAAAATGTAACAAATTCCAGTTTTCGGCTAGAAATTTTGTTGCATGAAGACAACCGAGCTTTTGTAGAGAAGGAAATTCTGCGTCGATTGGTTTTTGAAACATTTAATTTGGTCAAGTATTCGCGGAGTAATATGCTCCCAAAGTTTCAACGGGAAAATCCGAATTTTAGCAGTTTCCGGAAAATACCGGAAGACTGAACAATCGTAGTCAGTCCTTCGAACCTAAGTTTCATAGAGCACATTATTGCGCACATTTTGAGCTATCAAACGTCTAAGAAAAATGAAAATTGAGGGAGAATTTCAACTTTGTATTAAACAACATCTTTAGACGGTCATTTATGATCAATTTTGCGATTTTTAATATTTATTTTCTGGAAAATCTAGTGTTTTGTACCTTCTTCTGAAAATTTCCGTTCGGTTTTTCGTAGAATTGTCAAAAAATGACCGAAAATCGGCCAAAAGAAACTGTCTTAATTTTTGAGGCGACAAGAGAGTGTTTTTGCCGAGAGACGCCAGACACAACGCGTGATTTCCCACTTCCAATCTAGGAGACCGTGCACCGGACTGCAATTTTTTCAAAATTTCCTGCGAGCGTCGCCCGAGTATTCAACTTAAAAGCGTGTGCTTTGGGTCCAATGACGGGGCGCATATGGTTAAGCGTTGAATACTCAGGCGATGCCGCGCCGCGCAGCCAAATTCGAAAGATTTGCAGTCCGGCAGCGCGGAAATTCAAACCGCGCATCTTCATAATATATGGAAGAAACTATTATCCCTCGGCTCTCAATCCGCAACGAACCCATGAAACTCTCAGTCAGTTTCAACAATTTGATGCCTAGAAGTTATTCACAGTTTCACCACTCTTCCTTAATCTATTTTACTCATTTTTAATAATTCCGCGACGGCATTTATTGAGGAAAGACTTGTACTTGTTCAACTTCATTTTCAACCAAGAACGCTGTTAAAACAAGTTTTTTGTGCTCGTTTCGTTTTGCTCACGTCTGCATTTGGAACCAGGCCGCGCCCTATTGCTAAAGTTCGAGAAATCTGATAATCAATGTGAAAAGAGTCACATCTAGATGTGACAGATTTTTGAAAATGGCCGAAGTTTCGCCAGCCACTGGAGGGAAAAAAATGCCGTGTATCTATCCAACCCTTGATGTTTCTGATTTTAACATCAGAGCGCGATTCGTGAAGCTGCAAAGCGGAAAATAATGTCCGGAACGTCGTGCGGAATTGTTTCACGAAACTCACGAACGGCGATTGTAAACGGCAGTTGCGGAATACAAAGAGTGAAAAGAATCGGCAGTTTCGCTACTTCTTCATATTATTCTTCAATAGTACATTGCATTGCGTCTTCGATAGTATTCAGAAGTTTTTTGTGATTTCGATACTTTCGATAGACTTATCCGTACTATCAATTGAAACACGTAGAAAGCATGTCAAAAGGGAACTTTAGACCATTTTCAGACAGAAGTTTCAGTTCTTCAAACAAATAATTATCATTTTTGTGTGGAGTTCCTCTTTCAACCAATAGAGTTTGTCAAAGTTTTAACATTTACTCGAAAGGTACCCCTTGTGAGGATTGATAGTTTTTGTCCTTTACTATTTATGGAACTTTATAATCTCCATTTGTATCAACAAATCTTTTTAAATCCGAAAAACTGGTGATTTTCCTGAAACAGTACTTCTTCCCTACACTGTTTCTTTGGTACGAGATACTTTTCCATTCCCAACCACATCATCGTCCTCACGTCAGACTCACATGAACTTTTGGAATCCGATTAAGCATTTGCATAGGGCAAACCGATGAACAATATGTCGTTTTTCCCTCAAAGACTTCCGCCGTCAAAACAAAAGAGCAAACGATTAGTTTGCAGATTGGCTCGAGAACTCGGCCGACGTTTCGTTCATCTTCTCCGCCGGTGCCGTCGGCGCAATCATCGGTCTCATTCCATCGGTTCCCCTGACCACTAAATTCGGTGTCAGGTACCTGTCCTATCTTGCTCTTCAACTACTAGACGTATTCCAGAAATGTGCTCTCTTTCTATGGACTCGTTTCCTCACTTGCCACTCTTTCGATCCCATTCGCCGTTTCCATCGGGTATATTCCAGTGATTGCGGCTAGAATGATTCAGGTATCGTATCAGCTGATCAGCTGATAAGACCATAATGTCCTTGAAGGGTTTCGGCGCCTCAATCCTCTTCTCCTCCATCGGGAGCATATCGGAAGGATGGGCTCCAATCTCGGAGATCAGCACCTACATCGCTTTCTTGTCTTCTGGGTTCCAGGTTTCCCAGCTCACTGATACCTTATCAGTTATCAGCTCTTCAGATCAGTAACATAATCTCCATGCCAGTTTCGGGTGTTTTGTGCGAGTCGGAATGGGGATGGCGTTCGATCTACTACCTGTTCGGGGGCGTCGCCGTGCTCTCCAACATTGCATTTTTCACGTTTTTCCGTGACACTGCATCACTTCACAGGTACCTCAACTGATAAAGATAAGGCAATCATAATCAGTCTGATGTTTCAGAAATGTGAGTCACAAAGAGCTGCGGAAGATCTCAACGGGACGTCTTCCGACATCCGGAAGACAACCGGTCCCCTATTTGGCTGTGTGCAAGGACAAAGTCGTTCTGTCTATCTGGATGGCGGTGAGTCTGAACCAGTGATAACACTACTGATTCTGATATGCAGGCCATCGGAGGAAACATGTCCCTGATGACTCTGATGACCTACGGACCCACGTATCTCAACAAAGTACTCGGTCTCGACGTCCGGGAGACTGGGTTCTCCAACGCAGTGCCCTATATCCTGGCGACGGCGGTGAAATTCGTGGCGGGACCCCTTTCGGACCATTTGACGTTCATTCCCGAGACGTGGAGAATGATCTTCTTCGCCGCCATCTCGCAACTCGGACTCGCAATCGGATTCTTTGTGATGGCGATGGTGGGTTTTCGAAGTGAAATAGGGAATGATCTAGACTATGCTCTGATTGAGTGGATCACAAAGACAATACATCTAGCCGTTATGTCACCGCTTCCGGGATCATCTTCCGTTATAGGGGGTTTTCATGAATTCGGAATCATTTTTGGTCATTAGAATGTTTAGCAGTTTCAATGTGAATTGAATTCTCACAAGGAAAATGAGGAACGTTGCAAACGAGGTAGGAATAAAGTCGATGAAACAACAAACTGTGCTCATTTCAAACAGAAAAAAACAGAAACCTTACAATGGCAAATTGGCTCTCGCTAGAGATAAGGAGACATTGTGTAACAGTAACCGTTACGATTGTGAAATTGAGAGCACTATCTTAACTTTCACCATGAGAAGAACTCAAGCTGAAACAATGTTTTATTTTCAACCAGAAGTACGACTTATCGAGAAATAGGTGTAGTGACGCTTTCGAGAGCTATTATGAGTTCGCCACGAGCGCGAACTCCGCAAAGGTCCCGCAACGAGAGAGCGAGGTAAATTTCAGAGACGCAGACAATTTGAAAACGTTTCGCGCTAAAAACGAGGTCCACACGCACGTGGCGATCGCATAATACGTAGATGGGCTTATACGTATTCACTGTGTTTTGCCAAATGTGAGACGGAGCAATAGTTCGAGCTCTGTTTTGTTGCTCGGCGGTTAACCTTCAGTGAGTGATGTTCATCGAAATATGAGTCATTGGACATTGAGAGTGTTTATACATGAGAACTAATATCTATCCTGGGGAAAATTGTAACTTCTCCGCCGACCGCGACATTCTCGCCGCGAACACTCATTTTTCGGAGAAAAGTACGGTAGAAAACGTGATTTCTTCGCGACTTTAACGATATAACATTGCTCTGAAACCTTTGGTCTGATTTTGAAAGCGAAGTTCTTGTTTGATTTGATGACTACTTGATCCAATATTCAGACAAGTTCAAGAATAATTGCACAAGTCGCCTACACCTCAGCTATTGTCCTCGCAGGGATCAATATCGTCGGAGTGGTCAAGTGTGCTCAGATGGTATCTCACTCCTCCTCTTCATTCCCAACTCCTACGTTTAGGTCGCCCGGCAACACGTGCACTTCGTGATGGCAGTTATCTCTCTGAGTGCCTGGGCAGCCATCTTCGTGTTGCCCATCATAATCGGCTACGCGTGTCCGAATCACACCGCCGAGGAGTGGGCCGTGTTCTACATTGCCGTCGGAATATGGGTGATAGTGATGAACATTCCGTTCCCGTTCCTGGCCACAGTGGATGCCGCCGAGTACACGAAGCCAGAGTGGGAGGAGCAGCGGAAGAGCACGCGGAAAGTGGCTCCGGAGATACACGCCTAGGCGGCTCCAGATGCTCAACGTGTGTTCACTGTTTCTTCTACGTGTTATATGAAATGTTCGAATACTACTTGCTTGGTGTGTGCATTCCTCAGTCTTCGGTAAATGGTACTCCCCAACTGTTTGAGGGAAAATGGAAGGAGAGGAGTTTCAGTTATTTCCGTCAGTTCTACTCGTTTTCACATGTTTCCCTGTTTCATCTCATTCTCATTTTCATTCGGTTTTACTCATTCTATTAATAGAATACGTTGAGAATCTTCTCCGACAGTGGCAGTGGGGACAAACTGGGAGATTTCTAGGCCAGCGGCGAATTTCACCTGGCCAGGATCATCTATTCCGGGTGGCTTGAATTGAAGAGCACTGTCGCAGGAATCGATGCACTGAAAGGATTGCAGACAGGCAAAAATGGTTGGAGCATGAAATGAGAGACCTTTCACACTCCTCACCAACATCTTTCCGTTTAATGTCATTCTCAAAGTAACATATGTACTTTTGGCGATGTTAATGGATCTTTCGTTCATGTGCAAAAGTCTCATGTCTTCTCTACCAGGAGCAATAATAACACGAGAGGACGAAAGCAAATGTCAAATGACCTAATGGGCCTGCAAAAGCAATGGTTCAAGTTTAGGAGAAGAGAATGAGGTACAACGAGGAGAGAGAAGGAGAAGGTTCGGAAGAGGATCAGAGAATCAATCAGAGCTTAATTAGGGGAGCCAGAGTTTTCCAGCACTCTATTCGTATGTCGAATCCGCGAGTTCCCCGCTTCGCAAAATGCTCGCAATTATTATGGGAGGTTGTAGTCGAACATTCCTCTGAATCATTCTCTCTCGCCACGTTCTTCTTCCAGTACTCCCTCTTGACTCAAGAGTCTTCAGTACTTTTATCCACTTCAATGAGTGTCGTTCTCACTTCTCATTGTACCTTATTATCTTCTCTTCTTGCTTTTGCAGGCCCATTAGGCCATTTGACATTTGCTTTCGTCCTCTATGTATCTTGTTTTCCCTGTCTCGTGTTGTGCAATTAGAACCAAATAACACCGTGAATAGGTATGTAGTCTCCAAGTCACTTTGACAATGACATGAAACCGAAATATGTTGGTGAAGAGTGTGAATGGCCTCTCATTTCATCATCATGCTCCAACTTCAAATAATCGTTCACCCATATTCTGACGTATACCAGAAGCCTATGTTATCACTTAATTTTTACAAACGAAAACATGAAAATATCATGAAACCTGTTTTATTACAGTTCATTTAGATTTAAGTAGGGAAAGATAACAAAAGTGAATGTTTTTGTCACAACCGTAAAATGGCACACAAACATGAATAACAACAACAGAAAACGAAATGTGAATTGGACCTAAAAGTACTTGTAGACCTGATCGACGTTCCACGCACTGGCAGTGACCGTCCATTCGGGACTGTGCACTCTGTTCTCTCTGATCTTGCCGATCATGTTCTTTATCGATTCGGATTGCATTTCCGGTCCATGGAGGTGGTGGGAGGAGATTCCGACGAGGAGCGGCTTGTCGTCAGATGGCGTTTGGGTGGTTTTCTGAAAATAAGTACGCACTGTTTCAAGGGGACAAGAGATAAAAGGTTGGGTTCACAGAGGAATACTGATTTATATTCGAGTTTTTGCCCTTTTAATTTACCTTGGAATAACTTAGTCGCTCAAAAAAAGGCCTGTTTGAAAAGAAGCTTAATCTCGGTTTGTACAATAACAAACGCTTCAACTGGTTCAGGTAGAACATTCAACTTTTGAAACGAGAACTACCCGAGATCGCTCCGGGTGAAAGACATGTAACCACGAAAAGGTTCCTCTTCCGCCGCTGAACGAGGCGAAGCACAGCTCTCTAAACTCCAGCTTACAAGCCTACCCGAGGAGGTTAGCTATTCCGTTTTCAGGATCTTACGACCCTTGCAAGGTTCATAAATCGATCCGTGACATATCAAACTTGGACACCCTATTCGGACTTTCACTATCAATGCGCTATCAGGAGACACATTCCACGTTCTCAGAGCACTTCCGACCCTTCCCATGGGTTAGAGCATCAAATAAGGAACGAATCAACTCAATAAATAACTACAGTTTCATGAACTCTATCTAACATTTTCTCATTTTTCAACCGCAATGTAACTCTTGGCTTTTGTGAACAAACCTTGATAGTCACTTTGAACATCCACTCGCAGATGTTGTTGGGCGTTGAGCACGTGAAGTAGAGGAACATGTTCTCTTGCGCAATCGCCGGTTGAGTGACGGATGTGTTTGTGATGAGCCACGTGGCATCAGGGATGATATAGGCGGAGATTTGACCGGTGCCTGCAACAAAGAGACGTCAAGAGAGACAGAGAGACCACGGAGAACCGACCAATGACCGAGAAGCCGTACTCGATGGTTGCCTTGCCGTCGTCGCCGTCCACTCCGTGCTTCTTCGAAATGCCCAGAATCTTGACGGGCGTCCGGAACTTGAGCCTCTCCTCCACCCTCCTCACCCGGATGTTCCTCTCGTTCAGTCGTCCCTTCGTCGGAAACAGAAACGGAATCTCGCACCACGGATTGTTGTCAAAGTGGCATCGGAGACCCGCGTACTCCGGATCACTCTTCACGAAGGGAATGTCCTCGGCGCCGCGGTAGTCGTGCGATATCGCGTAGAAGCGGGTCTCGTTCACCGAAACTTCACCGTTTCGGTCGTAGAGCATCTGGTTGACGTGCTGGAAAATAAGTGATTTACACATAACCAATTGCAGTCGCCACTTCTCATTCTATGCAGTTTGAGAAGACAGACGACCAATGATCACATCTACATACATAGACTAGCTATGTCTAGTGTCTTACAGATTGAAATCATTTCCTCAGAAATTAAAAAAACGGTGAAGACACGGTAAGGAGTGCCTCCGGAAGCCGTTCTTTAAATCTGTTTTCGTTCGAAATTTATGTTCCAATCAGAGTTGATTTTTCGAGAATTACTCGAGAATCAATGAACAACTGAGAGGGGGCATTTGTGGAAAAGTCGAAACACGATATCATTTTCCAGTTGGCTCTTTAGAGGAACCATGTAGTTTTTGAGAGATTTCCGAGTAAACTGGGTGTTTCACTGATTATGAAACCTTTGATTCCCCAATGAAACGGGGGTTTCACTATTCGAGTTCCTTTTTTTTCCGTGTCTCCAATTCGGAAAACAACTCACGAAGAACTGCGTCCTCTTCGCAGTCGGATACCGTTCGTCGAATCGGTACGGCGACGGCCAGAAGCTCGCAAACACGTACAGAATCGTCAGAGTGACGAGGAGCACTCCGAGCAGATTGTAGAGCAGTTCCAGCACTCCCGCCTCGTTCGAAGGCCTCGAGTTCTGACTTCTGGCCACGAGTCCTCCCTGAAAACAGAACATGTTCACATGGAATCCAAATCAGTTGGGACTGACCAACGAGAGAACGATGCAGGCGGCGGAGAAGGAGACGAAGAAAGAGACGACCGGTTCGGGGTTGTAGGAGCTGCGTCCCATGATCGGAATGAAGATCGAGAGGAGCATTTCAGTTGTGTAGATGGCCATGGCGCATCCGGGCAGCGAGAAGAGCAGCGTGAGCAGGGTGTTGACGGTGGGGCACGCTGCAATGAGCAAGTCGGTTTCAGAGTTCCAGGGAGACTTTTGAACAAAGATAACAGTTTCAGCTATTCGTCGAGATTCTTTCTGAGTGGAAATCAAGAATTCTACCGACTAACAAGTATTATCTACAGTTTCATGGCATATGTTTCTGTTGAATCGTTCAATCAACGATTCGTTGTTCTAGAGGAGTCTAGTCTAACTCACCAGGCCACAATCCGAAATGCGAAACGACTGCCTTGACGGCGGGAATGAGCAACAGCGCGAACAGGAATCCACTGGCGACGTCGAAATACGTGAACACGAGCAGGACGGCAGAGACGAACGACAAGTGGATCAGCTCGAGAGCGCTTCCGTACTCTTTGCGAGCCTTCGGAGCCAGTCGAGCAGCCAGAAGTCCCTGGACAGAGAGCCCTGCCCAGATGCACGGGAGACCGTAGGCGACGAGGGCGAGCCAGTGACGGGTGTACCAGCGGAGGGCGCCGTAGGTGAAGAGCGACATGAACGTCATCGCTTTGATGACGACGGCCATCGTGAGAACGGTGAGCACGTAGTCGCGGAGGGCAAGGAACGATTGGAAGGTGTTGGTGGAGAATCTGTGAAGAGTCAGGACGAAGATGACGAGGATGGAGGCGAGGTTGATGGAGTGGGCGAGGGAGAGGGGGTAGATCACAACGAACAGACCTGCAAGCACATCATCCAAGAGTGGAGGAGAAACGGGGAATGCAGACCGAGGAAATCAAAGAAAACGGTCTTTCTGTCCGCGTACTCTGCCGGTTTCTCGAGATACGGACTCTTGAGCAGGTGGTTGAGAGTGGAGAACACGTTCTCTCCTGCCCTCTGCAGTGATCCACTCGTTATCCGCTCAGCGGTATCGAATTCAGTGTGCCACCAGTATCCGTTCTGCACGAATGCCAGGTCCAGTCCAGGGACACGACCGTGGTCTCGGAAGATACGGAAGTCGGTGTCTCCCGGGTAGACGCCCGATTGGAAGACCTGCAAATGGAGGGAAATGAACTATGTTTTAGTAATAATTCTCAAATTGGGATGAATCGAAGAAGCTGAACTAGTGAAGATAGCGGAAAACTGGGTGTATTTGCTGTTTCAAAGATCCCACTTCCAATTTGATCTACTAGAATTTGATTAGAAGTCAGAAAAAGATATAAAACGTAGAGTAGAACGCAATTCAGAGGCTTGCTCCCGAGATTTTGTTCTCTATACTTCAATCTCCGGTAGTTTTCCCGTTGCCCACATTTCTTTCCGTTTCAAAGAAATCTTATCTTCTCGATTCGAGGGAACACTTCTCAATTCGATCTTTTCTTTCACTCCCTAATTCCCACCCACCTCCTGTCCAATGACACTGCAATGCGGATGGACGGCAGCCTCTAGATACGAGTTGAGGAGCCACTGATTCGCGGGTCCCGCCTGGAACAGAAGCTCTCTTCCGCCGGATCCACTGGCCTCCAGATTGATGAAAGCGCGGATCTCGTGTCGCCACGAGTGCTGAGTGATGAAGCCGTGCGCGGCGAGGAGTGAGGACTCTTCGGCTCCGTTGAACAGGAAGATGACGTCATGATGGAGGAGGTGGGGGTTGTGAGAGTAGAGACGGATCAGTTCGAGCATCAGAGCGCACGAGGAGAGATCGTCGCTTCCGGCTGCAATATGAGGAGTTGGAGAGGTGGTTTCTGGTGGGTGCAAGATTGATGTTGAGCGGAATCCGTATACTCCTTACAAGGAGCAGATTCCGATGAGCAGTTACTTATCAATGAGGGGAAACGAGATGAACCATCAGCTCAGGAGACTAACCATTACTAGTTGGCCAACTGTCGTAATGGCAGTTGAGTAGAACCGAAATCTGATCCTTCTTCTCTCCTTTTCCCAGTCGAGCCATCACATTTGACACCTGGAATCAACTGATTATTCTCAGTTTCATAGGCAGCATGTATGATAAAGTTGTGGGGACCATTCGATTCGTCTCGGTTCCACGGGCTATGTTACCCCAACTGAGTATCCTAATGATTTCTGTTTTACGAATTCGACTTAACGAAAGAATTCAATTGCGCCTATTAACAAAATTGGCATTTATTTCTGTCTCGCTGTCTTGTCTTCTGTCTCGGCAACTGTGCTTATTCCTCATCTGCCGAACCTCTCCGCAAAAGAACATCAACCATTTTAGAAGAGAACACCAAGCGGTTCATCGCTCAATTCTCAGACATATTTCATAAATCTTGAAACCTGCGCAAGCGCGCTCCGCTGGACTCGTGTTGGTCTCGCCACGACTGTCTCGTGTATTCTACGAGAGACGCAGACGAGCGTCGTGCCGAGACCAACACAAGTCCAGCGGAGCGTGTTTGTGCAAGTTTCAAGATTTATGAATTAAATAATCCCTATTACAAAAGAAAAACTCACGTTGCGATAGCAAATGTTCATTCCCTCCGTGTCGTGAACCGGAATATCGAAGCATCCGGACACGTACTGAGTGTCGATGTCGAAGCGCAACGAGTCCTTGTTGGCAGCGGTCTTGTGGATATTCTCCAGTTCTCTGAGTATCCGATTCCTCGTCAACTCCTCACAATTGTAGCTTCCTGCAGGTTTCCATCCGTAGTCCGAGAGCTCTTGAAGGATTCGCACCGCCCGTTTCTCCGAGAACTGCGTTTCTTCTGGAATTATTGTGATTGTATCAAAGATCTTCTCTCCCATGAATCCTGAAACCCTTCCGCCTTCTCTTCTAACCTCCATTCGGATCCTTCGGCTCCGGAAGGCATTTGTGAAGAAAACTGGCTCCGCAGATGAGTGCCAAGTAGAAGACACCGATGAAGTTCCAGTGCGATGGCCTAGAAAACCGCTCATTTGGCTTTCTCGGCCTCGTCTTACCTCAACAAACTGACGTCCTTCTCTGTCTGCGTCTCCTCGTCCGGCGTGCTCTCTAGCAGATGCTTCTGTTTTTCGTCGGCATGCCTCCGGCGAATTCCGCTCGACATTCGCCCTTCAAATTCTATCGATTTCGAGTTTCTAACGCGTTTTTAATGAAAAAGTCGTCGAGAATTAGGGAAAAATAGAACAATTCCGTGCGTACTCATGCTGTTTCATTCTTTTTTGCAACAAGTTTTTCGGTTTTCTTGAAAAATGCTCGGAAAATGGAGAAAACTCGGCGTGAAATGATGATGTACTCGGTGGTATTTAGGTATTGGCAATCGGCCGTATAGATAGGCGAGCGGCGAGAGAGCACGCGAACCGAGGAGGGCGCAGAGGACGAGAAACAGAGACGCAGGCTGCTGAAGGGCATGAATGGACGGGTGGAAGAGCATGCAAATGGGCTGATTTATGGTCGCATACTGACCAGTGTCCTCTGCCGCAGACATGTATCGGGGTGTCCTGGAAACGCTTAAGGGAAAGTTGGAATGATTGGAAAAAAGGGAATCTGGAAATAGCTTACGTGACCGATTACGTTGCAGCGGCTAGCTCTCATGTCAACATTTATTTTCAGAACTCTCAGTCTTCTTTTCAAATTTGAAGAAGCAACATTTATGCATACCACAATGAGACATCCTGCAATTTGTTTTCTCATTCCAATCACTCGTTAGCAATGCAAACAGCCGTTGTTCAATGATATCTCGCACGCCGGATGTCATTATCCGCCGCCGCTCTCTTATTGACACTCGAGAGCCGAAGCCAACAGATCCCATGTGGTCTAGTGGTTAGGATTCGTGGTTTTCACCCACGCGGCCCGGGTTCGATTCCCGGCATGGGAAGTTTCTTTTTGTTTTGGTGATCTCGATCGGAACGATTTGATTTTCAAAGAATCGCGTTTTATTTTATCAATTCAGGTCCCTAGTATTCCAAGAATTTCATTGTTTTGCGTCACCGCATTCCATCTTTGATTGCGTTCCGAAAAGCCAATCGCCAATTCATGACTCAATTCGAGCAGAGCAAATTACGACAAATCAGAAAAACAAGGCAATAGAAATCTCATTTACACGTATTTTATTGGTCTCTTTTTTTTTATTTCATAATGTACATGCAAACGAACGTGATGTTTGCAACCGAGTTGAGGGAATTCTTGTGGAGACCCGGAAAATAGGAGTGGTTGACATTTACAAGAAAGATTAAAAACACACACGTCTGGGGATCATTTTCTCAGGGCAAAAGTGGCGGCGACGAGTCCTCCGACGACGGCGACGGCTCCGCCGATGAGTCCGAGACCGATGAGTCCCTTCTTGTTCATCTGCTTCTCGACCGTCTTGCGCAATTCGATGGCTTGCAGATTGGCAGGTTCTGTGCGGAGCAGCGCGTTGAGAAGGTTCACCGATTTGTCGTAGTTCTGGAAAATAATGCATTTGAGAGAAGGTTGGTCTTTACGTATTCAGAAAGAGGAGCGGACTGTGCATAGCTTCAGAGAAAGGAAAAGTGTAGAAATGCAAAAAAATTTCCATTTCGTGTTTCGCAATAGTTGAGCGATTCTCACTATTTTCGGTTTTTACAAAAATTGTTAGATTTAACGAAAAAAACACTCACTTGAAGACGAGCATGACCGAGAGCCAGATAGTGAACACAAACTCGCGAATCCTCGCTGTGATCCGTGTCCTTGACGAGCTCTGAAAAAAAACTCATAATTTCTCGCGTATTACGAAATTTCGACGGATTTCTTTATTAAGACGGTATTTAACGTACCCTCGAGCATGCTGACTCCTTCTTCGATTTCCGAGTGTTTCTCCGAACCGACGAGAGTGATAGCCAGAAGAATTTGGTTCTCGCGCGTCACTGAGCGCGCTCGAGCGGCCTGAAAAGCAGAAATTTGCTAAAAACTAGAAAAAAACTGTCTATACTCACCAGAATATCGTCATTTTCGGTGCGGAAATCCAAAATTGACTCGGGTTCCATGGCGATGTCGACTAGAAATTGGAGAGAACGAAGAGAGAATTCGGCAAGAATGCGAGAAGATTCTCTGCAAAAATATATTCCACGTGTAGTACACGCGCCCAAAAAGGAGGTTTCTAGGCCACGGCGAATGGCGCCAGTTTGAAATGAAAAGTCTTGTCGTGGAAAATTAAAAATTAATTTTTCAAAATTCAAATTTTTGATGATTTTTCCGGCAAATTCCTTGAAAAAAATGGAGAAAAATTGCAAAATTATTGTATAGATAATGTGAAAATATAAATTTCATAGTGAGCTAGCAATTAAATTAGCAAAATCATCTGCACGGGCTGTTGGAGCGTACCAATGTTTAAATTCTCTCTTCGCTACAGTAATGACCTGCATCTCTTACTGCGTAACGTTAAAATGATACGCAGCCTTAAAAATGGCCGGGGCCGCATAATTCCTAGGCCACTGGCCTAGCATTCCGGCAACTTGGCCGAATTTTCGCAGGTAATTTTCAAAAAAATTTACCGCGACGCGTGCCGCAACGCGCCTGTCCAGTAGAGCGCGTTTTCGATTCGGTACGCTCCGACAGCCCGTGTCATCTGCAAATCACCATTAATTCGCATTTCCGTCGAGTTTGATCCCAAAAAACGCGGGCGTAAACAATTAGCGACGGGTTGTCTATCCAATTCGCTCCAATTTTCTTCCAAAACAATGAGTTTTCAGCAGAGAAATCAGCGGGGAAAAGGCGAGTTAGTCACGCCTTCCGAGCACATTTCAGCGCTATTTCTGATTTTTTGCCGGCTCTTTTTCGGTTTTTTCTTGAGAATATTCAGCTGAACTAATCAAAAAGTGTCTTAAACATGTATTTTCAATTCAATTCGACGGCGGAAATCCAGCCGGGAGAGCGCAAATGGACGGCGATTATGCTGGTTTTGGTCAGTTATCATCGGAAGTTTCCGGATGATTTCCGGATGATTTCGGGAGCAAATCCTCGCGTTTGCAGATAAGTACTGTCGGCGGGGCCATCAACGGATACATTGCGTCCGGATTCCTTTTCGGTCTCCGTTACCGTGGCGGATTCTTCGTCTTCTCCGTCTCGAAGACCATTTCCAATGTGCTCACTTGTTCTTTGATCTTCTTTTGGCTCGTTCCCGCCATTTTCGCGTAACTGGACCGTTTGAATCCCTTGAAAGAGAGTTCATTCAGAAACGACAACTTGGTCTCGAACTATGTGAACATGATCCTCAGTCAGTTTCTCATTTTCGGACTCTACATTCAGGGAAACATGACACAAAGCTTCCTTTCTCTCAATCGCTTCGCAACCATCTGCTTCCTGGGCACTAACAAGAGAAAGAATTCTGATCTACTGGCACTCGGAATCTTCACTTCCTGGTTCGCGACTGTCGTCTGGACGCTTATGGGATATCCAGGTGAGGAACCAAAGATTACTGTAACAGGGGCAAAAGAAGAGTGGGTGGAGGGACGAATGGTGCTGGTTAGAAACGATCCGTCAGAAAGTTATTTGAGCATAAAGGGTTCGGGAAATTTGATGTATTGTTTGTATGTTTCTCTGTATTATTGGTTTTTGGTTTATCTGTTGGTTTATCTGTAACGACCAACTGGAAATTTGGAACATAGAATAGTCTAACACTCACAATATCTGATATATCTGCTCACCAAGATTTGAATTGAACTCATAAACAGTCACCGTAACCCTTTCTGGAATCCGTTTTCCGTTTAAAAGTGAAGCTTCTGCCGAAAAGAAGTTGTTATTCGGTGTCTCTGTTTCAGTTCAAACGTATCAGAGTGCCAGAACTTCTTTTGAATGTTTGATTCACCCGAAATGACGGTTTTGACTTTTTTGCTGGCCACCGGCGGTCTGGAAAAGAACGAGAGTTCAACCCTTGCTACCGTACCCCTTGTTCTAAAAACAGGTTTTCGGCCGTTTCTCCAACGGATTTTTGATAAAACGAATTGAGCATGCTAAAGGAATGGATTTCCACAAAAAAACCCCCGGAAAAACAGCTTTTTTTCCTGGCTAGTTGAGTTATAAGAAACTTTTCCACAGTAATTCGGGCAGGCGCGAAACTGTCGGTGGCCCAGAAAACTCCTTCTCTCAAAATCTCGTCAATATCTTCTTTTTGGATGGGCGAATAAAGGGCGAGGATCGGTGTTGAGATGTGACGGTGGGTGGTTGAGGAAGGCGTCGGTCGGCCTGTAAAAGAGAATGGGGAGAGAGGAAACTCAGAGTATCGCATCAGGTTGTGGCTTGTGAGGAATGTGGATGATTGTGCTTCCGGAATGACTGGTTGTCTTGGCTGCTCAACGAATGGTTCGGGACCATCCGTTACACTTTCAATGTTTAGAAAACCACCCGAAATTTGTTTGCAGAGCCTTATTCTTTGGTCGGAGAGTTTTGAAAAACAGTGAAACTCCATGAACAAAATCCGATGAATTTCAGTTTCAGAGGGACTTTATCAAGTTGAGTACTCTATGTGAAGTGATGTTTTAAAACAGTCCTTGAAATATTCTAGTCAGCTGATGGGCTGGAGGACACAAGCCGATTGGCCAACTCTAGACCTTCGAATCTTTGAATTTACTACACGCTCCTCTCTTCTCTTTCTCTCTCTAATTCCACTGTCGTTATCTTGAGACAGAACCAACTATCACAGTTTCACGATGAGCATATTCCAACTCATTCCGCCTCCTTCCATTGCCATTTCTTAGAATCCCGTTGCAGAATGCACGTGTCACTTCTCTGTCCACTCGCTGACATTTGTGTACACGGACGAGTGCCACGTGGCCAACTACCAACTGCAGCTCTACTGCGCCTTTGTGCTCATGATGGTCTCCAACATGCTCAACACCATCAGCTTCCTCATTATCCTTTGTGGCGGCGCGGTGAGTGAGCAGCGGCACAAACACTCTTGTTTACTCTCCAATCGGGACAATAGAAACCAAAAAGTCATATTTGGCGGAATCCAAATGATGAGATTACAGAAGTCGGTGAGTTTCTCGTGTCGAAACGGATCGAGACGGAAGCAGAGAAACGCGAGGATGTTTGTGCAGGTGGGCGACAATTGGATGGGGATTAGGAGACGAATGACGTGATCGGCTGGGATCAGGTGGCGGGAGGGAGATGTATGGTAGAATGGGAGAAAGACTCATATGGAAGCGACACGGAGTGAAACAATCCACAAACAAGAGAAATCAATGAAACAGAAGAAAAACTCCAACTTCTGTTTCTAGAACTGCATACAAGTTGGGAATTCCTAAGCATATCAAAGTGCAGTTAGATGAAAAGTGTGTAAATAAAGGAACCATGGAACGGGGAAATGCGATACGAGTGTTCTGAAACCCTTTGTCTCTCTTGTTCAGTTATCTCTCGACGACTAGTTGATAATGATAACTTGAGTCGGATCAATCACTGATAAAAGATTAGCAAAGCCCTTCTGTCAGTCTTCACGCTTTTCATAGTCATGAAGTTATGTGACATTACTGTAATGTCATTACATCAATTACTGTTTCACCGTGACGTTATTCTCGTTATTCGACCTCCACAGATGAACATTTTTCACGGTAGCAGAGCTAAAATTGGTGAAATGCGAGGGGGAAGAATGAGGTGATAACAGCAAAACAAACAGTGGTCTTTAGAGTATCTCGGTTTGATGATGTATCCATAGGTTTTCCCTAGACCATGCACTATTGAGCGCGAATCGGCAAAAAAAGTTGTTTCTCTGTTTCTTTTTTCTAATATTTGCAGCCAGAGCGTTGGGAAAACATTTTTTTCTATGGAGTCTTTGAGGTGATAAGGAACACTTGTTCAGTTGATCGCGGAGAGTTCCCCAGAGCTGAGAGAAATCTCGATCTGAAACTTGCGCTACAGTTCATGACGGGGGCACGGGATGTAGAGAGTACCAGTGTTTGAATTCCCGCTTTGCTACAGTAATGAAATGAATCTCTTTCTCTGGAACAGTAAGATGATACGGAGATTCAAAATGAGAGCGGCCGCATAATTCCTAGGCCACTGATCTAGAATTCCGGAAACTTGCTTCTTTCCAGCAGAGCGAGTTTCCGATTCGGTACTCTCCAACAGCCCGTGCGGCGGGGGGTTTCAGCGATCCCTCATGGTATAAAAAATGTGTCCAATCTTTCACAGTTTCTCGAACTCTCAAAGTTCAAACCGTCGCACAAGTCGTGTTGAAGAGTTGGGAGTGCTTTGGGAGTGGAATCAAACTTCTTAAAGTGTCTGTCCAACTGATTGGCATCCCTGAAATAAGCTGTCGAAGCAGAAATCATCTCCGTTTCCAGTGTTTCGTGCAATCGCTGCTCATCGTGTTCGACGTCTTCCTCGTCTCCTCCCTCCATTCCGGATCGTTCGGCGACATTCTCGTCGCCCTGCCCTCCTTCGCCTTCTTGGCCCTTGTCGATGGGTGAGTCCCCATCTTCCCCCCTTCCCCCTTCCATTCCCTCTCCAGTCTCATCATGCTCCTCTGCAACAACGACATCCAGCCGGCGTGTGTCGCCTCGAAGAATCTGCACAAAAAGAGTTCGGTCATCTCGATTTCCGTCAGCGACTTTCGGTCATAAGTCACTGATCGGCATCTTCTCCAATGTTTCCATGTTCAAAAATTAATAAAGTGTTGACAAAGTAACTTTCCAGAGGGTGGGCGCACGGATTTACGAGACAAAAAAGGCCCGTCTGTGCAAATATTTGAGGCGGCGCGGTGGCACTATAAATGGGGATTTGGAAGTGGGAAACAGTACAAATTGTTTCATTCCTGCCCAGACATGCACTCATCCACCCTCATCCTCCTCGGCCTCTCCGTCATCGGACTCGTCTCCTCGGCCTGCGTCGATCTGACGAATCCGTCGACCGGAACCAGCGACTGCCCCAAAATGGCCGCCTACTGCACCAACTCTGTCTATTTGAGCCTCATGAAGACCCAGTGCCCGAAGACTTGCGGATACTGTAAGTTACTGTTTCGGAGGGTTTAGTTGAAAAAAGAATAGAGAAGACGCCTCCAATAACAAAATGGAAGAGCCAAGAATAGAGAGTGATGTCTCGTCTTGGCACTGAAATGTTTAGTCGAAAATGTAGATTTCGTGTTCAAGTTCTTGTTCTGTCGTATTTGAACGAAAACATTAAATACTTTTTGACTCTATCAAAATCATAAAACAAACGTATCAGAACGATCAACGTTTTTTCGAGAAGATCTATAGAAGGGATTCGAAACCGAGATCCGCACTATGCCCAGTACACTTCGGTTTCAAGAAACTTTCTAGTTCTCTTGTGGTTGTGAATGGGTCAATGTAGCACTGACTGGGGTATCTTCTTATTATCTTCTTGAGAATTTTCAACCGAATTTGATTGGACCACCGTTATTTGTTCTCTATTTATCTCTACAACAACAGAAACTGTTAGTTGGTTTTTGAGAAAAACAACATCTCAACGCTCATTGATCGGTGTCTATTGATAGAAACTACAACGGTGTTCTGAAACAGAAACAATGAAAAACAAAAAAGATTTCGGTTTCACAAAAACAACTTTTCCATTTTTTTTTCTCTCGTGGTCTATTTACCTATTCAATTGAGTGTGTGGTTTCCATTTGATTATACATAAAAAACGTTCCAATAGTTCAAAAAGTTATCCCTTACCGTTTCGCTTCTTCATCTTATTTCCTGTTTCAAATAACTCTGGAATATTTGGGAAACAGGGAACAGCGATGAGCGTTGTTGATATACTTCCACAACAATCAACCCTTTGTGCTCTTGCTATTTTCATTTGTTCTGAGCCGCTTGAGAGCAACAAAGAACGAGAAGACCCGTGAATTATGGTAGGAGCACAGACAAATTGAATCCTCCATGCATCCACTCTCTCTCTAAATGGCTTTGTTCATTCCAGGCACCTCTAGCTCGACGTCCTCCTCCTCCTCCTCCACTACCACCTCCTCTTCCACCACCTGCGTCGATAAGACCAACCCATCGACCGGAACCAGCGACTGCCCCAAAATGGCCGCCTACTGCACCAACTCTGTCTACTTGAGCCTGATGAAGGTCCAGTGCCCGAAGACGTGCGGATACTGCACTTCTGGATAATTCCCTTATTGTAATATTATCTCCAATGCTTCCCCGGTTGCTAATGCTATATATAGTCAATGATTGAAGTAGTGTGTGGTTTACGTAATAAAGTGTTTCTCTTTCACTTCTGGAATCTCTATTCTTGCTCACTGGAACAATCTTCTTATTGAAGTTAAAAAGATTCATTCAATGTCAAGAAGGGAGCATGAAACAGCAGTTCTCACAGTTTCCAGTAGATGAAAGGCGAATAATCCATTAAAGTCAAAAATAACAAAAGGGTTTGAGATAATACTCGTGAAGTTTGAATATCGGTTTCAGCTTTCAAACTTTAGTTATTTTTGAATTGAATAATTGATCTTAGGATGAAAGATACCACTCTGAATGATAATGTCACGCATTATGCAATAAACGTAACTGTTAATCTCGCACAAACTGTTCATTGATTTATGTATTTTATACACAGAAGATCCATCCGCTGCACTATCAAAAAATCTCAGGCTGTCAGGTTGCTCCCTCCCCTTCTATCCCTATTCACAAACCTCCAACTATTTTTCTACTTTGTCCCCATTTTCATGTTCCTCAAGTGCGTATTTCAATAAATAAACGAGAAAATATAAAACTGATCACTTTTGAAGATGTCCTACTGAAATGTCTTCTGAAACAGTATTCTGTGCATACAAGTGAAATAAAAATAACTCACAGTTACAAGAATTTCCTATTATATACGTTTGTGGATTCTAGTGGAAACGATAGATATCAAAAAGAAAAGTATCTCGGAACGGTTAGAGATGAAAGAGTGCAGACGAGCAGAGAGTTTTTAGGAAATTTTATTGTCTTTCCGGGGGCAAAATTTTCGGGAAAAACTTAGAAATATATTGTTTTGTGGTACTAACAAGTTAATAGAAGGTCAATTTGTGTGAAATTCAGATAATTTAGATATTGTCCGAAATTCCCAGATTTTGTCATACCCTCAAAACCGAAACCCTAGAGAGATTGTTTCCTTGAGTTCTATCAGATTTCTGGCATGAGAATGACGTGTCAACCGCTCATCTTCGTACTAGAGTGTCATTCTCTTTTAAAAAACCAGTGAAACAGAGAGAGAGAGAGAGAGAGAAACCGTTCATCGACGATCCGGAAATGTTGCAGAACTTTGTTTCATAGTCCCTCAGCATTCGCTGCTCAAACACAAAAAGTTGACGACGAAAAAGTGGCCGTATTTGCCTAATCTTGGTTTAAAAGGATGGCCACGAGATGCTGTTAAGTCACATTTCGCAGTTGTTCTGTCGATAGTTCAGTTTCAGAATCAAAGAAAACGATGCGGTGTGCGGTGTCCCTGGTTGTGCTCTCGTTGATCCCGCTGTCCCTCCAGCAGTCCTACGGCTGCACTTCCACCCCACAGCCCGATCTGAACGGAGCCTGTCCCACTGATTTCACTTATATCACTGACAGTGGATGCTGTCCCGATGCTGATCTTTACAGTGAGTGTCTCTTCTCACACACATGCGATAATCCAACTGGAAAAAAAGAAATGTGCACTCGTTTTGATTAAACGCTGAAACAGTAACCAACCGACTCTTCAGCCATCACCACCACAGCCGCCGCCACGACCACAACGACCGCTTCTTCTGCGACCACTTCCACTTGTGTCGACCTGACGAACCCTTCGACCGGAGTCAGCGACTGTCCTGGAATGGCCTCCTACTGCACCAACACCGTCTACTTGTCACTCATGAAGCAGCAGTGCCCGAAGACCTGCGGATACTGTGAGTTTGAAGAGCACATCTCTAGTATCTGAACCAGAGTTGGGCGGAATTCCGTTTTCCGCGATTTTGGGCTTTCCGTTTTCCGGAACTAGAAGTTTTTTTTCCGTTTTCCGTAAAAATAATTCCTTTCCGTTTTCCGCAACTCAAAATTTTCATTCCGCCCAACTCTGATCTGAACGATCCGAAATCTTCTGAAAAGTCTCTTTCGATACGGTTTTCGATAGAAGTATCCTCAATTTTCAAATGGCGCCAGCTAACGCGGAGTTCCGAACTGATCATCTGCTTTCAAGTTTTTCATCGAGCTTCTAAAAATCAATGTGAAAAACATATATAGTAAATATTTTAACTTAGCTTGAAACAGGGATTCTCAATAGTATTATCTAACTCTAGGACGGTTCAGCAAAAACAGAGTCATCCAATCAGCTTTCCCAGGAATTCGCCGAAAAAAAAAACGATTGTCGAGATGTTTTCGTACTTTTCCCCACATCTCTAAAAGCCCCTAGATTTTGGAGACAGTTCCTCCTGACGTTAATAACGGAATGTATTGAAAATTGCGGCTCCGGGACATTTCGCAACCGCTGAAACGGTTTCAGAAGGGAAATGATATTTATCTTGTAAAACATATTCAGATTACTGAATCCGTGGTTTTCGGGGTCGTAGAATCTAAATATAATGCCAAAAAACACGACCGTGAAGCCCGAAGAGCTGCACAAACTCACAGTCAGTCACTTTAGGGCCATTTCGCTCAAACATAACCAATTCATACCGTTCTTGGACTAGTCGACAGGAAATTGCACGTAGATTATGAAGATTAATATCACATTCCAAACAAAAAACAGTAACGAAATCCCGATTTTACTTACTGTGAGTCAGCTCTTCGGGTTGCACGGTCGTGTTTTTTGACATTAAATTCAAATTCTACGACCCCGAAAACCACGGATTCAATAATCTGGACATGTTTTACAAGATGAATATCATTTTCCTTCTGTAACCGTTTCAGCGGTTGCGAAATGTCCCGGAGCCGGAAATTCTGCATTGTAACATGAAGAACTGAGTAGTTGAACATTCCAAGACTTCCCTGAATACCTCGAATTATTGTAGTTGAAAAACAAGGGATACCTTCAACTCTTTCTTGAAACAGGGGTTCTGAACACTTTCATTGTTCCATCAATCTCTTCCAGGCACCTCCTCCTCCGCCACCACAACTGCTTCCTCCTCCTCTTCCACCTGCGTCGACCTCACCAATCCATCAACCGGAGTCAGCGATTGTCCCGGAATGGCCTCCTATTGCACCAACTCTGCCTATTTGAGCCTCATGAAGACCCAGTGCCCAAAGACTTGCGGATACTGTAAGTTGGGGGATTAGTTAGAAGAGAAAGCGAACGAATTGAGATGCTGGATTGGTGGCAGTGACCTGAAAACGAAAAGAGAATTGATGATGTTTCCTTGAAACAGTGAACTCTCATGGCTATTCACCTCATTTCTGCTTCCCCAAATGTTCATTTTCGGAACCTAGTCAGAATCCCTCGGAGGTTGTCAGTGCATTATAGATTACATCTCTGAAAACGTGTTTCCACATTACTATCGAAATCACCCAAAATAGCGTGGGAGACGACAGAAGAGCGAGTGGGCGGGGCGATGGGTCTCGAAACAATTTAGACACAGCTGAGCGAATGTTACCGTAATCCTTATTTCAGAAAGACAGTTCCTGGTTGTTTTAGTGCTGAGTTTTCAGTGAAAAATAGTAGACACAATGAAGTTGTGCACAAACACACGTTTGTTGAAATTTTCAAAAATTTCGCAGTTGATCTACGGCCACCGCGCGGCTGCCGGTGGCCGAGAAATCCCTCAACTCAGCCCCTACGCCGTTTGGGAAAATATCGATAATAGAATCGAACGAGAACATTTATATTTCTACAATACTTCTTGTGTTCCTGTCCTGAAACCGAAACTAAAGAGTGTCCGATATTCAGTCGACCATGAATCTCTCATTCCAGGCACCTCCTCCTCCGCCACCACTGCCTCTTCTTCCTCTTCTTCCACCTGCGTCGACCTCACGAACCCATCGACCGGAGTCAGTGACTGCCCCGGAATGGCCTCCTACTGCACCAACTCTGCCTATTTGAGCCTCATGAAGACCCAGTGCCCGAAGACTTGCGGATACTGTAAGTTGCCGTTTCGGAGGATTCACTTAGATGAGAGTGAGAGAGTGAGAGAGATAGCAAATTTCTTTATGGTGCTCAAAGATCCGTTGATAATGTGGCTCATCAGTGAAAATAATCGAATTAGAAGAAAGAACTCGAAAACACTCCCGTTTCTCACAAAACAGGGTATGTACGGGAAGAACGTGATAGTATGTAATCACTGGAAACGTGCGATTAACACAAATCCCAACGAGAAAAATTCCCCCATTGGACAAAGATCCGTTGATAACGTGGCTTAACAGTGATGAACTCGAATTAATTCCTGTTTCTCACATAGGTGGCTAGGGAAATGAAGAAAATAGCGTCATTAGAAAACGTCAAAGTTTTAATTGAACAGAAGCCTCGGAAAACGTTCTCCAATTTAACCATCATATGAGAACCAATTGTAGCTGAAACGTTTCCAGGCACTTCCTCCTCCGCCACCTCCTCCTCCTCTTCCTCTTCCTCCTCTTCCACCTGCGCCGACCTCGTCAACTCCTCGACGGGAGTCAGCAACTGCGCGAGCATGGCCTCCTACTGCACCAACACCGTCTACTTGTCACTCATGAAGCAGCAGTGTCCGAAGACCTGCGGATACTGTACCTAATTGCATTACTGTAGATAAAACCGTAGTGATTCTTATTCTGATTGCGCCCTCATTCCAAACAAACAACACACCCAACAAGTCACAAAGTAGCGAATGAGACCGTAACTGGAAATGCAAACTTGGCGCCACAAACTTGGCTGCCCCCCACGTGTTGATACAGGTGTCCATTCGAGAGAACTATCTTGCTGCTCAAATACCCAATTGGTGAACGTGTGATGTTTGCGAAGATTCGGTTTAAAAGGCCATTCGGGGGCCATCTGTGCACATCGGTTACTGTAGTGTAGTCTTCCGATCCTATCCGATCCGATCCGATCCTTTCCGTTTTCAGCCTTTTGAACCATGCTGCAACTGCTGATCCTCGTCTCCGTCGCCTTCGTGCCCACACTCCAGCAGAACCTCGGATGCAACAGTGTGCCCCTTCCAGACCTCAACGGAGCCTGTCCCCCGGGAACCACCCTCATCACCGGTAGTGGATGTTGTCCTGATTCCGACGTCTTCAGTGAGTCAGATGTCATTGATCTACCATTCCTCCCCTTCCAGCCATCACAACCACCACCACCCCCGCCGCCGTCGTCGTCACCACCACCCGATCATCGGTCACTTCGGGAACTTGCGTCGATCTGACGAACCCGTCGACTGGAACCAGCGACTGCGCCAGAATGGCCTCCTACTGCACCAACTCGATCTATTTGAGTCTCATGAAACAACAGTGTCCGAAGACTTGCGGATACTGTAAGTTGCCGTTTCGGACGATTCCCTTAGATTGGAAGGATCTGTTCGAACTTGATCGGAATATCCGTGTTCTAGAAAAAGTTCTCTTGAAACAGTGATCTCTCATGGTTATTCACCTTGTTTCTCCTTTCCGAAACTCTCATTTCCGGGACCCCTTTTTCCCCTATGAATTGACTGTTTTAATCCCACCCATCCAATCCTCTAGGCACCGGAACCGCCACCACGACGAGCTCCTCCGCCACCTGCGTCGACCTCACCAACCCATCGACCGGAATCAGCGACTGCCCGAGAATGGCCTCCTACTGCACAAACTCTGCTTATTTGACACTGATGAGACAACAGTGCCCGAGAACCTGCGGATACTGTGAGTTTTTGCGAAAGTTCCGACAGATCAAGTAATTGCGAAACGGGTCTGGTGTTTTGTACGGCGGTTGAAACCGAGAAATTGAAGACTGGTAGGAGATTTTGAGCTCATTTTCTAAGCCTGCTACTATCTGTCCTGCGCAAGATGCAACTTCTGCGCCGACCGCGACGCAGCCGCGAACACTGTTTTTTTGGAGAAAAAGTACGGTAGAAAAACCTTTTTTGCGAGAACCATGCGCTGCGGCTGCGTCGCGGTCGGCGCAGAAGTTTCAACTTTTGCAGGACGCATAATAAATAAAATTGATAATAAGAGGAAAAGTAGATAAAGGATTCCGCCAACAGCATACAAACCTCCAATTGAAAGTAGCTTTACGCATCACAGTAACAGGTCTCGCTGAAACCGAGAAACCATTCCAACAGGCCTCTGTTTCACAGCCTCTTCATTATTATTTCGATTCAATTCATACATATTCGTTTACAGAAATAGTGCAAACGTCATCTCTTATTCCAGGTTCCGGCGGATCCGTCACCACCACACGAACCACTTCCACCTGCGTCGACCTCACCAATCCATCGACCGGAGTCAGTGACTGCCCCGGAATGGCCTCCTACTGCACCAACTCTGCCTATCTCACTTTGATGAGACAGCAGTGCCCGAGAACCTGCGGATACTGTACTTCCGGCTAAGAGCCATCGGAGACGAGTAACGAATAATTTAGTAGTTTTGTGGGAGAGAACAGTTGAATTCGTCTAGGTATTCAACCAAATGAAACGTGCGATTGTGCATTCCTATACAGTAATGCCATCATTTGGATTTGGAAACTTCAAAATGATAACCATGTCGTGAAACAGAGATCCAGAGGATGTGAAAAAGGCTCCAGCTACTCTTTGTTTCAATTAGCTACAAAAGCGAAAAAGAAGAGCTTTATTGCATTCATGTGATCCTATGGATCAATCATCCATCCTCCTCAGTGCTCTCCTTCGATCGTCTAATCTCCGTCTTCTTCTGCTCCAACTTCATCTCTTCCTCCCACTCGAACGCCTTCTCCGGGGGAGCGTTATCGAGGGCGACTCTGAAAATGAAAGGTTGAGCAGCAGTAGGGATCCAGTCGGATTGCCACCCCAACAGCCCACGTATCAGGGCGTAATCCGGAGCATCGTAATAGTTGAGGCGGTCAATGTACATCATGACGTGGACGAGTTGCTTCGGACAGCCAGACAGGAACTCACGGAGACCTGAGATGACAAGAAGAATGTTCGAGCAGTTCCAATGACTCACCAGTGGTCCTTGCCACTTGTTTCGCGTGCTCCGCGTGCACCGGATCCTCCATCGTCATCCACGGAAGCGTTCCGACGAGTAGTTCCACCTGAAGAGTGTCTCTGACTGTCGTTTTTCTCTCTCTCCTGTCCCCCCAACCAAAAGATAAAACGCCGACTCCAAGTCGTCCTTCCTGCTCGTCTCCCGTCCGTAATGGGTCGCCAGAGCCGCGTAGCGTGTGGTTCCCTTGAATCCACGCACAAACCACCGCGGGTGTCTCAATTGGCTTCCCGTTTCCGTCAGATACCGCCGACACATTCCAAAGTCGACCATCACCAACTGTCGGGCGTCGGTGAGACTCACACAAAAGTTGGCCGGTTTGATGTCGCGGTGGATGAATCTGAAAAGAAATGAGCAAGGTTGGATCCGCAGAATGAAATGTTCAAACAAAATCTCCAGTTTCACAACTTTTTGAAATGTACATTACTGCGGATAGCCAGCAGTAAGTTTAATGGACTTAAAGAAAATTACCGAAAATGTTCTCTGCACGTTCATACATTTTTGAGATTCACTAAATAACAAGGGAACGATCTGAACTGTCCAGAACCGTTTGAAATGAGACCTAGTGGAATGAAAAGAGCATGTTCCCAGCATTCCAAATCAGTTTTCAAAAGTTGCATATGAGTTCATAAATAGAAGCAACTTTTTCTGACTATCATACAGAGAGTTCATTAATTTCCCAATCATTTTTTGATTTCGGGGGGCTCAACCCTACCTCTATCCATCCCATAAGCTCTCGTTCTAGATGGTTCTGGACTCTGTAAGTCTTCAGTGACTAGACAATTCTTGTCCTTCTGTCAAAACTCTCCTAGCTCTGCGATGATGATCAACCAGCTCTCAAAATTCACAAAGTTCACAGTTTCACAACTACTAACAATCACTGTGACTCTTCACATCTCGTCTCACTCACCCGACCGAATGGAGTTGCTGAATCGCATTCACCACCTGAACGCCCATCTGAATTCCGCAGCTCCTCGTGAACCGCTGACCGGGACAGTTGCCGCGTAGCTCCTGAAACTCTTCCGTCACTGTCCCGAGTCATTCGCCCTCCATTCACATTCACTCACATTCAAATTCTTCCCAACCAGTGTCATGATGATAAAGTTAAACTTTTCGGCGCGTCCACAAAAGAAAACACGACAAAAGAACGGCGAGCGAAGGGATTCGAGTGCTCTGGAAACGGGTGATTGTTGAGAAGAAGGCGTGTGGAGTTACTTGAGCACAAACACCTCCATCTTCAAGTTCTTCGTCTCCGCATTCCGATTCTCGACTTTCAGAGCGAACGAGAGCGTGTTGATATGGTCTACCTGCAATCATCTTCGTGTTTTCTTTGCGGTCTGTACTGTCAACAATGTTGAATAAAAACAATGAACGATTTGCTTATACAATCTGACGTTGAAACAGACAGTTATTGGTTAGTGTTTCCGAAATAACGGTCCAGAATGCTGGTTTGCCAATTGTCTGTGTTTAGGACAGTCGGACGAGCTCTAAATGAGAACTAGGAGGAAATCTAGAACCGCCGTGGTATTGAAATAGATCAAGAGTACCAGTCGCTTTAGTGGTCTCTGAAACAGTACGCTGGAGCAACTGCAAACATCTTCCCGTACGTTTACAATCTTGACTCAACAATTGAGAATTCCTATTTGGCCCAATCTTCTCTGACTCATGTTTTCCGTTTTAGGCCATCAAAGACTGCCATTTCGCATATTTGTATTCTGATCACCTCAAAAAGCAATTTGCGAGTAAATGTAGTCCTTCTCCATTCCGAATATCTAATCTCCTCCGCTTATATCCAATCTAAAGAGGTGCGGCGGCCCCGTAATGACGACGTGGAAGTCACGCGGTGGTAAACAACTCTCAAAGGTGCTCTCCGCCTGCTCTCTCTTTTCTGCTCTTTGCGCCCCAAAATCCGTCTCAAAGTGTCACGTGAGTGTCAGTGGAGGAAGTCTCACGCCTCAAGCTCCGGCCACTAATGACATGTTCCGCGTTGCGAAACTTGGCTCATTCGGTGCTGATGTGTGCTCGCGGAGCACGTTTGTGGGGAAGAAAAGGTTGAGAATGTTCCCAGACAGAAGAGGAGCTGATTACGTAGACGGAGTGATGTTTCGAATGACTGAGCAGTGTGCGAACAAGGAACTGATGGGAAATGGAAATGGGCACTCGGAGCAATTGTTCTGTCTTCAATGAGATGTATATGGTTATTTGAATAACAGACACACACTTGTTAGTCAAATTGAACTGCATCTCAGAAGCAGCGTCTTCTCACGGAATGGCAAAACGACGCGAGAATCAAATTGCAGTTTCACAGATTGTTAACAGATTGCTCTTCTTTGTGAGGGATGCTTTCGGTTCCGTATCCGGTACGAGTTGATCACCTTGATGTGGTAGGTGTGCTTGTCCTCGAACGGCGCGTTAAAGACGATCTTTGCGTTCGGCTGGGTATGTCTCCTGGGGCACGGATTGGGCCATTGCTGGTTGTTGATCTGGTTGTCGAGTTTTGGATCACTCGATTTAGAATCTAGAGACCAAAAATTCTGAAATTGGCCAGTGCTGCCAACCTCCGTCACTTCTTCTGTGTCGGCCCACGCGAACACAAGAAAAGAACGTTGATTTTGAGATTTGAAGAGGAGATTCACTGAAACTTCCATTCTATTGACTCATTTCTCCAAGGCAAGGAAAATTATTCCTCTGGGCCGAGTGAGGATGGAAAAGAGCGTTCGGAGCCAGACATTCAAGAGAAAGAAAATCCTGAGAAGCCACCCCTCGACTGGTCTCTAGTCCTTGTAGCGATAAATCACACACCCGTGGTCTAAGCGAAGCACCAGCTCCGAAAAAAAAACAAATTCCAGTTTCACAGAGAACATATTGTCTTTCTCTGGGAATGTACTACATTCATTGCAATGCAAATTCTACTGGCTCATTCGATCAATTGTTCAAGATATTGCCGGTTACTGAGCATTTGAATTCAAAGTTATAATGCAGTGATTGTCCTCCACACCTCACCCCTCCCCCTCATGTTCTCTTTTCCTGTTTCATTACTGTACCACACAGTTCACTTCTTCCTGAAGTATTCATTGACTCATTCAAGACGTTTGCGTTTCTAGACGGAATATTAAACAAGATCGTCAACTTCCAAAAACTCTCACTAAGTGAATTTCAAATTTGCGACGGAATGTAATCATACCAGCCTGTTTGCACCGGCTAATGCCGGCACTCCAGCTGGATTTTGCGTTTTGGAATTGAATTTCTTTTCTCTTCACGTGAAATTCGTAAAAAAAGAATGCGGGCGGACGGAATGAACAAATGAAAAACCCGCTCCTCAAGGAGAATATACCGTGTTCGCCTGTGACGAGACGGCAGTTTTCCTCGACTTTTCTAGCAGCACAACTGTTGATGAATAGGAATCTCGACAGTTCACTCCTCACAACTGAACTATTTCGTATCATTCTTAGACCAAACGACGCAGAATTTAACGGAGATCACGATTATTATTATTATGAGTTCGCCGCGAGCGTGGACTCCGCAGCCGCGATG
The DNA here is from genome assembly GCA_963932285.1 of Caenorhabditis macrosperma. NCBI lineage: Eukaryota > Metazoa > Nematoda > Chromadorea > Rhabditida > Rhabditidae > Caenorhabditis > Caenorhabditis macrosperma. The sequence goes on along the minus strand of OZ010621.1, from coordinate 10,715,184 downwards.
TCGGCGAAGGTCCCGAAACGAAAGAGCGAAGCAGTGTGTAAATTTCAGAGACGCAGTCAATTTCAAAATTTTTCGCGCCAAAAATGAGGTCCGTTGAAAAAGAGAGAGGCCGTTGAAAAATAGAAAAACGTGATTTCTTCGCGAGTGCAACGATATAACACTGTTCTGAAACCTTTGGTCTGCTTTTGAAAGCGAAGTTGTTGTTTGATTTGATGACTACTCAATTAAATATTCAGACAAGTTCAAGAATAATTGCACAAGTCGCCTACACCTCAGCTATTGTCCTCGCAGGGATCAATATCGTCGGAGTGGTCAAGTGTGCTCAGATGGTACCTATCCCCAGATGCTCTTTTCTCCCAACCACTCCTTCGTTCAGGTCGCCCGGCAACACGTGCACTTCGTGATGGCAGTTATCTCTCTGAGTGCCTGGGCAGCCATCTTCGTGTTGCCCATCATAATCGGCTACGCCTGCCCGAATCACACCGCCGAGGAGTGGGCCGTGTTCTACATTGCCGTCGGAATATGGGTGATAGTGATGAACATTCCGTTCCCGTTTCTGGCCACAATGGACGCCGCCGAGTACACGAAGCCAGAGTGGGAGGAGCAGCGGAAGAGCACGCGGAAAGTGGCTCCGGAGATACACGCCTAGGCGGCTGCAGATGATCAATATGTGTTCACTGTTTCTTCTAATACGTGTTATATGAAATGTTCGAACACTATTCGTAATTTACTTGGTGTGTGCATTCCTCAGTCATCGGTAAATGGTACTCCCCAACTGTTTGAGGGAAAAAGGAATGAGAAGAAGTGTTTCAGTTATTTCCGTCAGTTCTACTCGTTTTCACATGTTTCCCTGTTTCATCTCATTCTCATTTTCATTCGGTTTTACTCATTCTATTAATAGAATACGTTGAGAATCTTCTCCGACAGTGGCAGTGGGGACAAACTGGGAGATTTCTAGGCCAGCGGCGAATTTCACCTGGCCAGGATTCATCTATTCCGGGTGGCTTGAATTGAAGAGCACTGTCGCAGGAATCGATGCACTGAAAGGATTGCAGACAGGCAAAAATGTTTAATAGAAGTTGGAGCATGACTATGAAATGAGAGACCTTTCACACTCCTCACCAACATCTTTCCGTTTCATGTCATTGTGCAAAATGTCTCCGAAATTTTGGCAAAACTCCCATGTCTTCTTTGCCTGGAGCAATAATTGCACAACACGAGACATGGGAAACAAGATAGAGGACGAAAGCAAATGTCAAATGACCTAATGGGCCTGCAAAAGCAATGGTTCAAGTGTAGGAGAAGAGAATGAGGTAGGTACAACGAGAAGAGGGAAGGACAAGGTTCGGGAGAGGATCAGAGGATCAATCAGAGCTCAATTAGGGGAGCCAGAGTTTTCCGGCACTCTATTCGTTTGTCGAATCCGCGAGTTCCCCGCTTCGCAAAATGCTCGCAATTATTATGGGAGGTTGTAGTCGAACATTACTTTAAATCATTCTCTCTCGCCACGTTCTTCTTCCAGTACTCCCTCTTGACTCAAGAGTCTTCAGTACTTTTATCCACTTCAATGAGTGTCGTTCTCACTTCTCATTGTACCTTATTATCTTCTCTTCTTGCTTTTGCAGGCCCATTAGGCCATTTGACATTTGCTTTCGTCCTCTATGTATCTTGTTTTCCCTGTCTCGTGTTGTGCAATTAGAACCAAATAACACCGCGAATAGGTATGTAGTCTCCAAGTCACTTTGACAATGACATGAAACCGAAATATGTTGGTGAAGAGTGTGAATGGCCTCTCATTTCATCATCATGCAACTTCAAATAATCGTTCACCCATATTCTGACGTATACCAGAAGCCTATGTTATCACTTAATTTTTACAAACGAAAACATGAAAATATCATGAAACATGTTTTATTACAGTTCATTTAGATTTAAGTGATTGAGTAGGGAAAGATAACAAAAGTGAATGTTTTTGTCACAACCGTAAAATGGCACACAAACATGAATAACAACAACAGAAGAAAACGAAATGTGAATTGGACCTAAAAGTACTTGTAGACCTGATCGACGTTCCACGCACTGGCAGTGACCGTCCATTCGGGACTGTGCACTCTGTTCTCTCTGATCTTGCCGATCATGTTCTTTATCGATTCGGATTGCATTTCCGGTCCATGGAGGTGGTGGGAGGAGATTCCGACGAGGAGCGGCTTGTCGTCAGATGGCGTTTGGGTGGTTTTCTGAAAATAAGTACGCACTGTTTCAAGGGGACAAGAGATAAAGGGTTGGGTTCACAGAGGCGATTGGGGGATATATTTCGCTTGAATGGAACCACAAATAGAGAGAGGAACACTGATTTATATTCGAGTTTTTGCCCTTTTAATTTACCTTGGAATAACTTCGTCGTTCAAAAAAAGGCCTGTTTGAAAAGAAGCTTAATCTCGGTTTGTACAATAACAAACGCTTCAACTGGTTCAGGTAGAACATTCAACTTTTGAAACGAGAACTACCCGAGATCGCTCCGGGTGAAAGACATGTAACCACGAAAAGGTTCCTCTTCCGCCGCTGAACGAGACGAAGCACAGCTCTCTAAACTCCAGCTTACAAGCCTTCTCGAGGAGGTTAGCTATTCCGTTTTCAGGATCTTACGACCCTTGCAAGGTTCATAAATCGATCCGTGACATAGCAAACTTGGACACCCTATTCGGACTTTCACTATCAATGCACTATCAGGAGACACATTCCACGTTCTCAGAGCACTTCCGACCCTTCCCATGGGTAAGAGCATCAAATAAGGAACGAATCAACTCAATAAATAACTACAGTTTCATGAACTCTATCTAACATTTTCTCATTTTTCAACCGCAATGTAACTCTTGGCTTTTGTGAACAAACCTTGATAGTCACTTTGAACATCCACTCGCAGATATTGTTGGGCGTTGAGCACGTGAAGTAGAGGAACATGTTCTCTTGCGCAATCGCCGGTTGAGTGACGGATGTGTTTGTGATGAGCCACGTGGCATCAGGGATGATATAGGCGGAGATTTGGCCGGTGCCTGCAACAAAGAGACGTCAAGAGAGACAGAGAGACCACGGAGAACCGACCAATGACCGAGAAGCCGTACTCGATGGTTGCCTTGCCGTCGTCGCCGTCCACTCCGTGCTTCTTCGAAATGCCCAGAATCTTGACGGGCGTGCGGAACTTGAGCCTCTCCTCCACCCTCCTCACCCGAATGTTCCTCTCGTTCAGTCGTCCCTTCGTCGGAAACAGAAACGGAATCTCGCACCACGGATTGTTGTCAAAGTGGCATCGGAGACCCGCGTATTCCGGATCACTCTTCACGAAGGGAATGTCCTCGGCGCCGCGGTAGTCGTGCGATATCGCGTAGAAGCGGGTCTCGTTCACCGAAACTTCACCGTTTCGGTCGTAGAGCATCTGGTTGACGTGCTGGAAAATAAGTGATTTGCAGATGGTACAGGACCAATGACCAATTCCAATCGTCACTTCTCATTCTATGAGAAGACAGGGTCTAGTGCCTTACGGTGCTACGTGGGCAGATTGAAATCATTTCCTCAGAAATTAAAAAAAAAAGGCGAAGACGCGGTAAAGAGTGCCTCCGGAAGGCAACCATCTGTTTTCGTTCGGAATTTATGTTTCAATCAGAGTTGATTTTTCGAGAATTATTTGAAAATCAATGAAAAACTGAGAGGGGGCATTTGTGGAAAAATCGAAACACGATATCATTTTCCAGTTGGCTCTTTAGAGAAACAATGTAGTTTTTGAGAGATTTCCGAGTAAACTGGGTGTTTCACTGATTGTGAAACCTTTGATTCCCCAATGAAACGGGGCTTTCACTATTCGAGTTCCTTTTTTTCCGTTTCTCCAATTCGGAAAACAACTCACGAAGAACTGCGTCCTCTTCGCAGTCGGATACCTTTCGTCGAATCGGTACGGCGAGGGCCAGAAGCTCGCAAACACGTACAGAATCGTCAGAGTGACGAGGAGAACTCCGAGCAGATTGTAGAGCAGTTCCAGCACTCCCGCCTCGTTCGAAGGCCTCGAGTTCTGACTTCTGGCCACGAGTCCTCCCTGAAAAGAGAACATTTTCACATGGAATCCAAATCAGTTGTGACTGACCAACGAGAGAACGATGCATGCGGCGGAGAAGGCGACGAAGAAAGAGACGACCGGTTCGGGGTTGTAGGAGCTGCGTCCCATGATCGGAATGAAGATCGAGAGGAGCATTTCAGTTGTGTAGATGGCCATGGCGCATCCGGGCAGCGAGAAGAGCAGCGTGAGCAGGGTGTTGACGGTGGGGCACGCTGCAATGAGCAAGTCGGTTTCAGAGTATCAGGGAGACTTTTGAACAAAGATAACAGTTTCAGCTATTCGCCGAGATTCTTTCTGAGTGGAAATCAAGAATTCTACCGACTAACAACTGTTATCTACAGTTTCATGGCATAAGTTTCTGTTGAATCGTTCACTCAACGATTCGTTGTTCTAGTGAAGTCTAGTCGAACTCACCAGGCCACAATCCGAAATGCGAAACGACTGCCTTGACGGCGGGAATGAGCAACAGCGCGAACAGGAATCCACTGGCGACGTCGAAATACGTGAACACGAGCAGGACGGCAGAGACGAACGACAGGTGGATCAGCTCGAGAGCGTTTAAGTACTCTTTGCGGGCCTTCGGAGCCAGTCGAGCAGCCAGAAGTCCCTGGACAGAGAGCCCTGCCCAGATGCACGGGAGACCGTAGGCGACGAGGGCGAGCCAGTGACGGGTGTACCAGCGGAGGGCGCCGTAGGTGAAGAGCGACATGAACGTCATCGCTTTGATGACGACGGCCATCGTGAGAACGGTGAGCACGTAGTCGCGGAGGGCAAGGAACGATTGGAAGGTGTTGGTGGAGAATCTGTGGAGAGTCAGGGCGAAGATGACGAGGATGGAGGCGAGGTTGACGGAGTGGGCGAGAGAGAGGGGGTAGATCACAACGAATAGACCTGCAAGCACATCATTCAAGGGTGAAGGAGAAACGGGGAATGCAGACCGAGGAAATCAAAGAAAACTGTCTTTCTGTCCGCGTACTCTGCCGGTTTCTCGAGATACGGACTTTTGAGCAGGTGGTTGAGAGTGGAGAACACGTTCTCTCCTGCCCTCTGCAGTGATCCACTCGTTATCCGCTCAGCGGTATCGAATTCAGTGTGCCACCAGTATCCGTTCTGCACGAATGCCAGGTCCAGTCCAGGGACACGGCCGTGGTCTCGGAAGATGCGGAAGTCGGTGTCTCCCGGGTAGACGCCCGATTGGAAGACCTGCAAATGGAGGGAAATGAACTATGTTTTAGTAATAATTCTCAAATTGGGATGAATCGAAGAAGCTTAAACTAGTGAAGATAGCGGAAAACTGGGTGTATTTGCTGTTTCAAAGATTCCACTTCCAATTTGATCTACTAGAATTTGATAAGAAACCAGAAAAAGATATGGAACGTAGAACCTGTATTATAGTTTACAATTCAGAGGCTTGCTCCCGAGATTTTGTTATCTATACTTCAATGTCTGATAGTCTTCCCGTTGCCCACATTTCTTTCCGTTTCAAAGAAATCTTATCTTCTCAATTCGAGGGAACACTTCTCGATTCGATTTGTTCTTTCACTCCCTAATTCCCACCCACCTCCTGTCCAATGACACTGCAATGCGGATGGACGGCAGCCTCTAGATACGAGTTGAGGAGCCACTGATTCGCGGGTCCCGCCTGGAACAGAAGCTCTCTTCCGCCGGATCCACTGGCCTCCAGATTGATGAAAGCGCGGATCTCGTGTCGCCACGAGTGCTGAGTGATGAAGCCGTGCGCGGCGAGGAGTGAGGACTCTTCGGCTCCGTTGAACAGGAAGATGACGTCATGATGGAGGAGGTGGGGGTTGTGAGAGTAGAGACGGATCAGTTCGAGCATCAGAGCACACGAGGAGAGATCGTCGCTTCCGGCTGGAATATGAGGAGTTGGAGGGGTGGTTTCTGGTGTGGGAAAGATTGATGTTGAGCGGAATCCGAATACTCCTCACAAGGAGCAGATTCTGATGAGCAGTTGCTTATCAATGAGGGGAAACGAGATGAACCATCAGCTCAGGAGACTAACCATTACTAGTTGGCCAACTGTCGTAATGGCAGTTGAGTAGAACCGAAATCTGATCCTTCTTCTCTCCTTTTCCCAGTCGAGCCATCACATTTGACACCTGGAATCAACTGATTATTCTCAGTTTCATAGGCAGCATGTATAATAAAGTTGTGGGAACCATTCGATTCGTCTCGGTTCCACGGGCTATGTTACCTCAACTGAGTATCCTAATGATTTCTGTTTTACGAATTCGACTTAACGAAAGAATGCAATTGCGCCTATTAACAAAATTGGCATTTATTTCTGTCTCGCTGTCTTGTCTTCTGTCTCGGCAACTGTGCTTATTCCTCATCTGCCGAACCTCTCCGCAAAAGAACATCAACCATTTTAGAAGAGAACACCAAGCGGTTCATCGCTCAATTCTCAGACATATTTCATAAATCTTGAAACCTGCGCAAGCGCGCTCCGCTGGACTCGTGTTGGTCTCGCCACGACTGTCTCGTGTATTCTACGAGAGACGCAGACGAGCGTCGTGCCGAGACCAACACAAGTCCAGCGGAGCGTGTTTGTGCAAGTTTCAAGATTTATGAATTAAATAATCCCTATTACAAAAGAAAAACTCACGTTACGATAGCAAATGTTCATTCCCTCCGTGTCGTGAACCGGAATATCGAAGCATCCGGACACGTACTGAGTGTCGATGTCGAAGCGCAACGAGTCCTTGTTGGCAGCGGTCTTGTGGATATTCTCCAGTTCTCTGAGTATCCGATTCCTCGTCAACTCCTCACAATTGTAGCTTCCTGCAGGTTTCCATCCGTAGTCCGAGAGCTCTTGGAGGATTCGCACCGCCCGTTTCTCCGAGAACTGCGTTTCTTCTGGAATTATTGTGATTGTATCAAAGATCTTCTCTCCCATGAATCCTGAAACCCTTCCGCCTTCTCTTCTAACCTCCATTCGGATCCTTCGGCTCCGGAAGGCATTTGTGAAGAAAACTGGCTCCGCAGATGAGTGCCAAGTAGAAGACACCGATGAAGTTCCAGTGCGATGGCCTAGAAAACCGCTCATTTGGCTTTCTCGGCCTCGTCTTACCTCAACAAACTGACGTCCTTCTCTGTCTGCGTCTCCTCGTCCGGCGTGCTCTCTAGCAGATGCTTCTGTTTTTCGTCGGCATGCCTCCGGCGAATTCCGCTCGACATTCGCCCTTCAAATTCTATCGATTTCGAGTTTCTAACGCGTTTTTAATGAAAAAGTCGTCGAGAATTAGGGAAAAATAGAACAATTCCGTGCGTACTCATGCTGTTTCATTCTTTTTTGCAACAAGTTTTTCGGTTTTCTTGAAAAATGCTCGGAAAATGGAGAAAACTCGGCGTGAAATGATGATGTACTCGGTGGTATTTAGGTATTGGCAATCGGCCGTATAGATAGGCGAGCGGCGAGAGAGCACGCGAACCGAGGAGGGCGCAGAGGACGAGAAACAGAGACGCAGACTGCTGAAGGGCATGAATGGACGGGTGGAAGAGCATGCAAATGGGCTGATTTATGGTCGCATACTGACCAGTGTCCTCTGCCGCAGACATGTATCGGGGTGTCCTGGAAACGCTTAAGGGAAAGTTGGAATGATTGGAAAAAAGGGAATCTGGAAATAGCTTACGTGACCGATTACGTTGCAGCGGCTAGCTCTCATGTCAACATTTATTTTCAGAACTCTCAGTCTTCTTTTCAAATTTGAAGAAGCAACATTTATGCATACCACAATGAGACATCCTGCAATTTGTTTTCTCATTCCAATCACTCGTTAGCAATGCAAACAGCCGTTGTTCAATGATATCTCGCACGCCGGATGTCATTATCCGCCGCCGCTCTCTTATTGACACTCGAGAGCCGAAGCCAACAGATCCCATGTGGTCTAGTGGTTAGGATTCGTGGTTTTCACCCACGCGGCCCGGGTTCGATTCCCGGCATGGGAAGTTTCTTTTTGTTTTGGTGATCTCGATCGGAACGATTTGATTTTCAAAGAATCGCGTTTTATTTTATCAATTCAGGTCCCTAGTATTCCAAGAATTTCATTGTTTTGCGTCACCGCATTCCATCTTTGATTGCGTTCCGAAAAGCCAATCGCCAATTCATGACTCAATTCGAGCAGAGCAAATTACGACAAATCAGAAAAACAAGGCAATAGAAATCTCATTTACACGTATTTTATTGGTCTCTTTTTTTTTATTTCATAATGTACATGCAAACGAACGTGATGTTTGCAACCGAGTTGAGGGAATTCTTGTGGAGACCCGGAAAATAGGAGTGGTTGACATTTACAAGAAAGATTAAAAACACACACGTCTGGGGATCATTTTCTCAGGGCAAAAGTGGCGGCGACGAGTCCTCCGACGACGGCGACGGCTCCGCCGATGAGTCCGAGACCGATGAGTCCCTTCTTGTTCATCTGCTTCTCGACCGTCTTGCGCAATTCGATGGCTTGCAGATTGGCAGGTTCTGTGCGGAGCAGCGCGTTGAGAAGGTTCACCGATTTGTCGTAGTTCTGGAAAATAATGCATTTGAGAGAAGGTTGGTCTTTACGTATTCAGAAAGAGGAGCGGACTGTGCATAGCTTCAGAGAAAGGAAAAGTGTAGAAATGCAAAAAAATTTCCATTTCGTGTTTCGCAATAGTTGAGCGATTCTCACTATTTTCGGTTTTTACAAAAATTGTTAGATTTAACGAAAAAAACACTCACTTGAAGACGAGCATGACCGAGAGCCAGATAGTGAACACAAACTCGCGAATCCTCGCTGTGATCCGTGTCCTTGACGAGCTCTGAAAAAAAACTCATAATTTCTCGCGTATTACGAAATTTCGACGGATTTCTTTATTAAGACGGTATTTAACGTACCCTCGAGCATGCTGACTCCTTCTTCGATTTCCGAGTGTTTCTCCGAACCGACGAGAGTGATAGCCAGAAGAATTTGGTTCTCGCGCGTCACTGAGCGCGCTCGAGCGGCCTGAAAAGCAGAAATTTGCTAAAAACTAGAAAAAAACTGTCTATACTCACCAGAATATCGTCATTTTCGGTGCGGAAATCCAAAATTGACTCGGGTTCCATGGCGATGTCGACTAGAAATTGGAGAGAACGAAGAGAGAATTCGGCAAGAATGCGAGAAGATTCTCTGCAAAAATATATTCCACGTGTAGTACACGCGCCCAAAAAGGAGGTTTCTAGGCCACGGCGAATGGCGCCAGTTTGAAATGAAAAGTCTTGTCGTGGAAAATTAAAAATTAATTTTTCAAAATTCAAATTTTTGATGATTTTTCCGGCAAATTCCTTGAAAAAAATGGAGAAAAATTGCAAAATTATTGTATAGATAATGTGAAAATATAAATTTCATAGTGAGCTAGCAATTAAATTAGCAAAATCATCTGCACGGGCTGTTGGAGCGTACCAATGTTTAAATTCTCTCTTCGCTACAGTAATGACCTGCATCTCTTACTGCGTAACGTTAAAATGATACGCAGCCTTAAAAATGGCCGGGGCCGCATAATTCCTAGGCCACTGGCCTAGCATTCCGGCAACTTGGCCGAATTTTCGCAGGTAATTTTCAAAAAAATTTACCGCGACGCGTGCCGCAACGCGCCTGTCCAGTAGAGCGCGTTTTCGATTCGGTACGCTCCGACAGCCCGTGTCATCTGCAAATCACCATTAATTCGCATTTCCGTCGAGTTTGATCCCAAAAAACGCGGGCGTAAACAATTAGCGACGGGTTGTCTATCCAATTCGCTCCAATTTTCTTCCAAAACAATGAGTTTTCAGCAGAGAAATCAGCGGGGAAAAGGCGAGTTAGTCACGCCTTCCGAGCACATTTCAGCGCTATTTCTGATTTTTTGCCGGCTCTTTTTCGGTTTTTTCTTGAGAATATTCAGCTGAACTAATCAAAAAGTGTCTTAAACATGTATTTTCAATTCAATTCGACGGCGGAAATCCAGCCGGGAGAGCGCAAATGGACGGCGATTATGCTGGTTTTGGTCAGTTATCATCGGAAGTTTCCGGATGATTTCCGGATGATTTCGGGAGCAAATCCTCGCGTTTGCAGATAAGTACTGTCGGCGGGGCCATCAACGGATACATTGCGTCCGGATTCCTTTTCGGTCTCCGTTACCGTGGCGGATTCTTCGTCTTCTCCGTCTCGAAGACCATTTCCAATGTGCTCACTTGTTCTTTGATCTTCTTTTGGCTCGTTCCCGCCATTTTCGCGTAACTGGACCGTTTGAATCCCTTGAAAGAGAGTTCATTCAGAAACGACAACTTGGTCTCGAACTATGTGAACATGATCCTCAGTCAGTTTCTCATTTTCGGACTCTACATTCAGGGAAACATGACACAAAGCTTCCTTTCTCTCAATCGCTTCGCAACCATCTGCTTCCTGGGCACTAACAAGAGAAAGAATTCTGATCTACTGGCACTCGGAATCTTCACTTCCTGGTTCGCGACTGTCGTCTGGACGCTTATGGGATATCCAGGTGAGGAACCAAAGATTACTGTAACAGGGGCAAAAGAAGAGTGGGTGGAGGGACGAATGGTGCTGGTTAGAAACGATCCGTCAGAAAGTTATTTGAGCATAAAGGGTTCGGGAAATTTGATGTATTGTTTGTATGTTTCTCTGTATTATTGGTTTTTGGTTTATCTGTTGGTTTATCTGTAACGACCAACTGGAAATTTGGAACATAGAATAGTCTAACACTCACAATATCTGATATATCTGCTCACCAAGATTTGAATTGAACTCATAAACAGTCACCGTAACCCTTTCTGGAATCCGTTTTCCGTTTAAAAGTGAAGCTTCTGCCGAAAAGAAGTTGTTATTCGGTGTCTCTGTTTCAGTTCAAACGTATCAGAGTGCCAGAACTTCTTTTGAATGTTTGATTCACCCGAAATGACGGTTTTGACTTTTTTGCTGGCCACCGGCGGTCTGGAAAAGAACGAGAGTTCAACCCTTGCTACCGTACCCCTTGTTCTAAAAACAGGTTTTCGGCCGTTTCTCCAACGGATTTTTGATAAAACGAATTGAGCATGCTAAAGGAATGGATTTCCACAAAAAAACCCCCGGAAAAACAGCTTTTTTTCCTGGCTAGTTGAGTTATAAGAAACTTTTCCACAGTAATTCGGGCAGGCGCGAAACTGTCGGTGGCCCAGAAAACTCCTTCTCTCAAAATCTCGTCAATATCTTCTTTTTGGATGGGCGAATAAAGGGCGAGGATCGGTGTTGAGATGTGACGGTGGGTGGTTGAGGAAGGCGTCGGTCGGCCTGTAAAAGAGAATGGGGAGAGAGGAAACTCAGAGTATCGCATCAGGTTGTGGCTTGTGAGGAATGTGGATGATTGTGCTTCCGGAATGACTGGTTGTCTTGGCTGCTCAACGAATGGTTCGGGACCATCCGTTACACTTTCAATGTTTAGAAAACCACCCGAAATTTGTTTGCAGAGCCTTATTCTTTGGTCGGAGAGTTTTGAAAAACAGTGAAACTCCATGAACAAAATCCGATGAATTTCAGTTTCAGAGGGACTTTATCAAGTTGAGTACTCTATGTGAAGTGATGTTTTAAAACAGTCCTTGAAATATTCTAGTCAGCTGATGGGCTGGAGGACACAAGCCGATTGGCCAACTCTAGACCTTCGAATCTTTGAATTTACTACACGCTCCTCTCTTCTCTTTCTCTCTCTAATTCCACTGTCGTTATCTTGAGACAGAACCAACTATCACAGTTTCACGATGAGCATATTCCAACTCATTCCGCCTCCTTCCATTGCCATTTCTTAGAATCCCGTTGCAGAATGCACGTGTCACTTCTCTGTCCACTCGCTGACATTTGTGTACACGGACGAGTGCCACGTGGCCAACTACCAACTGCAGCTCTACTGCGCCTTTGTGCTCATGATGGTCTCCAACATGCTCAACACCATCAGCTTCCTCATTATCCTTTGTGGCGGCGCGGTGAGTGAGCAGCGGCACAAACACTCTTGTTTACTCTCCAATCGGGACAATAGAAACCAAAAAGTCATATTTGGCGGAATCCAAATGATGAGATTACAGAAGTCGGTGAGTTTCTCGTGTCGAAACGGATCGAGACGGAAGCAGAGAAACGCGAGGATGTTTGTGCAGGTGGGCGACAATTGGATGGGGATTAGGAGACGAATGACGTGATCGGCTGGGATCAGGTGGCGGGAGGGAGATGTATGGTAGAATGGGAGAAAGACTCATATGGAAGCGACACGGAGTGAAACAATCCACAAACAAGAGAAATCAATGAAACAGAAGAAAAACTCCAACTTCTGTTTCTAGAACTGCATACAAGTTGGGAATTCCTAAGCATATCAAAGTGCAGTTAGATGAAAAGTGTGTAAATAAAGGAACCATGGAACGGGGAAATGCGATACGAGTGTTCTGAAACCCTTTGTCTCTCTTGTTCAGTTATCTCTCGACGACTAGTTGATAATGATAACTTGAGTCGGATCAATCACTGATAAAAGATTAGCAAAGCCCTTCTGTCAGTCTTCACGCTTTTCATAGTCATGAAGTTATGTGACATTACTGTAATGTCATTACATCAATTACTGTTTCACCGTGACGTTATTCTCGTTATTCGACCTCCACAGATGAACATTTTTCACGGTAGCAGAGCTAAAATTGGTGAAATGCGAGGGGGAAGAATGAGGTGATAACAGCAAAACAAACAGTGGTCTTTAGAGTATCTCGGTTTGATGATGTATCCATAGGTTTTCCCTAGACCATGCACTATTGAGCGCGAATCGGCAAAAAAAGTTGTTTCTCTGTTTCTTTTTTCTAATATTTGCAGCCAGAGCGTTGGGAAAACATTTTTTTCTATGGAGTCTTTGAGGTGATAAGGAACACTTGTTCAGTTGATCGCGGAGAGTTCCCCAGAGCTGAGAGAAATCTCGATCTGAAACTTGCGCTACAGTTCATGACGGGGGCACGGGATGTAGAGAGTACCAGTGTTTGAATTCCCGCTTTGCTACAGTAATGAAATGAATCTCTTTCTCTGGAACAGTAAGATGATACGGAGATTCAAAATGAGAGCGGCCGCATAATTCCTAGGCCACTGATCTAGAATTCCGGAAACTTGCTTCTTTCCAGCAGAGCGAGTTTCCGATTCGGTACTCTCCAACAGCCCGTGCGGCGGGGGGTTTCAGCGATCCCTCATGGTATAAAAAATGTGTCCAATCTTTCACAGTTTCTCGAACTCTCAAAGTTCAAACCGTCGCACAAGTCGTGTTGAAGAGTTGGGAGTGCTTTGGGAGTGGAATCAAACTTCTTAAAGTGTCTGTCCAACTGATTGGCATCCCTGAAATAAGCTGTCGAAGCAGAAATCATCTCCGTTTCCAGTGTTTCGTGCAATCGCTGCTCATCGTGTTCGACGTCTTCCTCGTCTCCTCCCTCCATTCCGGATCGTTCGGCGACATTCTCGTCGCCCTGCCCTCCTTCGCCTTCTTGGCCCTTGTCGATGGGTGAGTCCCCATCTTCCCCCCTTCCCCCTTCCATTCCCTCTCCAGTCTCATCATGCTCCTCTGCAACAACGACATCCAGCCGGCGTGTGTCGCCTCGAAGAATCTGCACAAAAAGAGTTCGGTCATCTCGATTTCCGTCAGCGACTTTCGGTCATAAGTCACTGATCGGCATCTTCTCCAATGTTTCCATGTTCAAAAATTAATAAAGTGTTGACAAAGTAACTTTCCAGAGGGTGGGCGCACGGATTTACGAGACAAAAAAGGCCCGTCTGTGCAAATATTTGAGGCGGCGCGGTGGCACTATAAATGGGGATTTGGAAGTGGGAAACAGTACAAATTGTTTCATTCCTGCCCAGACATGCACTCATCCACCCTCATCCTCCTCGGCCTCTCCGTCATCGGACTCGTCTCCTCGGCCTGCGTCGATCTGACGAATCCGTCGACCGGAACCAGCGACTGCCCCAAAATGGCCGCCTACTGCACCAACTCTGTCTATTTGAGCCTCATGAAGACCCAGTGCCCGAAGACTTGCGGATACTGTAAGTTACTGTTTCGGAGGGTTTAGTTGAAAAAAGAATAGAGAAGACGCCTCCAATAACAAAATGGAAGAGCCAAGAATAGAGAGTGATGTCTCGTCTTGGCACTGAAATGTTTAGTCGAAAATGTAGATTTCGTGTTCAAGTTCTTGTTCTGTCGTATTTGAACGAAAACATTAAATACTTTTTGACTCTATCAAAATCATAAAACAAACGTATCAGAACGATCAACGTTTTTTCGAGAAGATCTATAGAAGGGATTCGAAACCGAGATCCGCACTATGCCCAGTACACTTCGGTTTCAAGAAACTTTCTAGTTCTCTTGTGGTTGTGAATGGGTCAATGTAGCACTGACTGGGGTATCTTCTTATTATCTTCTTGAGAATTTTCAACCGAATTTGATTGGACCACCGTTATTTGTTCTCTATTTATCTCTACAACAACAGAAACTGTTAGTTGGTTTTTGAGAAAAACAACATCTCAACGCTCATTGATCGGTGTCTATTGATAGAAACTACAACGGTGTTCTGAAACAGAAACAATGAAAAACAAAAAAGATTTCGGTTTCACAAAAACAACTTTTCCATTTTTTTTTCTCTCGTGGTCTATTTACCTATTCAATTGAGTGTGTGGTTTCCATTTGATTATACATAAAAAACGTTCCAATAGTTCAAAAAGTTATCCCTTACCGTTTCGCTTCTTCATCTTATTTCCTGTTTCAAATAACTCTGGAATATTTGGGAAACAGGGAACAGCGATGAGCGTTGTTGATATACTTCCACAACAATCAACCCTTTGTGCTCTTGCTATTTTCATTTGTTCTGAGCCGCTTGAGAGCAACAAAGAACGAGAAGACCCGTGAATTATGGTAGGAGCACAGACAAATTGAATCCTCCATGCATCCACTCTCTCTCTAAATGGCTTTGTTCATTCCAGGCACCTCTAGCTCGACGTCCTCCTCCTCCTCCTCCACTACCACCTCCTCTTCCACCACCTGCGTCGATAAGACCAACCCATCGACCGGAACCAGCGACTGCCCCAAAATGGCCGCCTACTGCACCAACTCTGTCTACTTGAGCCTGATGAAGGTCCAGTGCCCGAAGACGTGCGGATACTGCACTTCTGGATAATTCCCTTATTGTAATATTATCTCCAATGCTTCCCCGGTTGCTAATGCTATATATAGTCAATGATTGAAGTAGTGTGTGGTTTACGTAATAAAGTGTTTCTCTTTCACTTCTGGAATCTCTATTCTTGCTCACTGGAACAATCTTCTTATTGAAGTTAAAAAGATTCATTCAATGTCAAGAAGGGAGCATGAAACAGCAGTTCTCACAGTTTCCAGTAGATGAAAGGCGAATAATCCATTAAAGTCAAAAATAACAAAAGGGTTTGAGATAATACTCGTGAAGTTTGAATATCGGTTTCAGCTTTCAAACTTTAGTTATTTTTGAATTGAATAATTGATCTTAGGATGAAAGATACCACTCTGAATGATAATGTCACGCATTATGCAATAAACGTAACTGTTAATCTCGCACAAACTGTTCATTGATTTATGTATTTTATACACAGAAGATCCATCCGCTGCACTATCAAAAAATCTCAGGCTGTCAGGTTGCTCCCTCCCCTTCTATCCCTATTCACAAACCTCCAACTATTTTTCTACTTTGTCCCCATTTTCATGTTCCTCAAGTGCGTATTTCAATAAATAAACGAGAAAATATAAAACTGATCACTTTTGAAGATGTCCTACTGAAATGTCTTCTGAAACAGTATTCTGTGCATACAAGTGAAATAAAAATAACTCACAGTTACAAGAATTTCCTATTATATACGTTTGTGGATTCTAGTGGAAACGATAGATATCAAAAAGAAAAGTATCTCGGAACGGTTAGAGATGAAAGAGTGCAGACGAGCAGAGAGTTTTTAGGAAATTTTATTGTCTTTCCGGGGGCAAAATTTTCGGGAAAAACTTAGAAATATATTGTTTTGTGGTACTAACAAGTTAATAGAAGGTCAATTTGTGTGAAATTCAGATAATTTAGATATTGTCCGAAATTCCCAGATTTTGTCATACCCTCAAAACCGAAACCCTAGAGAGATTGTTTCCTTGAGTTCTATCAGATTTCTGGCATGAGAATGACGTGTCAACCGCTCATCTTCGTACTAGAGTGTCATTCTCTTTTAAAAAACCAGTGAAACAGAGAGAGAGAGAGAGAGAGAAACCGTTCATCGACGATCCGGAAATGTTGCAGAACTTTGTTTCATAGTCCCTCAGCATTCGCTGCTCAAACACAAAAAGTTGACGACGAAAAAGTGGCCGTATTTGCCTAATCTTGGTTTAAAAGGATGGCCACGAGATGCTGTTAAGTCACATTTCGCAGTTGTTCTGTCGATAGTTCAGTTTCAGAATCAAAGAAAACGATGCGGTGTGCGGTGTCCCTGGTTGTGCTCTCGTTGATCCCGCTGTCCCTCCAGCAGTCCTACGGCTGCACTTCCACCCCACAGCCCGATCTGAACGGAGCCTGTCCCACTGATTTCACTTATATCACTGACAGTGGATGCTGTCCCGATGCTGATCTTTACAGTGAGTGTCTCTTCTCACACACATGCGATAATCCAACTGGAAAAAAAGAAATGTGCACTCGTTTTGATTAAACGCTGAAACAGTAACCAACCGACTCTTCAGCCATCACCACCACAGCCGCCGCCACGACCACAACGACCGCTTCTTCTGCGACCACTTCCACTTGTGTCGACCTGACGAACCCTTCGACCGGAGTCAGCGACTGTCCTGGAATGGCCTCCTACTGCACCAACACCGTCTACTTGTCACTCATGAAGCAGCAGTGCCCGAAGACCTGCGGATACTGTGAGTTTGAAGAGCACATCTCTAGTATCTGAACCAGAGTTGGGCGGAATTCCGTTTTCCGCGATTTTGGGCTTTCCGTTTTCCGGAACTAGAAGTTTTTTTTCCGTTTTCCGTAAAAATAATTCCTTTCCGTTTTCCGCAACTCAAAATTTTCATTCCGCCCAACTCTGATCTGAACGATCCGAAATCTTCTGAAAAGTCTCTTTCGATACGGTTTTCGATAGAAGTATCCTCAATTTTCAAATGGCGCCAGCTAACGCGGAGTTCCGAACTGATCATCTGCTTTCAAGTTTTTCATCGAGCTTCT
Source organism: Caenorhabditis macrosperma (assembly GCA_963932285.1). NCBI lineage: Eukaryota > Metazoa > Nematoda > Chromadorea > Rhabditida > Rhabditidae > Caenorhabditis > Caenorhabditis macrosperma. The sequence goes on along the minus strand of OZ010621.1, from coordinate 10,697,845 downwards.
AAAAATCAATGTGAAAAACATATATAGTAAATATTTTAACTTAGCTTGAAACAGGGATTCTCAATAGTATTATCTAACTCTAGGACGGTTCAGCAAAAACAGAGTCATCCAATCAGCTTTCCCAGGAATTCGCCGAAAAAAAAAACGATTGTCGAGATGTTTTCGTACTTTTCCCCACATCTCTAAAAGCCCCTAGATTTTGGAGACAGTTCCTCCTGACGTTAATAACGGAATGTATTGAAAATTGCGGCTCCGGGACATTTCGCAACCGCTGAAACGGTTTCAGAAGGGAAATGATATTTATCTTGTAAAACATATTCAGATTACTGAATCCGTGGTTTTCGGGGTCGTAGAATCTAAATATAATGCCAAAAAACACGACCGTGAAGCCCGAAGAGCTGCACAAACTCACAGTCAGTCACTTTAGGGCCATTTCGCTCAAACATAACCAATTCATACCGTTCTTGGACTAGTCGACAGGAAATTGCACGTAGATTATGAAGATTAATATCACATTCCAAACAAAAAACAGTAACGAAATCCCGATTTTACTTACTGTGAGTCAGCTCTTCGGGTTGCACGGTCGTGTTTTTTGACATTAAATTCAAATTCTACGACCCCGAAAACCACGGATTCAATAATCTGGACATGTTTTACAAGATGAATATCATTTTCCTTCTGTAACCGTTTCAGCGGTTGCGAAATGTCCCGGAGCCGGAAATTCTGCATTGTAACATGAAGAACTGAGTAGTTGAACATTCCAAGACTTCCCTGAATACCTCGAATTATTGTAGTTGAAAAACAAGGGATACCTTCAACTCTTTCTTGAAACAGGGGTTCTGAACACTTTCATTGTTCCATCAATCTCTTCCAGGCACCTCCTCCTCCGCCACCACAACTGCTTCCTCCTCCTCTTCCACCTGCGTCGACCTCACCAATCCATCAACCGGAGTCAGCGATTGTCCCGGAATGGCCTCCTATTGCACCAACTCTGCCTATTTGAGCCTCATGAAGACCCAGTGCCCAAAGACTTGCGGATACTGTAAGTTGGGGGATTAGTTAGAAGAGAAAGCGAACGAATTGAGATGCTGGATTGGTGGCAGTGACCTGAAAACGAAAAGAGAATTGATGATGTTTCCTTGAAACAGTGAACTCTCATGGCTATTCACCTCATTTCTGCTTCCCCAAATGTTCATTTTCGGAACCTAGTCAGAATCCCTCGGAGGTTGTCAGTGCATTATAGATTACATCTCTGAAAACGTGTTTCCACATTACTATCGAAATCACCCAAAATAGCGTGGGAGACGACAGAAGAGCGAGTGGGCGGGGCGATGGGTCTCGAAACAATTTAGACACAGCTGAGCGAATGTTACCGTAATCCTTATTTCAGAAAGACAGTTCCTGGTTGTTTTAGTGCTGAGTTTTCAGTGAAAAATAGTAGACACAATGAAGTTGTGCACAAACACACGTTTGTTGAAATTTTCAAAAATTTCGCAGTTGATCTACGGCCACCGCGCGGCTGCCGGTGGCCGAGAAATCCCTCAACTCAGCCCCTACGCCGTTTGGGAAAATATCGATAATAGAATCGAACGAGAACATTTATATTTCTACAATACTTCTTGTGTTCCTGTCCTGAAACCGAAACTAAAGAGTGTCCGATATTCAGTCGACCATGAATCTCTCATTCCAGGCACCTCCTCCTCCGCCACCACTGCCTCTTCTTCCTCTTCTTCCACCTGCGTCGACCTCACGAACCCATCGACCGGAGTCAGTGACTGCCCCGGAATGGCCTCCTACTGCACCAACTCTGCCTATTTGAGCCTCATGAAGACCCAGTGCCCGAAGACTTGCGGATACTGTAAGTTGCCGTTTCGGAGGATTCACTTAGATGAGAGTGAGAGAGTGAGAGAGATAGCAAATTTCTTTATGGTGCTCAAAGATCCGTTGATAATGTGGCTCATCAGTGAAAATAATCGAATTAGAAGAAAGAACTCGAAAACACTCCCGTTTCTCACAAAACAGGGTATGTACGGGAAGAACGTGATAGTATGTAATCACTGGAAACGTGCGATTAACACAAATCCCAACGAGAAAAATTCCCCCATTGGACAAAGATCCGTTGATAACGTGGCTTAACAGTGATGAACTCGAATTAATTCCTGTTTCTCACATAGGTGGCTAGGGAAATGAAGAAAATAGCGTCATTAGAAAACGTCAAAGTTTTAATTGAACAGAAGCCTCGGAAAACGTTCTCCAATTTAACCATCATATGAGAACCAATTGTAGCTGAAACGTTTCCAGGCACTTCCTCCTCCGCCACCTCCTCCTCCTCTTCCTCTTCCTCCTCTTCCACCTGCGCCGACCTCGTCAACTCCTCGACGGGAGTCAGCAACTGCGCGAGCATGGCCTCCTACTGCACCAACACCGTCTACTTGTCACTCATGAAGCAGCAGTGTCCGAAGACCTGCGGATACTGTACCTAATTGCATTACTGTAGATAAAACCGTAGTGATTCTTATTCTGATTGCGCCCTCATTCCAAACAAACAACACACCCAACAAGTCACAAAGTAGCGAATGAGACCGTAACTGGAAATGCAAACTTGGCGCCACAAACTTGGCTGCCCCCCACGTGTTGATACAGGTGTCCATTCGAGAGAACTATCTTGCTGCTCAAATACCCAATTGGTGAACGTGTGATGTTTGCGAAGATTCGGTTTAAAAGGCCATTCGGGGGCCATCTGTGCACATCGGTTACTGTAGTGTAGTCTTCCGATCCTATCCGATCCGATCCGATCCTTTCCGTTTTCAGCCTTTTGAACCATGCTGCAACTGCTGATCCTCGTCTCCGTCGCCTTCGTGCCCACACTCCAGCAGAACCTCGGATGCAACAGTGTGCCCCTTCCAGACCTCAACGGAGCCTGTCCCCCGGGAACCACCCTCATCACCGGTAGTGGATGTTGTCCTGATTCCGACGTCTTCAGTGAGTCAGATGTCATTGATCTACCATTCCTCCCCTTCCAGCCATCACAACCACCACCACCCCCGCCGCCGTCGTCGTCACCACCACCCGATCATCGGTCACTTCGGGAACTTGCGTCGATCTGACGAACCCGTCGACTGGAACCAGCGACTGCGCCAGAATGGCCTCCTACTGCACCAACTCGATCTATTTGAGTCTCATGAAACAACAGTGTCCGAAGACTTGCGGATACTGTAAGTTGCCGTTTCGGACGATTCCCTTAGATTGGAAGGATCTGTTCGAACTTGATCGGAATATCCGTGTTCTAGAAAAAGTTCTCTTGAAACAGTGATCTCTCATGGTTATTCACCTTGTTTCTCCTTTCCGAAACTCTCATTTCCGGGACCCCTTTTTCCCCTATGAATTGACTGTTTTAATCCCACCCATCCAATCCTCTAGGCACCGGAACCGCCACCACGACGAGCTCCTCCGCCACCTGCGTCGACCTCACCAACCCATCGACCGGAATCAGCGACTGCCCGAGAATGGCCTCCTACTGCACAAACTCTGCTTATTTGACACTGATGAGACAACAGTGCCCGAGAACCTGCGGATACTGTGAGTTTTTGCGAAAGTTCCGACAGATCAAGTAATTGCGAAACGGGTCTGGTGTTTTGTACGGCGGTTGAAACCGAGAAATTGAAGACTGGTAGGAGATTTTGAGCTCATTTTCTAAGCCTGCTACTATCTGTCCTGCGCAAGATGCAACTTCTGCGCCGACCGCGACGCAGCCGCGAACACTGTTTTTTTGGAGAAAAAGTACGGTAGAAAAACCTTTTTTGCGAGAACCATGCGCTGCGGCTGCGTCGCGGTCGGCGCAGAAGTTTCAACTTTTGCAGGACGCATAATAAATAAAATTGATAATAAGAGGAAAAGTAGATAAAGGATTCCGCCAACAGCATACAAACCTCCAATTGAAAGTAGCTTTACGCATCACAGTAACAGGTCTCGCTGAAACCGAGAAACCATTCCAACAGGCCTCTGTTTCACAGCCTCTTCATTATTATTTCGATTCAATTCATACATATTCGTTTACAGAAATAGTGCAAACGTCATCTCTTATTCCAGGTTCCGGCGGATCCGTCACCACCACACGAACCACTTCCACCTGCGTCGACCTCACCAATCCATCGACCGGAGTCAGTGACTGCCCCGGAATGGCCTCCTACTGCACCAACTCTGCCTATCTCACTTTGATGAGACAGCAGTGCCCGAGAACCTGCGGATACTGTACTTCCGGCTAAGAGCCATCGGAGACGAGTAACGAATAATTTAGTAGTTTTGTGGGAGAGAACAGTTGAATTCGTCTAGGTATTCAACCAAATGAAACGTGCGATTGTGCATTCCTATACAGTAATGCCATCATTTGGATTTGGAAACTTCAAAATGATAACCATGTCGTGAAACAGAGATCCAGAGGATGTGAAAAAGGCTCCAGCTACTCTTTGTTTCAATTAGCTACAAAAGCGAAAAAGAAGAGCTTTATTGCATTCATGTGATCCTATGGATCAATCATCCATCCTCCTCAGTGCTCTCCTTCGATCGTCTAATCTCCGTCTTCTTCTGCTCCAACTTCATCTCTTCCTCCCACTCGAACGCCTTCTCCGGGGGAGCGTTATCGAGGGCGACTCTGAAAATGAAAGGTTGAGCAGCAGTAGGGATCCAGTCGGATTGCCACCCCAACAGCCCACGTATCAGGGCGTAATCCGGAGCATCGTAATAGTTGAGGCGGTCAATGTACATCATGACGTGGACGAGTTGCTTCGGACAGCCAGACAGGAACTCACGGAGACCTGAGATGACAAGAAGAATGTTCGAGCAGTTCCAATGACTCACCAGTGGTCCTTGCCACTTGTTTCGCGTGCTCCGCGTGCACCGGATCCTCCATCGTCATCCACGGAAGCGTTCCGACGAGTAGTTCCACCTGAAGAGTGTCTCTGACTGTCGTTTTTCTCTCTCTCCTGTCCCCCCAACCAAAAGATAAAACGCCGACTCCAAGTCGTCCTTCCTGCTCGTCTCCCGTCCGTAATGGGTCGCCAGAGCCGCGTAGCGTGTGGTTCCCTTGAATCCACGCACAAACCACCGCGGGTGTCTCAATTGGCTTCCCGTTTCCGTCAGATACCGCCGACACATTCCAAAGTCGACCATCACCAACTGTCGGGCGTCGGTGAGACTCACACAAAAGTTGGCCGGTTTGATGTCGCGGTGGATGAATCTGAAAAGAAATGAGCAAGGTTGGATCCGCAGAATGAAATGTTCAAACAAAATCTCCAGTTTCACAACTTTTTGAAATGTACATTACTGCGGATAGCCAGCAGTAAGTTTAATGGACTTAAAGAAAATTACCGAAAATGTTCTCTGCACGTTCATACATTTTTGAGATTCACTAAATAACAAGGGAACGATCTGAACTGTCCAGAACCGTTTGAAATGAGACCTAGTGGAATGAAAAGAGCATGTTCCCAGCATTCCAAATCAGTTTTCAAAAGTTGCATATGAGTTCATAAATAGAAGCAACTTTTTCTGACTATCATACAGAGAGTTCATTAATTTCCCAATCATTTTTTGATTTCGGGGGGCTCAACCCTACCTCTATCCATCCCATAAGCTCTCGTTCTAGATGGTTCTGGACTCTGTAAGTCTTCAGTGACTAGACAATTCTTGTCCTTCTGTCAAAACTCTCCTAGCTCTGCGATGATGATCAACCAGCTCTCAAAATTCACAAAGTTCACAGTTTCACAACTACTAACAATCACTGTGACTCTTCACATCTCGTCTCACTCACCCGACCGAATGGAGTTGCTGAATCGCATTCACCACCTGAACGCCCATCTGAATTCCGCAGCTCCTCGTGAACCGCTGACCGGGACAGTTGCCGCGTAGCTCCTGAAACTCTTCCGTCACTGTCCCGAGTCATTCGCCCTCCATTCACATTCACTCACATTCAAATTCTTCCCAACCAGTGTCATGATGATAAAGTTAAACTTTTCGGCGCGTCCACAAAAGAAAACACGACAAAAGAACGGCGAGCGAAGGGATTCGAGTGCTCTGGAAACGGGTGATTGTTGAGAAGAAGGCGTGTGGAGTTACTTGAGCACAAACACCTCCATCTTCAAGTTCTTCGTCTCCGCATTCCGATTCTCGACTTTCAGAGCGAACGAGAGCGTGTTGATATGGTCTACCTGCAATCATCTTCGTGTTTTCTTTGCGGTCTGTACTGTCAACAATGTTGAATAAAAACAATGAACGATTTGCTTATACAATCTGACGTTGAAACAGACAGTTATTGGTTAGTGTTTCCGAAATAACGGTCCAGAATGCTGGTTTGCCAATTGTCTGTGTTTAGGACAGTCGGACGAGCTCTAAATGAGAACTAGGAGGAAATCTAGAACCGCCGTGGTATTGAAATAGATCAAGAGTACCAGTCGCTTTAGTGGTCTCTGAAACAGTACGCTGGAGCAACTGCAAACATCTTCCCGTACGTTTACAATCTTGACTCAACAATTGAGAATTCCTATTTGGCCCAATCTTCTCTGACTCATGTTTTCCGTTTTAGGCCATCAAAGACTGCCATTTCGCATATTTGTATTCTGATCACCTCAAAAAGCAATTTGCGAGTAAATGTAGTCCTTCTCCATTCCGAATATCTAATCTCCTCCGCTTATATCCAATCTAAAGAGGTGCGGCGGCCCCGTAATGACGACGTGGAAGTCACGCGGTGGTAAACAACTCTCAAAGGTGCTCTCCGCCTGCTCTCTCTTTTCTGCTCTTTGCGCCCCAAAATCCGTCTCAAAGTGTCACGTGAGTGTCAGTGGAGGAAGTCTCACGCCTCAAGCTCCGGCCACTAATGACATGTTCCGCGTTGCGAAACTTGGCTCATTCGGTGCTGATGTGTGCTCGCGGAGCACGTTTGTGGGGAAGAAAAGGTTGAGAATGTTCCCAGACAGAAGAGGAGCTGATTACGTAGACGGAGTGATGTTTCGAATGACTGAGCAGTGTGCGAACAAGGAACTGATGGGAAATGGAAATGGGCACTCGGAGCAATTGTTCTGTCTTCAATGAGATGTATATGGTTATTTGAATAACAGACACACACTTGTTAGTCAAATTGAACTGCATCTCAGAAGCAGCGTCTTCTCACGGAATGGCAAAACGACGCGAGAATCAAATTGCAGTTTCACAGATTGTTAACAGATTGCTCTTCTTTGTGAGGGATGCTTTCGGTTCCGTATCCGGTACGAGTTGATCACCTTGATGTGGTAGGTGTGCTTGTCCTCGAACGGCGCGTTAAAGACGATCTTTGCGTTCGGCTGGGTATGTCTCCTGGGGCACGGATTGGGCCATTGCTGGTTGTTGATCTGGTTGTCGAGTTTTGGATCACTCGATTTAGAATCTAGAGACCAAAAATTCTGAAATTGGCCAGTGCTGCCAACCTCCGTCACTTCTTCTGTGTCGGCCCACGCGAACACAAGAAAAGAACGTTGATTTTGAGATTTGAAGAGGAGATTCACTGAAACTTCCATTCTATTGACTCATTTCTCCAAGGCAAGGAAAATTATTCCTCTGGGCCGAGTGAGGATGGAAAAGAGCGTTCGGAGCCAGACATTCAAGAGAAAGAAAATCCTGAGAAGCCACCCCTCGACTGGTCTCTAGTCCTTGTAGCGATAAATCACACACCCGTGGTCTAAGCGAAGCACCAGCTCCGAAAAAAAAACAAATTCCAGTTTCACAGAGAACATATTGTCTTTCTCTGGGAATGTACTACATTCATTGCAATGCAAATTCTACTGGCTCATTCGATCAATTGTTCAAGATATTGCCGGTTACTGAGCATTTGAATTCAAAGTTATAATGCAGTGATTGTCCTCCACACCTCACCCCTCCCCCTCATGTTCTCTTTTCCTGTTTCATTACTGTACCACACAGTTCACTTCTTCCTGAAGTATTCATTGACTCATTCAAGACGTTTGCGTTTCTAGACGGAATATTAAACAAGATCGTCAACTTCCAAAAACTCTCACTAAGTGAATTTCAAATTTGCGACGGAATGTAATCATACCAGCCTGTTTGCACCGGCTAATGCCGGCACTCCAGCTGGATTTTGCGTTTTGGAATTGAATTTCTTTTCTCTTCACGTGAAATTCGTAAAAAAAGAATGCGGGCGGACGGAATGAACAAATGAAAAACCCGCTCCTCAAGGAGAATATACCGTGTTCGCCTGTGACGAGACGGCAGTTTTCCTCGACTTTTCTAGCAGCACAACTGTTGATGAATAGGAATCTCGACAGTTCACTCCTCACAACTGAACTATTTCGTATCATTCTTAGACCAAACGACGCAGAATTTAACGGAGATCACGATTATTATTATTATGAGTTCGCCGCGAGCGTGGACTCCGCAGCCGCGATGTCGGCGAAGGTCCCGAAACGAAAGAGCGAAGCAGTGTGTAAATTTCAGAGACGCAGTCAATTTCAAAATTTTTCGCGCCAAAAATGAGGTCCGTTGAAAAAGAGAGAGGCCGTTGAAAAATAGAAGGGCATGCCCTTCTAATAGAGACTTTACGGAATAAGACCAATTTGCGATTAAATACATTTTCCAACTAGTCCGCACATGTGACGCTAAGTTGGTGATTGAACTCTTGTTGCCTACGTTTCTTCCCGTTTCAGTGGTTGATTCTATTTCCTTTTAATTCGATTTCTATCAGTGAACAGCTTGGTATTCATGCGTCCAGCAGTTTAGCGACTGAGTTTCTATCAAATGCTGTTTCGCAGCGGAAACATAAGTATGATCGGAACAATTCCAGCCTATTAGACGTTATCCACTGAAGCATCTCGCACTCCGTTCACTCTATCTAGAATTCTAGAATTGGTGGCTCAGCGGGGTTCGATGCTAGATCACATGATCCCTGTTTCAAAACAACTTCATTCCATATTTTCGGATTTCACTCGGTTAACAAAACTTGATGTGTTCGCAGCTAGACCGATGAACTATCTTAACATCACTGTTTGGTGTGGACACCTTATCAATTATCTCTCAATTCCCCTGTTGAAAAAGATTCAACACCTTCAGATACAGAAGTTGACGTGATCATAAAAAATGCGGTATTCTTTTATTTACACGTGAACTTCTGTATCTCAAAATGTGAAGGAAGGATAGAAGAATAGGTCGACGAATAAGAAGAGTGCGTGGATGAAGGGGGAAATGAGAGGGGAGTGGATTAGAATAATGCAGAGAGAGAGAGAGAGAGACGGGGCGCGCGAGCCCCTCTTCTGCTCTTTCTCTCGTTTCGCATAGCAACACCATGATGACGTAGAGACAGACGGATATCAGAGAGAAAGGGAGAGAGAGAGAGAGACACAAAGTGCACGGGCACTATGACAAAGTGATAACGAGTCTCGGGTAAATGGAATGAAATGGGACTGCGGAACAATGAAAACCCGATGAATCGGCAGTATCTGGAAAGATGACCAGGAGCTTCAGAAGATTGGGAAAGCTTCTCGAAGCAGTTGAATTGTAAAGAAGTGCCTCCGAATAGTTGCCAATTGAATCACGAGAACGGACAGCAAGTGGCCGTTTCAAATAATGTACGTATTCTGTGAATTGAGAGAACAGCAATGTGTAGTTAGTTTCCGGTCGACGCAGAAGTTATTAGTTTACAATTTGTCAATTACACAGCATTTGAAACAGTTACTTTTGCTGTGCTTGTCATTGTGAAATAGACATCGTCAGGCAAGAATCACTTTTCTCCAAATAGAGCATTTCCAATCAGAAGCTATCTTCATTTTACATTATTCTACCGTTTCGAACTCACCACAAAACTATTCCATCCGGTTGCAATTCTTTAGTATTACTTCGTTTCAATGTGACATGTCCCCAATGAAAAGAGCCCCGACGTACCTGATAAACAGTTCCGAAGGCTCCCTTGGCGATGAATCGAACGACGTGATAGTCCAGAATTCGGTATCCATTTGCCAATTCGACGGCTCCAGTGACTTGATTCTCACTATTATCTGGAAGAGAAGCACTGCAATTGCGCTCTATCGCATAGTTGTCACCTTTTAAAACCGTCGACATGCCTTGACGGAAGGAAAACTATGAAATGAGTTATGAAGAAAAATGAAATAAAAAAGAGTGATCGTGAGTGCATTTCTCATCGATAAGTGTTGTGGTACAGCTACGTGTTGGACACGCCTTGACGGGGTCACTTCCGTGACCTCCGAAGTGGAAGAACTGGCCCGGTAGGAGTCCGGTGGAAGTCACTATAGGTCTATGTAATCGAGTTATGCGTCAAGAACATAACAAAACGCTTCCACGTGAATCTCCAATGAGGCTATTAGGTTCCACGTTTCGATCAACACTTTACGAGGTGACGTGGCCATTATTCGATGAGAAGAAGGTTCTCAAATTGCTCGGAAAAACTGTCGAGTTGTCCCAACAGGAGGCTGTGTGTCTGTTCATCTCGTGAAAAAGTCAATTTCTGTCGATTTTTCTTCCGATTTTCGTTCATTTGAGGGGGTATTTCTTGGGTTCAAAACCAGTTGTTAAAATTCACAATTTATTAAACCAAAAAGTATAAAAAACAAAAACAAGTAAGAAATGCAGAAAAATTGGTACAAGACAATTAGAAATCGCTGTTTTCGTCGGAGTCTGTGTCGATGTCCTGGTCGAGTTCTCCTTGCACAATCGTCGCATCGTCGTCCTCTTCTTCTTCCGTCTCCTCCTCGGCCAGGAACTCCTCCACCAGAATCACGTCTCCGTTGTCTCCGGGGAGCGTGTAGAAGGGGAGGACTTCCCCAATTGACGTGACGACCGAGACCAGGTTCTCGTTGATCGTCCCATCCGCCGACATTGTCTCCTTCGGCTTGTACTTGCCAGTGATCCATCCTTCGAATCCTCCAGCCGCCAGCAGCAAGTTCTCTTCGCAAGTCATCTTTGATTCCTGGAGACGTCGATTGCGGAATTCTGAAAATAAGAAGATATTTTGGACTTCATTCATTGCCTTACCTTCCGCCTCCAAATCATAGAGATCCCTGATTGGGGCTCTATCCAGGAGGGCGTCTTGTCCTTCCAGCAGCATCGTCTTCTGCACCCTCCCACGTGGATCCACCGTCATGAGAACAGGAGTTCCAGCTGCCGACTTGGTCCGGACGGCCTTCTGGAAGCCCTTCTTCCTGCACTCCTTCTCGTACTGGCAGTCCTCGCAGGAAATCCACTCGAACTGCTTGTACACCGTGTTGAAGGCGTACTTCTTGACCATCCTCTCGGGGTCGTTGACGTCGACGGCGAAGAAGATGTGCTCTCCGATCTGCTTGCACTTCTTCGTGTACAGGAACTTGAGGTCCGAGTCCCAGATGACGTCCTGGACGAAGTAGTCGTGCGGAGTCAGTCGCACGTTCATCTCCTCTTCCAAGACGAAGCACTGCTCCTGTTGGCTGAATCGGTACTTTCCGACGGTGCCTCTTCGATCGCAGAACACTTCCATCAGTCCGTGATGCTCGTTCTTCCAACTGAGTGCCAGGCAAATGAGGCTCTCTCCTCGTAGGTTGCGGCTCAAACTGGAGTACTGGGAGCCCTGTGCTCCGTGCTCAAAGTCCTTCCGGCAGGGGATCTCTTGGCAGTGGGAGCAGGAGCACCCTGACCTCTGGAACTTCTCGGTGGTCGGATCGAAGGTCAGTTTCTTGAAGGAGACCGTCTTCTTTCTCTTCTCCTTCACGAAGATGACCATTTTGCGTGTCTCTGGGCAGAAGACCGAGTACGAAGGATGGATTGCCAGAGAGTTGTTGGCGTTCTCGACGACGGGCTTGTCCGTGAGCACCGGGTGCATCAGCTGGGCATCCTCTCCGTCGAAAGAGCAGCAATTGCACTGGATGCGGTACCACGTGTCGTTGAGGATGCAGTACGTGTACTTGAACACGTTTCCTCCTTTCTTCGTGTTGCGGCAGAAGTAGATGATCTCTCCATTGGCCGGGCAGCGCATCTCGGACAGGGGAACGAGGTCCTTCTCGACGGTGATTGAGGAGGAAGAAGCAGTAGACGACATGATGATAATGAGAAAAGAGAGTTACACTGGAAAAAGAAACAGTTCACTTTACAAGAGTAGTCGATTAAAGTGCAAGAGGAACGTGGTGAGTCATGAGAAAAAGGGAATGATTCCTCTTGTGTCTGCGGTGTTCTCCAGTCAACGTCTCCGTGAAACTGTCTTATGTTGGAGAACAGATTTGGAAATCGGGATCCAAGGATGAAGAATCGACTGGAGAATAAGACAGACACAAAAAAGAAAGCATTTCCTTTTTCACGTGGAGTAACAGTGCAGTCGAGCACGGAAACTATTAGGGTGTCCCATAATTATATAATAAATTATATAATTATATAATATAATAACTGAGAAGAGAGCAAAATGGGAAATAGAAGAGGAGACAACTGAAATAGACACTCTTCCGGATAACTGTGAAGACGGGGAGGCGGAGACTGTTGTCACAAACGGAGAGGGGCGGACTGTGTGGAGAGTGCCCTCTGGGCAAGTGGAATACTATCTTCTGCGCATAGCTGACATTTTGGCACAAGATTAGCGGAAGAGGGGGTGACATCTTTCGTTGACGGCACTCTTTTCATCGATCCGTCGGAAGATACGACCGTTGTTTTCTGAGAATAAACACTGCGTTCCATGAATGTATAGTTTCGAAACTGTTCGGCTCACCTGGTTATTTTCATGACATGAGAAGTGGAAAATCGGATTAAGCATCAAAAGTTATGAATAGGATAACATTTTGGTGCTGCTACCTCAAAAAAGGGGGATGGCACATGGTATCTGAAAAATGTCTACTTGAAGAAGTTCCATAAAAACACCATTAATCTTGTAATAGAGTCCCTCTCATATTTGGGAAGTTCTAATAACCGTAAATCTTTCTTGATGTTGAATGAAAACACATTATAAAAGGATCTGGTAACTCAAAAAGTGTGGAAATGAGGGTACCTATACACCCACAGCCCTGTGACCTCAAGAGCCTGTGTGCCAACTTCTTAAAAATCTGAAAATGCAAAAATAAAATGGTTTCTCTGTGGATACGGAAGGATTGAAATGAACTTCTTCTGTTTCAGAGATGCTTAATAATCCAAACACGAAATGCAAGACAATGTGAATATGGTTTTGCAATTCGTCGCAAATCATCCAACAACGGTATTATATATTTCAAAAATCTTGGAACCTGCGCAAATGCGCTCCACTAGACCCGTGTTGGTCTCGCCACGACTCTTGTCTGCGTCTCTCGTGAAACACAAGAGACAGAGACAATAGTCGTGGTGGGACCAACACGAGTCTAGCGGAGCGCATTTGCGCAGGTTCCAAGATTTTTGAAATATATAATATTGTTCTATTAATTTTGAGGACTGTTCTTTGCCTGAAACTCCACTAGATTTGATTAATGATTCGGAAGACAATGTGTTGTTAATGGAGACGGAGACACTTTGAATCGTGTGAATCTAGGCTAATAAACATATTTTCCATCTTGTTTCCCTCGTAACCGTATTTATTATTGTGCCACGTGGAAAAACAATCGATTGAATCAGTTGATGAGCATGAGTCAGTTCTTGTTTCCATCCGCCTTCTTCTCTCTTCCTGATTCGATGGATTGGGAAAGGAAATGTTAGAAGACATTGAAAATGATGTGAGTTCAGAATCGAATGATTTTCACTGATAAGCTATCAGGGTTTCCAGCAAAAAATCAGCTAGAACCGGAGAAGACTGATCGGATGAGAGGAAGATCTCGAGAGTCGGCACAATATTCGTTCATCAATCTTCTTTCTTTTTCTCGCGTTCAATGAATTCGTCTCTGTCTCTTCTTTGGCTTTCTCGTGTCATTTGCTGATTTCTGTAAATTGGCGTGTACTATCTTTACATGTTCCCTGTCGTTCGCCCAAAGATTTTTTCGAAACTTCGAAAATTGTGTAACAGGTGTCCCTCTTCCACACTCGTTTGTAGGCAGAAAGATTAGGGGAACTCGATTTTCGAGTGCTTCCATCTCCATTGTTTTGCTTTGAAATCAAATTCGATCCATAGAGTACTCGCTCCGAGCAAAGAAGTTCGATCGAAGTGAGGCTATTGTGTGGGATACTTTTGGATTCAAGGAGACCGGAGTTATGGCAACGAACGAAGAACATGAACGTTGTTCAGGGAATTTTCCAATTCTTGTCGACTCTCTGAAACTGTAACCGCACTCCAATGGCATCTTTATCTTGAAATAGTGCGTACGGGCTAAAGGGCTTGTTTTTTCGGCTTTTTCTGGTCTACAAAGTCTAATTTACAAATGTATTTTTCACCTTTCATTCGATGTTTCATGTTCCAGAGTTTCAACATGTCGGTTAGAGATGAAGTCACATAGTATAACAAACCGAATCCTCCAAAGTCATTCCCGAATTGAATGTTTCTTTCGAAATAGACTCCACGACACTTCGCAACCAGACAATCAACTGCAACTGAACAAGGTTTTCGAGGCCTCAAATTGATCACATTTGAACATCGAATGTTCATCAGACAGGTGTTCTATAATTTCATGGAAGATACCGACACAGTTGCGAAGTGTCACGCAGCCCAAATAAGTACTGCATCCTTGGCGGGAATTCAAATGTGGATTCGATCGAACAGTGTTGTCGGGTGGAAAAGCGGCACATGACAATCCAAACAATCCGTCACGGATATCCTTTTGATGGAAATCAATTACACTTTTGAACGGTGTTTTGGGTAAAGTGTGAAAGTTTTCACAGTTTCACTAGTTTCTCAATTATCATTGAAGACGAAAGTTGTTATTAGCTCAAGACATTTGCTTAGATGTTTCACATTGACATAGTGTCAGAACACCAATTGTTCTGTTCTGGAATCACAGTTCTGGCAATGTGTATTGTTTCTGAAAACCCTCCCCCGATCCCTTTTTGTTCTCCATTCTCCACTTCCCCATCTGTTTACCCCTCTCTTCGATCCCTCAAATTGAAGTTCTCTATCCATTTTGTACCCACCGATTCCCTTTTTTCTAATCAAAGTGCCAATGATGCATAAGTTGTAGCATAACATGTGATATTTTCCATTCCGATTATCTTCAGAAGACACACTGATGTGTCACTAATGAATGGTTACTCACATATCAGTGAGCAGCACCGGGAAATGATAATGATAATGATTGTGTGTTCCGTGTTGATGCGAGGAAGAAGACGGAGAAGATGTAATTTCCGGAGTTCAAGAGAATTCGGTTTTAATAGAGAAACGATCATCGGTTCGTAGGGATTTATCAGTTTCAAAAGCACTTTTGTTACTAGAACAGCAATTTTTGAAACAGCGAAAAAGGAAATCAGAGAAGGAGCGGATCTCTCGGAATTTCTTCTATATAGAGGATATCCTTTCATGAAGTCTTCATTTTCCATGTTTCATCTTCCCAGGTATCACCAATTTCAATGGACAACCCCCCATCACGTTTCCCATTCCCCGTCTCCTCTGTTTTCGTTGTTGAGCACGTGTGAGTGATTTCTGATCTCTTCTGAGAGGCGAGTGACGTTTCTGGTCAGGAGATAAGCGAACCCGGAAGATTCACACTGATAAGCTGATAAGAAGATGGAAATAGATGAGAAGCCAATCATTGACCTATAAGGGAGCTTAGTGCTTTCGGTTGGTTCTGCAGTTTCACCTGTTTCAAGAGTTTATGAACTGTTTCAAGAGAAGGATATCACTGATTGGAAGTAAACTCAAGGCTCTCCTTCAACTTGATTGTCATGTCTGTTCCAATAACCGCTCAACGAGAGGGTCGGTAAATGTCGATAGTGTCGGTTCTTTTTTCCCTCTCCCTGAACGAAAAACACGAGTGGACCAATCCATCTCCGGAAAAGATCTCTTGCTTTGCTTCCTTCCTTCTGAGTCAGAAGACTAGAAACTCCCGCTAATCATTTATCCTTTAATCTGTCTGTTTATCGCTGAAAAACGGGGCCGAATGAGAGCGAATTCGTAGCCTCCAGCGGCCATTCAACCCCTCGCTCTCATTCTTCTCATTAGCCCCCTTCTGCTCCATGTGGCTCCTTCTTCTGCTCTCTTTCTCACTCATTTCCTCTTCTTTCGCCTCCAACGAGACATCGATTGATATCGCCGATTGTGATGGGAAGGTCATTTCGAAGGCGACCAGGCTGTGCAAGAACGGCGTCGATCCAGAAAGTGAGTAGCAATGTTGAGGATTCTAACTGAACGAGGCATCCTGCCCTCTCGCTCAGAAAAGTCTCTTCCGGTATCTTCTGATCTCTTGGGAATCTTGCAGAATTCGTCCTCTTGCTCTCAAAGTGTTGCAAGACCCACTGCTCGAAGGCCCACCTCAAGTTGTTCTGCCAAATGAAACCGAGATGAACGAGACATTTGTATGAAAAGGAAATTGTATGAATCCGCCTTCTTCTCATTTTATGTTATAGATGTTCGAAACAGTGAAAATACATTATTTCATACAAATGAACATTTACTCACATTTCCTCTTACGTCTAGAAAGAACGTGGTGAGAAAAAAATAAGACAATAAAAAGAAATGGCATGAAATACACATGAACTTGGTTAAGAATAAGACGATGAGATGGCATGAAGTACACATGAAATAGGAAGTTGTTAATGAGAAAGAGCGTAATTGAGAAGGGCCAGTGGTGATAATGGAAATGATAGGGAATAGAATATGCAGGTATTGGGGAGACTGGGAGACATCGCCCCCCGTTCGGTCAGGTTCTGTTGAATTTGCTTAGCGTGCGTTTGAGAATCGATGTAGCTTCTAGTTTATTGGAACTTATCGACCGAACGTTAGCGGTGATGCAAGACAAGTACATGTTGGAGACGGGACTACGCGAAGAGAGCTGGGCATTAGTATGAGAGCGAGAATCAAATGTGTGGCTGTGTGGCTGTGTTATTGGTTTTTTGCGGGAGGACTTGATTGTGGGTGGGAATACACGAAAGTTGGTGGGAGGTTATCATATGGTGCGGCAGCTGGAGGGTCAGAGATGTTAGCGTTGGCGGCGTTGGCGTTTCTCCGTCTCACCCGTTGTTCACAAGCGACTTTCCGTTCTTCTCTGGTCATTGAGGCGCGGATGAGAATGGGAGGATGGGCACCCGTGTCAAACGATTTCATTTTCCATGAGCTTCGGAGGGCTTCACGTTGGTACGTGGAGGCCGGTAGCAGCACTTTGATCAGCCTTGGTTCCCCGTCGTCCCGTGCCTTCCCCAGGAGATAGATTGCCATAGGCTGGCATCCCAAATCTAAGTGTCTCAAAACAGACTCGCGCACGTCCGCCAGGTTTTTCTCATGTTAGAACTGAGACTCACACTCACGGAATCCGAGGAGTACCAGTGACCGTCTCCGTTCCTTCGCCTCCGGGGAATCGTCTGGAGATGTTGTAGCAGTGGAGTTGGTCAGTGTTCGACGGCTCAGAAGGTCGTCAATTGTTGCCTGCTGCTTGGAAACCAATTCTTCCAGCGAACTGATCCGACGGGTGGCAGCTTCTCGTTCCAGTCTCGGGTGGCGACCGCGACAGCTTCCTTGACGGCTTCACCAACTCTTCTTCTTGCAGCATCGCCCGGAATTCCGGCGAGGCCATGAAGTGTGATCGCTCCGATCCGTCGCTGTCCGAATTCTTTCTTCTTTTCGGCTTTGCCATTATCGATCGATAATCAATGAGAGACGTGAGACCGTATGAAAATAAAATACGGGAATGAAGACGGGAATGAAGACGGGAACAATTGTGAATTCTCTGAAAAAAGTTAATTAATTACAGTCGAAACAGTGACCTTTGATATTCCGGTAGACTATAAATATCTCGTCTTGATGATAGTATAGCAAACCGACTCAGAAATCGAGAAATCGAGCAAAGATCGTCATCGGCTGATACATGTGCAAATTTTTTCGAAAATGTAAATACTATCGGATGCATCCGAAATGAAGATTTTGACGAGTGTTCGCGAGAAAGAGTTTTCTAGGCCACCGACAGTTTCGCGCCGAATTACTGTGGAAAAGTTTTGGAAATTTCAAATGGTCAGGGAAACTCAAATCCAGCCGTTTTTCCAGATGTGTTTCGTGTCAATTGATTCTCTTATCATGCTCAATTCGTTTTATCGAGAAATCCGAATGAAATACCGTCTTTTTAGATCAAGGGTTACGGTTACAAACGTTGAGCTGTGTCTCGTTCGTTGCGAGACCCGCCGGCGGCCGCAGAAACAGGCATCCTCAAAACGTTGTTTCTAGTGATTGTTGTTAGCGTTGAGGCACTAGTGCTCTATTACAAGTGAGCATTGTAGATCAAAAATCGACGGTTAAGAAGGTGATCAGAGGCATTTCCGTTTGACATTCCAGTTTCTATTCCTAACAGAACACGCTGGTTTCAGAGAGAGAGTTCTTGAGAGCTCAGTTCTTCACATTACGTGGTCTCGAACTCCTCTTCTTGAACCCAATGCGAAACTGACCTTGTAGAGATGGTGCTTGTTCTCATGAGGCCGGAATCCCAACTCCGCCGAGACGGCGACAGTGAGCACAATCACCGCCAGCAGCAACAGAACACGCATTGCCCTGCAATTAGTCATCGTGGGATTCTCCGTTTCAAGATCACACTGAGATACAGAACTCGAAGCACACAACTGATATGAATAAAGGAGAGTTTCTTCAATTCTGAAAGTTTTTGCGACTCCTTTACAAGTGAGGCACGTCGTTCGACGTGCACTCCGACATACGTGGTTCGAGAGACACATGAAGAACCTTCTGGTAGGGGAGGAAGAGCCACTGTGAGATGAGACGACTTCAGATGTTACTTATCCACTGCGAATCTTTTTCCACTGTATTTCTTGTGGAATCTATAAATCTTTTGACACTACTGTACTCTCCACTTCATTGTTTTTTCGATTCAAAATCAAACGCCGATTGAATACTGCTCGAACGAATTGAGCTCTTCTTCTGAAATCCCCCAATTCATCAATAAAAAGTGCCTCTGCCACCATCAAGTACCACTTCAAAATCCCGTCACCTTCCCTCCAACACACCCATCAATCCCCCAGAATCCATCGTCCACGAGTCCTTTACCTCGAAATTCCGTCTAGCTCGCCCACATTTCCATCCATTTTCCCCCCGTTTCCCACCGATATTTGTCTTGTTTTCGTCGCCGAGCGAGCAGTGATAACTATGATAACTTGTTTTTTGTCGCCGTTCCTACAATTACATTCTGTGTTTTCTCCCCAAACTAATCGACGAGCCACGCCCCCCTTCCGGTGATTGTGTTTGTGTCTCGGGTATAAAAGAGAGGACACCGAGGAGGAGAGAAACGAATCCTTTGTGTGCTTTGAGTCTCTTCTGTGCAATGACTAATTGCAGGGCAATGCGTGTTCTGTTGCTGCTTGCGGTGATTGTGCTCACTGTCGCCGTCTCGGCGGAGTTGGGATTCCGGCCTCACGAGAACAAGCACCATCTCTACAAGGTCAGTTTCCCATCGGGTTCAAGAAGAGGAGTTCGAGATCTCGTAATGTGAACAACTGAGCTCTCAAGAACTCTTTCTCTGAGTCCAGTTTGCCTGGCTAGGACTAGGAATACGGTAGAAGCAAGGTAACGAAAATGCCTCTGATCACCTTCTTAACCGCTTTTGATCTACCTTCTCTACCATACTCACTCGTCTCGAGAACTATTTTTCTGACTAGGGAACCTTTTAAGGACAGGGTTAACTTCGACAAACCACCTGCATTGATCGAAAAAGGGCCTTTCGGAGGGTAGATATCCGTTTTCAAAAGCAAGACCTGTAGGTTCCCTCTTGAGTCCAGTTTGTCTTACTGGGACTAGGAATACGGTAGAAGCAAGGTAATGAAAATGCCTCTGATCATCTTCTTAACCGTTTATTGTTGATCTACCTTCGTGCACACTCGTAATAGAGCACTAGTGCCTCAACGCTAACAACAATCTCTAGAAACAACGTTTTGAGAATGCCTGTTTCTGAATACCCATTTCAACCGAGCATTAGTTTCCTATAGTAATTTGAACTTGTAGTCCTTGAAAGTTGTTCAGCTCTCATTGTATGGTCTCTGGGAGCTTGGTCAATTCACTTTCGCTCCACTTAATCCATGACCCGTGTTAATAAATGGAAGGAACATCTTACAAACCATCTTTTTTTGAAACAGAAAACCTGGTTCCCACGAGGTGAAACTGTGTTTCTGAGACCAGTTCCCAAGCATTTTGAAAACTTTCTTGAAATCTCATGCGATCCTCGCTGAAAAAACAATTTGGCGGGGTTTCCTTGCTGCTCAATGAGTGAAAGCGAGCTCCTAACCGGAGGAAAAATAACAAAAATCGGACACTAGTGCTCTGAAAATGGTAAAAAACTGATCATCATTGAAGCATTCATCGAAGAGTTGACGAAATAATTGAGAAACAGGGATTTAGAGTTTGCATTTTGAGAATTAAAAAGAAACTTGTTAAATGTTCCGCTTCTTACCGTTTTTCGACTATCTTGCTCTATCGGCACCTGTTGCCTGAACTCACAAACACGGGGGTTTCGGAGATGTGCGGTTTGAATTCCCGCGCTACCGGACTGCAAATTTTTAAAATTTGGCTGCGAGGGTTGCCTGAGTATTCAACGTTTAAGCGTGTTCGTTGTGTCGATTTACGAGAACGCATATGATTAAGCGTTGAATACTCAGGCAACGCTCGCAGCCAAATTTTAAAAATTTGCAGTCCGGTAGCGCGGGAATTCAAACCGCACATCTCCGAAACCCCCGTGACAAATTGAAAAAACATGAAATTGTTCACAAACTACATGAGTTTCCCCGAAACGGAAATCCCCTGGAATCAGCCGAATACATGTGCAGACTTGCGGAGAGTACCTGTCCCGTCGTGTCTCGTTCCTGTGCAACGGAGGACGCATTCGGGAGGAAGTGCTCAACACCCTCGACTGCTGCTACATAGGCTGCACCGACAAGCAGCTGTACTCTTGGTGTGATTTGTGATGAGTGTGAGTGGGCGATCACGAGTGATGATCGGGTCTGTGCTTTCAGGGTTGGTTCATCTATCCAATGTTAACCTTCATTTAACCTTTTGGAGTGAGTGTATAAAGAGAAAGTTCAGGGGTGAAACGAGATGTTTGCAGATCCATTGTGCAAATGATCCTGTTGGAAGATTCAATTCAAAGTGTTACTTTTCGAACTCGAGTGTATTTTCAGTCAATAAACCATCTGTTAACAGTTATTTCTCAACTACAATTTCAAATGAGCCACTTTCTGATAATCATGATTTTGCCAAATTCACAGCACTTCAAGGAGCCTTGAAACAGTTGTTTTTTTTCGATTTGCAATGTGAAAAGCAGACGTTAGAGTTGGGCGGAATCTGGATTCCCGCTTCAGATTCTTTGGCATCTTGGTGTGGCGTGGCCTCCGTGCCACACGTGTCAGGATGAGGACGACCTCAGATCGGAAGTGCTGATAAGGCGTTGGTATAAAAGCCCGCCTGAACTCATATCCTTGGGTATTCTCTATGTAATAAAGTTCCTTGTTATTGCCCGATCTACCCGTCGTCGAGAATACAACAGGTACCGAAATCCTCTTTTATTTAACACGAAAGTGATCTATCAATCCGAATTCCTCATTCCGGATTCCGAATGTTCCATTGTAAGACTTGATGTTTTCTTTCTTTTTCTCATTTATCTTAACTTTGTCAGCATTCAATCAAATATCATGCCCAACTGAAGAAATGTAGTTGAAACAGACGATTGAAGTAGGGGCTTATTAGGACTGCTCGAGAACATTGGAAATGTTTTGGAAAAACAACTAATCATCAGTTGGATCTGTGTGTCATCCAAGTCATTCTCACTGATTTTCCCCTTCACTCCTTCCCATTTCACATCGTCTCACTACATCCGCCAGACGCTTATTTTGCGTTGGTTGAGAATTAGAAACGGCTGAGAGAAAGGGCGAATGAACTCTCACGGGTAATGGGGAAGTGTTGGAGAGCACGTGCGGAAGCGAAGAGAAAAATGATCTCTGATACGAAATACGAAGTTTCAGTCCGGTGAAAAGAATGATTTTCATGGAAATCAGATTCAATTTCAGATTCGTTCGAAACCGTATTCTGTGCCATTTGTTCTCATGAACATTAGATATTCTTATGGGCAGAACGAATGACATTCCTTTACTAGAGTATAACGTTTCGATAACTTTGATTTCACACAGATGTGCTGGAGATTACGTTGAGTTCAAGGAGCGGAAAACGAACTATGTTAGTCTATTATGAATCATCAGAAACCCGGAACTCGTTCATTTCGAAAAAGCGCATCCGGGAGTTGCTTCATATAATTTTGTTCCAGAAAATACCGACAAAAATCATCAGAAACCAATGACGGGAGAGTGAACAGAACAAGAAGCGGCTCGTTAGAAACAGTGATTGTCAGCCATTTATGATCCAAAATGATCAGTTTGATCTGTCGCTCATGACGTTTTCTTGTGGAGAGGAGGATCCATTCAATGGCCTCTCAGAGCTCATTGAGCTCAAGTTCCGAGACATAGTTCATCAATTATTCATAAATATCACTGAATCACACTAATGACAATTCATTGTTCTTTACATAAAATGAACTTTTTGAAACTGAAACCTAAAACTCAAGGTGAAAACAGGAAAATGGCGAATTGAGGTATAATTACAGGGAACGGGAACAATTATACCTATGATTGGTCACAAGTGTGGTTATCATTTGTAAAGATAAGAGATTGCCGTCTAATAATGAATCGCGCTCTACGGATAATATCACAAAAATAGACAAATATTGAGATAAAACTTGAAATCAAAACACAGACAGTACGGGTTGAAACATGCCGGATTTCCTCGAATAGAGTGGCACACCTTACGTTGCCGGAAAATCATTATATCTCGAGATTGATAAGAGATATTCAAAAGTTGTCAACTGCAAACTTGTAGATCATAACTAGCACTAAAAGTTTACTGTTGACAACCTTTTGATATTTCTTATCAATCTAGAGCTATAATGATTCTCCGGCAGCGTATGGGGTGTCGCTCTATTCGACGAAATACGTTGAATTTGAGAAGTGATTCAGATTTTTGAGAGATTATTCACCCAAGTTGAATGCAAGTTCAGCGATAGAGTTCGTTCTGATCCGTCATGAGATCACTATACAAATCGATGGCAGGCGGCGGTTGAGGAGGGGCTGCAGTGGGTTTCCGTTGCAACTGGACATTCTGAAAATGGGGTTTGTGTTGGAGTTTCATTGATTTGTGACCTACCTTTTCGAGAGTCTTATCCTCGAGGAGGGCTGCCGCGTGGTACATACAAAGGAGCAACACGACGACGGAGAGCACGTAGAACGCAATCCAGCTCTTCGGAGTCGCCGCCTTCTTGTTCCTCTTTCCAGGCGGCCGGTGGTCTGGACTTCTCGCTCTCCGAGGCCTTTTGCAGTGACGTGGCATGTTGTCGGAGAAGGAGTCGGTGGGTAGAAGGAGGGGATTAGAAGAGGTGGCGAGTGACTGATGCGAGAGGGAGAGAGAGAGTTTCAGAGAAGAAAAGGTGCAGGTGGACAGAGAAAAAGTGCCCGCCTCCGTTGATAATCATCGTCTTCAAAAGAAGAAAAAGACGATGATTATCACACATCGACTCAAAGGATTATCAAGGGATTGAGTGCAATTCACGGAGACACGGAAGAGCATCCGTGAGTTTCTCCCGTGTATTCCTGATCACAAATAGTTGTCAGACCTCTACAAGCCTATCGATCGTTTTTTCCCGACTATCAATGCGAATTCACCAAAAATTAACTGGAGTGTTTACAGAAGATCGACTTTTAATTGTGTTCTTTGTGAAACAGTGTATTTTTGTGACTCTGCCACACTTTGAAGATGTTTCGTCACTAAGACGTCATCAGGACATTCCCGCAACGTGTCCCTTTTCGTTCAGTTTCTGGTGTTTTCACTGTTAAATATACTGTTAAAACGTGTCGAAATGTCATGTTGGCGTAGTGTCATGATGACCCGTTAAGTACTGCCGGATGGCATCGAAATGGCTCCCGAAACCGAGGAGAGCTCTGCCGGAGAATCATTATATCTCGAGATTAACAGCAGATATCAAACAGTTATCAACAGCAAATTTGTAGACCACAACTAGGACTACCAGTTTGCAGTTGATAACGTTTTGATATCTCTTATCAATCTCGAGATATAATGATTCTCCGGCAGAGCTCTCCTCGGTTGCGGCGCCATTTTGATGACATCCGGTAGTCGCCGATGTCTAAAAGTCTTGGTGACGAAAAATGGTGGGAAAAATGAAAGTTGTGAATCCCGACATAGAAAAAAAACGATTTTTAGCAGAGCATCTGTTTTTCAGAGGAAATAGTTCGTAATGCTGCCCGTGATTTTCGATAAGAGACCTTTCCGAAAGAATGATAACTTTTGTGTGCCACGTCATCAGCTTGCAGCGCTTTCAACTGTATACGTTTTAGATGAATATGTGAAACTTGTTCATCGACTATTCAACTAGCCAAGCATCACTGTTTCGATGTACCCGTGAAACAGAACATTCTCCGAAGGGAACATGCGATTGTTGGACGTATTCATTGAAACCATCTCAAAAACACAAACAATCCCCTTCAATTAGGTGCCAAACTGTCGGTTCCCAGTTGCTGTGGACACATGGCGCTCTGGATCTCCTGATCCGTGAATCCGACTCCACACATCAGAGTGGCCATGTACAGTTGTCTAGGGTCGTTCGCATTGATTCCCGAGGGACACAGCGCCCAGAAACGGGCCATTATCGCTTTTCCGCAACTCTGAGAAGTGATTGGATTGAAGAGAATGCTGGTTTCATCGAGATACACTCACCTTTTCTTTGAATGTGTTCGGATTGGAATTGACTCGATTTAAAGTGAAAATGGAGAGGATCAGAATGAGGAAAAATGTGAATTTCATGGTGTTGAAGGGAGGTAGAAAAGTGAGTGAATTGACCAAAAGAATGCCTTCTTTTATACACGAAAGAAGGCGTTCCGAAAGGAAAAAAAGGAGGAGAAATTGACACTAACGACGAAATTCGAGAGTTGTTATTAGTTGTTGTTCGATGCGTCTTTTGCTGTTAATTATGGATTTGAGGGAGGAAAACAACACGTCTGCGAGAAGAATTTGAGTAATCAGGGTGGTGACTAACTGTGATCGGCCAGGGCATTATAAGAGAACATGTACTGAACAAGTTGATTACGTTCAAACTCTACTTTAACGACATCGCAAACGCTACCGGAGAAACATTATATCTAGAGATTGATAAGAGATATGGAAAAGTTGTCAATAGCAAACTTGTAGATTATAACTAGGACTACAAGTTCGCAGTTTTCAACTTTTTGATATCGCTTATCAATCTCGAGATATAATCATTCTCCGGCAGCGTTTGGAGTGCCGTCGAAATAGGGTTTTTAGGGTATTCGAATGTGTACATCTCTCGACCATCCAATATTTGGTAACAGTTGCGTTTCGAGGGTTTCAAGTAATGCTATTGTTTCTCTCGGCTCACGGAGCCCACTGGAATTTTGGAGGCCCAGAGCTACCTATTTTCATCGCACGATGTCCGATTACATCTGGCTTCTGTTCATTACTTGTAATTAATATTTGCTGAAATTTTATTGGTAAAAACCCGATAAAAACAGTTAAATGAGCTATAGGTTTCATTTTCTGTATTTTTTGGCAATGGAGCGCGATCTTGAGCATTCTTCTTCGCAAAGAAAATCGACGGGAGGAGGCGGAGAACATATTGACAGTTGATCTGAAAATGGCATTCTAGTGACACTTTATCAACGTTTCAAGTACTCTAGAAGTTGAAAATAAGGTCAGTTTGTTTGATAGGTTGACAAATCGATGATTGCAGAAAATGAGGTACGGGGAGGGTTCGGGGCACAAGGGAAAAGGGAACGATCGACGAGAATCAGGCGAAAATTGGAGATGGGGAGATGAACAACAAGAAGTTAATAAGTCATAGAAGCGAGCGGAGAGCGAATCGGACTGGCTAACAGAGGTCGAAGTATTGCAAAATAATGAAACACCGGTGAACTGCTCAGCTGTCTCCGAGGATGTGAGATCGGCCCCGGAAACAGTTGTATAAGAGAACATGTACTGATAAAGTGAATTACTCGAATCACGGACGTGGATTGTAGAGCTAAAAAGTAGAATTTGATTTCTGTCTGGCAACGATAAAAATGAGATTCGTATTGAGTTGAGAAGACACCGTGAGATTTCGGGCTGTCATGGATAGATGCTGTTCAGACGCTGCCGGAGAAGCATTATATCGCGAGAATGATAAGAGATATCAAAAAGTTGTCAACAGCAAACTTGTAGTCCTAATTATGATTTACAAGTTTGCTATTGACAACTTTTTGATATCTCACATCGTTCTCGCGATATAATGATTTTGAGGCAACGTTTGGGGTGCCGCTCTACATATTCGAGAAAATCTTTCTTATATATATTCTCCCAGAGGAGTGGGTTTTTCATTCGTTCATTCCGTCCGTCCGTCCGCACACGCTATAATCGGGGGTGGCGGGCACTCATCGCGGACCCTGATGGGTGTCGGCTGCTTAGTTTTCTCTTAATAAGGCGCCCCGCCGCCGCCGCCGCCGCAGCCGGTTCAATTACCCAAGTTAGAGGGAAAATTGCCGAAACGGTACCGGGAGTGCTGGGTGCTGACGAATCTACCGCCTCTGCCGAAGAAATGGATTGGCAAGTGGTAAAGTCCAAGAAGAGGAGGCACGAAGACACCGAATCTCGCTCTCCGGCCCACAAACGGTCGGTCCCCGTCAGGAAGGAGCAGCCACAAGTCGTCATCGATAAGCCGCCCTGTCTCATGACCATGAAGATCCAGACGCCCGAACGTAAAAAGTTCGTTGCGCCAACGAGGAAGGAGCTAAAAAGGGGCAAGCCAGTCCGTTCGGCGCCGACAAAAGAGCCGAAAAAAGGTTCTCGCAAGGCGAATGCTCCGGGAACGACTGGCACCCCAGCTGAACTCGTCAAGAAGATCAGAATCTGGCATAAAGCCCAAATGCAGCAGTACTACGCCGATGGTCGTGTGTTCCAGCGTCTAGAGTGGATAACCGATATGCTCACGATGGCAATCGCAAAAGCAAAGGATGGAAACACGAAAGCTGTCGAAGTGATTCTCTCCAGACACGCGCCACCTCTACCTGAACACGGTGAGCGATCTACGCAAACATCCAGAGTGCAAGAGCCGAAGAGACATGCTGCCAAGCCGAAACCAGAATCAACCGAGCCACTCCGAGCCCTCTATGCCAAAAACAGAGGCAAGACGTTCAACCAGATCATCAAAAAGGAGTCGCCGCGCTGTCAAATTGACATTGAGAAGGTCGAGAAGCACTTCAAGGAGACGAATAAGGCACCAAAAGTTTCGGAGGAGGCGCTGAAGACCGTGTGCAGTGGACTGCCAGAGCTGAAGGTCAACTCATCGATCGAGGAGCCATTCAAAGCTCCAGAAGTCAGGAAGCTCCTATCAAAAATCAAGGACACCGCTCCCGGAGCAGATGGCTTGAAATACAGTCACCTCCATTGGTTTGATCCTGAAGGTGAGCAACTCGCGCAGATCTTCGACGAATGCCGGAGACATCGCCGAGTTCCAAATCATTGGAAGGAAGCAGAAACCATTCTCCTGCCAAAGGACTGCACGGAGGAGGAGCGGAAGCGGCCGGAGAATTGGAGGCCGATAGCCCTCATGCCAACCATCTACAAAGCCTATACGAGTCTGTGGACCCAGAGGATCAACGCTGTGCCGGGAGTCATCAGCCCGTGCCAGCGGGGATTCCAAGCGATTGATGGCTGCCACGACAGTATCGCAGTTCTGCGACTGTGCATCGACGTCGCCACCACACTCAACAGAAGCATCGCTGTCAGCTGGCTGGACCTGACGAATGCATTCGGAAGCGTGCCGCACCGTCTGATCACCATGTCGCTGGAAAAAATCGGCTTTCCGTCGTCGGTGGTAGACACCATCAAAGACCTCTACCACGGGGCGACGACCAGGGTGTGCACGGAGACTGATAAAACGTCCCCAATCCGAATCATGGCTGGTGTGAAGCAAGGAGATCCAATCTCCCCAACACTGTTCAACATCTGCTTGGAGGGGATCCTCCGACGTCACCTAGAGAGATCGGACGGTCACAAATGCGTCGGAACGACGGTCAAGTGCCTCGCCTTTGCTGACGACTTGGCAATCTTGGCCGACAACAAGGAGCAGCTCCAGGAGCTCATAAAAAAGCTGGATGACGACTGCCGGAGCGTTGGCCTAATCTTCAAGCCAAAGAAGTGCGCATCACTGTTAATCGGCAAAGGACGCGTCGACACAAACTCTCGGATCAGTATCCAGACGGACAAGCTGCGATCCCTAGCCGCGAAGGATACGTACAAGTATCTCGGAGTGGCGACGGGATCAACTGGGAGGACCACGGAAATGCAAAAGTTGGTCGCCACTGTCAAAGACATTGAGATGCTACAAAACACGGATTTGGCACCCCACCAGAAGTTGGATGCTCTCAAATGCTTCATATTGCCGAGACTGACTTACATGTACCGAAACGCGACGCCGAAGCTCTCTGAAATGAGAGAATTCGAGAATGTGGTGATGAAAGCGTGCAAGGCGATGCATAACATCCCGTTCCGAGGATCGCCAACGGAGTACATCCAGGTTCCGATCAAAGATGGAGGACTTGGAGTTCTGTCGCCAAGGTTCAAATGCGTCATAACTTTCCTGTGCTCCATGCTAGCCCGAATATGGCACAAGGATCAAAATATCCGCCAGATGTACAGGAAAGCGCTGGCACGTATCGCCGCAAAACACCTGGAACTGAGGGCACCAGCGACTCTTCAGCAACAATGTGACTACCTGAATGCAAAGAGGATCTCCAAAGGAGGATACAATCTCTTCTTGCGGATGAATGAAGCGGTGCGAACACTAAGTCGCAACCAGGGAGCACCACTGTTCCATCTGGAGTTTATGCCGAAAGACGATGACATCGCCCTGAACGTTCGAGTGACGGAGAACTCCAAGGAAATCCTCCTCACCAAGGCCGACGGAGAGAAGCTGCTTCAACGACTCACGGACATGACGAGGGGCGCCCTGCTCAAGAACTTCCTCAACACCAAAGACGTCAAGAGCAGGGTGGTCCAGGTGCTCCAACAGCATCCGCAGTCGAATCGATTTGTCAGAGACGGACGGGACATCAGCATTGCAGCGCAGCGGTTCGTCCACAGGGCGCGGCTGAACCTGCTCCACTGCAATGCGAACACATACGACCCGAAGATGCCGAAGGGCTGCAGAAGATGTCCGGCCACGTTCGAGTCGCCCATCCATATTCTTCAAAACTGCCACTACCAGCTGGCATCGGGAATCACGGAGCGACATGACAAAGTCCTCCAGATGGTTCTCGAAGAGATCAAAGAAGGAACAAAAGCGGAGTACGAAGTCACTGTGGACATGGAGGCCGGCGCAGGAAGACACCGGCCGGACATTGTGCTGAAAAGTAAGAAGGAAGTGCTCATCGCGGACGTAACAGTCCCCTACGAAAACGGAGAAAATGCGATGAAACGAGCTTGGACCCAGAAAATAGAGAAGTACCAACCACTCGTTAAACACTTCGCAGCCAGCGGAAGGAATGTCAAGATCCTGCCAATCGTGGTGGGAAGCCTGGGTACATACTGGCAGCCGACGACCGATTCGCTGAAGGAGCTGGGCCTGAAGACCACGCAAATACGTACTCTGATCCCCGATATGTGTAGGTGCACTCTGGAAATGTCCAAAAACATCTACTGGAAGCACATACTCGGGGACAGGTACAAGATGGTCGACAGGCTGTGCTGGAGAAGTGCCAAAGAAAGAGCCAAAGATGATCAGCGTGCGAAGAAGGCTGCAAAGTTCGCAAAAGAATACGGCGGTGACTGGCAGCCGGAGACGCAGAACGACATCATGGAAGTCGACGACTCAGAAGTGGAAGGAACGAAGAAGGAGAAGAAAGGAAGAAGAAAGACAGGCGAAAGAAGAGGAAAGAGCTCTGCGAAAGAAGAAGTCGGAAGAAAGCGGGGAGACGGCAGGAGCAGGAGCAGGAGCAGGAGTACTCGCGAGCCGAAGGAAGGAAGAGGAAGCCAAGCCAGAGGACGCAAGGAGCGGATGAGCAATAAGGAGGCGAGCAGCGGAAGGACGGCAAGAGGATGGGTGTCTGAAGGTGAGGCTGAAACGAAGAAGATGAGGGAGCAGGTGAGAGGAAGGTGGAGTGATAAAGGATGGAGATCGGAGGCGGAACTGATGGACGAAGAGACGCAAAGAAGAAGAGTCAAAGTCACGTTCAGCGACGACGACAACGACGAGTACAACGCCTGGAGGAGCTGGAAGGAAAGGATGAGGCGAGAGGAGGAGAGGATGGGCGAGTCGGACAGAAGGAGGCGAGAAGGATGGATGGCAGCTTGGCTGGAAACGGAAAGGATGAGGCGAGACGGAGGATGGCCCGATCGGAGGATGCGGCGTGATGGGGACGATCGGGTGGGCGAGACGGAATGGAGGATGAGGCGAGAAGGAGGTCGGATGGCGGAGGATCGGAGGTCGGATCGGAGGAGCGGGATGAGGCGAGATGGAGGATGGAACGATGGCCGACGGAGTGCGTGGGACTGTTGAGTCGATCCCAGGGCCACCTAGCAACCATTTAATACACCAAAATGGTCATGCGGGTGGATCAACCCTGTGGTGAGACTCCCCACGTCACTCAACTGTACTAACTATTTCTTCTCATGACTATCATGTATAATGACCCTAAGCCTTCTGGCTTCCCATTGTAATCCCCTTGAATGTTTGTTGAATGATTGAATTATTTAATAAACTACTAACAAAAAAAAAAAAAAACCCCGCTGGGTTTTGAGAGAAGTAAGGATCTGATCACATATTCGGATAGAGCTCGACGAGACGATACAAAATGGCTTTTTACTTACTAATTTTGATCCACGGACGACCGTTTTATGAGGGGTCAAAGTTTCGGTTTTCACCGATGCCCGCCGCCGCAATAGTGGATCTCGGTGGTGTCGTGGTAACGCACGCGTCTCTCGATCCGAGCAGTGCGGGTTCGAAACCACCACACACCAAACCTTTTTTGCATTGATTTCTTCAAACGAAGAAGCCAACGTGTTTTGCCAGCGTACCCGAAAACAGCTGTTTTCGATGAAAATCAGTGAAAAAAGGAGGAATTTAGGTTTGACTTTTTGAACGAAACTCCGAAGATTTCAAACAAGTGAATGGAACTGGAAGTTTTCATAATCCTTTTCTGTGCCAAACCTAATCAATCGTTGCATCTCACTCGAAAAATGGTGATTCGGCCACAAACTGGCGCGAAAAGGCAAACTTTAGTGATCAAACCCATTGAATTGGCCGTATTTTTTCGAAAGTCTGTAAATATATTTTCTTCTACGTAAAGTGAACGGAAAGATCTAATCGTTCTGCCAGTCCCCCTCGCCAAACCACCGTGCGAGTGATCACTCCACCAGCTCTCGAACGTGCCGCCACGGGCGTCGGAGCCGCTGAATCCACCCGAGATGTTTTCTTTTGCTCAACTTTTCATCTCACAAGCCTTCATTGAATCTCAGAAGAATGAACCAGGATCCAGAGTTCAGCCCAACGACAAGGATAAACTCCATCAGTGGAGTCCAATTACACGGAAAGTCGTAACTTGGCCACAAACTGCAGCCAAAAGAACGTTAATGACAAAACCCAATGAATCGGGCGTATTTTTCCTAAAAGGCGACTGGAAGCATGTTATCTCCTACGGAAAGTGAACGGAAAGATCCAATCGTTCTGCCATTCCCCCTCGCCAACCCACCGTGCGAATGATCGCCCAAATAAAGTTTCGGACGTGCCTCCACGAGTGTCGGAACCGCTGAATCTACTGTGGAGCCGTTTTCTTACTTTTCTCTTCATCTAACAAGCTTTTCCTCCGAATGAACCAGAATTCAGAGTTCACTGGGAGAATAAGGTTCAATGGAGACGACGTTTCTCCGTTTAGAGAGACCTCACCATACTCCTGGAACCGCAGATGTGTACGAGTGGCCTTCACTTCAGAAACATTCTCTCTCAGAAAGCATCAAATTCACACAACTCCAAAGTGCATGAAAACAAAATCCTCAGTTCCAAAAAAGTCGTTTCATACAGTAAACAAGCCAAATCGAGGCCTCTGAATCCGCCACCGCAGCTGTTTCCGTTCGCAAATTTTTACTGAACCCTGGGTTCGTCTGTTCTTTTTTAGAAATGGTTCAAAAACATTCCGTTGGCCTTCCGCCGTGCCGACATGTGTCTATTCAAAATATTGGACGGGAAATAAAGCCTAAAAAGTAGAAGGTGCACTCCAGAAGGCCTTAGATTCCACAGATCGCTTATAAACTATGCGTGCATCATCGAGTCACCATACCGGACCCCTCTTTCAAGAATGGGTCAAATGGGTCCTGCGGCTGCGGACGGGCAAATGAACGAATAATTTGAAAAATCGAGGGAAGCACAATTTGAGTACCATAAAACCTCTATCACAACGGCATTTCTTTGTACTTTTCAACCTCCCATTGTGGGCAGTATTGAAAGTGCCGATGTAATAACGTTTGTAGAACACCTTTGACTCATTCAATTCTTAAACACCTTCAG
Organism: Caenorhabditis macrosperma; assembly: GCA_963932285.1. Taxonomy (NCBI): domain Eukaryota; kingdom Metazoa; phylum Nematoda; class Chromadorea; order Rhabditida; family Rhabditidae; genus Caenorhabditis; species Caenorhabditis macrosperma. The sequence goes on along the minus strand of OZ010621.1, from coordinate 10,665,143 downwards.
AAAATGAACGAACAAGGAAACCGCGGAGCCCAGTCTGTAGGGGCGGCGTTAGCCGCCACGTACAGGCTGGTACGGTATCATTCTCTCACAATCCTCCACTTTCGAATGAGTAAGCTCGCTGGTCTTGCCGTAAATAAAATGTTCATACGGAATGCACGTCTCTTCACGTGGAGAGCAGCAAGTTCATCAGTTGGAGATTTGAGAGAATCCATGAAACATCATCACGGAGATTCGTAGTTTTCTGCCCGTCCAGATGTATTGTGTGCTCGGCTAACATCTTCTGAATCAGAGAACAAAGTGATGTTTTCAGTGGGTCTCCAAGAATGAAAACCGCAAAAACATTATATTACCCTTTGTTTCTGTTTTGTCTGTCTAGACCAGCAATCAGGCAAAAACACAAAATGTGAGTGCACTTTGGAATGTGAAATGGAGTCAATTAGGTCAGAAGTTCGAGGAGAATGTGGACGCTTAAACACAAGAACACCCTGCTAATTGTCGTCTTCTGTTTCTCATTGTTCACAAGTTGACTCATTGGATTGTGCCAATTTGATTGCTGTGTGAGCGAAATTAGGTTCTTTTCTTATAAAAGCTTCGTCAACTCACTTCTTATTCCTTCCATTTTCGGGCAATCAGACACTCTGTTGAATTGTACAATGAAATCCGAAGAAGTATTATAATTCAAGGAGAAGAAGTGACCCCTGTGGAACAGTGACAATAGTTTTGTCTTATAACAGTCTCGAATGAAAATGCTCTTGAGTGTGAAACTTGAGTGTGAAGCCGCGTTGAAACAGTACAATCTGTATCTGAAAGTGTTCGAACATTACTTCGATCAAGGGTAGTTTAATGATTTTCTTGGGTTGGTTCTTATCGTTTTGCCCAGAAAACGAATGCAAATGATCTCTTCTCGCCGGAAAAAAACATGCACTTTGCGAACGAATCCGTGAGAACACAAACAACACAATTTCATGAAAGTCACGTACTCACAAAGAAGGCGTTTTGGGTGTCTGTAAGATTTCGAGCTGGGACCTAGTCCATCCGTTTGATAAGGAGTCTGTTCTCAAATGAAAAGAACTAGAGAACCGCGTTAGAATCTCAAAATGTTGAGCCGCTGCACGACTCTGGTAGTGGGGGTAGAATGACCGTTTCGACACCCCGAACTCGTCCCTTGTTAGCTATGGATGGGTACTTGACCATCGGAAGGAGTAGATCAAAAACTCCTCCTCTTCTAGCCGAGAAATCTTGCTGATGATTGTAAAAACGTGCACTCAAATGACTCCTTTTGGGAGATAACGTTGCTGTCCACGTGTTCTTCCTTATCAATGATTTTGCGAACTGTGTGTTAATGTTAATGTCCTCACCCACTTCTCAGTGACTCCATGCGGGAAACCATGTACTTTGCCAAGAATTGTGCTGTGATGCAAGCCGCGAAACCTTTTCATACATCACGTAGTCTACTATAGGATGCCATCGAAATGATCCGAGGAGAGCTCTGCCGGAGAATCATTATATCTCGCGATTGATAAGAGATACCAAAAAGTTGTCAACAGCAAACTTGTAGATCATAACTAGAATTACAAGTTTGCTGTTGATAACATTTTGATATCTCTTATCAATCTCGAGATATAATGATTATCCGGCAGAGCTCTCCTCGGACATTTCGATGGCATCCGATTTAGGGCGAAATAGGATTCTAATATAGCCCTCTCTGGAGCCTATAAAGTTTGTTTACCCCTTTGGAAAACGTGCACTTGTGGTTGGTAGAAAGAGAGCAAACTGTTGTTGTTCACATGGCCTTCTCTTGCTCCTCCTCAGAGTTTCCCATCACATCAACAGCCTCTAGGTGCTCTTTGGACCCCTTCTCTTCGTGCCCAATCATCCGATTATCACAAACAACTCTCGCTCCGCCCCCTTCTCCCTCCATAAGCCCCCCGGTTCCCCCTCATCCGCCCACTGCTCCACCGCGTGACCTCCAACGCCTTCGAACAAAACATCTGCGCCGCCCCATTCTCCATATCCTAATCCTCGCGCACTCTACGGATCAGACACAATTGACGGTCACACGCAGTTCTTTTGGGGGGCGTCTATTTCGAGTGCCCCATTCATGCCCCTTTCGACTGAAATCCGCTTATCACAAACAATAGGCGGATAATGATGCGGCAAAGAGAGGGTGATGTCAGTGCTCGGCTCCTCCTCCTCTTCGCGGGGCATCCTCGCCCTTTTAACGCCCCGGAATCCTCTCCAAAACGGGGCGCATTGCCCGTGTCTCGGGACGTTTCGAAAGACCTCCCTGATGACATCATTTCTCATCTGAATCGTGGCTCCGCGCGAGAGATAGAGAAACAATTTCAGATGGGTCCTCCGGAATGAGCAATTATTTTCCCCTGCCCCCCCCCCCCCCAATGAACCATAAATGTCACGCGAAATGAGCCCCCGGCAAAGGGTAAACAAAAAGCGAAAGTTTCTCGGAGGTATTTATTCTCTTCCAGGGAGTCCCCTCCCCCTTCGGACCATGTAAACATGCTCCAGCAAGGAGAGAATCCCAATCTTTCGGAATAATAACACGCGAATTCGAATATATATTCGAATATATATTCGAAACGGCCGCTCGAAATGAAAACAATGAATTATTAAGAGATCCCCCCCATTCCGCCGGTCCACAAGGGCCTCCTCCTGACATCGTCGTCAACATTCTGCCCCTCCCCTCTTCCCAATTGTTTTATTTACTTCGTTTTCGCCGCACATCCCCCATCTGACCTCCCCGCCTCCCACTGTTTACTTCGTGGGAGGTCTTTTTCGCGCGCGCGCCCGCCCCTCCCCGCCCCTTTCGCCCCATGCCTTCTTTTGCATTCTTTTCAATCCTCTTCTCACTTCCAGAAGCTCTCCAACATGTCCAACATCGTCAAGACTATCCTCTTCTTCGCCGTCGTCGTCGCGGTCGCCATGGCGGCGATCTGTAACAACGAAAGAGGACCGAAGGTAATAACCGAACTACTATCATTCCAGAGTCATAAATCCCTCACTTTCAGCTCTGCAACCGCCACCTCCTGACCCAGATTTCGAACGTCTGCAACGGCCTGGGCAACGCCGAGCTGCTGACCTCCGACGAAACCCTCCCCCGCTGTTGTTGCAGCTTCGGATGCTCCGACACCTATCTCCGCCGGACAGTTTGCCCGAATCAGATCATCTGAGCTCTTAGCCCCCCCCCCCCCTCGACTCGTTTCAAATATTTCATAGTCTCATTGTGAATTTGCACCATTAGTTCCGATCCTTCTACTGTTTCTTCTGATTCTTCTCTCTTCGGATCGTTTCAGTTCTTCTTCTTCTCGTTCATCCGAATAAACATTTAGTTTGGCACGTGCGTTGGTTGGTTGAATGGTTCAGAAGTCGAAAGATCTTCTAAAAATAGCCGACGAAACGTCGGAATCAAATGAAGCGGAAACGCCCTTTTCTGTGGCAAGAGTTCGACAACAGCTGCTCTCTCTCTCTCTCTTTTCGGGTGACGTGCTCTTTGCGATGGATGCGGAAGTGGGATCTTCGGGGAGCGGGAACAAGAGATGATCTTTCCGATTGGAAGACACACTCATGCAGATGGCATCCCGGAAGATTCGCAGCAGCTGTACTCATCAAAGTTCCGAGAGATCAGCCGGAATGCAGGGGATCATTGCGGACGGAGGAGCGCACGAGGTCTTCAGTAGGATAGCTTACTATCGGATGCCATCGAAATGGCCCCGCAACCGAGAAGAGCTCTACCGGAGAATCAGTATATCTCGAGATTGAGCAGAGATATTCAGAAGATGTCAACAGCAAACTTGTAGATTATAAGTAGAACTGCAAGTTTGCTGTTGACATCATTTTGATATCTTTTATAAATCTTGAGATGTAATGATTCTTCGGCAGAGCTCTCCTCGGATCATTTCGATGGCATCCGATAATAGACGTTTTTTTATGACATTGGGCTCAATGGGATAAAATCGGAATTTAGGACATGGATTACCGCTTGGATCCGTGTTCATCATGAAGATGCTTTGAAACGGTATTTAAGCCACATAAAGAAAACGTCCGCGTCATCCGAACCCATGGGATTTTCCATGTATAACTCCTCAGTTGATAAAAAATTCAGCGTTCAATCGAGCTTTCGATCAAGCGAATAGTTGCTCACCATGATCTATGCGCATGTGAACTGGTAGAAAATTCTATGAGACCAACCTGAAAAGGCGTCTTTGTCAAAGTTCAGCGGAATTCGTTATCAGAGAAAATGTTTGTTTCGCTTTCGGAGTTTGTGTTCGAAAGGACTCACACCCCCTCTTCCATCGGTCCAACTAGAGTCTCTTTCACTATTTGTAACCAGTTTCGCAGAGCCGTCCCGTCCAACGTGCTGATGATATCACAGCGTTTTCGACACCTTTTCAGCGCTTTTCGCTGAAAAACGAACCGATTCCGTGCCGATTCGCGCCATCGGAGTGTCATTGGGAAACATGAAATGGCTCTTTTCCCGTTTCAGTACGTCTTGAAATTGACGTCCGTCCCAGAACTGTTGATGAAGTTGATTTTTGGGATCCCATACAAAAATCGTTCATGTTTATTTTTCACGATAATTTGGGAAAAAAAACGACGATTGTCCATGAAATCAGCTTCTGATGCTCATTTTGGCCGATTAGACGCAGTGCTACTCGCATCAATTTGTCTGTTCATACTCCCAATTCATGAATGATTTGTGATTGGTTACAGTAGATCAGTGTGCTTTTGATCCCCCGAGTGCCACAGCAACAACCGATCTACGTGCCGATTGCAATTGCTAAGCGCCCCGGTCCCGCCCCCCTCGGGCCCATCTCTTTTTCTCTCTCAAGCCAATCTTTGTTTACAGTAAACAATGTTCTCAGAACCGAACCGTTCTAAGAACTCTCTTTCTCTATTTCTTAACTTTTGCTCTAAAATGTGAAGGAGTATCTCGTTTGATGGCCTCCCGCGAAGAAACGAAAAAAAAACTCGCAACTCAATCTCGCGCGTTGCGAACAAGAGCCTTTGTTTGCCTGACTGCGGTAGGTAAAAACGGTTTCGCAGTTCTTCGAAATTGACAAACACTTATTGCGTTCTCGTTCCGAAAAGACTGAACTTGAATAGGGTCAGGAACATAAGTAGAAGAGGAACACATTCCAACGCATACTCGGGTTCCTTCTCGACTGTGGATCTGAAGGGGTTGGAGACACCGGTTATCTTGACTATCTGTGGGCAACCCCGCCCATCAATCCTCTGAAAGAACCCAGGGCTATCAGCTGACGCCCTGGGTCTCCTCCAGACACCATTCGATCCGGGAGGATCGACGACTGGCTCCCCTTGACCTCCGTTGCAACAACAACAACGAAAACTATCTGACAGTCCCCCTGAACTGAACGATACGCTCAAATCGGTCCTACACTCGAGTTGGACTGTGCTCACTCGCCCTAAAAGTCAATATTCGAATGGCTATTTAGTGTGTTTTGGTCTTGATCAGTCAAGTATTAGGACACCCTTCAAGAAGGCACCCAAGATTCTGTATATTCGGTCATTTCAAAAAGATCTCTACCGTAGTTCTGTAGTTATCACTCGTTATCATAATAATGCCCGTCAACTAGGAACGCGTTCATATTTCTCGGTTTCAACCTTAAAATAAAATCAAAAACAAAGTCTTTTAGTGAAGTAACTGTTTCCTCATTTTCACTAACTCTCACATTTGAAAGATATCGAAATGAAGCAGCGTTTCCAATGAGTTCACAGTAAGACTTCTGCGGAGCACGTTTGCCGATAGAAATGGTCGAAAGTACTCAGAAATCAAAGACATTGTCTTGGCAACTGTAAATGAACGGAGTGAGAAGCCAATACTATCGGATGCCTTCGAAATGGCCACGAAACAGAGAAGAGCTCTGTCGAAGAATCATTATATCTCGAGATTGATAAGAGATATCAAAAAGTTCTCAATAACAAACTTGTAATCCTAGTTATGACCTACAAGTTTGCTGTTGACAACTTTTTGATATCTCTCATCAATCTGGAGATATAATGATTCTCCCGCAGAGCTCTCCTCGGTTACTGGGCCATTTCGATGGCATCCAATAGTAAGTTCGTTCAAAACGTTTCCAATTGTGGTAAACGGTTAATAAGTGAGCAACAAAAGCCACATTCCCAACTGTCGAATACACGGGCAATGCAGTGTAGTTTATAGTTTGGTCCCAATGGGCCGTAATGGTACACATTTGCATTCGATGCACACGCCAGTTGCCTGGTTGCAAAGCGTTGCGGAGCCAAAGTCCGAGTGGTTCACTAACATTTCTATGGTCCCAGCTCCCCCGAATCAGTTTTCGAAAGTTGCTCAAGAGCCAAGAGGAAGCGGCTCAAAGTCTCACGGAGGTCGACGACTTGCCTACAGTGTGCTTATGAACTCTCACTGGTAGTGTTTTGTTGTACGGGTCGTTATCAAACTTTTCAGTTCTCATTGCAAACGGCTCCACGAACCTTCTCATCACCCCCCCCCCTCTCAACTGTTCGAAATTCCTCAAACATCCTTGAAAGGATAAACATATGACCTGTGCATGCATCTCTCTCTCTCATGAAGGGTACAAAGTGCGACTCCTTCTCCGTTCATCGCAACAACTTCCGAACCTCAAGTTCGAGTGGAGCACACGCATCGCGGAGGCTTCTGACCACTCCTCTCGATCTTCTCTCATTCGGGGAGAACAGTGTTTGCTGCCACCCATGCAGCAATCTCCCGATTCATTAAAAATTGTGTCCACCTCTTCTCCTCCCCCCGTACTCCCCGCATTTCCCCCTCGCGCCCGCCCCGCCTTTCCGCGGGTGCGGGTCGGAACAATCGCATTCATTCTGCTGTCCCCCGTGTTCCTCCAACTCGAGTCTCAATTCCTTCTTCTTTCAGCTATGGCCTCCAAGATCTTCGTTCTCCTCCTCGTCGCCCTCGTCGCCCGCACCGTCGTCACCAACAGCGTCTGCGCTGGGCACAAGGGCCCCACCGTGAGTTCGATATCAGCTTATCAAGAGTCTTATCAGCTGTGCTTTCAGCTCTGCCACCACGACTTCCTGAAGAAGGTCGTCGCCTTGTGCGACAACATGGCACGCACCAAGATCACGGAGCACCAGAGCCTGCCGCGCTGCTGCTGCTCCTTCGGGTGCGAAGACGGGTTTTTGAAGAAGAATTTGTGCCCGGAGCAGTAATAAGTAGTTGTTAGTTGTTTGTAGTAAAAGTAGTTTTAGGAACTGATCTATGTATATATAAAAGTTCAATAAATATGATAATCGAATGGTGTTGGTGGTTGTTCTTGAAGTGAAATCAGTTCAGATGAGGTCAAATAGAAGAAGAAGAAGACGTTCTGAAGTTCTGAAGTTCAGAAGTCAGTCATTAGGACTCCATGCCAAATTACAGTAGAGAATGTCCGCCTCGTTGAGCACGATGTCTCCCCATTCAGAAGCAGCTCCTAGTGTCTCATTTATTGTGAAAGGCCTATGTTTGTTGTCGCGAAATCTCAGAATTCGAAATGAGGTCCTAAAAGCATGATCCGTGAATTCATACCGATTTCAAAATGTGCCCTATCGTTGTTTTGCTCGTATCCCAAAACATGAAAATAGGGTCCTAAAAGCACGGCGATCCATGGTCTCATTATGGATGCAAAACGCGTAAACACCAAGTGGTCCAAAGACCATAAGCAACCCTTCTATCCGCCGCAGATCCATCAAGGCCCCACTATGCTAAACAGGTGTACGGGACCAAGGTTGACTCAGGATGGGGACTACTGTACCCTCTTAATGACGTGGCAATTCGATTGGCTTCACTTCTCCCAAGATCTCGACCAGTTCGGCGTGTTCTTGCCCTTCGGACACTTGATGATAAGCGAACAAAAGATCATTATGATAAGCAGAGAGTCAACAAACAAACAACACGCCCCGCATGACGCACTTCCAGAACGCCTGACCGGAGGTGGAGCCGAAGGGGGGAGCTCAGAGAAGGTACAGAGAGAAGTCACAAGGGGTTGCTTCGGAGCAACGAACAGCTGCTCGTGGGGCACAAATGGAGCATTTGTAGCTGATAAACATTTCCGCATTGCTCACGAACTTTTTGCAGAGAGATCACGCGGGTCAACCAATTGTTTTTGATGTTGTTTGTTTCTCTCGGGAGATGGAATCGGTGGAGGGGCATCTGGTCCCGAGGTGAGGGGGTAATGGGCGGTTGAGTGGGGTTCCAGGGAGTCAACAGCGTCCTAGACTCTAGGACACCCTGGGTTGTCGAAATGGGAACGAATATGGGGAACGGAGAAGAGCCAGTTTCTCGAAATTTGGCCTGTTTCAACCGAATCTCATCTTTCAAAGTTAAAGTTCTCCACCAATTTTAGAACGGGTCCTCTGGGATTGAACTCCAAATATTCGGCTCCGCAGCACATGGACATCGTAAATTGTCCTCACGCTTCCATATTTCGTCACTAAAACAGTTTGACATCAGATTGTGGATTTGAGGAAACAAAACACTGAATAGCAATCAGAGTCCTCTGATTCGGAACCACCCAGAGAACGCCTAGAACTCGAGACTTTCTGGAGACTTGAGAATCGGGATCCTCTGAAAAACTCGCTGTCATGAGCCTCGCCACGTACCCAAACAGTGTCCATTTGACCGTGAGAACCGTGTGTTTCCAAGCAGCGCCAAGGGAAGAGCATCTGAACTCGGAAACCCCCACGTATCTATACTATTTCTCTGTATCAACCAGTGGGTATAAGCGAACCCGTCGTGAAGCCAATGATTTCAACGTCTCAGTACCTGCTCATGGAAAAGTGCGTGATTCATTGAGTACACTCTAGGATCGGGGGGTTCCTCCGCAACAACTGCCATCGGACACTTCCGTGTTTCATTCGGCTCCCGCACACGCCTGTTCTCTTGTTTGTTCTCTCTCCGTGCCCTTCTCGTGCCCCTCCCATCACACTCTTTGCTCTCTCTCTCTCGCTCCGCAGCACCAGTTGCGAAAACGAAACCATTCAAGTGTCTCAGGGGAGGTCAAAAAACGCCTTGCGACCTTTCGGAGAGGGGAAAGATCGGGGCGAGAGCTATCCATACGAAATGGATGTTGTCGAAAGACGACTCCTCTCTCGTGCTCCTTCCGCTTTGCCCACACATGCCTCGTCGCTCTGCAACATTCTCCGGAATAGAAGATAAGGGCCCGCAGGGAGTGGAAAGAGATGGCACCTCGTGCGCGGGGGCTGTGTTCAGGGAGAGTGTGTGCGGGGAACGGAGGGAGCAGGGAAGATGCAACACTCGGTGGCACGGAGAGCCTGGCACGGGGGATACACGTAAACAAGTCACACGCTTGCAACGTTTCCCGTTTCAAACTCCAATCGTTTCAAACCGATGTGGGGTCTTCGAAAAAGGCAGGGATTGGGCATGGGGAAGGCGAGGATCCGAGAAGTCTGATGAGTCACGGTTGTCCACAATGCTCGAAAAAGGGTGTGTTGGACTGAATGCTGTACAGGTCTGATCCCTCCGATCAGGCCAAATGAACCTCTGTTTCAGCACGTGCTGTTGAGAGAACCCTAGTTTCCAATTCCCGCTAAAAACAAAGGAACACATGAAACCATTAACCTTGTTTTGTGCCCTACTACTATCGGATTCACCCGAAATGACGCTTCCAAAACCTTCTTTTTCATCAGTATTACACCTGGAACCTAACTCCACTCGTGTTCCACTGGACATCGTCAATCGGAAACGTTCACGTGAAGTGCGCGTGGCTGTGTTGCCCCGTTCTCCCGTGTTTCCAATGTGATTTGAACTAATTTTGCTCTTTGCAATCATCGAAAAGGGGACGCCTCACGAGTGTGCATGGTCCTTTCGGAGATTGTTCGACCGTTTGTCTGCTTGGCAAGAATATGGGACAGAGCATTCTTGGACCTATTGGTTTAATCATATTTCTTAATCTTTCAGAAGTTCTAGAGTTTGGACATCATTCTAGGTATGAGCGGATGGCTTTGGTGGCATCGCTTTATTGGAGTGGCACCGGGGTTTTGATACAGTATATCCGACGTTTCGACTGTTTATAGTCATCATCAGGCAGTTGGTTTAATTGCCCATAAAAACAGAAAGAACTTAGGTGATTACGTAGGTGTTCAAACAACCGAGTAAGATGAGGAGGGAAAAAGGAAAGAAAGAAAGAACAAGAGACAAACATCAAATTGAAACGGCAGTTGTAATTGGGGGACTAAGAGTGGATGGGTGGCCAAGCGGACCATAGGCATATCCCAAAACACAAATCGATATTGGTGGAGTGGGTGGTGTGAGGGGAGGAGGTGTTGACAAAATGTTGGAAAAATGCAATCTAACTGTGACCAAAATGTCATGTTCCAAAATGTTACGAAAATGACCATAATGTAATATTTTTGTGACCAAAATGTAACTATTTTTCTACGCGTTCGGAACAAATATTTTTTGCATCGGACACATATTTATCGATATTTTATTCTGGTATTCAACAGATTTTTCTATTAGAAGCTCCAAATTTAGCGTAAATTTGACTTTCTTCAATAAACGAAACATGTTCTTCAAAATGTTTTAGTGTGTGACTATGTTTTTCAGTTGTTCTCATGATGTTTCAAGAGAAAATCTGTTGAATACCAGAATAAAATATCGATAAATATGTGTCCGATGCAAAAAATATTTGTTCCGAACGCGTAGAAAAATAGTTACATTTTGGTCACAAAAATATTACATTATGGTCATTTTCGTAACATTTTGGAACATGACATTTTGGTCACAGTTAGATTGCATTTTTCCAACATTTTGTCAACACCTCGCCAATCTTGGATATCTAAAATTGACCTGACCCTCATCCACCTGTCCCCCCCCCTCCTCCCTGTACCTCAATCTCTCCCCTCACACCACCCACTCCACCAATATCGATTTGTGTTTTGGGATATGCCTATGGTCCGCTTGGCCACCCATCCACTCTTAGTCCCCCAATTACAACTGCCGTTTCAATTTGATGTTTGTCTCTTTTTCTTTCTTTCTTTCCTTTTTCCCTCCTCATCTTACTCGGTTGTTTGAACACCTACGTAATCACCTAAGTTCTTTCTGTTTTTATGGGCAATTAAACCAACTCCCTGATGATGACTATAAACAGTCGAAACGTCGGATATACTGTGTCAAAACCCCGGTGCCACTCCAATAAAGCGATCCCACCAAAGCCTTCCGCTCATACCAAGAATGAATCAAAAACGCACCTAAATCAGCTCGTCCATCAACAGTTTGGACATCTTCAAGACAACGTTGGCGTGAACTGATTGAAGCGGACAAATTCTGAACGCCTTGTCCCCAGAATCAACGTCCAATATGTACTGTGTAACGCCCTTGAAAAGGCACAACTGTAAACACATCGAAATGAGGAGGTAACATTTCATCAGTAGGTTCCGAATTCCCTGCTCTATATAGGGTACATACTGGCTCCGTCACGCGTAGCCTACATACTACACACACTCGGGTAAGATGGAAAGAGAGGGTCCAACCGTTTACATGCCTTTGAATTAGGTTACTTTGTCAGTTGGGCATGAAAACGGGTGACGGATTTCAAAATAAACTCTATGTACAGAGATCCAAAAAAGCGCCGATCAGAACGACCTTCAGAACCGTGAGGACTTGTTCCAACCTATCAAATGTCTCCGATCGAAATATGATCTACTCCACTGTGTTTTGATGATCTCTTCGCGTTCGGGAGCATCCCGTGATTATCCCGTGACCTCCCCCCGCATTCCTCCGTCCGTTTTCCCCCGAATTGCTCAATGAATCATCGGCCGCAGCGAGCTGTTTCTCTGCAGAGTTGCACCAGTTGCTCCAACAACAACACAGAGTTCACTTGATCTACCCCCTCCTACTCCTCTGCACTTTTGATCTCCTCCTCTCATAAACGTGAGAACTCTTATTTTCTTTCGCCAGATGAGATTCCGTTCTCTTCCAATGTGTAATGGAACCAACGGGAGCAGCGGTGACAAGGCCCACGGAGAGAAGAAACAAACAACTGACACTTGCCAATAAGCGGCAGTTGTGGGCGGTTTGGATCAGATGTGGGGATGTGGAGAGAGAAGGGAATCGAAGAGAGACAGAGAGAAAGAGAGAGAGAGAGAAGGAAGTAAGTAGTTGGGTAGAAACCAGAAGATGCTCAGAATGGGAAAGTGTGTGAGGATTTCGAGAAGTCGCGGAGAAAATGGAAGGCAGAACAACTATACGGGGGGGGGGCGTTAAAGGGGGACTGTGACATAAAATCAACTTTGCTTCAGAAGTTGCGTATGAGTTGGGGGGTCATGTCTGCAAAGTCCCAGAATCTAAAAAAAATTCCTGAATTTTTGGCGATTTTTAAAGTGAAAGCTATCTGTATTGGCCTAACTTTCCCGGTTTCAGTGAGACTCGGCCACGGCGGCGAGAATACGCCGCGGCGTCGCTCAAGTTTTTTGGTGGATTTGTGAATATTTCGTTTCATTTCGAATCATTTTGCGAGCAATTGAGAGCGTATACTGGGAAGGACAAATACTAAAAGGCAGACAAGAAAGAAATCAGAATGTAATCAATCTCTCCGAATTATAACTGCGGCCGAACTCTGCTGCCGCGGCGTAGTCTCGCCGCCGTGGCCGAGTTTCACTGAAACTGGGAAAGTTAGGCCAATACAGATAGCTTTCACTTGAAAAATCACCAAAAGTTCAGGAATTTTTTTTAGAATTTGGGACTTTGCAGACATGACCCCCCAACTTGTACGCAACTTTTAAAGCGAAGTTGTTTTTATGTCACAGTCCCCCTTTAATAGTGCATAGCGTCGCTTTTCTGGGTCGACCCGGTGGTGTTCAAAGTACGCGTTTCGTCGTCCAGATTTTCCAGATTTTGTCGACAGTAATCCTCGAAAATTCCAAAGTTAACTGATTCTGCAGTCACACGAAACACATGGTTCAACACAGATGCCGTTCTCTGCAGATTCAGTTCACTTTGGAATTGTTGCGGATTACTGTCGTCAACGAAAATCTGGAAAATCTGGATGACGAAACGCGCACTTTGAGCACCACCAGGTCGACTCACAAAAGCGATGCAAGGCACTTTTTACGCCCCATACCAGAGTTGGGCGGAATTAAACATTTTGATTTCGAAATCCGGAAAACGGAATCTGGAAAAGGCAATGCGGAAAACGGAAATTTTTGCAAAATTTGGATTTTTCAAACTGGTTTTTTTCGCTCGAAATCACCCCAGCAACTAGAAATTTGATGAAAATATTTGTTATTCTTTGAGAAAAAAGAGGTTTTCAAGAGAAAAGTTAGGTATTCTGTAGAAATTTTCCGCGGGGAAAAATTCCAAAAAAATATTCTGTTTCGCGGAAAATGGAAACCGGAAAACGGAATGGAAAAAAACGATTCGAAAGAGAGTGATAAAATGTTTTGTTTCAATGCAAAATGTTTGAGGAAATATGTGTCTAAAAATGGAAAAAAGCCTTCTGAAGGACAAGGAAAACGGCGATTTTCAGCATGTCCTCTGAAAAGAAGGTCTCGTTTTTCATTTGAAACTCAAAGTTTGCTTCTTTCCGACACTTTTCCATTAGGAGAAAGTGATCGTGTGCCCCGCCGATTGCCACCAACCGTCAAAGTTGACGGATCGCTTAGAAAATGTACGTGGACCGTCCAGCCAGCATACCGGACCTTTCTGTGAGAAATGAACCCGATCGGTTCAGAAGGGGCTGAGAAAAGGCCGCGGACGGACAAAGATTGCCATTTTTAGGATTTTGGGCATAGTTAATGGGATATGTTTGAAGTTGAATTTGTAGAAAAACATGAAGATATTCACAGAAAAGACATGGAGAAACGAAACATTGAGTGAGTTTTATTGCTTCCAAGAATACAATTGCTGGGAAAAGCACGCGAGCTTCGGAGGTGTGTGGTTTGAATTCCCGCGCTGCCGGACTGCAAATTTTCCGAATTTGGCTGCGACGCCGTTGCCTGAGTATTCAACGTTAAAGCGTGTGATTCGTGTCGATTTACGAGAGCGCATACTATCGGATGCCATCGAAATGGCCCCGCAACCGAATAGAGCTCTTCTGGAGAATCATTATATCTCGAAATTGATAAGCGTTATCAAAAAGTTGTCAACAGCAAACTTATAGTCCTAGTTATGATCTACAAGTTTGCTGTTGACAACTTTTTGATATCTCTTATCAATCTCAAGATAAATTGATTCTCCAGAAGAGCTCTCTTCGGTTGCGGGGCCATTTCGATGGCATCCGATAATATGGTTAAGCGTTGAATACTCAGGCAATGCTCGCAGCCAAATTCAAAAAATGTGCAGTTTGGCAGCGCGGGAATTTGAACCGCACATCTCCGAAGCTCCCGTGAAAAGATGTAGTAAAACGTCGCGTAACGAAATGTCTCGGGGGCCAGTCGCGTGCTCATCTCTATCCCTCAGTGAGCCTTTCTGACGTCACTCTCTCGCTCTCTCACTTGCACTTTCATTCGTTTCTCGCAAGGACACACACAAACAAAACGACATCTTCCCCCATTTCCATGCATTTATTCTGAGTCTTTCGTGAATCATATCCGAGAACGACGGACCAAATGAATGAGCAGAAGAGAGAGAGGAGGTCCCATTTGCCCGCCGGGACTCTTGTCGTGGGAATGGAAAATGAGAAAGACGTCGGCAGTCGGCTACGGGGGAGCTTGGTGAAGCGGAACATGCTCAGGGCGGCAAATGAGGGGGGCACTATGGATATCGAGTGGCCGGAAGAGTGTCTCCGGGGCATTCTGCGTAAATTCAAAGGGCCCGCAGAGATGCAAATGGAGGGAATCTCCACTTAACAATGCACGTAGATTCTGAAACAGGATCTTCCACTGACAAAAGGAACAAGTGATCTCCCCAAGTTTTCTGAATTCCCAAGGGTCAGTTTCCCAATGCATTTCCCATTCGTGGGCAGCTGCAAATAGGACAAAAAGTGTCATTTTTCTCACAAGGAGCCGTTGCTCTCCAATCGAAAGAAGACGGATGACACTTGGACCCCTTGGCGCCATATGTCTCTCTCTCTCTCTCTCTCTCTCTCTCTCTCTCTCTCTCTCTCTCTCTCTCTCTCTCTCTCTCTCTCTCTCTCCCTCTCTCTCTCTCGCTCTCTCTCTCTCTCTTTCCTCCTCAATTGCATAACAAATGGCTCGCCGGAGAGCAGTTTCTCTTCTGCATCCATCTGGCGAGCAGATGTTCCGGGAGAGGAGGAGACGAAGAGAGAAAGAGTTCAACTGCTCTCTCCTCCCCCCATTCGTCGCCCTTTCTTCTCGCTTCAGTCTCTTTTTCTTCACAACGAATGCTTCGTTTTCCGCTCTTTTTCCACTGATTCCCACTTCTAGTTGGCTTGGAAATAATGAAGTTCCTCCGCCTCTTCTTCGTTGCCCTTTCCTCTCTTTTTACATTCTTTTGAATGAACGCTCTGTGTCGTCGTTCTCTGTTCCCACTCATCGAAACTTGCAGTTCGCTCATGAAGTTCCTCCACTTTCTCCTCGTCTCCTCCCTCATCTTCGTCCTCATCTCCGCCGCCGTCGCTCGTCCGGAGACCACCAAGCCTCGGGTGAGTGTCTTCTCACTGTTCTCATTTCAAGTTGACACTTTTCAGATATGTGGCATCGAGGCCTATAAGTACCTGATGACCGTCTGTCCCAGATTCTCGATTCACGAGTTTAACAAGGGAGCACTTATGTGCTGCGCATATGGTTGTGATGAAGCGGACTTCTCGTGCCCAAAGATTGAGAACAAATCGAATGATGAATAAGTTCCGATCTTTCCTCTCCTAGAACATCTTTTCCCAGTTTAAAGAATAGCACGAATAATGTTCCCGCTTAATAATTTGCAAAACTTTGGAATGTTTCCTATTTCTTTCGATGAACTTCTTTGAACTTTGCCCTCGTTGACGTTAGTCCTCTTGTCTTTTCGTTTCTTGCTAATTGAATCCGGAACTTCCCGTTTCAATTCACACATTTCTTCGAAAAGTACGGCTCCGCGACAAATGGCAACTATGACATTTCGCAACCAGACGCTTCGCAACTTTTTCACGTTTCGCTACTGCGACGATTCGCAACCATAACACTTCGCAACCAGACATTTCGCAACCACGATGTTTCGCAACCCGCAAGTAACGAACGAACGAACGTTCCATCGGAATGTGCCTTTACAAATCGGAGCATGTATTGTCGAGGTTCACTGGCAGAAACTTCCTTTTAGGCATTGAGAATTTGGTTTTCGTTCGTTAATAAAACGGGTTACGGGTTGCGAAACATCGTGGTTGCGAAATGTCTGGTTGCGAAGTGTTATGGTTGCGAAAAGTCTGGTTGCGAAGTGTTATGGTTGCGAATCGTCGCAGTAGCGAAACGTGAAAAAGTTGCGAAGCGTCTGGTTGCGAAATGTCATAGTTGCCATTTGTCGCGGAGCCAAAAGTACGCTCTCTGTTCGGTACAGTTCTTGTTTGAGTTCCCTTTCTGTTTCAAAGCTATGTATTAATTGATTGTATCCTCAAATTTCAATGATTTGAACTTTTCCATTCAATTTTTTTTCTTTTTTTTCAAATAAAAGTGTTCGATAACATTTCCAGTAGCACTTTTGTGTTGGAATTCAAATTTAAACCGTTTAACAGTCACAACGGTTCCTTTTGAAGTGGCTGATTGTCACTATTATCGGATGCCATCGAAATGATCTGAAGAGAGCTCTACCGGATAATCATTATATCTTGAGATTGATAAGAGATATCAAAAAGCCATTTCGATGGAATCCGATAGTAATTAAAGGACGGCACCGACGTGAAAAATGAAATTTTTCTTTTTGTGCTTTCTGCCAGGATTTCGTCGAAAAATTTCAGCGAATGGAAGAGTTTTCGAGAAAGAGATTTGCTAGTCCAGCTCTTCCACGGCCATCACTTGCCGCATTTTTTAAAGACGGGATTGGAATGTAGGCAGACATGTGGGGCACTGACTGGAGAAAAAGACAGACACAAAAAGAAAAATTGCATTTTTCACGTCGTTTAAATGACTTCTAATTGAAAATGCATGGCTCCCAACATTATTGACAACTTCCAGAAACAGTAACTTCATCTGTCAAGTGTCATAAATCCTCTTATACAAAGGATCCCGGTGGACCGAATGCTCCATCGAGAAATAGTGTCATCCAGTTCATTTTTCCGGAATAGCACAGGGAAAAAACCAATTGTTGATGTGTTTTCTCATAGTTTCCTCGCCAGATCGGCTGACTTTGGCCACAATGTGTCCTTGCGCATTTTGGAAGAAAAGGTCTCTGGATTCTTTGGAAAGTGGTTCTACAAACTATCGGTGGTTTCACTCAAATGTTCATTGTCCATATTGCTCCCTGGACGTTCTTTTTCCGATCCGGGACACGTGTTCCATCCCCCTCTGCCAATCATTTCCCGGTAAAACCCATCCCTGTCCTGTTTTCAGTGGTTTTCCGTGTGTTTTGATGAT
Organism: Caenorhabditis macrosperma; assembly: GCA_963932285.1. Taxonomy (NCBI): domain Eukaryota; kingdom Metazoa; phylum Nematoda; class Chromadorea; order Rhabditida; family Rhabditidae; genus Caenorhabditis; species Caenorhabditis macrosperma. Next base: position 10,647,653 of record OZ010621.1, on the reverse strand, counting down.
GTTTTGTGGTTATTTTCCGCTCCTCGTTTTCGCCCAAATGACATTATTTACGAGAGAGAGAGGGAGAGATGGATGGACGATTCAAAACAAATCCAAAACAAATCTGAAGGGAACAGGCAAACACATCGAAACATTTGACTCATAATCGTAATGATCGAAGAGACTTTGCCTCTTTCCATCCCCAGATCACTCGGCTCAAGCCTATTATGATGATCAGCGTCATTTTGAGAAGACACTTAGGATACTTAGGTGAGAGGGAAAAAAACAGAAACACAACAATAAAAACATGTGACGATTGGGCGAACAGCAGGTTCAAGTTATGAGTCACCCTTCCGAAATTCGTCATTTTCTACAGTTTCAGTGTTCACATTTCAAGATTCGATGGGGAGGTGTTTGTGGTTGTTTGTTCAAATGACTTTTGACAATCTAGTGTACCATGTAGGGCACATTTTCACGTCGAGGCTATTATCCGTCCTGCAAAAGTTGGAACTTTTGCGCCGACCGCGACGCAGACGCGTTGCGCTGGTTCTCACCCCGACAGCCTGTGTACTTCTCGTGGACATCCGAAATCCTAAAGAGTTTTTCCTAATTTTCAGGCCATTTTTATCGTTTGTCATCGTTATTACCGCGCTGGAATATTTTTTCAAAGCAGAAATTACAAAAAAACAACGGAAAAGACAACGATAAACGATAAAAATGGCCTGAAAATTAGGAAAAACTCTTTAGGATTTCGGATGTCCACGAGAAGTACACAGGCTGTCGGGGTGAGAACCAGCGCAACGCGTCTGCGTCGCGGTCGGCGCAAAAGTTCCAACTTTTGCAGGACGGATAATATAGTCATCAAATTTGATGATTTTGAAGACTGGAGATACATGTTTCCATTATACTCCTCTACGTGTGCATGTAATTCCAAACAGCTCCCCTTTTCCTCATTTTTCCCCCCGAATAATCATCATCAGAGCTGAGTTTCTCTACTGTTTCACAACAATCACATGTACTCCCGACGTTTTTAAGTCGATTATTGGAGAATAGGGTCTTCTTGAAAGGCGCGTGTCGATTTTCAAAAAAAAAAAACAAAGTGTAATATTTTCGTGGTGAGACCTGCCACTTCCGCTGATTTTGATAATATCAGCGCTAAAGATCTGAAGTTGTCTACCGTTTCAGAACTATCACATGTACTTGTGATGAAGTATTCATATCAGTTTATCTCCCACTCGTTCGATACTTTTTTCTTGTGTTCTAGCCTAATTTTCTAATTGTTCAACTGATAAATTGATACTATCAATCATGAGATAGTAGTTGCGCATGCCCTCCGAGTGTTTTTCAGTAGATTTTCAGAGAAATTGACTCTGAAACAAGTCGTCGAAAAAATTTTCTTCAGTTTCAGCTACAACACTTGTTTCCCTTGCGGATACTTTTGAGCAATCACTTCCATATTTTCATTTCTCCCACTATTCTCCAATTCATCGCCTCGTCTCCTGATCTTCTGCCGAACACAAATACCTTCGTGGTCACGAGTGGTTCCCTTATATTCCAAATTCCATGACCAACTGGTAATGATGTCTTCGAGATCACAAGTTTGACCAATTGCATACCGTGAGGACACTTTCGTAATAGTTTTCAAATTCCGGGTCGACGTGTTCTCAATGCACTTTTAAAACTGATCAAACACGATGATTGTTAGACTGTTTGATGGGAGAAGTCGGGCAATTGAAGCATTGTTTGGAAGACAGAGTTGGAGGAGAGACGGTGCTCTTTGATCTGTGATTTTAGAGCACATTCTAGAGATTCCCGAGCAATTATCCCATGAGTTCTGTAACAATCCAGCGATATTCAGAGCGTAATCATATCAAGCCTCCCAACTGATGAGTTTTGGTGATTCTTATGATTAACCTGTTGCAAGGGATCCTTATTTCATGGCCCGTTTAGATGGTAAAGAAAACCTCAGAAATCGGAAACAGTGAGCTTGAGAGGCGAGAGTATGTATTATCGTTAAATCTGAAAATCGGAGTTGAAAATAAATATTCAAACGTTCACGTGAGATATCTCGCAGCAAGAAAATAATTAGAAACACCGAAACGTGTAGTGTGGCTTGAGAGACGCAGCATGATCCGGCATTTACAGCACGGCGAACCCGCGGCGACGTCTAGTAGTAAATTTTTGCAACATTTTTTCGGGTTCGGCCACCTATCAGAAATCCTGAAACGTGGGCCACGCCCCTTTCGCAACCGCCGCGTGAAATTTTGCAACTCCGCCGCACGCAGGTCCGATTGGCGGAGTCCTCCCAAAAACGCATTTTGAACGCCCTCTTCCCCGTATTTTTCGGGCAAAGGACTTAAATTTAGGACATGAATTTTTTTTTAAACAGTTGGAAAATTAATTTTGATGGTTTTGTATAAAAAAAATTTGCAACTTTTAAGAAGTTTTTCGAGAAAAATGCGAAAAACCCTCGGGGACTAGGAAACGGTGTCAGGAGGCGGAGATTCAAAACGCAAATATGGCCTGGATTTTCCTCTAACACGTCGATCGTGGTTCGCCGTGTACAGTGCTTTTTTTGCTGCGAGATATCTCACGTGAACGTTTGAATATTTATTGTCAACTCCGATTTTGAGATTTAACGATAATACTGCTCCATAGATTTTTCATTAGATTCACCTAGAGCTCATCATTCCCTCATATAGGCTCCACAACACTTTGACACCAGGACAGTTTGTCAACGTGACACATCTCCGTTTAACTTACGGTTTTGCCAGGGTTTAATTGTCAAAAGAAAAGTGTTGCTTACATTAGACGTTCCACAGTTTGACGTAACGACGCGGATCGGTCTCTGATCAGAATCGTCCAGTTTATTGTTAGTTGACTGTCGCTGTCTCGGATGGGTTACAAACTGTCATGGTGTCAAAGTGTCGCGGAGTCTTCAGGAGAGGAGATTCAGGAGATGAGTTGGCACGAGATTCCGAAACTCTCTGTGAACAATGGACTACTGTTTCACAACCTACTCATCAGTTTGGCAATGGTCGGGAATGTTGCTAATTTCGTACCAGTCAACTTAAACGTTTGCTTCGTCCATCCACTCCTTCAAAAAACCGCTGTTCAGTTGTGTTCCTCATCGCTCTGTCAATGCGCAAAAGATATCAATATCAAAAAGTTGTCAACAGTAAACTTGTAGTTCTAGTTATGATCTACAAGTTTGCTGTTGACAACTTTTTGATATCTCTTATCAATCTCGAGATATAATGATTCTCCGACAGGGCTCTCCTTGCGGGTCCATTTCGAAGACTCGCACAAAAGAAACGATATGGAGTGAAGTTCCGTTTCAAACTCTACATAACTTCTTCAATCGTTTCTAGAAACATTTTCCTTTCTTGGAATGTGTTTTTATCCAGTGCATCCCTCCTGAACACTCCTCATTTCTGCTCCCATCGTCCAAAAGTTCCCCTTCCTCCTTCTCAAAACACGCCCATTAAATCAACTCTCACACGGAAAAGTGCATACACAAGAGAGGCACGCACACTGCAAATCAGTCTGAAATTGGTCACGTGATCTGACTGAAATTTGGAAATTCTCCACTGATACGGAACTCTCGCCCGCCAAACAAAGGAGGGCTCGTCTGGCTGGCCCTTATCAGAAGAAGGAGGAGGAGGAGGAGAGGCTGAAACATGTTTTCACTTCTGCCGGAAGTCAGCTGACTCCGTTTGAAGAAGTTCTATTCATCTTTTGAAAGAATTCCTTCCCTCCCTCTGACACCTTCATTCTCATTCTCGAGTCCATCCTCCCTCCCGATTCCTGGAATTCCATCCATTTCGATTCGTTTCCCATTGAAGTTTGGTGCATACTCTGACACCTCCTTCCCATTTCCCATTGCTTTTTGCCCATTTCGAGTGCTCATTGTGTGTTTCTCGTGTGTTCGACTGATAACACACCGACAGCCAGACGGCTGTCACTCTTTGAGAACGTCTTTCGAGTGAGAATTCGCACTTTACCCCTGAATACAGTTTCATTATTTTGTGTTATATACTTTGGTTAGGCGTTTAGTTTTAATCCCAAAATCTGATGCGTTTGGACTTTTCTCTTCTGACTTCTTGGAACCCGTGTGTTCCTGAAACTTCTGCGATTGCCCGATCAAACAGAAAACAGTTTCTTTCTGTTTCAGAGATTGTTTCTTTTAAAAAAACGATGTTGAACTGCAATATCTTAGAAATCCATTCATATTTCAAATTCTTCCATTTCTGAAACCGGAAATCTGATTTCTTCATCCAGTTGTCTCATTTTCTCACTTGAAACCATCCATGCCACTTTTCAATTCCAAAATGGCTCCTCCCCCCTCAATTCTCGGTTTGTATAAGTACCATTGAACCTTTCAAACATAGACTATGTTTGAAAGGTTCATGTTACATAGTTAATAGAGTTATTGAAACTGCAGATTTTGGGTTTTTCGTCAATTTCAAATTGAGCAGATTGACCAGAAAACATTTCGTTCAATCGGAAATCCTTTTTGTTTGGAACTCGAGGAGTCGAACAAGATGAGCATGTTTTGTATTCGGCTCGTTTTCCTAAAACAGAGACTTTCTCATTTACAATGTTAGAAAAACCGTGAAATATCAAAGACAGTTTCTAGAAACGGAAACACACAATTTGCATTTCATCTGTCCGGAATGGAATAGGAAACAACCGGACTTTATGCTGACGCAGGTTTCAAATACCTGAAGACCAGTGTCTGCAAACAGTTGAGTCATGGTGTCAGGAAGTGGCAATTAATAAGGGAGCAAGTTCACTGTTTCTCTGGTTAGTCAAGCAGATCCATAGCACTTATCGAGTAGTTTTAGCCACTTCTAAAAGGCTCTCATTACTCTCACAACGGCCGATTCATTTTAAGTGAGGGGAAAAGGAAAAGATGCGATTTCCTGCTTATGGTTCCGAGATGATAGATACTGAAATTTCGGAGCACAACTCAGGTGAAAAATATCCTGGAAATATCCGCGGGATAACAAAAATATCCGCCGGGATGCCCAGCAGTATCCCGCGGATATTTCCAGGATATTTTGAAATATCCCGCGGATATTTCCAGGATATTTTCGAATATCGTCGTGCAATTTTGAGAAAAAAGAACCATTGAGATGGTGAATGGAACATATTTACGCTATACCCGGTGCCATGGGCCATGGGAAGCAGGTCCAAAAATACAGTAATCCGACGATCTCTCTTTCGAAAGATCGGAATTTTCTATGAAAAGTCAAACATTTTGATCAAGTGGCTTGAGGTACCTTTTCGCATGGACCGACATCTCGCGGGTTCCGCCCATCGTCGTAAAAACGACAGCGTCCCAGCGGATATTCCAGGATATTTCCAGGATACTTCCGGGACAGCGGATATTTTAGAGAGCCAAATATCCCAGGGATATTTCCAGGATATTTTTTATCCGCGGGATATTCACGGATAGGAAAATATCCAGCGTCCTGGGAGCATCCAGGCTGTCCCTGGGATATTTCTAGGATATTTTTCACCTGAGAACGATAGGGTGATGTCGCCTGCTCCACTGAGAAGTCTGCAAAAGGCTCTTCGACTGAAATCATGGTTAACCAGAGAGTTTCGGCCATAATTTTGGTGCTTTGATGGTCACTTTGTTTGCGCAACTATCCGGTGGAGCAGAGCCGGGCGGAATTCCGGATTCCGGATTCTCAGAATCGCACTTCCGCCCAGCTGTGCCGTGGAGCTATCCGATTTTGCGTCGCCCGATAACCTTTACTTCTCACCGGTTCTTCTTTTCAAATATAGACATTGACCTGAAAAAGGACATGACATTTATCTGGGTAACACATCGTTCATTGTTGTCGTCTCGAATTAGGGTCTCTTCTGAATGTCACCAAGTACTAGTTCCAGTGAGCCTACGTAGGTATCCCGAGAGATGATCGAAAGGGGGAAAACACAAGTGATCTACACACGTTCCCAGAACTCTCATTCGAAAACAGTGGGTGGGAGGACGAGTAGAGACAGATTGACAACTTGAACTTGTTCTGTGAAAGAAGAAGAAGAAGGCGTCACTCGGGAAGAGGAAGGCGTCGAAAAATGACAGAGATTTGAGGCGAATCGAAGGAGGATTAGGGGAGGGATTTGGAAGAACGAGAACGCATTCACGAAATGCCACTATTTTCGGAATGTCACACACGGATCATTTTTTGATTTATGTGTGTGATTACGGCCGAAAGGTACATGTTTTGAGTTTTGAGGTGTGTGTGTGTGACATTTGAAGAGGCCGGATGAATGATGAGTTTTGAGTTGGGCTTACACTTTCCGCTTCTCAGAAACTGAACAAGTTCTGAACACTGAATCCGCATCATTCCAGGGAACAGTTCAGGGATATCCCTGTTTGATGTCTGATTTTGAACGAGAGGGCAATGATCTACGGAAAAGGAGAAGATCGGACAGGACTACCAACTATTCTCAGTTTCAATTGGTCCACATTAGGAAGTGATTCCCTTGTAGAGCGCTAGACAACTTGGACATACTCCTAGACAATCGTTTTGTTTTCGAATAGTCCAGACGAATCCCCTCTTTTCCCGAAACCTCCGTCACCCACTAATTGCCACCTTCCGAGTTGTTTATCAATGGACATGTACTTCGTCACGGCTGCAGCGTCATCTGTTTCAGTGTTGTGTGTCAGCTGGACTGGTGGTTATCTTACACCCGAAAACCACTGGAGGCTGGGATTAAAACACATGAAAAGACGATCTTTCGATCGTTGGTTCTCGTGAATTCTCAAAAATTTCAGTTTCACCAGATACCGAAGTGTTCATAATCCACACAGCAATCTAATATTCCATGTCGATGATGGTGAAATCGAATTTCCGAAGCTCATCCGCTGATTCTCAGGGTCTAAACCATTTTGTCAGCTATCATCACTAGGAGATGTTGATACAGTGCCCCATGGACTTCTGTTTATGAGAAACTATTTAGTTTCTGGGACAAATTGCAATAGAGAGTCCAAGTAAAGTGTGCACTTCCAAAAAAACAAGTCACGAATCGAGTCAGAATGATCTACCTCAAAATGCGTCGATGGTAGAGTAGATCAACATGAATGCGCGAAATGATTGTCCGAGCACATTCCGTTATGACGAGGTACACAAACCACGATGCAGATCTTCTTTTTTGGTCATTTAGTCACATATTCCATAGAATTGAGCATACTACATACCACAAAGCGTCAAATTTAACGGCACCAGAGAAACCAAACGGTTCAGCAAAAACAGAGAGAGCTTAGAGGTTTCACGGTATGAACCTTCACGATCCCTTCAAAGTAGTTTAGCGATGGCTGACGTCTTCTGAATCACTTCTTCTGTCTTCTTGTCCAAGCAGTTCATCTGAGTTCAGCTGCTGAGACGATAATCCGATCTTGCCTAAATTTTGTGCAAGCCGTGATCCCTTCGAACCTGCTCTTCATTGTCCTCACTCTCTCCTTCTCTGCCCTCTCCCCCATTTCCCTTATCTCTCATCACACTTCCTTATCAGTTCTCCCGAGAGCACTTCCAGACACGGTCACTTTGTCCTTTTTGTTTTTGTGTGCTCCACTCCTCCCCCACTCCCCCGTTTTCCCAAATTCCAGATGGTTCGTTGACGTCATTTTGTTATCACCCCCGTTTACCTTCTTCTCTGAGACTCCGCCCCCCATCTCTCTCTTCTCGATATCCAACCCCTTCTCTCTCCCCGAAGCTCCGCCCACTGCTCCGTATAAAAGAGGTCTTCGGAAGGCACTCGAAACATTGCCCCCATTCCAGCCCCATGAACTCCTCCCTCCTCTTCGCCCTCCTCCTCGCCGTCTCGTTGGTTCTCGTCAACGGAGCCCCGCACAAGAAGGATTCGAAGCACACGGGAGGATGCGCCGAGAAACTCTACCACGGACTGCAGAGAATGTGCGACGGAAAGGCGGATGCTGGTGAGTGCAGGAGTCGTTGAACATGTCTAATGATCAGAAAAAGAGTAGGATGATACTATTGAGGACTTTTTGAAACTGAAAACAGTTTCTAGAATACTGTTAGGCCGGTTGGTTCAAGTTGTCCTTGCGGAATTGGGAACATTAATCTGGGGTTTCTGGACAATACTGCAAACCCAAGAAGCAGTGCTCTATGTGGCGTAGTCCAATCAAACTGATGAACTCGTTTCCCTATCAGCTGTCCCACTCAGACGATTCCCGTTTCAAGTGTTATTTTTTTTAATAAAAGGATAACGAATTCGGTTTTATGCTCAGTAGAATTGAACCTATACAGTCGGAGAACTAAATTCAACAGATGGTTGTGTAGTTACTGATAGTAGCAAACCCAGTGCCTGCCTAATCTTGCCTAGTCCTTGAACTTCTAGAGTCGCTGAAGCGGCCTGAAATTTTGGCTCAATGTCCACTAAAAAGCACTTTTGGAGTCAGAAGAACACGAGATCCAATCCGCTAAGGTCTTCTTAATCTGGTCCCTAGACAGTTCCAGATAACCAACCTAGTACGTGAGCACGTTTTTCGGAAAACATTTCCTTCACCAATTCACAGTTTCATGCGAATGTGAAGACAAATAATTGAAGAGCAGGTTAATGTACTCAAGTTAGATTTATCAGTTAAAAATTTAATGAATACGATAACTGAAGTGGAGCGCCGTGCAGAAAGATGGTCATGTAGATTGTTTGAAACAGATCAAAACGTGTTTAGTACATCAAAACAAGTTTCACAACCAATGCATAGACCGTTTCCTCCATCAGAAAGTTCGGTTCTTTGTTCATTTTGCCCAACTATTCCAGACTTCCTCCGCGAGTCAGCGGCGCGTTGCTGCCGAAAGAACTGCGAAGTGACCGAGATGCTGACGTTCTGCCTCGTCGGCTCCGCCATCGACGATCTCCGATTCTGATATGATGCTCCGCTAGGAAAGATCCTAGGCCACTGTTGACGTTTTTCTCGTTATCTCATCCCCTCCTTCCCCCAATTCCTCCAATTCTCTGATCTTCCCCTTCTCTTCCGATTCTTGTGTGTGATGTGATCTGTGATTGATCTGAAAAACTGTGAAATTCCTTCCAAAACCAATAAAACTCAAACTCGAAATGCCGTGTACAGTTGTTTGCGAGTACGTGCCCAGCCACAAACTGTTCAAAGAACTGATACCCCTGGCCGCCTTATCAGTAGGTTTGAAGTGTGCGATTCGAGAATTCAAACTCTGCAAGAAAAACGAAAACAAGTGGGAGAGAGTCGGTTCAAAGTACATACACAGCCGACAGACTACGAGTACCTGTCGGTTACCTTATCAGCAGTTTATCAGAGTCGGAGGGGCACTTCAAACTGGGAAGATATCTGCTCTAGACGCCGTCAATCTCCGCTGATATGCGAGAAATTGATCCATCTAGATGAGATAACTGGTCAACGAACCAAACCAGTAGCTGAATTGACGATCAGAACAATCAGAGCTATACAAACTTTGAAGAAACAGCACTGCTAAACCGCTGGCGTGTACTCAGCGGCTAAAATCGGATCTGCGTGTACGCAGCGGACACGCAGCGGGTACGCAGCGTGTCCGCTGCGTACCACCAGCGTGTACTCGGCGTACACGCCAGCGGTTTAGCAGTGAGTATATTTTTTGAAGAAGAGCTGTCAGTCTTGGCTCCCGAAATCACTCGAATCTTGAAATTTGAATTTTTTTCCGACCTCACTTCAAGGTGAAGAGAGAAGAGAATCTGGTTGTTTGCCACTTCTGCTCACTGATTAGAACATCCTGAAACATCTGAATAGAACTAACAAAGGAGGGTAACAAGTCACATTGTGCTGTTCTGAACCCTGGACATAGTGTCCATTGTAGCCTGCTCTCCTTATAATAATTAAAACTTTGCAACGCTATCGGTTCAGAGGATACACCAGACGGACACATTTCAAGATTCAAGTGATTTTGGGAGCCAAGACTGTTAGCTCTTCTTCAAAAATATACTGTTTCTTCAGAATATTTATAGTTCTGATTATTCTGATCGTCTATTGGGCGAAGTTTTCTCTGCTTGCTGACAAGGGTTCACAAGAGTTCTTGAATTGACCAGAGCCGTTTGGAATGCAACTTTCTGAGATGAAGCTATCCGAATCAGTATCCAAATGTGGATGAGGAGATTCGAGTGCCGCGAAAGTTGACAAATGTCCGATGAGCGCGATCTCATGTATTCGACCGGCCATGGACCAGAATCTGAACCACACAATCTTCCAGTTACTCTATTTGAGACTAGATTCAAGAAACAACTGTTCGTTACAGTCGTTGATCTCCTTTGACACTGTGCTCATGGAGCATCGTCATGTGATAACTGGACCATTGGGAGACGCATTCAAGAGCAAACAACTTTGTCTAGTCCACAGACAGATGATCCCAACTGTACCTTGATCACCTGGTTGTTCTCATTTGATCAAAGTACATACCGACCAGACACATTCCGGGCTTAATGTCGTTGTGAAACCCAATTCAAATTGACAGGTTTCTGTCAAAAACGGCAACTGTTTCATTGAAACCGTTTCTCATTTCCACTATTTTAAGTGTAATTGGAGTGGAACCTTTTATGTATTCTCCTAGTGAATTGGGCTTTTCCCTCTTTCGTTCGTTCATTACATCGGCACAATTCTTCTTGAGGCACATCCTGCCGGTTGGGTTACACTTTCCAACAATTCACACGGATCAGTTGTTGAACTCTACGTATACCCTTCGCCGAACACGTGGTTCTGATCATCTCTTCCAACACTGCTAAACCGCTGGCGTGTACTCAGCGGCTAGAATCGAATCTGCGTGTACGCAGCGGACACGCAGCGGGTCCGCCAGCCGTTGCCAGGTCGCCTGCGGACACGCAGCGGGTAATTTTCAGCCGCTGCGGGTACGCTGCGTGTCCGCTGCGTACCACCAGCGTGTACTCGGCGTACACGCCAGCGGTTTAGCAGTGAAGTAATTCAACTTCGATTTCGCATTCAAAAAGTTCAAATCAGTTCTCTCCTCTCCGCTCGAATCTCCTTCTCTCCCCCGCCCACCCGTCCACCTCCTAAACTCCGCCCCTTTTCGGTATAAAAGGGTCAGGAGAAGAGGAATCCGTCGTCGTCCGGCAGTTCAACCATGCACCCCTCCTCCCTCCTCCTCTCCTCACTCGTCTTCCTCGTCATTGTCCTAGTCGCGACCGAAGCAGCTCCCCAATCCGCCCACCACAAACATGCCGAATGTGCCAGACGGGTATTCCGGACACTGAACACCTTGTGCAACCACACTGGAGATCTCGGTGAGTGATGGAAGAATCCAATGGGCTTCGAATTGTCCTATTTCTTCAGAATACCTCCGTGACTCGTCGTATCGTTGTTGCAAAAGAAACTGCGAACTCACTGAGATGATGAGCTTCTGCACCGTCGTCGCATCGAGCAGTGAGCAGCAATTTTGATCTCAGGAACCCAACGATCTGTTCAAATGTTAATATGTTTTTCGTGAAAGAGTGATTCGGACTTAATAAAGAAGTTCCATAATATATTAATTAAACGACTGTTGAAACCGGAACCAGATTGGACGAACTTTGAATTGAATTCACCTCTACATTCCTATTAAAATGTTCCTCCACCCTTTTTCCAGATTCATGTTTCAGCTCTAACACTAATATTTTGAGAATTGTAAAGAAAACAGTGTTCGAAGACAGAAATTGAATTCCGGTTAACGTTCCCAGCGACTTGATATTAGTCTGCACAGAAACATTCGAAGACCCCGCGAAACGGAAAATGTTTTGGTATCGTTTTCTCTCCTGAGCAGTCTCTGCGAAAGAAAGAATTGGAAACTATCACTCACAGATGAGAACATCGTCTGTCACTTTTACTAATCATCCCAGCTAAAGTCAGAAACAAGAGACATACCGTAAAGTCTCTAATAGAAGGGCCCCCCAAACGCTGCCGGAGAATGATTATATCTCGAAACTGATAAGAGATATCAAAAAGTTATTAACAGCAAACTTGTAGTCCTAGTTTTGATCTACAAGTTTGCTGTTGATAACTTTTTGATATCTCTTATCAGTCTCGAGATATAATCATTCTCCGGCAGAGTTTGGGGGGCCCTTCTATTAGAGACTTTACGGTAAGTGGAACAGAGATAATTGATAGATATCTCCTATGATGATAAGGGATGCGAGACGTTTTTTTGACACACACGATGCAGGTTCAGCCTCCCGTGCGGAAACGTGTTCTTCAACCCAATGTTTTTCGCTCGTCCTTGTGAGAGAACCCTCTCCCGATTGGTCTGAAGACTGCGTCTAATTCCGTTGTAAAGCATCAAGTTCATTACAGGTAAAAGCACTGGCTGTGCACATACTTGTTACACTGGATTTTCGCACAGATTCCGTCATATGGGTAGCCCATTGTTGACTTCGAAGATTGCTCAATTTGTGACATCTCCGAAACAGTACATCTAGAGTATGTACTGCTTTGTAGAGCGTTCCTGAACATTGGAGTGGCCTATTTCTGATCTCATTTTGTTCTGAATATGTCAAAATTAGGTTGAGAAACGTGCTTATGCGAATTGAACTGGGATGCCACTACAATCGGATGCCATCGAAATGGCCCCGCAACTCGAGGAGAGCTCTGCCGGAGAATAATTATATCTCGAGATTGATAAGCGATATGGAAAATATGTCAGCAGCAAACTTATGGTCCTAGTTATGATCTACAAGTTTACTGTTGGCAACTTTTGGATATCTCTTATCAATCTCGAGATATAATGATTCTCCGGCAGAGCTTTCTTCGGGGCCATTTCGATGGCATCCGATTGTATTTCTAATTGAAAAAACCATAAACTCTAACTTTTGTGTGGGAATGTCAATGCGAAACTCTTTTTTTCACCTGCCAACTCCCACAATCGTATCACCTATGGAATTCAACGCCATCCAAAAGAAAACTGAAGTGTATGCCCAATATCACAGAAAAAAACGGGGATTTGAAACGGAGAAAAAAGTTGTCTGTCTGATCAAAACAAGCATTCGGCAGCTTCCAGACAGCGCCGTGATCATTTCCTTACAATTCCACGTCACTCGCCGCCAGGTCACAACGAAAACGCCTCGATTCCTGTTTTTATCAAGTTTCACAGTTTTGTTCATCATCACACACTCACACAGTGTCACGGAAAACACCTGTTCCGTTGATAAATGAATGCGAGGGAGTGGAAGGGACAGGTGATATAGATCAGAGAGTTTCAGAGGATTTGCGTCAAATATCGGGCACAAGTTCTTCGATGTTTTCGAGGGAAGTGGTGAGATCAAATGTTCAGGTACACATGAGAAGGGGTTGGAAAAGAACAGGGAACAGTCAAGACCTTGTTGGATCTGAACGAGTGAAACAATCTTCCTTATATATATTCTCCCAGAGGAGTCGGTTTTTCATTCATTCATTCATTCCGTCCGTCCGCATGTTTCCCAAAGGCAAAATAATGTAGCGAGAACCGAAAATCATCCGCTGAATCAGAAAACAACACTCCTCGCAACTTCTCGCTACTATTTCGGAGTCAGTGGAGAATGAACAATGGGATGCTCGGATCATCTCCAGTTGTTTCTTTCATTGTTGCTTGTCGGTATGGACACAAAATAATAACAATCAGAACTTCTAGATTTTCGAATAATTTGGACGGCCGATGTATGTACAACGAGCACTTTTCAATGGTACGCGAGAGACTGGAAGCGACCGAGACGATGAGAGGTAACACGATGGCCAGACATGTTGAAGAAGGGCATTCAGGGACAACAGAAATCAACGAACAACACTCTCGAAGACACTGTGACCGTCCAACATGAAAAGCTGTGATCCCCGCCACAACGACTAATTACGGATTGGCTAACAAGGGTAACTTTTCAGGTCGATGCCATAAAATTCGGACCGATCTCAAATGTTTTCTTTGTACTAAGTAACGATTCGAAATTGGCCATTTGAAACAAACCTTCACAACTTGACGCTACACCACTCAAAACCGCGCTCTACCGAACTGATCACGGCCTAACATTGTGGAACCAACACAGTGTTCCGCAAAAACGTGTTCGTTCCTTATCCGGCATATGTTTCATACGTAATTCATTAAAAACGTTTATCGGTTTGTTCTACTGTTTTCCGTTTCAATGCACTCCAATAAGTCAACTCTTTTATTCATTTTTGCTAGCAATGTGTAATTTGATCTCATTTCCCCTAAAATGATCTCTAGTGGAGTTATGCAAAGGTCGGTAAAATAACGGAATTCGGTGAACTTTCCCAATGCAGTTCTCGGTGGAATAACCGAGATTTAGTCGAAAATTCAGCAAACTTCGACAGTTGAAAAATCCGATCGCTGCGAGATACTTCCTGAGAATCAGCACATGCGCCTTTAATTCACGCTGAAAACGTTTGGTTCTCAAAGGCGCATGTGCTGATTTACAGGGAGTATCTTGCAGCGATTCGTTGAATTCTCGACTGAATACGGTTATTTAACCAAAACTGTTTCCATAATGTTGCCTATTGGAAACTGAAAATTACCGTTTCAGAGATGTCTCTTCACGTGGCACACACTGTTCAATTCAATGAATGAAAGATGATAGATATGGTTAAGTACGCTAGACACCCGCTGTTTTCACTTTTCCGTTAAGCTGCAAAAAAGCGGATGTCTGCGTGCGTGTCTGTTATCAAGTGTGTAATGTGTCAGTGATCGTCATCAATCACACACACGCCTTCTCTCTCTCTCTCTCTCTCTCTCTCTCTCTCTCTCTCTCTCTCTCTCTCTCTCTCTCTCTCTCTCTCTCTCTCTCTCTCTCTCTCTCTCTCTCTCTCTTTCATAACGTCTTCATATTCGGAATTCCCCCTCGTGAATGCAAAAAAGAACGGAAACCGTTGAAAAGATGTCGCACACTCCCCCTGTCGCCGGTACTCGTCGGTGCCTGTCGCACCGCTTGTTTACATTTTTTCGCGAGAACACGCGAACTTTTCGATACTTTTGACCTAGTCTTTCGTGTTTTTCGACGTTTCTCATCTGCAGGGAATCTCGAGAAGGCGTTGAATCCTCCGAGGGAACGCGTGGGCTGGAAGGGGGCTCCTCTGGGGGGAAGGATTGACACCACCAACTGTAAACAGTTGACGTGTGAGTGTACTTGTGATTAGGTGACAGAAGAGTGATAAATAACCGAGAAATTATAGTGTTGTCTGTGTCTGAATGATTTCTGGTAAATAAAAATACATTTCGAGTAGTCACTGAAGACAATCGGAAGGGCGTCTAGATGACGTGATGGTGGAAGGAGAAGTTTGAGCAAGGGGGTTCACGGATTGACAAGAGGAGGGATCAGAACCTGGTTGAATTTGTTTTGTGTTTCAAAGTGTCTTCAAAACTGCACGAACTTTCTATCTCGGATATTCCATTTCTCTATACGGCACCTCTAACTGAACGGCATCCTCCATGTATCGTGGTTTCTCGTGTAAAAAAGTTTAGTTTCATCACATTATCCATGTTACCTAGGGCGTTTGAACGTTTTTCGTTGGTTTCCCATATAATATATGTCCAGAGACACCGAAGAAATCAGTCGATTAAGTGGTAATCACGGGATCGAAAATCCGAAAAATTTGCTGGCGTAACACAGTTGAAAATTCTAACGACACCCCTAAGTGAACGGCATCCCTTTTTTAACGGCACTAACAATAAGAAATAAGGTTGAACAATTGAACGGCATGCCGATAAAATAGAGTTTTTACGGTATCTAGATGTTATAGTTTTATAGATTTTTCAAACGCCTCTGAAAATGCAGGAAATGCTGCGGTCAGCAAGCGTGCTCCACTGAAGGGTTACGGTACCCCGTTTTGAGAGATCTCAAACGGCTTTTACAACATAGTTCTTTTGAAATTTGACTGTTCTTTTTAAAATTGCCCGTTGCCGATTACTACTATCGGATGCATCCGAAATGAAGATTTTGACGAGAAAAAGCTTTGGCGGCCACCGGCGGGTCTCGCAACGAACTAGGCACAGCTCAACGTTTGTAACCGTAATCCTTGATCTAAAAAGACGGTATTCGGCTGATTTTCATTCGGATTTCTCGATAAAACCAACTAGGCATGATAAGAGAATCAATTGACACGAAACACATCCGGAAAAACGGCTGGAATTGAATTTCCCTGGCCATTTGAAATTTCCAAAACTTTTCCACAGCGAAACTGTCGGTGGCCTAGAAAACTATATCTCGCGAAAACTCGTCAAAATCTTCTTCATCTCGGATGTATCCGATAGTATAATACAGTGTCTTCTACCCCCAAACAGTCTCGGAGAAACTCCAAATATTTCGAATTCGGAAACATTCAAATGAGGTTTCGCTCAGCACCGCGTGAAATTCGAATTCATCAGCTCAAGAACCACTCGCATCCTCTGTTCTGCATGACTTGGGGGTTGTGATATGTGTGGCTTTACTGTGAATGCCACATAGTTTCATGAACAGAAAACTTCATGAAAACTGAGAAGTTTCTACTCGAAAAATGAGAAAATTACATACTTCATTTGCTGTTTCCGAATCTCTATAAATGTCGGTGAAGTTTCTTTCATTTCGATGTCACTTTTTCACGATGTGTATGTTATTTACGACCGTATGACTACACTATTCCCTGATTTTGTATGCTCAGAAGTTGTAGAATTAAATTACGCAACTTTTAAGAGACGAACAAAGGAATTTGGACAAAAACTGAGTGGTTATTTTCAGTGACGAGACTATTTTTATCGTGTTTTCGAAAAATCGTTTTCATGCTCCGGAACTGCAAACTTGTTTGAATGTGTATATAAAACCAAAAGACAATTTTTAAAAAATCTAGGAAAATATAATTTAGCCGATTTTTGGAAATTTCGCATAAATTACGTCTCTAAGAAACTCTGCATTTTTCAAGTTCGCACTACTGATTACAAGAAAATTAGAACTCTCAGTGAAGCCCTGCTCATAATATATACGGATACGGATAACAAAGACGCGATCCTCTTGAACTTGGAAATATTGAACAAAGGAAAATGAATTAACTTGTGGATTTTGAAGAACAAAGAAGCATTATTTAAGTGTTTCAAAGTTTTGATAAAACGAGAAGCGTGTGTTTCCAACTGTTGTACTTGCGAATTGTAATCACAAATGTCAAGCGACTCCTGACAGTGTTGTTATCATCATTGTGTGTTAGCAGTAAGTCATTCGAAGTAGTCTCTGATTGTCTGCGTCTTCGAATCCCTCCACTGTCTCATCTTTTCGTTGCGGGACCATCTCGTCGTGAAATATCCAATTTCTTTCGGTTTCATCATTTCCACAAAGTGCTCAACTCCAAACAATGAACATTGGATTGGTTTGACATAACTTATGAAACGGTGATCATTGTTGTGCCCATCGTTGTGAACTGAGCTTTCAGTTGGTTTCGCTATGAAAACGTTCCTGCTCATTGGGTCCCATGAACTATGAAGCTCTGATAACGTTTATCAGTGGTAGGTGCTCTATCAGTTTACTGTGCTGAGCGAAACCTCATGTTCATTTTTCCGCGAGCGGCGAATTCGAAAAATGCGTGTCTGGAGTTTCTCCGAGATTGTTGGGGGTAGAAGACACTTTATTTTCGCATAGTGTTCGTCAACGGGCAATTTTAAAAAGAACAAAACATTATGTTTCCAAAGCCGTTTAGGACCTGTCAAAACGAGGTACCGTATACCTTCAGTGGAGCGCACTTGCTGAGTACATCGGCCGCACAGCCCTGTGTTATTTGGGACTTTTCCTTGTGGACCACTGACCACAAATAACAGAACCATGGCTATTAAATCTTCGGCAACAGACGCTCTCACTTCCGTTTCGAACACTTTTCCGAGTGTTTCTTCTACCTACACCCAAACATCGATCAGCGGCTAATTCGAAGTGACAATTAATCACAGCGTCTCGTTTTCGCAACAGTTACCTATGCGGTTGCGTGTTGTTTTCTGTTACGAGGTCAACTAGTTCGTCTCCCCCCGAAACGGCGCCCGATAAATGAGATAGTGTGTGAGACGGAGAGAACGAGAGAGGTGTTCAATGCCATTTCACGAACTTTTCCGTCGAGTTCTTGTATAGTAAAAGCGAAATAAACAAGTGGCGGAAGGAAGAATGAGAGCGAAGAGACAGAAAAAGAGAGAAGAAATCGAGGGGCTGGGGGACTGGAATGAGAGCTATTGGCAAAGAAGAGTGGACAGTCGGAATCTGAATGAATGATCGAGAAACGAACACATGGAAACATTCACATCGCGCCTGTTTTCTGTTTCAGAATGTACTGATGACGCCGACGGTGAAACGAAGTCCCCTTAATTTTGAAAAGCAATCGACATTATGCACTTGTTCTTCTGTTTATTGTGCTTGAAGGTTGCCCACGGCCGTCTTTCTTGTGGATGCAACAGTGAGAAAAGAGACCATACCCTTGGCCTTATTTGAGAAACATTGTCAGGCTCGATAAAAAAGGCGCACAATCCTTTTTTCCAACTATCAGGTATGGATGGACTTTTCGTGGCTGAACCTATCATAGTTCGCTGTAACGTTGTTTTGTGGCTCAGCCTATAATATAGGCTCGAAGAGAATACCGCACGGCCGGAAAAAAGAAGACATCAGTCCAAACGCGCGAGCAATCGTGCACAAGTGTAATTCTGGAACATCGTAGTGAAAATTGGTTTATTTCACACTGACTTGTGAGAAAAAACACAATTTTCAGCCTAAAATGTGATGCAAGTGCGCTCTATTTGGATAGATTTCTCTTCGTCTCTCCAAATTTAGTTTTGCCGCGCAAATTTGTCGTTTGAACAAGAGAACGGGATCTAGTCTAACCGAAAGGGGGGGGGGGGAGATTCATGAAAGACGAGCCACATGGCGGCGACGAAAGTCAAAATGAAAGGGACGTGATCACGTGAAGACGACCGACGCGGCGCTCACGGCGAACCACGATCGACGTCTTAGAGGAAAATCTAGGCCATATTTGCGTTTTGAAACTCCGCCTCCGGACACCGTTTCCTAGTCCCCGAGGGTTCTTCGCATTTTTCTCGAAAAACTTCTTTAAAGTTGCAAATTTTTTTTATACAAAACCATCAAAATTAATTTTCGAACGGTTTTAAAAAAAATTCATGTCCTAAATTTAGGTCCTTTGGCCGGAAAATACGGGGAAGAGGGCGTTCAAAATGCGTTTTTGGGAGGACTCCGCCAATCGGACCTGCGTGCGGCGGAGTTGCAAAATTTCACGCGGCGGTTGCGAAAGGGGCGTGGCCCACGTTTCAGGATTTCTGATAGGTGGCCGAACCCGAAAAAATGTTGCAAAAATTTACTACTAGACGTCGATCGTGGTTCGCCGTGGCGCTGCTTGAGAGGAGTAATTGACACTCGCGCAAAGTTAACAACCGCCCGGGACACGTGGCAAATGAACACGGACTCATTCGTGTCCCGTGCTTTCCGCTTATTGCAGCCCCTCGCTGCCGTTCCGTTCCGCACTCATTTCCGCGTCCCTCACCCATCTCGAACGTACTCGACTCAGTTTGTGCAATGTTCGCTCTTTTCGCTGCGTTTTGTCCCACTCTCGTGTGTATTCTCCTTCATCTCGTCTTCCGTTTGTGCTCAGTCGTTCAATTACCTCCGTCTCCCTTCCCTGAATAGTTTCTGATTTCAGATCGGCACCGAAAAGGAAGATTAGGGAAGAATCACTGGACGAGAAGCTACGAATCTATTCTAGTAGCCCAGAAATTCGAAACCTCCTCCAGGATATCACCACTGATTGCCAGGCGCCACCTCCGACCCTCGACGCTCTCAACCTGGAAATAGCTGAGCAGAAGGCGAAGCTATGTCGCCTCGAGGCAGAGATCGCTGACTATGAAAACCAACTGAAGCAACTGAACGATAAGATCAGCAAAAACACCATCGCCCAAGCACCCTGCCCGTCAAACTCCCCTTCCCGATCATCCGGAACACCAACACCACCGACCCTGCTGCAATTGAGAGGCGTAGGTCCATTGTTCTTCTGAACATCCCAGAGCAGAACTACCGTCAAGCTAGCGAAAACATTAAATGGGACCTGAGATGTGTGAACCTAGTTCTCGGTCGCCTAAATGCAAGCGGCTGTCCAGTTGCCTGCTACCGGATGGGAAAGCTAAACGCGACGAGACGCCCCCGACTGTTAAAAGTGGTGTTTGCGAGCTCCGCTCAGTGGTCACCCGCAGCCGCCTGCTACGCTCATTCTTCACCGGCACGATGCCGCCAGTTTACCTGCGCCCATCGCTTTCGGTCGAAGAACGACAGCAACTCCGCGTATCCCGCCAGGCAAGCCATCCGAATCCCAATAACACCACCCTTAGTTCTCCTGTTACGGGCAACCCCAGCCCCACCGCCACCGAACCCACTGATTCAACACCGATGGATATAGATCCTACGGAAAACCATTGACGGGGCAGAGCTCTAGCACCTCGAATTCAACAATAATCCCACCGCCTCTGTCCCACACAAATCCGTCACCCAACAGCATGTACCCCCAAAATCTGACACTGAGACTGCTTTCTAACAACATTCGCTCAGCCCAATCTAATAGATTCTGGAAGAGTGTCTCCGTATCTCCCCCTATTCCCTAACCCCCAACTGTTTTTATACTGTAATATTTGTCCCCATTTTCACGTTCTTCGAGTGCATATTTTCATTAGTAATGAATTAATGAATAAATAAAACTGAGAATCATATGACCTTATATTCTCAGAAGCAGTTCCCTACGGAGCCAACATTTCAAGCCCTCCGTTCCTATAGTTTGCTCAGTGTGTATTGTGGAAGAGATGCTCGAGGAATGCTCAGTTTGTAGTCAGCGCAAATACGGGAAAACGGCTGGAAATGATGATAACGTTGAGTGTACGCTCAAGTGTGAGTATGCTGTCAAAAGTGAACGACATGATCAGATACGTGCCGGAAACGAAAGGAAATAGTTGAAGCATGCAGAGATGGACAGAAAAGAATCGCAGTTTTAATTGAGAAGAAGTCGAGTAAACGGTAAAATATCCGATTCCGTGAGCTCAGAATACAGGAAAACGGCACAAAAGTATTATTCTTAAATTTTTTTTCGCTTACTTGGAAGATAAATCCAAACCTAGTCCCCCGTTGGTCTCGTATCGATGGGGCGGATCCAGCCTCCAAGGGAGCGAAATTTTTTTTAAGAATAATACAACAGGAAAACTCAGAAAGTGAAAGCAATGTTGTATTACATTTTCTGATTATTAAGCTCATCGAGGACATGAACCTAATGAAAACGGCATGAAACAGTACAGGAGTCTAGTCAATGGACGTACATGTTTGCCCAGACCGTCGTTCTCTTCCATCAGCCGCCCATTGGGAAAACAGGATTGTTGTCCTCTTCCCCCCTTCCAAACTTGAAAACACCAAACTTCTCCTGTCGTCTAACTGTTCACTTTCCAGTCTCTTCTCTTATCAGTAGACAATCAGTACAAAATCACCAGACAGTTTTCGATTCTCCGGCCTCGGGTTTTTTATCGGGGAAAACGGCCGTCGCCAGCTGTCATTTCGCCTCCCTCTCCCGCCGGTGTCTGCCGCCGACACACGGGCTTTCACGCTGTTTTACTCGGCATTTTTCAGGTGTATGGACTGTTTTGAAACGATGCTCTTCGGTCCCAGACACAACGTTTTGGAGAGAATGGAGGATCTGGAAGAGGTGTGCAAGAAGACGTTCGCCTTCGAAGAAGTCGCGAAGGACTGTTTCAGGTGATCCTTGTCTTCCAGATCCTCATCAAAAGTGGATTTTCAGGCCAGAGTCCCTGTTCCATGCCCGCCAGTCGCCGAACGGAGCCGCCTTCGGAGGGCTCATCTTCTCGCAGGCCCTCGCGGCGGCCGAGAGTACTGTAGACGACATGTTCAAACCGAACTCGATGCACTCGTATTTCGTACTTCCTGGTGAGTGGTCACCAACGCCAATCGCCTCTTGTTTTCCACATTTGTCAAGTTTTGAACTTCGAGTTCTCGCTCCGTAGTAAAATATCAAAACCAACTGATTGTGAGTGATAACGGGGGGTGGTGTCAGGTGGGTGATTCGAAGAAACGCGAAGAGAGGGGTGTCTGGGGGGACTGGAAGAACAGGGAAAGTACGGAAAGCAATCTGCTATTGAACAAAATGTTGGTATCCGTTTCAAGGTGACTTTCTGAAACAGTGACGGGTGTTTAACACAATAAACACGCTAAAACGATAACTTTTGGTTTTGAGTGCAATTTTCTAAGAAAATCGAATTCAAGTGGACTCTAGCAGTCTCTTGTCTTCATTTTGTGTCATTCAGTCGACAAATACGTTCTCAAAGGTGTTCTTGACAAGTGAAAAAGCAGAGTGGAAGATTGGAAGAATGTGCCAACGATCCAGTCATTCTTTCCTGTTTCAAGTGAACAGTTTGAACAGTTTCATCTTCGCTCTAGTAATTTCAATTGAAGTTTCTCTGCTTTTGTAAAGTTACCACTTCTTCTTGCTACAAACCCTTATTCTTCTCTCATAGTCCATATTTTTGTACTCGAAGAGAATATGCCTACCGTCAACACCACAACCATTTTCCCATATTCCGACAAGTAGATCTAGAGGTGTTTAGTGTCCACCACTCAAAATTCAACCAAACCATATTTCTACTGATAAGATGTAGTATCGGTGGTATTATCAATTTGAGTTTCGAAGTGGCGAGACCATTCCGCCGCGCCGTGATTGAGGGTCGTGGCGGGGAGGAAACAGCTCTAGAGTAAATTTTAGTTGGATTCTTTGAGAATCCGTCTGGTTCAACTCAAAAAACAACATAATTGTGACAGGGAACGCAATCGAAAAAGCAAGATCATCACGCCAGATTTACTGAAAAACGCAAACTTTTCGTGAAAGAAGCCAAAAAATGGTGTTTGAACGACTACAGCCAGACGAACGAAAGTTGTTTTGTGAACATTGTGAAACGGAAATTTCTCGCCATGTTCACATCAAGATAGTTATTTGCATCCTACAGTATAATAATTGAAGATTCCGGTTAGACCACAAAAAAGAAAAAAAACGATTCGGAGCAGGGGTAACTGGGTTCATGTGGCTTGTCTCCGAAGATTTCGTACTTTTGTATTATAAATTTCAAAAATCTTGAAACCTGCGCAAACGCGCTCCGCTAGATTAGTGTTGGTCTCGCCACGGCTCTTGTCTGCGTCTCTCATGGAATACACGAGACAGAGACGATAGTCGTGGCGAGACCAGCACGGGTCTAGCGGAGCGCGTTTGCGCAGGTTCCAAGATTTTTGAAATGTATCTTTCTTATATATATTCTCCCAGAGGAGTCGGTTTTTCATTCATTCGTTCATTCCGTCCGTCCGTCCGTCCGCACTCACACGCTATAAGGCGGGGTGGCGGGCGCTCATCGCGGACCCTGATGGGTGTCGGCTGCTTAGTTTTCTCTTAATAAGGCGCCCCGCCGCCGCCACCGCCGCAGCCGGTTCAATTACCCAAGTTTGAGGTAAGCCCCGCCGGGTTTTGAGAAAAGTAAGGATCTGATTACATAATCAGATAGAGCTCGACGAGACGATACAAAATGGCTTTTTACTTACTAATTTTGATCCACGGACGACCGTTTTATGGGGGGACAAAGTTTCGGTTTTCACTGATGCCCGCCGCCGCAGTTAGTGGCCGCAAATGTGGCTCTCAGTGGTGTTGTGGTAACGCACGCGTCTCTTGATCCGAGCAGTGCGGGTTCGAAACCACCACACACCAAACCTTTTTTGCAGTGCTTTGTTTGACAAAAGAAGCCAATGCGCTTCGCCAAGGTTTATGGGAACTGTTTTTTTTAACGTAATCAGTGAAGAAGGAGGAATTTAGAAGACTTGAAGCAAGAACCGTTGACTTTTTGGAAGAAACTTCAAAGATTTGAAACAAGTGAATGGAACTGAAAGTTTCCATCATTCTTTCATGTGACAAACCTAATCGATCGATGAATCTCACTCGAAAAATGGTGATTCGGCCACAAACTGACGCGAAAAGGCAAACTTTAGTGACCAAACCCATTGAATTGGCCATATGTTTCCGAAATGCTACTGGAAGCATGTTATCTCCTACGGAAAGTGAACGGAAAGATCCAATCGTTCTGCCAGTTCCCCTCGCCAACCCACCGTACGAGTGATCGCCCAATCAAGTTTTGGACGTGCTTCCACGGGTGTCGGAGCCACTGAATCCACTGTGGTGCCGTTTTCTCACTTTTCTTTCCATCTAAAAGACATGTCAAACAACTCCACAAAGCGTTCAAACAAAAGTCTCATCTCCAAAAACGCGGACAGTCGCCACTGAAACTGTTTCCGTTCGCAAATTTTAAATTTGCCGTGCCGCCACGTTTCATACAAAAGTGGACAAGAAAAACGAGCCTAAAAAGAAGAAGATGTGCCCCAGAAGGCCTTAGAATCCACAGATCGCTTATAATAAACTATTATCCGTCCTGCAAAAGTTGAAACTTTTGCGCCGACCGCGACGCAGCCGCAACGCGGCCGAATATGCGTTCTCTCGCCACGAAAACGGATTTTTCGATGAAAAGTACGGTAAAAAAGCCCCGTCGCGGTCGGTGCAAAAGTTTCAACTTTTGCAGCTCGGATAGTATACGTGCATCATCGAGTCACCATACCGGACCCCTGTCTCAACATGTTATCTTCAGCGGAAAGTGAACGGAAATATCCAATCGTTCTGCCAGTCCCCCTCGCCAACCCACCGTGCGAGTGATCGCCCAATCGAGTTTTGGACATGCCTCCACGGGTGTCGGAACCGTTCTTGAATCTGTGAGTGGACCAGGTTCCAGAGTTCACCAGAGAATGGTTCTCCGTTCCGAGAGACCTCATCACACTGCCTGAATCGCAGATGTGTACCTCACTTTAGAAGCATTCTCTCTCCAAAAGCATCCGTTTTGGAAAAAGATCCTTTTCGTGAAAGAAACGGCATGTCAAACAACTACAAAGTGCATGAAAACAAAAGCGGCAGTTCCAAAAACAGTCGTTTCATACAGTAAACCTGCCAACTCGAGGCCTCTGATCCTACCCTGGGGTAATCTTTTGTCTTTTTCTAGAAATGAACATCCTGTTCGTACGCCTTAATACTTCGTTCTAACATGTGTCTATTCAACAATGGAGACGCGAAATGAAGCCTAAAAAGTAGAAGATGCGTTCCAGAAGGTCTTAGATTCCACATATAGGTTAGCAAATTCGCGTGCATCATCGGGCCACCATACCCCTTTTTCAAAAATGAGCCAAATCGGACCAGTAGGCGCTGAAAAAAGGCTGCGGACGGGCAAACGAACGAACAAATTGCAACTTTAAAGGAGCACATTTTGAGTACCGTTGAAACTCTATTACAACGGCATTCCGTTGTCCTTTTCAAGCTCCTATTTTGGGGGCGGCAGTATTAAAAATGCCGTTGTGATAATGTTTTTGAGATAACTTAAAATTATAAATTTTGAAACATCTTCCAAAAAGGAACAAATAAGAAAACCGCGGAGCCCAGTCTGTAGGGGCGGCCTAAGCCGCCACGTACAGGCTGGTAATATAGAGATCAAGAGCAAAAAATGAATCATTCTTCGCTGAAAATGATTTTGTGAAACAGAATATTCAGTTTTTTTTTGAAAAATTTGAGAAGAAGACACATTCGTGACTGCTGCTCTCACAATATATCCCGAATATGAATGCATATTCGTTTTGGTCCAAGAATGAAACATTGTGAAAAAACACATATTCATCGAGTTAAGTGTAAAGTTCTCGCCAGTTTCTTTACGTTCTAAGAGTCTTTCATCTATTTTTTTTTCGGTTTCTTGCGTTAATTTTGTACTTTTGCACCTTCAGTATTCTGATCACAAATCATTATTCTTTGGGAAACCTTCAACTGAAGGATTATCAGCCCATCGAAAAAGTGGCTCATAAATGGAAACTTCGATGAACTTACAAGGGAACCATTTTACCTTAGCTCTTTAGGATTGGCTACAAATTTGCATATAGATTCTTGAGGTGATTCTAAACAACTCTTCAGTTGAAAAAAGTTGCCCGTTCGGCCTCCACTTCGAGATGTTTGCATTTGAAAGTTGCTGAAATTGTGCACGGATTAACGTGGAAAACGGTGTGTAGAAAGGTTCCCTTGTTAGCGAACGCTTTGAAACCCCTCAAACTGTATTCATCATTCAATTGACACCTTATTCAATTTTCCAGTTAACCACCTCCTCCCTGTCACGTACCACGTGAAGCGAGTCAGAGACGGTAGATCATTTGTGAATCGGACAGTGGAAGCGGTTCAAAACGACAAACTCTGTTTCATATTCCAGGCATCTTTCCACAAGGTTTGTGACTCTCCATTATCTTAGCCAGTGGGTTTCTTTCAGCTGGAAAAGGAGAGTATGATCCACAAACGGGTCGATATGCCGGCAATTTCCGGTCCGGAAGGGTTTACGAGTATGAGACAGGCGGTGATTCGGTTGCAAGAGTTGGTGAAAGAAGGGAAACTGTCATTGAAACCAGGGATGCAGCATAGGCTGATGGCGCTAGATAACAAGGCCTACGTACTGCAGAATGAGGTGTTCGAGGTGAGGAGATCATCGGAAATCGGAGAGAAACGGGAAGAAGTCACAGGTCAGGTGCACGGACATCGGCAGTTACTACGGGTTCGCGAGCGATTTCAAGCCGGAATCGTGTTTTTGGATGCGAGTGAAGGGCGATCTGAGGACAGATGACGAACGGATTCACAGGTGAGGGAGGTGGACACTAGTGGGAAGGGGGAAAGCATTCATTTAGTTCGATAGGAGAGTTTTCGGCTCCGCTACACTTCGACACGAAAAACAGTAAATTAACACTGGAAAACCCGTGAAAACGTGGCGAAGTGTCGTGGTGGCGAAATGTCTGGTGGCAAAGTGTCGCGGAGCCGAATTTTCTCTGGTCACTGTTTCAAATGATTCTTGAGAAAAACGTATGTTACAGAGAAAACAATTTTCCATGACTCATGGGACTATGACTGATTGGAAATCAAAGTTCCGATTTATCTCTTTCAAGTTCAGCTTTTGCTCAAACTGATCCTTTTTTAGAACAATTTGTATAAGTAATGTTGAGATTTGGATGTCTTTCTGTTAGAAGTAACTAGAGGATTCTCGGCCTTCCGCCTGATATCCCTGCGGTTTTTCTTTATTTCTGCAAAACCACGGCCCCAAACATATTTGTACAATATCAGTATACTTGCAGGATTACTAAAAAACTGTGGGTTGTAGAGTCAAAAAGATGAAGTAAGCCAACTGAAACAGTGAACAAACTGTAATTTCAATCCATGTGTGCACTCAAAAAAGTCATCTGGCCATTGGAAGTTGACGAAAGAAATATCATACTTCAAGCCGCGTGTTTCCGGCTCACGGAGTCCAAGAGCAGTATTTGAAAACTGTTTAGGAGGTCTCAAACCGACCTCTTTCCATCCCACAAGGTCTCGTTCCAAACATTATTCTTGAGTACAAACAGTGGATTCTTGATGATCGAGCGTCTCCTCAAAGCCCTCACAATTAGGCGAAACGATTAGAATTTGGCAGGAATCACTCGAAACCCCGATTCCCGATGAGATTTGTGACAATCATTCATTTTGCATGTAATGGATTCAGTATTTAAAAAAACTAGTGTTTGCTTTCATTAGTCATATTTCACTCGTTCATGAAACGGGCAAGTGCTCTATCTCATCCTCCTCTTCTTCTCATTTCCAGATGGCTCATTGCTCTGATGAGCGACGCAACTCTCCTTCCGACGGCCATGTCTCCGCATTTCTCGTGAGTTTCTTTCTTTTTTTAACAGTTTCGAAATTTGAGTGTTATGTCAAAGCATTAGTAAAACTATTTTCGATCGGGCAATGTGTCAACTGTGCAACGGGAAATGTTCACAAAAGTAGCGAAAGTGATTGTGATACATGGATGCCTCTGAAGATGTCATGTATACTTAGAAGCAACAATAGTATAAACGTAAAAACAATCTGTCAGAGTGTAGATCTCAAACAGAAACCTTCATCATTTTCCAGAAAAGGCTTCGAGGACAGCATCCACGCCTCGCTGGACCACTCCCTCTGGTTCCATCGGTCGGATGTCCATGCGGATGAGTGGGTTCTCGTGGAGTGCCGATCGACAGTGTCTTCTGGAGCGAGATGTCTGATCGAGGGGAGAATATGGACGAGGGACGGGACGCTGGTGGCCAGTTGTCGGCAGGAGGCGCTGGTCAGAGGGAAGGATGGACAGGTGTCCAAGATCTAATTGACTGTTCGACTATGCTGAAAGTTTCTGTATGTAGATGAATGAATGATTAAGATAAGATAAAGATCAATGATCACTGATCCAGAGACTACACTGTAGCCTATGATCACTGATCACCCTGCGGCCACATGTCGTCCCTTGAGTGTTTTCTCATCATTTTCCCCTCTCTCCGTCTGCGTCTCTCGCATCTCACCTGTGTTTTATAACCTCCCACCGGGCCCCTTTTTGCACTTTCTCTTCGTTTTCTTCTCATATTCTTCCAGAGATTTTTGAGAAAATCGCCGTGACCTCTCTGTCTGTGTTCCGTGATATCTCGGTGTCTTCCCTCGCAGAGTTCCAATCATTTTCTTCAGATTCCGAATACTAAATGTCACTTGTCAGAAAGTTTCTCCCCTTGGCCACGGGAACAGTCGCAAAGAGAGGGTGAGTGTTTAATTTGCGGAAAACGTGAATAGTGGATGTTGCTTTAAATTCTCCCATATATTCACAAGAACTGAAACGGAAAAATAAATTCAATTTTGGTTTCTTATCAATGTTTCAGTTTTCTTGTTCTCATGAGAATTCTCAAAAAACAACCATATTTTGCCGTTTCATTGTTCCCTTTGAAGCTGACAATTTTCAAATGACACCGGTGAGCTTTCGTCATAGATAATTTCGTCAAATATAGTACCAACCCCTGCTGAAAAGCAATCAAATGTGTCGGCTATCTTATCTCATCTTATCACTGCAAAGTTCACGCAACCACCTAAATATTCGCTCACTCCCTACTATCGGATGCCATCGAAATGGTCTGAGGAGAGCTCTGCCGGAGAATCATTATATCTCAAGATTGATACGAGATATCAAAAAGTTGTCAACAGCAAAGTTGAAGGTCATAACTAGGACTACAAATTTTCTGTTGACAACTTTTTGTTATCCCTTATCAATCTCGAGATATAATGATTCTCCGGCAGAGCTCTCCTCGGTTGCAGGACCATGGCTTCCGATAGTACACGATCAACAGTTTTCTCGGTTTCTTTCATCTTCTAATTTGAAGTCTTTGCTTTTTTATTTTTATATCCTTTACATGATCGCTGAACATCTACGATGTAGAATATCCCCCGAATCTTAGAAAAACAAAATCCCCTCCAATATTTACGAAGATCATTGGTGCTCAACTTCACAGTTTCACAGTGTCTTCATTATGCATCAACTGACCACGCACTTTCGATCCGCTTTGAGTTTCCGCCAAGTACATAAAAAATGAAACTGGCATATTTATTCTCTAAAAGCCAGCAATTGATAGATTTCAATGATCGGCTGAATAGACCACTTGTGAGCATGATTCAACTGTTTCTGTTTCACGATGCTGTGAATTTCGAGGGTTACACTCGTCTAATATTATTTTTTTAAGACATGCGTTCCATCAAAAAAAGGAAAATAACCTTCACAGTAGTCAGTTGTTTTATATCCGAAATTATTCCAAAGACGAGAGACCGCATGCTCTCAAAACTTGAGACATCCGTTTTTCCCGGCAATGCCGTGAGAATTATAGTATCTGTATAATATCCAAACGACGAATAGGGCGACCTGTGAGATGCGAAACCCTGTGGGGGAGCTACCCTGAGCCACTTCATGAAACTGTTGGATTTCTCATCGAAACATTTCTTTAATTTTTTGAAAGAGGTCATCGGATTACTGTAGTTTCGGACACCCTTCACACGGCTTACTCTGCCGAGTGTGCATAGCAAAAATCTCACCGCGTCTTTCTTTTGAAAATGTTCTTCATCGGGACACAATTCAGAACATGAGCTGATAACTTTTGAGATGCTCGGGATATTACGGGAGTCACGCGACATGATAAGGCATGGAAATCATGGGACGCTCATGGTTTGTCATAGAAAAATACCTTACGATCAGGTTAATTGTGAAAGAACGAGTTGTTTAATCCCTCGAAACTAGGTACACTTTAGCCCCATGTCGACCACTACAACTATAGAGTGAGTAGGTGAGTTTCGGGGGGCTACAGATGAGACAGTGAGATGAGGTGAGAGACGCAGGAGGCGAAAGGAAACTGACTACGCACTGATAACAGACGACCCATTCCATCATTCTGTGTGTGTGTTTTCTGTTTGTTAGGAACTCCGGCCGTCTGTTTGCCATTCCAAAATCACCTCATTTTCCAGGATAATGTCTTCCGTTCCACGCAAATCCGACTTTAAGAAGGTGGAAAACTATCAGCAAGTCGCCAGCCGATTCTTCGAGTTCACGGAGACCGAAAAGGACAAGTTCAGGTGGGTGGGATGAGGGGAGAACTCTATGAAACGGGGTTGATTGGTAGCCCGATCGAAGAAGTAGCGTAAATGTGTGACACAACTTTAAATGACAATATGAAACAGAGGAAATGAGCAAAGTGTTCAGTTGTTAGACGGCCCATTGGGACCCTTGTACTTCAGTATTCTGGCTGCTATCTGCTTTTGTTTTGCATCTCGATTCTAGGGTTTCTTCGCAAGTTACCACAATCGGTCCCGACTGCAATAGGTGTTCTTCATCAAAAAACAGCATTCAGAGATTCCAAAAACAAGGCGGTTTCATAGAAGAATTATAATAACCTTCGTACCAAAATGTTCTGGTGCGGAGGCGTCCTTATTAAGTTTTGCTGTGAGTACATATTCTTATGAACATTCCCTGTTCGTGTTCCCAGCAACAAAGAATCATTGAAACAGGAACAAACATGCTCGTTTTTCAGTCCGGCGACCCTCTCGAACGGCCGTCAAGCTCATCACGGAGCCGCCTACGGAGGGCTCATCTTCTCGCAGGCACTGGCGGCAGCCGAGAAGACGGTGGACGACAAGTACAAACCGCACTCGACGCATTCGTATTTCATTTTGAACGGTCAGTTGGAGAGGAGGGATTCGGTGGAAATAGGAACAGAGAGATGTGTCTGTGGATATAAATAGTACTGTTTCAATGAACCCATAGCATCTTGAAAGGAAAAAGGAAGATCGTTAAAAATGTCATCTACATCTTAAAACTTAACTCGTTTATCCTTTTGTTCATCAAGAAGAGACGAGTTTCCGGGAAACACTGCCCTCACAGCTCTTTATCACTTTTCTGACTCTTATCAGATTATTTGATTTTCCATAAAAATGTCTATGGGAACTTTTGAAAGAATTCCCTTCGTTCCCATTTCGGCATCATCAAAAACATAATCGGCACTTTTCAAAAGGTTCCTGGGCGCATATTGAATACCGAAAGAATTCGGTCGTAAAACGAAAATATACGGTTCTCATTTCGCGTAAACTGTCACTTGTAGACGTATTTCAGTGAAAACCAATTCTTGAAACACTATTCATTTGGTACTATTATCAGTACCGAAGCATAATGGCTGAGTCGGGTCTCGCCACGAGAACATTAAACTTTGTTTCGAAAATCAACATGCGCCTTTAAAGAAACTACGGTAGAAAGTAACTCAAAACATGAAATCCACAGTAATTTGTTCAAAGACGCATGTCGATTTTCGAAAAAAGTTTAATGTTCTCGTGGCGAGACCCGATTCCTCCCACTCATTCGACTTTTGCTCATTGTCAATTATGTTTCAGTCGACACAAAAGAGCCCATCTCTTACAACGTGCGCCGCGCCCGAGACGGTAGATCATTCGTGACGAGAACCGTGGAAGCCGTCCAGAAGGGAGCCGTCTGCTTCGTGCTCCAGTGCTCTTTCCATGCCGTTCGTCTCCATTTTTCCTTGATTCTCTCATAGATCTCTTAATATTTTCAGGAAGAAAACGAGTCGATCATCCACCAATCGGAAATGCCGAAAGTGCCCGCCCCGGAAGTGCTGATGAGTATGCGAGACGCGGTTCCGTACATGAAGGAGCTCGTGGCGAAAGGAGAGGTGACACCGCCGCCGGCGATGCTCCAACGGCTCAAGAGCTACGACACGCAGGTCTATTCCGACGATCAGGATCTTTTTGAGGTGAGAATGGGACGGATTGATGGGAGGAGGCTCACGTGAGAGGTTCAGATGAGGTGCACGAACCTTGGCAACTACTACGGATTCGCCAGCGATCAGAAGCCAGAGTTGCACTTTTGGATGCGGGCGAGAGGCGATTTGAGCAATGATGACGAGAGATTGCACAGGTTGGTTGGATGGTGAGAGGCTAGCAAAAGTATTAATGGATTTGAATTGGAAGTTAATGCAGTTAGTGTAACGGGGAAGTTTCGAATGTTCCCCCTCCCGTGCATTTCTGTTTCTCAACTTTACCGTGAGTTTGAGACAACGCGGTGAATACTGATGGAGCTCCTGTCATAATTCGAAAAGGAAGACAGAATGGAATTCCAAGGCCAATAAAATTTTTTTGAAACTCACCGACTGATAGCCCCTTCGTGAAACAGAAACCTTTGTTCCAGATGGCTCATCGCCTACAACAGTGACTCTCTACTCGTCTCCACTGCCGTCAGTCCACACTACACGTGAGTCTCCCCTGTCTCCCTTGTCTCTCCATATTTCGCATATTTCCAGCACTGGCTTCATGCCCTCGATGCTCTTTTCTCTCGACCACTGCGTCTGGTTCCACCGGGCCAAAGTGCAAGCGGACGAGTGGCTGCTGTTCGAGTGCAAATCACGCATCGCCTCCGGAGCCAGAGCCACGATTGAGGGAAGAATCTGGAGGAGGGACGGAGTTTTGATTGCCAGTTGTCAGCAGGAGGCACTCGTCAGAACAAAGGCCGACGAGCCGTCGAGGCTGTAATTAGAGATTGAATGCTTGAAGAACGGGTTGGACATGAATAAGATTGTTTTCGATTGTTACCGTTCGATTTGCTAAAGGGATCCACGGGTTCGTTGCTGATGCATTGAGGGGTTTGGATACTCTTTGGATAAACCGGATGTTTCCGGTAAAGCGAAATATTCTGCTGACTATTTATACATGCCAATTGATTGATAATTAAAATAGAGCACTCTTACTTTTTACTGTTTCATCTGATTAGTAAAACAGACCTCTGTTATATTATTTTAGTACAAGCTCTTTTGCCTTTATGTATCTCGTACCTCATCCATCTGATGTTCTCTATTGGATTTGCGCAGAAACACAGATATTCGAGTATCATGTGTGTTAAGTATCTGGATTTCAGTGGAAGTACAAGAATGAAACTACAGGGCGCTCATAGAATCCAATCGCGTTCTTTCGATAGACTTTCTGAGAAGCTTCAATTGCGAACTAAGCACATGTGTGTCCATGACAAAACGAGCACATTCTCGTATCAGCACGATTCGAAATGAGGGAGATTCGAATACATCTGACATTCGGAATCCACTGCGACCGAGAGAATCGTCTTCTTCTGTTCTTTGAAAACAACATTGTTCTCCAATGAAATGAGTGGTGATGATGGGGTTATGGACCAATGTTAAAAAAATGCCAGTGGCGACATTTCTGAAGTTTAACCTCATTTTGAAACCGTGATTTACTGTATCGCCTAGAGCACTAAACAACGGTTTTACTCTCCCAAAACATTACCTTTACCGCAATGGAGAAGATCTGAAACAGAGAAACATATTTCTCTTCTTCTTCTTCAGATCCTCTCAATGTTCGGCGAAATGAAGCGACATTGCCTTCTCCTATTCTTGCCTTTTTTCTGAGACGGAATTGCGCTCTATCTCAATGGAAAAATAGGCGAATAAATAGTTGAGGAAACTGGGAGAATTCAAGAAAATCCGGACCACTTTGTACAATTTGCCGAAGAATTCTTGAGTATTGAAGCAATTTCTCCAAGTTGCCATCGTGTTTTCACTGCGGACCCTTAATGACGTGGCACTACCTCTCCGACGCCTCCCCCATCCCCTCGATTCCCCTTATATTCCCCTTATATTCGCCCGAAATGCCAAAAAGTGTGGAGCACATCGAACAAATATCGAAATACTCTTCATCATCATGCCTCCTCTTCCGCATAGTGTGTGTCAACATTCAGTTGCCGCCCGTCTCTCTCTGCGTCTCCGCCTCGCGACACACTCTCTGCGCGCATTCCGGTCCGGTTACACGTCAAAAACGGTGGCTCACGGGAGCAACTTGACACCTTTGAAGAGTCGGATCGACACAACTGATTGATATCAAAAATGATGATGATGGGCAGCGAGACGAGGCGAGGGAAACCGGAGGAAACCGGATTTGGTGGAGAGACGGAAGAGGGATGATAAGTGATAAGAGTGATATCAGCTGATTATGGGAAGAGCTCCTCTCAGTCGCCCCCCAGAACCCAGTCGATGTTCTTCATTACGCATATATATTTACCCAGTCACCGGCGAGGAGACGTATCGAATTTCGAGCTCAATCTTTGATCGTCTAGGCATCAAAGGGGGTTCAAAGTTACAGTTCTCGACGAACCGGAAAAGGGAAATATCGATATGAGTGGCTGGGGAGGGAAGAAAGAGGAAGGGATATATAAGTGTTTGGTTTTGGCACCTACTCGAAACGACCGAAGATCGTGGGAATTGTGGAAGAGAGAGCAGAACTCTGTGAAAAGAGAGAGAGAGACCAAACTACGAATATGAGCACGTGCCGGGGTTGCACGGAGAGCACGGTAGGTGTTGTACGGTAGACAAGTGCGTGAAGTTCAGATTACGGTTTCTCCATTTCCACTTTAGAATCTTTGCGTTCTTTCAGTACTGTGAGCTGGTCAACATGCCTAATAAGTAACAAACTGTTGCTCACGAAATACAGGAAACTGGAAGCAGTAATCGGTTATGTATGGACCATACAGTATGGTTTCGCAACGAAGAAAAAGGATTCTGAAAAACATTTGTTTCACTTCCCATCTGGACTTCTCAAATGGTTCTAGCCCCATTGGCCAAGTTGGGATTCTGATTTCGTTCCCGGAAGATTTGGATACGGTAGACAGACGGGGTTATCTTGCAATGATGAGAACTATTATGAGTTCGCCGCGAGCGTGGACTCCGCAATCGCGGTGTCAGCGAAGGTCCCGCAACGAAATAGCGAGGCAGCACGTAAATTTCAGAGACGCAGACAATTTCAACACGTTTCACGTCAAAAATGAGGTCCACGCTCGCAGCAAAACTCATAATAATGAACACTGCAATCCAATTCACTGTTTCGCAGTCGTTCTATATATCTATATTGTTGTTCAACTCACTAATTATACCTTAGTACACATAATTGTGATTTCCTGAACCAATTCCTCTGACTTGTGAACGAAAGATTGATTTCCAGAAAAAAGCGATCAAGAGCAACTGGTAAGTTCCAATGTGTGAAAGTTGCGAAATAGCTCAAAAGTGATTCTGGATGATTGTGGATGAATGAAATCTTGTTAACTCTGAATACGGTCACCACATTTCGGTTTCAGGTAGGACTTTTAGGCTTCGTTTCGTTCAATTCCTAATGATTTGCTGCGTGGCAGATTGGTTTAAGTTAGATAGAAACTTGTATCATGTGCAACATTCTCCATCACGTCCCCGTTTTTTTGTTTCTAAATTTAGAAATATACGATGTCGAACTCAGAGACAATATGTACAGGACACACTACCTCCCTCCGATCATTCAATGAAACTCCAATGTTTCGGAACGCACTTCATCATAATTGTTGAAAGTGTGCAGGAAAACATAACCTTACGAAAGGTACAGAATATCGGTGGACACCACTAGAACCAGTTTAAAAGGGTCGCAACCGTAACCAGGAAGCTTGAGAGCCGAACCTTCTTTCCATTGGAAAGGTTTGAACATGGGTACATAGTTGATTTATTTTCCGTTTCAGGAAAAATTGAAAAAGTTGAGAACATTTGCTGTTGGATAAACGAATGATCGATGAATCGCTGAAAAGTTTTCCCAACCCTGAAGAGATACGTTTTTGGGTGAACTCAAGAAGAAAAGCTGGTGGCCACTGGCCACGCCCACCCACACGAAAAACACGGCAGTTAGCGGAACCCGCGAGGTGTCGGCTGCACTGCCAATGGACCCGCAGACTTGCATGGGACGAAGTTTCCTGAAGTGCTGCGAATTGGGGGAAATAGAGACAGAAAGTGGAAAACAATTCCAACGTTTCACTGAAACAATGTCATCGACCGGAAGTCTAATCGTTCGTCTGAAACTGCAATCATCTCCAACTCGAACAGTTCTGTTTCCAGTTGAACTTGATGTTCGCCCGCTGATCACCGTTGTCTGTCTGTCTGCAGCCCCCGTTTAAACGTAGTTTGCCCGCATTCCATCCCCTGGTTTTTACCTCTCCCTGTTTGCTCCCTTTATTCGTCGCCAAGTTGCCATTTCGTTTTTCTGTGCTGCTGAATCCATTGTTCTGCCACCCGCCCGCTGACCGATTCGCTTCCCTCTCACACGTGAATTGTTTGGTCAAGACCACCGACGAGTGGCGCGGGGGGCCGTAAGTAGTCGGGCACACACAAAAGGAAGAACACAAGACATGATGATGGATGTCAAGTGTGTGTGTTAATCGGGTGATATGAATGTTCCCCCCCCACGTGATCCACAAAAAAGAGTAGGTCCTGGCCGGGTTCGAACCGGCGACCTTCTGCGTGTGAAGCAGACGTGATAACCACTACACCACAGGACCTCACGCCGGCGACTCGTCTCTGCGGCGGTTTTGAGAGCGTGAGAGAAGCGAATGGAATGTTCGTTCCGGTCTTCACAGCTGACTCACTTGAACCTTTGACACCTCGAATTCAATGAAGGGATCGTTTTGTGAGGAGAAAAAACCTGAATTTGACACACGCACACACGTAACTCTGCCCCCCCCCCCCCCTCACTAGGCTCCGCCTCTCCGCCCCGATTTTCCGCGCGGAAAAAAGGGGACGGAACTCGGTGCGGAAGGGCGGCGGGAGGCGGGTATAAAAGCGAATGAGGTGGTCGGCAATGCCATCATCAGCGCTTCTTCTCGCCAATCCGTGAGAGCAATGTTCGGAAAAGTACTGACGACGTCGATTTTGATCGCGTTGGCCGTCGCCGCGCCTTCCACTGGTGAGTTCCTTATTTTAAATGCTTTTAATATTGAAATATCCAGTTTCGCTCATTTTTAGTCCAATTCTGAAACAGAAATCTAAAAATTTCGCGAAATTTCAACAATTCCTCTTTTTCTCAATTTCCATCATGCGCCTTTAAACTTGATAGTCTTACTGTAGAATTTAAAGGCGCATAGTGAATTTCGAAAAATGGTTAATCTCAAAATTGGAAGCTTCGATTATTTGTGATTTCATTAAAACCGTGATAACCTCTAAAAATGAATTTTCGTGTCCTCTTATCACCTTATCACCTTATCCTGATCATTTTCAGAAGAAGGCAAGAACACGAAGCGACGCCAGTACATCGCCCCGCTCGCCGGAGCCGCCCAAGTGCCGCGTAACCCGGTGCTCCTCGCCGCGCCGGCCCTCCCGGTCGCCGCCGCGCCCCTCCTCCGCCCTGCCTACGCCCCGGTCCCAGTGGCCGCCGCGCCCGTCGTCCGCCCCGTCATCGCCGCCGCGCCGGCCATCCCAGTCGCCGCCCCGGCCCCGCTCCTCCAACAGCCAGCCGTCGTTGCTCCGGTCGTCGCCCCCGTCGGACAGTGTCCAGGAGGACCGTCGCTCCCAATCGAGTGCGACCCGAAGAGACCGTGGCCACAGTGCCCTCCACAATCCTACTGCTACGCCACCAACTCGGTCGACATCGGACCATACTTCTGCTGCCCAATCTGTGAGTTTCCGCTGCTTCCGGACCGCATTTCCGGATGGATTCCGGAAGAGGGAGCGAGTGTGAAATTGGGAGTAACATGCAACGTAGCGCGTGAAATGTCAACAAAACAGCCAGATTCCCCCCACACCGCTTTCAATGACAAATGACAACTTCCGGGGGCAGTCAATATTTGCTGCCGACAGTGTCTTCGGTGCCTAGGTGCAGCGTGTACTTGCCGCCTTCTCATCGCCATGGTGACCACAGCCCGGAAGTGTTCACTTAGCCTAGTGGCGCACACTTTTGTCCGACAGTCGCGCACTCGCAGGTTCAATCCCCACTCCCTCATTTCTCTTTTTTCAGGGTCCACCTACGGAGCCGCGTGGCGCCCAGCCACCCCATTCTACAACTACGTGCCACCAGTCCCAGCCAACTGGCCAGATGTCGCCCGAATGACCGCCAACTGGCCAGCGGCCGCCGTCGCGATGCCATTGAAGGCGCGCAAGCAGCAGAAGAGCGAGGACGGAGACGATGAGGACGAGGAGAAGATCGGATCCGCCATCGACGGATGGGTCGAGCGTCAAGCCAAGCACGTGAGTCACGGGGGTTACGGTAGGTACAGTAATCCGAGAGAGTTTCAGTGAATGAACGAACCAACGAACCAACGAAGCCACACGGAGCTTCGTCCCCAATTGTCTGTACAAACTGCGAACCGCCAATAATCCGCCAGTAATATTTATTGTATTATTGCCATCGTTTCTAGTATTACCTCTGTTTCTTTTTGCCACCCTGAGACACAGTATTCAGTGGATTAACCGCAAATAAACCATTCTGTCAACTATCGTCAGCCTACAGTAATACTTCGTCTCTGCGGACTGTAGCTCCTCGAAATCGGCAGGATTACGGTATTTCGTCGTGGGAAATGCATCCATTCGGGACGAGCGAATCGCCATTCGAAACCGGACAATCTGTAGGTGTACGTGAGTCCGAACATTTCAAAGTGACGTGTCATACGGTAGACGAGGATCTCTGCAATCACCGACTTACAGTAATCCCCCAACTACAGTAGCCCCTTCTCACCGAGGAACAGGACGACTGTCGCTATTCCGTAGATGACGAGACAAAACTTGTAGAGCTGCATGAAATGAGTCGTTTGGAGGGTAGTTGCCTGGAATTCCACTGCTGGAAACTCATTAATCTCTTGCGGAACTCACAACTTGCGACTGGGAAGTAGCAGAGTTATAAAGGGGGAACGGGGCGAGATACCGTGACCTGACAGTGTCATAACCGCTTTTTGTGTAGGCTACAGCCCGATTGAACTTCTCCCGAAGTCCCTTGATGTTTCTGAAAAGTTCCTCTTCAAAATCAAAAAAGAGTAGGTCCTGGCCGGGTTCGAACCGGCGACCTTCTGCGTGTGAAGCAGACGTGATAACCACTACACCACAGGACCTCACGGGAGCCGCGCTCTCTAACTGCCGTTTTGAAAGCGGCCGCGACGAAAGACAAACTCACTTGTTAACGGCGTACGCGAGGTACTCTGGCGCCATTATCTTATCTCTGACGAAGAGAACTTTCGAGTGATAGTCGAAATAGGTGATGTCCGCTTGAGCCAAGTCACTGGCGACGGCGGAGAAACCGACGTGTTTCGCCTGAGAGAGCACGAGAATCAGGTCGTCGTCGGCGCCGATGAACACGATTCTGGAAGATAAAAGGCTTAGTGAGGGTTGTGGTAAGGAGTTGTATCACATCAGATTGATGAAACAGAAGAAAAACATTTAAATACTTGAAAAACTTCAGTTTACCCAGACATTGTTTATAGACCTCCTAACACATCAACTGTTTCAGAGCATGTTCAAAAATTGAAGTTTCAATGAAACAGTCGATTATTCTCTATCCTGAATTCGAGAAACACCCTGAACTAACAACGTTTGTTTGGTTAGTTTCGTTTGAAAGAAGGGGAGAAACCCCGGCAAAAGAAGAAGAAGAAGTCGACTGTTTCACAACATGTTCTAATATTTACTGAAGACACAATGGAACAGTTGATGTTTTCATAATACAGGGTGCCGCGTAATTTTGACATCATTGGCATTTCCAGGAAACTGTTATTTTTTGAAAACAGGTTCCATAAGCTTATTTATTATATTGCAGACTATTTCAGATCATTTGGACACTTCTGAAGTCAGAAAATTTGGAAAATTGGTAATGTGGCTCTCATTCAAAACCCATAGCGACTCAGGAAGTTCATTTTGAATCTGATTCGGAAATTACTCGGATTACATTCAAAATGAATTTCCTGAGGAAGCTCTGGGGTGTCGGAACAGGGCTAATGTTTAGAAACGAGTTTTTTTTCAATCAAATCCACGATTCCCACCAAGAAAGAGATCATGAACACTTGGAATTAAAGAAAAATACCAGGCAGAGCTATGCTCGTGGAGAAAATGGGTTTTTTGCATTACCCAGAACTATTTTCACAGTTTTCCCTAAATCTTCTTGAAAATTGTCCTGCCCACTTCATTTCGCGAGTACTTTCCGGTTTTCAACTCGCCATTCTCGAAAAAGTTGAGGTTCTTCTCATATTTTCAATTTTTGGAGTGGTGCTATACTAATTAGGGCAGTGTACTTAGGTGGCGAAAACATCAGTGAGGGTCGTGGTAAGGCGTTTTATTAAACAAGATGGATGAAACAGAAGAAACAAATTCGATCTCTAAAAACATCAACCGTTTCAGAACAGATTCAAAAATTGAAGTTTCAAAGGGGGACTGTCACCAAAAACCAACTTTGCTTCGCAAGTTGGTTTTTCCCAACATTCCCAGTTTCAGTGAGACTCGGCCACGGCGGTGAGACTACGCCGCGGCGGCAGACTTCGGTCGCAGTTATAAATCGGAGAGAATGATTACATTCTGATTTCTTTCTTGTCTGCCTTCTAGTATTTGCCCTTCCCAGTAAACGCGCTCAATTGCTCGCAAGATGATTCGAAAAGACACAAAATATTCACAAATCCACCAAAAAACTCGCGCGACGCCGCGGCGTATTCTCGCCGCAAAAGAGAAAGTTAGGCCAATACAGATAGCTTTTACTTAAAAAATCGCCAAAAATTCAGGAATGTTTTTTAGATTCTGGGACTTTGCAGACATGACCCCCCAACTCACACGCAACTTTAAAAACAAAGTTGGTTTTTGGATGACAGTCCCCCTTTAATGAAACAGTCGACATTTTTACCACTCTTTTTCAATTAAGAAACACCCTGAACTAATGTTTGTTTTGATCGTTCGGAAACTTTTTTCTTTCTGAAAAATGAAAATAGAGAAAAACGACAAAAACGAATTTAACTGTTTTTTAACGTATTCTGATACTGAAAATCAGTCGAAACAGTTGATGTTTTCATCGACGGACAAGTATACAACGGCGTGGCACGTTGCCAGACATTATTATTGCACTGTGCTGATTGTTTTGGAAAGTACGGAAGATAAATAATTTATTATCCATAATTGCCCATATCTACTTGATTTCTCGAACTTTGCAAGTGTTTCCCATCCAGAATTGAGTGTTCGCTCACCTCGACTTGACCCTGTCCAAGCGTGCGCATTGCTCCGGATTGCACCACAGATACGGAGTGTAGCCCCTGTCCTGCACGACGAGCGTCCATCCCTTGTGCTCGACCGCCTCGAGAACCCCGTCCAACGTGTCGAATATGGTGCCTCTGTGGTGTGAGAGCAGCAGGAAACTCTTCAGCTTCGCCTCATAGTAGGTGATGATCACTTGACAACACCACAACCAAGTGCCGACGACGACGAGGGCGCAGATGGGAGAGTGGATTTTGAACATGAACTGGTGGATGATTCCCGAACAACTGACCATCATCCAGTCCCACAACGTGCGTATCCTCTTGTCGAAGAGCCACGTGTAGAGGTAGACGAGTGATCCGATGAGGATTCCGAAGCCGATGAGCATTGCGAGCGTCTGAAAGAGAGAGAGAATGAGGGAACGAGAGGGATTAGAGAGAGAGAGCATGTACGTCCAAATAGAAGATACTGATAATGTAATCAGCGACGGCGATCTCGGGAATCTCTTTCAGAAGGTACCCGTAGTAGACGAAGGCGACTGGAGTCGTGAAGTCGACCTGCAAGGATTCTGTTTCAATTGGATCACATCAGGTCAGCGGATGTTTTCGTTTTTATTCATCTCGGAGTACAATTGAACAGATGGGAAGCTTCGGAAACATGATATTCATACATTTATTCGGGGGAAATCTGGCTGTCCAGATGGTATTAATCTCGTATTCAACTGGGAATTTCTTATCGCTGACGGAGAAAATCAGCTGTTTTTCGACACAGTATTCGAGAAAAAACACATTTTTTTCAAATTTTTGTTCATCATGACAATTCACTAACCCGGGAATGATTTTATAACACTAAACAAGAGATTTTATTACTAAAATTTACTAACACTGTTCGTGAAACAGTGAATCTTCGAACTGATTCTGACGAAAGGCAAACTTATCGATCGAGAAACTGTTAACTTTTGATCTTCCGAAAGGGAAATCTTTTAGGATTGTGTACTCGATCTACAAGACTGAATACGGCATTAATTTTAAGTGTTCCGTGTCTTCTTGTAGACGTCCTATCTTCAGAAGACGTCAATGAATTAGAGCCAGAAACTTGGGCAATTCATCCAGAATACACTCTTGCATTGTCAGTTCGACAAATGCTCTCATTGAGCTCAACTGATGATCACAGTTTCAACTATGCCCTTTATTTCCAATGTGGAATCATTTTCGTTCTCTGTTTCCTGACAAGGGAAGTGTTTTTACACAAAGTTTTGGAATTTCCTATAAATTTGCAACAGTACACTTTTTGATATTGGTAATTGATCCCACACAGTGGCTACCTGCGCAAACTTCTAGTTTTCCAGATATTTCGTCTCGAAGTGCCCAAAAACACCCGATTTCGTGAAAAAACGCAATTTTGGGTACTTCGAGACAAAATATTATTATTATTATTATTTTATTACGTCTAGGAAGAACGTGGTGAGAAAAAATAGGACAAAAAAAAGAAATGGCATGAAATACACATGAACTCGGTTAAGAATAAAACGATGAGATGGCATAAAGTACATATGAAAAGTTGTTAATGAGGGCCGGTGCGAAAGGGCGAAATTGAGAAGGGCCAGTGTTGATAATGGAAATGATAGGGAATAGAATATGCAGGTATTGAGGAGGAGACTGGGAGACAACGCCCCCGTCTCGAAGTGCCCAAAAACACCCGATTTCGTGAAAAAACGCAATTTTGGGTACTTCGAGACAAAATATCCAGAATACTAGACGTTTGCGCAGGTAGCCACTATGTGGAATCAATTACCAGTATCAAAAAGTGTACTCTTGCAAATTCATAGCAAATTCCAAAACTTTGTGCAAAAACACTCTCCTCGTTAGCACCCACCTGTTTCATTCTGTCCAGTGTCTGTCGGGCTGTCACCAGAGTGATGTCTGCCGTTCCATTGCCCACCTGTGCAAGTTCTCTGTCCCTATGCACACGTGGAAACCACAAACCAACCATATTAATCGACTGATCAATGTCCGCATCAATCTGCACAATCGTTCCCGTCGAGTTCATCAGCTGGAATGTGAGGTCCAGGAATTCCACCTGAAACTCTGATTTCCGATTGGACCCTCGATTTAAATTCGCACCTCGGCTCCAGGTTTCGGACACGAGAACGACCAGCAATAGTTGGAGAGGGCCACGTAGGGGACGTCCGTCTGGTAGCCGACGGCACGCAGTCCTCGGAACCCCATTTCGGGAGAGACTTCTTCAAGAAATATCCATTTTGAGTAGGAAATCGGATGAGTGATACAGAAAAAGAGAAGAGAGTTGCATGAATTGAGATGGTGAGATGTTTCACACAGTGATGGTAACTTCATGATTGAATTATTCTCATAAGTTTGAATTTCGGCGGAAGGTTGACTTTCCGTGGTTCTCGGTTTCATAATCCCATCAAATTCGGTAGTAATCATGGTAAACACAGTATTCAAAAATGAAGACACACATTACAAATGACAAAGAGAAGAGTGCTCCGGCGAAGAACAACTTCGAAATCGGACATCTCAGTATTTCTGGACTGAATGAAAATGGAAAATGTCCCAAAACTGAAATCGAATCTGTGAAACAGGAATAGGTGTTGGAGATTGACATTTCGAAAAGTCTTTGGATTCAACGGGGAAAACCCGCGAGTGTGATCTTGAAACAGCTATTTTTCGCTGTTTCATGTTCTCGGATAAGGACGTTCTGGTAAAATTCGGAGCTTTTCAACGGACGAAACGAATTGTACAAAACAGGAAAACAAATGCTCCAACTATCCATAAATAGAAAGAGGGGCCACCTAGTACACCACCTCCGAGGGGGCCCCGTGATCCGAATGAGCCGTATAATTGTGTCATCGGATACTTGTTTTCTCGGTCCACCGCGGCTCTTATCCCCCCTCATTCGCCCGCCTCTCCACACAATTATTGTTTCACGCATAATTCATGAACACATTCGCGTGAGAGCAAACAGCTCACGGAAGACACTCATTTCTAGACTTTTCGAGGAATCGCATCTCAGATTTCAAGCAATAGGTGAGCGCTTTTCAGGGTTAGTTGGTCAGGAAGAAGTGTGTGTGTTGCAGATAAATGTCGAGCTCAGGTGGTCAGGATAGTGATAAAAAGGTGAGAAGATGGGAGGAATCAAGGGAGAACAATACGGTTTCATCTGTCGGATTGGAGATATCTGAGACATGAATACGCAGAAGACGCGTTCTTTTTTGTTCAAAAGAAGCAACCTGTCGAGGGAGAGTGATCTTCCCTCAAAACATCTCACCGTCAATTTCGTAAATGAGCAATGGTAGTGATTCGTCAACGTGACATTTCTATTAGAGTTTCCCTGGTGTCCAGAGTATTATAACACGGGGGGAGGCTGACTGTCACGGACTGTTTCTCCCCAAACACTCTTCTGCTCCTGATCTTTGAATCTGAAACAGTAAGCGATC
Source organism: Caenorhabditis macrosperma (assembly GCA_963932285.1). Taxonomy (NCBI): domain Eukaryota; kingdom Metazoa; phylum Nematoda; class Chromadorea; order Rhabditida; family Rhabditidae; genus Caenorhabditis; species Caenorhabditis macrosperma. The sequence goes on along the minus strand of OZ010621.1, from coordinate 10,602,742 downwards.
TCTGTAACCAGACAACATGATGTTGACTTTATGAGAAAGTGTATCAGTAAATTTTTGCAGCATTTTTCCGGGTTCGGCCACCAATCAGCAATTTTGAAACGTGGGCCACGCCGCTTTCGCAACCGCCGCGTGAAATTTTGCAACTTTGCCGCACGCGGGTCCGATTGGCGGAGTCCTCCTAAAAACGCCTTTTGAACGCCATCGCTCCCACATTTTTCGGGTCAATGGTCTAAAATTTTGGGCAAACCTTTTTAAAAATCGTTCGAAAATTAATTTACATGCAACTTTAAAGAAGTTTTTCGCGAAAAATGCGAAAAACCCTCGGGGACTAGGAAACGGTGTCAGGAGAGAGACGTAGAGTCCTGCAAGTTTATCGCCTGCATGCTACCTGTACACGTCCAGGTTACGATAGCATTGGCAATTTGGCAATTTGGCACGCTACTAGAGCATTTGCGAGAAGCACATTTGCATATTTTGACCGCTTCCGCATTTGAGTATAAATATCTCCCTAACAAGCTTTCAATGGATCCGAGAAATATCTAATCAGTTCAAATAACCAAAATAACCATAACAATTCACCTTTTGAGCCAGCACTGTGGCAGAAAACGTGCTCTGCGGGGCTACTTCCGATTCGTTACTTGAGCTGAGTATCAAATGGCACCTGGAAGTTTGAAAAATCACAATCCGCGAATCGAGGGTGTAGGTTTGGCGTGTAGTATCGGGCTTCCAGTCATCGGTATTTATTATATTAACCGGGGAGTTCAAATATAGAGAAACTGACGTGACGTTCGGGGCGTGAACTGTGGCAACTGGTTGTTTCAGGATGATGAGGAGCAGATGGAAATGCGGCCGGTGGCGAAGGTGAAATCACGTGCACAATCGGAAAGAAGGGATGAGAAGATGTCGGAGAGGAAGGACGAGAAGTATTCGGATAGGCCATCGGAACGGAAAGATGACGATGTGGACGAGAAGAAGTCGGATGGACCACGATTCAGAGATGATAAGAAAGAGGAAAAGAAGCAGAAGCGGAAGGATGATGATAAAGCGGCGGATGATAAGAAGGATGATAAGAAGGATGATAAGAAGGAGGAGAAGAAGGAGGAGAAGAAGGACGAGAAGAAGTCGAAGAGGCGGGAGGAGAAGAAGGAGGAGAAGAACTCGGACAAGAAGTCCGATAAGCGGTCGGACAAGAATTCGGACAAGAAATCCGACAAAAAGTCCGATAAGAAGTCGCAGTATAAAGTGGAGAAGGGAGAGGAGAAGAAGGGAGATGATAAGAAGAAGGAGGAGAAGAAGGACGACAAGAGGTCCGAACGCAAGGACACCTCGCAGCCACGCACTGTTCCCAAGAAGAAGCCGTCGGTGGGCAATGCGAGTCAGATGGAGAAGGCGGCCAACAAGGCGGCGGGCACTCCGGACGAGAAGGCCAAGAAGAAGGACGAGTCCAAGTACCAGGAGGGCGATCAGTTGCCCAACATGAAGTTCAATTTCCTTTTTCCGTGCGTTTTCTTTTTGACTTGTTGGTGCTCCGAAACGAAATCTACTCTTTTCCGCACTTTTTCGCGCATTTTTGACGAAAACTTCTGAAACGTCGCTGTTATTTTGTTCTGTTTCACAGTGTTTTTGTATCTGGTTCGTTCCAATTTGTTCTGCTCGTTAAATTTGTTGACAGACTCTTCTGAATGGACTGACCAAGTCGTGGCTCGCACTTTTCCGAATTCTGGAAATATGTCGTCTTAAATATCACTGTGTTGTCAATTTTCAGATGTTACGATTCTCACAAGGGCAGTGTTTTTAGACAAAGTTCTGGAGTTTTCTATAATTTTGCCAAGGTACACTTTTTGATACTGGTAATCGATCGCCCATAGTGGTTCGCACCGGCTAATGCCGACACTTCAGCTGGATTTTGTGTGTTTGGAAATTAATTTATTTTCTGCTCACGTGAAATTTGTAAAATACGTTCCAAAACTTTGTGTAAAAGCAAATTATCTTGTGCGGGTTATTGGTGAGACGACATATCTCCAGAATACGGGGGAAATGTGGGAACCATAACATTCGGAACATCTCTTTTGAATGTTGGACTAAACTGCCCCATCGTTGAGTTGATTCCTCTTTGAGATTCACCGTTTGCTTAGAAGATGCACTTTCCCCATCGAATAATTCCCATCGCAGTTTTGGAGTGTTCTAGTGGAAAATCTTTGTGTTGAGCACTGAAAGACGTACTCTTGGCCCAAGAACAACGGCCTCTCCCAAACACCGTCTCGTTTTCCTCAGAAAAGACGAAGTGCCGTTGGACTCGTTGGAAGTGACTGGGGCTCTTGTTGGCGAACTGAAACTGATGGAGGAGTACAAGATTGCGCTGCAACAGATCCACAGCAGCCTGATAATGATTATGCGACGAGGGAACGGAACCACTGACATGGAGGTACTCGGTCATCATCATCTCCCATCGTCATCCTATTCAATTCCAGAACATTCGAAGCGAGCGACACCAATCGGCGCCGGAGAAACTGAACAAGGACGTCATCCAGACGAAGAACTTCTGGTCGGTCGACAAGAAACTGCAGCCGGTGCTGAACGAGTCGATTCTCAAGAACTCTGTGTACCTGGCGTCTGTCGAGCGGCACCTTCAGGACAGGGGGCCCAAACACATGCAACGCATCAAAAAGTTCATCTATCATCACTATCCAAAGGTACGTTTCCCATTCGCAATGACAGGGTGTTTGGCTAGTTCAACGTCCCTCTTTTTATTCTCGAAAAACATAGTCCTTCTTCAAAATCATTAAATCTCGAGATTAATAAGAGATACTAGAACTACAACTTTACTGTTAACAACTTTTTGATTTATCCTATCAATCTCGAGATATAATGATTCTCCGGCAGCGTTTCGGATGCCGCTCTCTTCGAGGAAAAACGGTATCTGTGGGCACTGAACTTCTTCCTTTTCTATGAGAAAATAGTGCTTCAGATAGTGGATTAGAGAGATTCTTTTCGAGTCAATTGTCGTTTGTGTGAAACAGCTGTGTACGACAGTATTAGATCGTTCTCAACGAGACCGATGGCGCAGCCGTCAAATGGATTTTTTCGGCAAATTGGCCACTTTGGGTGAATCCGAGTCGTTGGATTTAAAGTGACGTTCGAAGGACGGGTGCCCTGAATCCATGACTGTCGATCTTCTGAATCAAGACTTTATAAATACATACTTACAACGAATTTTTCCCGTTTCACAGCTTCTGTGTATTTTGCCCTTATTCAGTATTGAGGTTTTATCATTGTTTTCAGTACGCAGAATTGAAGAAGGAGCTGTCGAAAGTGAAACGAGAAAAGCCAGATAGTGAAAGTGTTCTCGAGGACATTTACAAGAAGATGGGCAAGTTCCTGAAGGAAAAGTACCAGAACCACAAGAATCTGCATTTGGCCGAACTGCAGTGCGCCTTCGGAGAGATTGGAGTGAGTCTTGTTGCTCTCTTTGCGCCATCCAACGTCTTCTGATTCTTCAGATCTACCACCGTGCTTCCGCCGTCTACTGGTACCAGATTTCGGAACGAAAAATGCCGAAAGAGCTGAGTCCCGAGCGGTTCGACTTTGCTCAGTTCTTCAAAAAGGAGAAGGAGAAGTAGGAAGGGGGAAGCGAATAGAAATGATGTCAGACCGTTCGTTTATGATAATAAAGTGAGAATTTATGCAGTTGTTTGACGGCTCTGAAAGCAAACAAACCCTGGAGAGAGAGAGACTTCTGTGTTGATTCGAATTATTCAAATGACGACACGTGTTTGTTCAAAATATCACTGTCTGCGGTGGCAAGAGACTGATGAAATGGACAGATGGACGAGAGCGTTTTATAGTCGATTGATAGTATCTCGGATATGCTTCAGAACATTTGTCGGTGTGATAGAGGAAGTTTCATCGGTTTAAAGAAACAGTATTCTTTTGTTGAAGTTTCATTTCACAGTTCAAGACGTCTAGCCTCTGATATGTGTTATCTGAAGAGAAAACGAAATATTATGAGTTCGCCGCGAGCGTGGACTCCGCAATCGCGGTGTCGGCGAGGGTCCTGCAACGAAAAAGCGAGACAGCGCGTAAATTTCAGAGACGCAGACAATTTTAAAACTTTTCGCGCCAAAAACGAGGTCCGTTCGCACGTGACGAACGCATAGCATGCCAATTGGCTCCGAGTGCTCCGAGCCAAGGAGCCGTTGAAAAGAGTTCCAGAGAGCAGCAACTTTGAAGGAGACACGGAGATAACCTGATAACAGTCTTGCTCGTATTGAAGTGAGAGGATTGAACGGAATCACTTGAATACACTTTGAAACGGTTATATCCACTTCTCACACGTTCTTCGGTACAAAAAAGCAATGGCAACCTTTGGCTTCCGTCAATTTGCCACCACGACAGTTTGCCACTCGAGAATTGCTCAATTTTCCCTTGTTTCTTTCGAAAAAGATGAATCTAAATTCGCTGTAGAAATAGTTGCCAAATTGTGGCTTGACGAAAACTGTCGCGGTGGTGAAATGTCGAGGTTGGGAATTACTGGATGGGGTAAATGACAAAGAGCGCAACTTTTTTGTCACTTGATGACTTCAACCGCATACTATAACCTATAAGATGACCAATTTGAAATGATGTCTTTGGAACAGTGTATTCTTTTGGAATACAGCTTGAACTCGAGAGAAAAGTGATAGAGTGTAAACTACAATGAGTCAGAAGATATAGTTTCAGATCTGCCTCCTCTATTATATCGCGTAAGACCCGAGGTGCGCGTTTTGTGGGCGTGGCATGTCAAAAAAAATGTATGTATGTCGCAGCGATTATCTCAACTCTTACTGAACCGATTTTGCCCATTTTTGGCCCAGGGGTCAGAAAGGGTGACCGCATGATGCACGTAAATTTTCTAAGCAATCGGTTGAGGTTGACGGCTTCTGGACTTCTTTTTGTGTATTTTACCTGTTATTTGTGCCTCTGGGAATGTTGTGTCTCGCCTATCTTCCCAGAGGCGCACTTTGAGCGAACCGAGGTGTTCCTATTGTTGCGAACGGCGAGGACATGACCGTCGACCAGCTCGGTACAACCCATCGACCCCGTGGCGCAGTGGTAGCGCGCTTTCTTTTCGTTTTTTGGGTCCCAAGTTCGTGGTCACCCCGTAACAAATGTTTTTTTTCTTAGAAATGAAGATACTCATTCGACGTGGTAACAGGCCGCGAAGCGGCCTGAAGCAGGGAGCATTATTAAGCGGCCTGAAGCAGGGAGCATCATTACGCTGCGGCGGTAGCGTTCGCTCCCTGAGCCCCGCAGGGCTAGGGGATTCGGGCCGAAGGCCAAGAATCCCCTAGTCTTGAAGAACAAAATTCAAGCTGTTTTGGCAACGGAATCAGTTGAAATTTAGATGGGTGAGAGTTCGAAGAAAAAGTTCGAAAATAGCCATCAATCTAACAGAAAAAAGGGCAATGAGTAAAGTTTTGAACACTGGAACACCGTAATCTGCTAGCGGAATCCGACATCCGGCCATAATCCGGTACTCTTTCTTTGTGGACTTGAATCTTTTCAAAAAAGTCCACCTGGAGCACTTTTTCGAATCATCAACCCACGTCATTCTTCTCGTTTTCGTCCGACAAAACTTCTGATCTTGAGAGAGATTCCAGCTGCTCAAACACTGTGTTTGTCTTCCGAATGCATTCCCGAAAAGTGACATCATCTCTCTCTCTTTCTCTGAACCCAAATGTGTTCATTCGAATAGGTCAATCCATCAGTGATCATCATGTCAAAAATAGATACAAAGCGTCGGGATTGATGGATCAAACAGACGGGAGGGACACAGAACAGAACGGTTAGTACAGTTTAAACATACGAAAACAGATTGGAAAAATGATATATTCCGACAACGGGGAAGGGTGTTTGATCAGCTGCAAATGGGCATCTCGTATAAAAGAAACACGGATCGGACGGCACAACGACACACCCACTTCCCATCATTCCCACCCGTTCCGGCTTCGATTGGTTTCCTAGAGAAAAGAGTGCCGTTTCTGAATGACTCTATACAGTTGTCTCGTTCTCAAATGATTTGCTAATAAGCTTGTAAGACGGCTTTACGCGTTCCCATCTTATCACACACGGCGAACCACGATCGACGTGTTAGAGGAAAATCTAGGCCATATTTGCGTTTTGAATCTCCGCCTCCAGACACCGTTTCCTAGTCCCCGAGGGTTTTTCGCATTTTTCTCGAAAAACTTCTTTAAAGTTGCAAATTTTTTTTATACAAAACCATCAAAATTAATTTTCCAACGGTTAAAAAAAAAATTCATGCCATAAATTTAACACCTTGCCCCGAAAAATAGGGGGAAGAGGGCGTTCAAAATGCGTTTTTGGGAGGACTCCGCCAATCGGACCTGCGTGCGGCGGAGTTGCAAAATTTCACGCGGCGGTTGCGAAAGCGGCGTGGCCCACGTTTCAGGATTGCTGATTGGTGGCCGAACCCGGAAAAATGCTGCAAAAATTTACTACTAGACGTCGCCGCTGGTTCGCCGTGTCACAAGGAAAGTATTTTCACAATAAGGTTGACAGGGGAGATGCTTTTTTTTTGAATTCCACAGGAGCTACTTTTTAAACTTTCCCGCACACAAGACGAAAACTCATCCATTAGTACATTACACCTCGTCTCAACTTCAAAAGAAAGCCTTGGAACATAAAAAACGTGCGAAACGACCGCCTCCATTGAGCCCCCTCCGAACCCATTAACTTCATTGGCTCTTCTCTTCCACCCATCGTGTTACACAAACGAGAAGTTCCTCGACATTTGAAGAGCACCCACAAAACACTCGAATTCTTTCGCGAGCAGGTCGTTCTATTTTCTAGCTGGTACTATATACTTATGCTGCGTTCAAAGTATCCGGGCTGGATCCAGTCCGGGTTTGAGGAGCGTTCAAAGTGCGCGAAAAACGGCGAGATCCAGCCCAGATTTCGGTCGTTCACAGTAACCCAAGTCCGCAATAATACGCAAACACCGCGCCTGATAATTTGAATGAAATTTCCTATTTTCGCGTTTAAGCATCATAGATGCACCAATTTCCCTTATAAAACAGAAGAAATGTGAGGAAAAAATATAAGAAGATAATTTGGAAGCTGCGCACTTTGAACGCTCTCAAAACCCCGGCCGGGTCTAGCCCGGGAACTTTGAATGCAGTATTATCAATGTAATTAAGAGAATAGTTCATTGAGAGCCGAAGTGTGAAATCTGAAACAGGAAATTGAGAGGTTTCGATTTGAAAGTGTTCAGATTCACTGTTTCAGAACGTTGTCTTTCGTTTAGGTGACATTTAGTCATTTAGTCGATCGATGACTACAAATACGAAAACCTTGCACCGTCTGATGACATTTCAAAGTGTCTGAACACCCACGCCTTCCCCCTCCTCCCGCTCCTTCTCCCCTTGATTACCGAAACTTTTGTCCTGCGCTTCCATCGACGAAAAACTGAAAATCGACAAGACACTTCGTATGTAAACACGGGGCGGCTCCGAATCACTGATAACACGGTGATATCATCCGCTTTTCGGAAACTGAAACGGACAGGCGAAGCGCCCGACTGATAATGCCGCCGCTATAAATCACACTGGCCACTCGACGGGAGATGTCGATTTTTTGGTTTTCCCTCAATTCTTCTTCCCGTTTCAAACACCTCATTTCTTCGAAAACCGAAAAGTCCACTTTGCTAATGAAACCATTTGACCTTCAGGATGCTCATAAAGTGTGCGGCTCTCGTGAGTGTGCTCTCCGTCGTGTGCCAGGCGCTGCCGACCGACGCCAAGGTCCTTCCGTTCGTCGACTCGTCGCTTCCGGTCAAATTCCGCCAGATCATCGCCGAGGCCGCGCCGCGAGTCCCATCGAACCTCGCCTCGTACGCGTACGCCGTCGATCTTTCGGTTCCGGTGACTGTGAGCCAGTTGCAATGCGTTAGACAGGCTGGATACTCGGCTGTCTTCGTTCGGTTAGTTCGAGTTTTACGGTTTCAGAGGGGAGATAAGGAGGAAGTGATTAGGAATGTAGTCACTACCAGAGCACAATAAAGGACACTGATCATCGAACAGGAAAAGTCCCTTATAAAGTGACAGAATTGTCTTTTGAAGGCACTTTGACACACTACACGAGTCCCTCTGAACCATATTCAGTCAGTTCGGTTCATTTCCGGTTCAAAGTGTGATCATCAAGGTCATTCAAAATCGAATAGAAGAAATGTTTCCAAATTTGTCCGTTTCATGAAACAGTGACTCTTCAACCCAATCGTTGCCATTTTGCTCTGATTTGAATAACCAATGTGGGGAGATCGTAGGCGGTTTTATTCTTCCGACAATATGAAACTCTCCTCGAATTGCGATAACCCAGACATAGAAGACCTGATTCTCGTGTAACGTGATATCCTCTTCCAGTGCCTACAACCCAGCCGGACAGGGATCCTTCGACACCAACTCTTGCAACACCATCCAGAATGCCTACTCTGGTGAGTTGGCTCTTATCTGCGAATCACTGATTATCTTCCAGCTGGACTTGGAACCGAGATCTACATGACCCCACAGCCGTCGTCGAGCAAGCAGGGATACCAGCAGTTGGACGAGATCTACCAGGGACTCACCGCCAGAGGAATCACGATCCGATCCATCTGGATCCAGGTTCGATCCTGTTTCCTTTCTCTTCTGAAACACTCGCTTCCAGGTCACCTCGCCAACCAACTGGCCCAGCAACCCGACTTCCAACGTCAACTTCATCAACAGCATCGTCTCGAGAGCCAGAGTGAGTTGGCGTGTTATCAGAAGGGTTATCAGTAGGAACATAGAGATCAGAATACGAAATTGAGTTAAGAAGATTGGAAGGAAATGGGGGGAATTAGGAGTGAGTTAAGACGATTATGACATGCGGGGAAGAGGAAGATCAAAGTAGGAGAATGCGGAGAGTTCGGGAACACTTTTGGAGAGTTTCGAGGGAAATCATGGTCAGAGAGACACTCGAGGAGAACATGGTGTATTTTGAGAATACATTGAAATGTTTCCCTCCCTCAAAAATGGACAAAACTGAAAGATACATACTATCGGATGCCATCGAAATGGCCCCCAGGAGAGCTCTGTCGGAGAATGAATATATCTCGAGATTGATAAGCGATATCAAAAAGTTGTCAACTGCAAACTTGTAGATACTGATTAGGACTACAAGATGGCTTCTGACAACTTTTTGATATTTCTTTGCAATCTCGAGATATAATGATTCTCCGGCAGAGCTCTCATTCGGGGGGTGGGGGGGGCATCCAATTGTAGCAACACGAAGTCGGCAATGTAACTGAAATCTCCGGGGCAAAACCCGCCAGCTTAAGATTTTTCAAGAAATTCCATTCTCTACAGATCGCTTTCATTCAAGTTACCCTCGAAACATGTCTCCAATGTGGACGCTGACTAAGAACGAAAAATAGCGAAACGTTTTCTATTCAAAGTGTTCGTGAAACAGGACTTGTTATTTTGACTCGTATCTAGAGAAACTAACATTTCCAACTTGTCAAACACTCGCAGAAAGAGCAATTTGAGCCAAGTTGTGCTCACTGTCACCGATTATTCACTAGAGGTGAAAATGTTGGTAACAAATTGTTCGAAGAGTTGGAATTGTTCGAAATTTCGAAAATCCACAAAGTTTGATTTCAATTTTTCTTGAAACACGTTCTATGGGTAGCCGATAAAATAAGATATCCCTAGTGTACTTGCCTTCCATTACCCAGCGCAAACGGAGCATTTTAAGCCTAGCTAGGTTCAACTGCCACTAAACTTCTCTAACTGGTAACAGTATTTCGAGTTGGAACCTACTTGAAACACGTTTTTAGTTAGAATACCCGGACAGTTGTTCTACTATTTCTCGAGTTTCCTTAAACATCTCGTGGTCTCTGAAGTAACAATATTTGTGTCGTTTATACATTCAAAGTGCACCCATCTATCTCGCCCTCATTCCCCTCAAATCATCTCTTTTTTGCAGCAATACGGAATGACCGTCGGAATCTACACCTCCTACTACGACTGGAACCAGATCACCAACGGCTGGAGCAGCATCGGGAACGACGTGCTCCTCTGGTACTGGAACGTGCTCGGCGGAGGAGTCAACGGAGAGACGCCGGCCACTTTCGCCGACTTCCGTGCCTTCGGCTGCTGGACTGCGCCGTCCGTGAAACAGTTTGCTCAGGTCGAGCAAGTGTGCCAGTTGACCGTCAACAGAGACGTCTACGCCGCCGGATCGATGCTCAAGGCCGCCGACGCCGTCGAGGAGAAGGACGGAAAGATCGTCGTCGGAGGATTCATCAGCGGAAACCAGTAGACGGATGGGAAGACACTTCTTCGCCTACTTATGCGCCTATTCCATGTTTTGTGTATAATTCAGTTGGTGTATCAGAATGAAATTATTATTATTATTATTATTTGAATTCAATGTTTATTCCGAAAGACATACACGATTCATTCGATTTAGAGTTAGGTCGAATCCAAAATCTAATCAAAAGACGGGGAAGTTTGGCGTTTTGCAGTTGGCCGCCGTGATGATGTCAGTGATGTTGACGACGCGACCCTCGTATCGGACCTGGAAGTGGAAGAGATTACACGAATAACACGATGATGAACCAAAGGAAAGCACTTGGTGGAAAATCAGGCATCGAGCGTCGGAACAGTGAAAAACTGTCACTTTGCCATTTGAAGTGGATCAGTTTCCTTGCTCAGGAATTGGGGAATAGAGTTACGGAACGTGTCTCAGAGAAGAAGAATCACTCGGAAAACGGAGGAGATTCCAATGGACTAACTGGATCAACTGGGAAAACTCTTCCAAACTGTCAACTACACGGCCACGAAATTGAAAGATTTGTGTGTTTGTTTCAAGACAGAGTTGATGAAGATGGAAATTCAGAGAGACATGCGAGAAAGCAAAACATTTCCTTCTTTTCACGTGAATCGGCGGGTCTTGCCACGAAAACATTAAACTTTTTTGAAAACCGACATGCGTCTTTAAAGTAACTACTGTGGATTTCATGTTTTGAAATACTTCCTACCGTAATTTCTTTAAAGGTGCATGTCGAGTCTCAAAAAAGTTTAATGTTTTCGTGACAGGACCCGTCGATGCGGTGAACTGCAGACTCCTCCACTTCCAGCTGATTCTGATAACACGTATCAAAATCAGCCAACGTGGCGCATTTGACGGCTGCCGTCGGTTCCACTTTGGGTGATTACGATCTTTAGGAGCGGTAGCATCTGCGCCATACGTTGTAATCTTTCATGAACCGAATGAAACAGACAGCTCCAATTCTCGCACTCACCTCCACAAACACACTATCGGGACTGTTGTCACAGTCGAGTCGGGTCGCAATGGGCTCTCCCTGCACGATTCGCTTCCTTCCGAATCCAATGTCCGGCCGTGCCTTCACGTTGTACAGTCTCGCCTCGTAGCCCATCCAGTCATCGATTCCGACGATGAAGATGCCGTCGTTGTCGCATCCAGTGTACGCTCCGTTGGCGTCGGTGAACAGACGGATCCTTCCGACGGTCTCTCCGGCGATCGGCGAGTAGATCAGTGGCGCACGCGGATCCTCGTCCTCGTCGTTTATCATCTGACACTCGATGTCCCATCCACGCACTCCGTTGAACCGTCTGCAACGAGTCAGTTATCGATCAATTCATCATGCTCTTATCACTCACTTATCAGTCTTGAATGGGTCCCCCAGGAGGATGTTCCGACTGTTCGACTCGCAGATCTGTCCCGTGCACATGCCTGAAATCCGCTCCTTCTCTCCTTCTCCCCCTCCTTCCCCACTTACAGCTCTGCAGGTGGTGTGTCGGGTCGATCAGCTTCCCCTCCTTGTACAGTTTCACTTCCACGTGCGGCTCCACGTCGTTCTGTCCTCGATCATTGAAACAGTACCGGTTGAGAGCCTCTCCGATCTCATCGCCCGCCTCCACGTGTCCTCCGAAGAATGCCAGTTTCACGGAGGAAATGTGAGCTGCGTAGCCTGGAAACGAACAATGGACGCTGATCTCAGATTTGTAAGTGGTTTTTAGAGAATCCGGAAGTCGGAAGTTTAAATTCCGTCCAACTCTGCTTGTCATCCTCAACTCCTCCCACCTTGCCACTGTCCGGTTCCCTCGATCCGGACTCCTTGATCCGCACACGCCTTCTCGCGTTTTCCACCGAACGGCCTCCAGAAGTACATCTCTCCCTCGATTGGCGCGTACACTGGCTCTCCGACATGACATCTGACGTCCACGCCATCGATGATTTCTCCGGATGAGCTGCAAAATTGACATTTATAATGACAAAGAGGAAAAAGAATTTGCCGCCAGCAGGGGTCGAACCTGCGACCTTGGGCTTATTAGACCCACGCTCTAACACAGGCAGAACGCGACACATTTATGGCAGGCCTTAGGCAGACGAAATGGGAACGTAGGTCAGCTGCAGGCGAATCACAGGACGCCGGCATGGGTACGGCAGATCTCCACAGAAATTTGCAGCGGGCAACGCTGATAGGCAAACTGCAGGCCTGTGGCAGAGACGCCAGCCACTGAGCCGCAGGCGACGGCCGAAATGGCAGGCGAGATGAGAAAATAGCTGCAGTTGGCATGCCAGCGTTCGCGAGGAAACGCTGGCAGGTATTCCGCAGGCGATAATCAGGCGCTCGCTGCTTTCCTGCAGCTGCGCTCTTCCCTGATGGAGGTGGACTGGTGAACCGCAAGTGTCGGCGAGCCGAATGAACAGAGAATGAGGCTGCAGCATGCGTTCGGCATGCAATGCAGACAGTCGGCGAAATGAGAACGCTGCTTCACATTTTTTTGATCCGTTCTCAATTTTTCAATTTTACTTTTCAATTTGTGTTTCTGTTTTTATGAACACTTACAATTAATTGTTGGCTTATTCATAATTGGATGGAAATTTTTCAAGATAGCTGTTTCCTGTTTAAGGAGACTTCTGAAGAGAAGTCCAAAACTTGAAGAACAACGAAAGTTTTGTGAAATTTTGAAATTATCGTACAGCAAAAATTGTGCATATGCATATTTTCATAAGACAACTTTTATATAATTTAGTGAATACTTATTTTAGATATTTAGGTTGTCAAAGTTTTGAAGTTCTCAACTTGAAATAGTCCTTTCCTTGTTTTCTTCTCTTTTGTGAAGTTTTCGTGACGCGAGAAATTCACAAGAAAAGTACGACACTCCGCACCGGCGCCTTGTTTATCGTAAATCTACACCAATTTTCGAAACAATTCTCACTAATTTTTCCACGCTTTTCGATGT